>CAVLEF010000011.1:6705000-7905000 GCA_963661955.1 Leptosia nina
TATCTTAACGTAATCGTATTACGAGTAGATAAGCGTCTGGCGACGTTAGATAATCCTCACTAAACCTTATTTTATATATACATATATATGTACTCGTATGCGTAGTATTTACTTGTATCTGAGTGCAGATAATCCTGTATTATGAAGTTAGTACCGTGAATCTATTCTAATATATAATGTGAAGCCCTGTGAGACCGCGAATCTTAGGAACTAATTCTAATATATAATTGCTGAAGTTTGAAAAAAAAACCGGCCAAAAAAAAAGAAGAAGAAGGGGGGAAGGTGGAAAAAACGGAAAAAAAATTCGTCTTTGGGGGGGTCCGTTGCGTCCGCTGCAAAAACGGTTTAAAAGCAATTTAAGAAGTACTTAGATTAAAACAAATACATGGTTGGGTATTAAACTGGTATCCGCATGTGTTCTGTGCAACAGCACGGCTCAATTGGGTAGAGCAACAGCTCTGCCCAATTGAGCTACCGAGTCCGAGAGACATCATCGGTGATCTTCAAACTTTTGAAACACCTTCCGCTACGCTATTTTTTATCATTTAACTCAAATCCTTAACTATTAATTAACTACAAAGTATTGATTACTTGAGGGAGGTTGCTTGTCTGCATATAGGATGCATTCTCGACTGTAGGCTGCATGTTAATTGCCTTGAATAATGTATGCAGTATGCACATAAACACAAAATAGTCGCAAAAAAATATTTATATCATTAACCATCAGACAACACATCTGTAGTTTACGCGAGTAGTAAACATAAAAACAAAACACTTTTAACGGTTTAAACTCGAATAATATTATTATCAATATGTGTTTTTGTTTTAGTAGCCTTCGTGATCATGACTGCTACAAAGCATCAACAGCAAAATACTTTTTCTTACGAAGCTTTATTGATATATTACGAATGCAATGTGAAAGATTTTATTTTGAATCCAGAAAGTAATTATTTAAGCTAGTTACGTAAGACATGGTAGCTCAATTGACAAGATCTACAACAACGCTGTTGAGACCGGTTCAAGTCCCGCCCGTGTCGTTAATTCTTTTCAATCTAAATCAGCAAAGTATACTTCAAATCCTTTTGCAATTAATATGTGTAGGGACACACAATAGATAACTTAGAATAAAGCAGTAATACAATGTTTTTATCAAATTATCTTGGCTGCACGCCAACCCCACAACACGGCTTGCACACTTAATTCTTTCCTATTACGCCTTGTAAATGACTGTTTACTTAAATATTTAAGCCTTTATGAACAGCTTAATTAATTTATACGACCGCTTATATAGCTCAATGGCTTTTCGCATTGCATTGAACGCTAGACGTTTGAATCCCACAGAAGTTAGATAGAAAAACTAAAATGTACACTAATTTTTACTTTTTTTAACGTATTTGTATCAGTTTTATACATCTATGTCTGTCCCATGTCTATCGAAGAAAAAACGAAGATTAACACTTAATGTACTATGTTTTTATTTGGGTTATGGTAATTACGGTTTCATAACAATGGTCCATCACCAATCGAACACGTCCTGATTGACGAAAGGCACAAACTTCGATCCAGACGTCAGAGTTTTCAGAGGCGCAGATTGTGAAGTGATCACTACATGAGAATTGACACAGATGAGAATTGCTGTAAAAAAAAGGAGAACAGAACATAGAGACGATATCATGGATGCAGAAAACCTTAAGAACCCAGTTATCGCAGAACAATTCCACGTTGAAATCAACAATAGATTTAGTGCATTGAAAGTAGACGAAATGGATGCAGAAGAGCTATGGGAAAACACAAAAAACCTGGCTAAAGAAGTGGGTTTAAAGGTAGTGGGGAAAAAGAAGCGCAAAAGAAAGAGACGGTGTGAAGATGAGTGCGAAAGAAAGTGGAAGAAACAAGGAAATACCGCATCCTCGCAGAAGAAAATCCATCATGGAAACAGCAGTATGATGTCCTCAGATTGCAGTTAAAAAGGACCTTCCGCAGAGCCAAAAGGAGGCATCTGGAGGATATATCGTAAATATGGAAACGCTGAAGAGCCAACGAATCGCGAAAGTTCTTCCAAGAGTGAGATCCGTTAAGAAGGATACCAACCTACGTCACAATTTCTGCTCGATGAGGAGGGAAATTTGTTGCGGGACTGAAGAATTAAGGAATGCGTGGCGTAAATACTTCCAGGAGCTTCTTAATTGCCCCGAGGTGGAGCAACGTGTAACTCCGGTGGTGAGGTGGTATCGGAAATATGTCGCCCCTTTGTCGTTTGAAGAAGTTAAGAAAGCGATCAGAGGCTAAGAACAACAAAGCGCCGGGTGTGGACGGACTGCCAGCAGAAATATGGAAGTATGAGGAGATGCCCTACAATGAGACTCTACAGGGTGCTAAAGAAAGTTTGGGACACAGAAAGACAGCCTCGCGAGTGGACTGTAGGTATCATATGCCCTGTCCAAAAAAAGGCTAAGAAGACTGTGCAAACTACAGGGGAATTGCAAGTGTCTACCGCTTACAAAGCTATCACGATTGCTAGACAAACTTGAACCATAGCGGAAAGAATCGTCGGTGATTATCAGGGGTTCCGACGACGTAGACATAGACCAAGTATTCCTCCTAAAGCAGCTGATGGAGAAGAGTGGGAATACTCGCAGAGCATACACTCTCTGTTTGTGGATTTTAGCAAAGATACGAAGAAGAGAGACTCTTTGACTTATTTTGAGCAATTCGGGTCGCAAACTAGTTTCCCTGTTAAGGTCGCAACCGAGAGCAGCAGAATGCGTGTTAGAGTAGGAAGCGGACTATAGAAGAATTCGTGGTGAAGACCGGCTTAAGACAAGGAGACGCGCTATCCCCAATGCTTTCAACTTGGCACTAGAACACGTAATCCAGAATTTTTGGCCTGGATGTGGGTGTAAGGCTAAATGGACAGCATAGGGTATTGGATACGCCGATGATTTGGTCTTCTAGGCCAAACAAGAACGAGGTGCAATGTCTGGCGAGAACCTTGATCTCCGAAGCAGCTGGAATTGGTCTGAGAATAAACCGAGAGAAAACGGAATACCTCCACACGAAACGCTAGACAAAAGAAAGGCACTTGGGACCTACATGTGGACGGTATCGCATTCAGGGGTACCAGTAAATTCAAGTACCTCGGCTGCACAATAACGGACACGAACTCAAGGGAAGAGGAAATAAATATCCGGATCCAAAACGCCCTCCGTTGTTGCGCGGCCCTCCATAGGTGTTAACGTCCAAACTACTTACCCGGAAAACCAAAATCCGAATCTACAAGACGAGTCCTATTCTACTGTACGGAGAGACTGACGTTGACGCTTAAGGAAGAGGAAAAGTTACTGGTGGCCGAAAGGAGGATTTTGCGGAAGATTTTGGCCCGACACAAAGGAGGATGGAAGCTGGAGAATCAGGAAAAACGAGGAATCGAAAACCTCGTAAACGAACCCAATATATGGGGGAAGCTAAATCCCAAACTCCGGGCTGGCCATTTGGAAGAATGGGAGAACGGAGTGTCAAGAAAGCGTATATCGGAATTCCAACTGGCCGCCGACCTGTCGGCCGGCCAAGATATCGCTGGAAGGACGCCGTGGAGAAGGACCTGCGCGAGCTCGGTGTAGCCGAATGGCGAACAGCTGCACAGGATCGGCAAAAATGGCGCTTTAGTTTCGAGGCCAAGACTCACTTTGGGTCGTGCAGGGAGTAAGTAGTATGGTAATTAAATCTTGTCTGGTTTTATATTAATATAACGTTATTTAATTCCTTATAAAAAAAGGTAAACATTTCACTACGATATCGGCTGATGAGAAGTGATTGTTTGGTTAAAGGGAAAGGTATGACCACCTCCCTATAACGTTCCACAACTTTGCTGTTGCAAAAAATTACATCAATTTAACCGAATAAAACATAAACATTTTTCATATTAATATGACGGACTCGTCGGTTTAATAGTTGCAAGTATGGCTTATAATCAACGGGTCGTGAGTCATCAATCAGACATCTGTGCCCTGCCCAACCGAAAGAATTTATTGTTTTCCCATGATTCGAACCCAGGACTTATTTGACCATATGGCTACAGAGGCGGACTAAGTGCAAGATATGCGTACAAGAATCGAGTAATTGTATTTTATTTTTAAATCATTACAACTAAGAATTGAATGCTCGTTCGCAATAGTTCACAGCTTGTATATCTGGCCTAAAATATATACTCGTTCACTGAAAGCTATTTAACGTAACCCTTTTGCACTTTGTCACCGCCCTCCCTAATATTTTTCAGCTTGACGACGTATACGTTTAACCTTTTTTCATTTCCAGCTACAAACATTTTAGTTACGTCCGAACCTACTACGTAGTTAGTATTCCGTGCCTAGGGGGTCTAGACAGCTTTCTGTTTTGGAGAAGTGCTTCTAAGAGAGATGTAAAAACAAATAAGCTTTGTTCCCTTCGGTGTCCAGTACAATAATTAACATCATTACAACTTAGAAATAAATAAATCTCCCTAATTCTCTTTATTAAGTACGTATTACTCGCTACTTACACTACTCCTTACTAAATTAAATTACTATTAAATACTCTCGTCATGTTTTAATGTACTTGTAAATGTAAAATGTAGCTAAACTTTTTTGTGAATTATTTCTAACTACGGCTAACTATCGCGTTTTAAACCGTTAAAGTATTTTATTTAAATTAAATGCTATAGGTAATAATATAATTTATTACTATTGGTATGCATTTATTTCGCAATTTAAGTTTCTTTATTATTGGTTGATACGTTTGACAGTGTAAGTATTGGAATTTGTTTTAGAATCATTTATTTTAATTTAAGTGAAATATCACATGTATTCACATTTTTGAGTTGCCTGTGCCCTAATTCAACAAAACAAATCTCTGCTTTTCCGAGAATCAAACCAGCCCTTTTCGTATAATATATAACCGCATGTATTGACCAAAGGGATCTCCTTTGGTCAATACTTATACCATCGTTATACGCTCTTTTTAAAATTGTAATGTTTGTCTGTAACAAGTAAATCAATCAGTATTATTTAATAAGGATCGATATGGTTATTCATCAATTACCCAAGATTGCTTTTACTTGCATTATCGCTTCTTCCGTTCTTCATGCCTAACGTCCGATTTAACACTGCAAACTAAAGTTAATTTTCTCTTTTGAGGAGTTAAAACCGATTTCTACAGCAAAATTTTCACAGTTAAAATTAAGATAAATCATTCAATTACAAATCTATTTTGCTTTCCTATATATAATATAATAATACAAGTAACTGTAATTTCATTTTATTATTGTTTTGCCATCACGAGCGGACGGCATCATCAAGAGATGTTAACTCCTCGATTGCTCGAAGATGTCTTCGAGCAATTTAAAATAAACATAGCTTCACCAATATATGTCGCGTTTTAAACCGTTATAAGCTCTTCTGATTACATTCTTTCTTATTAAGTAATTTATTTACGTTGACACAATTATTACTATTGCCATTTAACTATTAAATATTATTTTTTCTACACATAGTTTCATTGCTTCATCCAATATAAACACTTTTTTCTTCGAGAATCAAATCCACGATATCTCAGTGTTATGAAGCAAATTATAAAACAGCACTGTGTACTTCTTTATATAGAATACGATCGATCCGTATCACGGTAGCGTAGCATATGTCTACAAATATTTCGTAACCTGTCTACGTACGTAGCATAATGCTACGAAATGAAAATTCTAGTTTACGAGCGATGTGAACCAAAGCAAACTGCGATATTGAATAGAACGAGTTAAACTGCTTTATTTATTTTTAACGACGATGGTTTTAAACTGTTAAAGTATTATTTTTTAATGTTGTACGAGTCAAGCATTTATTGATAAAATTGCGTCTTTTGTAGAGACAATTGTTTTAATATCAAACATTTGTACACAATGTATTTTCACTTATATCACACGTAAACAAATTAGTAAGACACCTTTAAAAACGAAAAGAATAACTTTTGAAGCCTTTTTTTCAGTAAAAAGTAAGCTTATACCTTACATTTATTTTTACAGTGATCTCTTTATAACATAAGACAGCGGCGAATTCGGCACCGATAATAAAAAAGCGGTACTTTAATGTTGTGATTTTTGAAGACGAAAGAAGTTTGGCGGTAGATTCTTGAAACATGTTATTTTCTGATCTAATTTTGAATCTAATTCTGAATTCGAATTCTGATCTAATTCTGAATCTAATTCTAATGAATTCTATCTAATTCTGAAATTTGTCATAATTATTTAACGAGACAATTGCAACGCATTTTCGTCGTTGCTATTCTGCCAAATACAAACCATTTCTGAAGTTAAGCCAGATTTTATACTCTCAGGATACTTTGATGGAACAACAGTTATAGGTATGTCTAATTCACAAAGGAAAGCTGGTATGCATCTACAATAAAACTCTATTTCATGATTTATAACGCGAAATGTAATCTATTACAATTTATTTAAACCGCCCGACGGCTCGAAGACTTTCCAGGAGCCATGGTCATAAGAAAAACGTCGGGCCGTAGTTGGAATAATGTTAAAATAAGTTGAATAAAATACATTTCACATTTTAACCTGTTCAAAATTGTTTCAAATCCTTCAAAAACTACAGACAATACTTTCTATAAAAATATCAACATAAAAAAAACATCCATAACATTTTTAGTTATTTGCTTTATTACCATTTTTCTTTACAATTATCCTTTTATTGGCTTTTTTTATTGGTTCTGCAAACCACTCAATCTTGTGGGAGTAATATCTAGATTCATTCAAAGTGCTTGCTGCAAGTGTGGTTGCTATTACGGAAATTATAAAATGTGTACTTTTAAAGGGCGGTTTTCCCTTTTTTATTAATTTAAAACATCAGTAAAATATTAAACGGAATGACAGTTTTGAATCCTGAAAAAATAAAATAGATTGATTTTCTTCTTTTTTTTTATATTTATGAGTTAAATATGTATTTGTGTCTTTATTGTTATTAATATAAAACAATAAACAGCAACAAATGTATAAACAAGTTATAAAATTATCTCAACAATATTTGAAATCTTTTAATTTTTAAATCATCGCACATGATGGCATTATATAAATTAATTAGTTTTATACAATTGCTGACACGGTAATTCTATTGGTTAAGCCGCTGTAGATACCGGCTCTAGTCCCGGCTGTGTTATCGAATTTTTCAATCTAAATAGATTTTTAATTAATCTTAATAATAGATCATAAAATACTTTTTTTGAAGATTTAAAATTAAAATATATTTCACGAACAAAAGAACTATTCGTTATAAATTGTGTTATGATAATCTTCAAACATCTCTTGACACTTTTATGGCTGCAATTCTTTCATATAAATAAAAGCGTGAAACACATAATTCTACGATTTCTTCATTACGATTAATTAAACGATATGAGCTTTGCAACTTGATTAACTGCATGTTTTGTTATGAAGCAGATAAGTTGAAGAAATATTATGATTAGTACAGAATCATAATATTTCTTCAACTTATTTGCTTCAACGTACAATTGAACCACTACACGAGTCTTCTCTCGCAAACGTGCTTCAAAATCATAACCCACCATGCTGTTTTACTGCGGATTGGTGGACTGCTACTTTTTAATCGAGACAGATGGCTTATCGTGCTGTATAAGACACCGTTGTTATAATATATATTCAGGCTGGTGCTAGATTTTTTGTATAGAGGAAGACAGAGGTGATAAAATACTCCTGCAATATAACATCTATACTAGATGCGCTATCGACCTATTTTGGCTTCGGATATTTGGAATGTTTCTTAGAAAAAGACCACAAATGTAAAAGTTCGGAAATCAACAGACTGACTGAAACTGTCCGTTTTCCGTCTGTGGATTTCCGAATATCAAACGCGATTAAACTTGGCTTTTACATCTGTGGTATTTTTCTAATATTCCAAATAACACTTGACAGCATTCACACGGTACCTCGTTACGTAAAGTCGCGTGCTCTAACCACTAAACCAAGTTCTGGCCAGTTTCGCCTAGTGCCAACTTCGATGGAACAGATGGCGTTAGCGTAGCTGTTTTATACTTTGACGTCAGAGACACTCCTCCATCTTTATTCCTCCCGTGACCACTGCTGCAAAACATCCAAAACGTCGGGCCGTAGTTTAAATAATTTTAAATCAAAGTCAAAAATTATTTAGTCATGTAGGTAACAGTGTACATAACACTTATGAACGTCACAAAATTAAAGAATCTAACTTTACATTTACTACCAGTTCTCTAACTAATGTATATCGCGTTTTAAACCGTTAAAGTGTTTTAACTGTCGATACTTATCAAACGTATAACTAATTATGAAATAATAAACAAGCGTCGGGCCCCGCAGTCCCCTCGACTAATTAATTTGGTGAACGCTTGCGGTGGTAATAAGCTTATCAAACGGAGATTTGGGGCTCTACAGACCCATTCCGATTTAACGGCCCAATATGAAAGTCATTTTCGGTCTAATAAGGGCCATTTTGGACATGCGATATCGGCGATACAGAGATACGTAAATTTAATTACTCTAAATGATTTATGGCAAATGATTTACGATGCACTAAATTTGACAGGACACAATAACGTCCTTTATGATTAGAATTAACACTATCTATAACATGCAAAATTAGTTATTACTATTAATTATTGATTTTCGAAATTGGTTAATATTCTACGAGTAACTGATAAGAAAAACTTTGTTTTTAATATTGTATATTAGTTTTTATGGTATACAAAAATATAATAAAAAAATATTTAAATAAAACACTTTAGGGGTTTAAAATGCTATATATAAGTAAAATAAGTTTGACTAATATATATAGCGTTTTAAACCGTTAAGGTGTTTTATTAAAATAAGTACTGATCTGACGTATTTAATTAAAAACGTGTCAAAAGTGTAATAAGTAAGTTATAATTATATTTACTGTTTCTTTATATAATATTTCTAAAGTCTAAATACACTTTTAACCGTTTGAAAATGCGAAATACATATGTTTATTTACTTGAATCTTAACCTAACCTTTGCATGCTTTTGAGCAGTTTAAAAATATTTTAAATAATATATGTTACGTTTTAAACCGTTAAAAATGTAAAATACTGTCTGTAGTTTACATGACAAGTTTAAATTAAATTTTTTAATGGTTTAAAACGCGAAGTATATAAGTAGAGCCGTGGCTAGAATATTTTTTAAATATATTTCGTTTTAAACCGTTAAATTGTATTTAAACGTTCAAAATATTACGGTTTATAGTACTAGAATAAATCATAAGTTTCGCTCCACAAAGAGAAATTCCATTGCATCTAAATTAAAATAAACACTTCTAGCGCGCACATTTATTTATATGAAAAATGTCATTATTCACA
Organism: Leptosia nina; assembly: GCA_963661955.1. NCBI lineage: Eukaryota > Metazoa > Arthropoda > Insecta > Lepidoptera > Pieridae > Leptosia > Leptosia nina. The sequence continues at coordinate 6,714,403 of CAVLEF010000011.1, forward strand.
ATCCACCGCCATTCCGTTTTCAACCTACTTAGAGCCGAGCGCTTTCCTTCTCAACTGTCAGAATAAAAAGACAATTTAATCTCGAATAGTTTCACCCTATGTATAAGTTTTTTCCACTTGAAACATTGTGGAGCGTGCTCCCTCGCACTTACCTTTATCAACTTGAGGAACGACAGTTTCGCGTTCAAAAATATTGTATATCACTGAATGTACATTTTGTATAATGCTTATTACTAGAATCGTGTTCACTCGATAGTATTTATTGGGTTAATTGGAATAACGTGCTGCAGTCACGACATTCAACCCTCTTCACTCGACCCGCACCCACTGCAATGGAACATAAATAAATATACACTAATGGGTCAGGAGGCTCTTGCGAGAATGTGCACTTACGGGTTAACAAATCCAATTAATCTAGAAAGTTACCAACGTAAATAAAAAGAATAAATTCAAAATGGTATACTATATAATGTGTCAGCGACTTTGTTATTTATTCTTTGCTATCGGGAACACGTATAGAAGGCCGGGTGATGAGTCCACACCATCAGCTGACCATTTACCCATTTCCACCTTGCAAAAGTTTTTGGTCTTATCCAACACTCTCTGTTTCCTTCAACTCTTCCGATTTGCTGGCAGAATCTTACCATTTGCTCTTTAATTCTTTGATATCATCTTTGAACTTTGATTTAGATAAAAGAGATTGTATATGTACGTTGGTGTGTCTCGTATCGTACGTATTTCAAAACATTCAACGTTAATCATTTCTTACAAAAGTTTTACGTTAAGCCAGAAACAGTTTAGTTTTAAACTGCTAGTTTTCCAGAAAACAACACTGCTTGTGACATTGTTATCATATTGTTAACAATGCTTGCCATGCTGAATAGCAATAGACAAGACTGTTATATTCACTACTGGCCTATTTCGCAAATCCTTTTGAGAACGAGCTCCTGCATAAAAACAGTACCTATTAACAATGTTTCAAAGGTCGTGAATAGTATTGTCGTACTTAACAGTGCTGTATTCTTCACAATTCCACCTTTATTTGACCTGTTTCTAAAAACAATGGCGTTTTAAAAGTGCTTTTAGTCGGGATCGTTTTGTCTTAATTCGTAATTTATTATTACTTTATTCTAGAAACAACTTACAAGTTAAACAGTGAGGATGTAAGAAATATGTTTTTTCTTTGTTTATGGTATAAGAGGATATACTTGATGGTAGGTAAAATACCCTAGCTATATAACACGTAAACAAGATGCGCTGTAAGCCTATTTTGACTTTTATATTCGGACATCCACAAAATAAAACTGAAACGCGATTAAACTAAGGCTTTTGAAAACTTAAATATTTATTACATGTAAATGCACATTTTTGATCATGATGTCATTATATAAAATGACTTGAACTGGTATCCACAGCTCTATGTATGCTGGTTTTAGACCTGCCCGCGTTGTAAATATTAAACTAAAATCGATTTTTAATTCATTGGCCTTCCTATTACTTACCTTTCATAAAATGTAATGTATTAGAAAAACTCGATCTCTCCATTCCTTTAAGACTATGTTTTAAACATTTTATCTTTCCAACTTTTTCCAACGCCTTTTATTTATAAGTCAGTACTATACAGTACACACATACATACAGTAGTATAGTTTATCATTTGTATCGGTCGAGTCAAATACTCATACTAAATACAGAAAAACTGTGAACGTCGTATATATAAAAACCATTCTCTAGAATCACTCTATCTATTTCAATCGCATCAAAATCCGATGCATAGTTTTGAAGATTTAATCGTTCATGGGGACAGAAAAAGCAACTTTGTTTTATACTATGTAAAAAATAATAAATAAATATACCAAACTCGTAATAATATATATTTCTCAACTGAAATTATTCCGAACCCGAACGTATCACCTTCCACTCAACAAATTTGTTATGAAAAAAGAGACGATCCAAACTGTGAACGGTGCAGCAGAGTAGAAGACTATCTCTAGTTCTAGAATGTAAAATCAACGAACAACCTAGGTCGGAACTCCTAAATGACAGCCAGTGCTCTGCGAGGGATTTTCTCTTTTTTGTCTACCAGCTCTTGATCTCAGGGTTCACTGCTAAATTTTACTGCAAAATTTTTAAGTTTAATCACAAAGTCATTGTTTCTTAGATCCGAATATTATAACAATAATTATTATCCCTAAGTAACATAGTTCATAAACCAATGTAATTAATTTCTAATCTGACTTAATCAAATATGATTATAAAAAAAAAACTCGTAATAATATATATTCTTTACTCAAGAGCGACTCATTCACAAAGTCATAAGGTCGAACAATATGTCAACGATTTACAGAACGGGCCACGAAATTATACTCGCTCACGTTATTAGTTCCGCGAAGTGCGAACTCTGACCGCAAAGTTCAACGGTCTCTATAGAATACGCGATTCCCGAGTATAGTAGAGTGCAGAATAATAAATTTAAATAAAGCATAGTTATGGAATTTTCGTGTCCGCTCCTGTATTTATGTTGATAATGGCTCGTATGCAGTCTTAGTTTCTCGAGCTGTAATAATTTCATCTATTCTGAACGGGCTCTTGGGTCCGTTTGCAATGTATCTTAATAATCAACCATTTAATAAAACATTGTAACGGTTTCAAACGTGATTTATTAGTTAAACTCATTTGTAAATGATTTTGAACTTCGGCCCGACGTTTCTCCGGCACCACGGCTGCTGCAAAGCATCCGAAACGTTGGGCCGAAGTTAAAAATCATTTACAAATAACTTTAAGTAATAAATCGCGTTTGAAACCATTAAAGTGTTTTATTTAAATGTGTACTACTCGCGTAAACTATAGACAGTATTTAATCAGCCAGTTGTTTGATTTCCACAAGGATCTATATATATCTTAAAATCATTTAATGTCTCTGAGACGTATTTGACTTCGTCTGCAAATCTGGATATTAAATGAGTGGTAGGAATATAAATATATTTTATCTGTAGCCGTCCGGCAGATAAAAAAGTTCAATCACGTTACGGTTTCCGTCTCTGCACTTCCGAATATCCAAAACTCAAATATGTCGAAATGTTCAAATGTCATAAGGCCGAGATATGCGTATCTGCCCTAACTTATTGTAGGAAAGTTAACATGATTAAGACTATATAATTTGAAAATCAAAAATAAATTGAAAAAAAATTTCCACTCGGGCAGGACCGAGGACTCGGTAGCTCAATTGGTAGAGCAACAGCACGGAATGCTGACGATGCCAGTTCAAGTTCTGCCCGAGTCAAATTTTTTTCAATTTATTTTCGATTTTTAAATGATATAGTGCCTTCATGTGCAATAACATGTAAAAATATTAAAGTTTCCAAATGATTAAGACTAACTAACTAAAGTTTTTTAAGGAAAATTTGGGCACTAAATAAGTGACAGAAGCCAAAGATAATAAATAAAGTCCACAGACAAAAGACGTAAACTTTAATCACGTTTCGGTTACCGTCTGTGGATTTCCAAATATCCAAAGCTAAAATACGTCGACAGCGTTGTTTCTTAAATATTATACGAGAAAGTATTCACATTCCATCAAATGAAGTCCATTCTGTCAAAAAACCTGACGAACTATAATATGTTTTACTCAGGGAAGAAATAACAATTTTGGCCAAGGCACACGCCTTATCAACTGTCCAGAATTGTCAGTGAGTAATTCATGAAATAGACAGATTGAGGAAAATGTTTGTTTTTAAATTTCTATTATAATATTTACTAGTAATTCCCAATACTACAATGATTCTCAGAGAAAAAGTAATAATTGTAAATATTGATATCATACATAAAACTAAACATATCTAATATTGTACTAAAACTAACAAGATTGTTAATCGCACATCACGAAGTGTATAAAACTACAATCAAGTAAAGATCCGGCCACATTGGCGCATAAATCGCGCGTCTAACGCAAAACTAACGACATTAACTTCCGTAGAATATTAAACACGTCCCGGATCGTTCGCGTTTAGCCACAATTGGTACAATTTCTTTGTTGCACGTACCATTGGTCAGTCAGTAATGATAGTGCGGAACATTTGTTCGCCGCCCCACTGCGTCGCGCCTCGCATGCGTAGGAACCGTTAAACACGTAATTCATTAAGTCAATTAAATAGAGATATTTATACAATTGAAGCTTTCACGGTAAATGATACGGTTTTGCGTCTAATCTAAGCTTTAGTTGATAGAGCTTTTAATCGTAGTGTTATTTTATGAAATAAATATATGGCAGATACTCTTAAGTTATACTATCTTTTGTTTACTATAAATGAAACACTAACGATTTAAAACGCGATACATATAAGTTAAACATATATGAAAATTATTTAATTATTTGGGAGACTCACGAGGGTCCTCGTGACTACGGCTGCTACAAAGCATCCGAAACGTGGGGCCGCAGTTTAAATAATTTCCAAATAAATAAATTATATCGCGTTTTAAACCGTTAGTGTTTTATTTTAATGTCAACAACTCGCATAAACTACAGTATTTAAATCCGTGTTAGCTACTCTTATATTATCTTTTGTTATAAATGAAATGATAAACCTAAAAAAATGTTTTATAAGATGACTTTTAACAATTTAAGTGCCTGGTACTGAGTTTAACAAATCTGGCAATGCGTACTTTCACTAGCATTTGAATCCCCGGGAAAAATAATCTAAAAGTTGGTAATAGGAATCAGATCTTTAAATATTTTAATTGCGATATAGACAAAAACGTATCTGCGAAATGGCCCACGCAGGGAAAAAACTTCATTGTCAGAAACTTATGTATGAAAGTAGTTTAATGTTTATATTAATGTAAACAATGCGTTTCTACACAACTAATTCGGTCCGCTCGTAACGTAATTGTGACGATGTACGACGAAACTTATTAACGACACAAGTTTTTAGTCGCGTCGTAAATCGCTGGTGTGCGCGTCGCTTTATATTGCTTTGTTTATAGTTTGGTGAAGCTTTAGCGTTTTGATTAAATTTTGTAGCACATGCATCTTATTGTCGTATGTTTGTATACTTTTGTAGTGAACTCAAAAATGATTGAGGGAAATACAATTTTCGCTTCTTAAGAATAGGAAAAATAATAAAATAAAGTACGATACTATGTATAGTAGTTAGAGGACAATTTAGTTGAATTATTTCAGTTCAGTACTTTTAAGACATATTTTTATAGCCTAATAATAAAATATTAATGTTCTTAACTTGTAATAACTGGATCCTTAGATCAGTGGTGGAACAATTAATTAAAAACAACCTAATCTCAGTTATTACTGGTTCAAATTAAAAAAAAATTGTGTTGTAGACCATTTAAAGATTAAGGCTTTAGGCTTCAAAAGATAAAGCTGAGACTAATAGAAGCGAAGATATAAAGGAAAATGTGAAGAAAACGGGCAATATTAAGTCGTAATTTTTCGGAGTTTCCGTTTAGTGCGCTGCGAAAACGGTTGATTGTCAAAAATATGTATGAAAGCATTATTCTCTTTTAAATAATAAAAAAATATACTCCGCAACATACATCCGCAACGTATATGTTTGTCTTTAATAAATAGCCTAGTAATTAACTTATAATTACCGGATCCTTGGCTCAACAAGTTTCAGTCACGGGAAAACATCAGAATATAAATGCATATAAATATTTGTCTACCCCACGTAAGGAATAATTTCTCACACCAACAATTTTTGAATCTTAATTTAATAAGCTTAACTATATACTGTCTGTAGTTTATGCGAGTAATTAGAATACAATTAAATAAAACGTTTTAACTGTTTAAAAACGCGATATATTTTAGTAAAACTTGTTTGAAACTTATTTTTAAGTACGGCCCGACATTTCGGATGGTTTGCAGCAGCCGTGGTCACGTGTTCTATTTAAGAGCCTTGATTATGTAAAAAATGTTTCGACTTTGTTTTCTCACTTCAATAAAAACGCTCAATTACAGTCGTGGAAGAAACTTCATAAACTTCAAAAAACTTGCAAGTTACCATTTCTCATTAGCAAATTAAATCTTGGCTTTACGAAGGCCACCGCAAACTTTGTGCCACTACCTCGAATAACTGCTTACAGGTCTTTTTTTTCCATAAAAATATTCCGTTTAGTTTGGATCTTACTTAATACTCGTATCACGTATTTTTTCTTGTACGCATAGTGGTATATCGAAGTGAAGATATTTATATATGTTGCAGGCTTGTTGGTCTAATTGTATCTAAGGGTTGGGGTCTAAGGGTGTGTGGGTTCCATCCCTACCGGGTCTAACATGTTTCTAATTTTTCTAATTTCCAATTTTTCTGAAACATTGGACTTCGTCTGGAAATCTGAATATTATATGGATGGTAGGAATATAGGAATTCCGTCTGTGCGATTTGTGTTCAGTCTGTGGATTTCCGAATATCCAAAGACAAAATAAGTTGTATAATTTTAATATAGCGGATCTTGTTAAGTCCTCTATATTAAAATAAAAGCTAACTCGTTTTAAACATGAAATAAATGCCTACGCGACCGAGCTCCGTTATTCCAATGTTATACAGTCCCAACATTGAAACGGAACGTTTAACTAATTATTAACTTTTCCAAGTCACTCCGAATTCAAAACTTGTTTAATTTGCGGCACAAGAAGTGTCCCCCGTTTGTGCTTAGTCACGAAATCGTTTGGTAAGTACCTACCCTCATTCTGCGAGCAGGTTCAAAGTTAAGTTTAACATTTCGTATGTTTTATTGAACTTGTATTGATAATCGAAAGGTTACTAACCTAAAAAGTGATATATAGCACACATATCGAATTATATATAAAAAAAACTAGCTTTTGTTGTATTGTAGAAGACACTGTTTCTTTAAAAACATTAATATTTTTTACATGAAGGCACTATATAATTTAAAAATCGAAAATAAATGCGAGAGGTGCATGTATCAATAAGTTGAAAATTCGACGATGAGGTGTAGGACTCGGTAGTTCAACTGGTAGAGCAACAGCACGGAAAGCTGACGATGCCGGTTCAAGTCCTTCCCGAGTCGAACATTTTTTCAATTTTCGATTTTTAAATAACACTATTTCTTACCGTGAAGCTTTGTTTAAATTATGTCTTACAATGTTCTCATAGAAACTTGTTCAGGACTGTCCCTAAGTATACACACATCCAATTAGATTTTTTTTTTAAAGTTTGGTAGTCTATAAGAAATTGTTATATTAGTTTTTCTTATCATAATTTACAACTGGAAGACCCCACTGTTTAAAGTATTTTGTTTTAATGTGTACTACTCGCGTAAACTACATATAGAATATATCAACATTTATACAAATAAATAAGTCGCATTGGTTTATTGGTAATTGTACTTGGAACTGTACTTGGATGTAATTGGAAATATATTGTTGGAGAGCTGGATTTGGAAGTCAGAAAACAGTGTGTGTTTGAACACGCTAATCTCCAGAATTACTTGTTTGAATTGAAAAGTTATTTTCGTGTTGGATAGAGCATTTATCAAAAAAGGTTATAAAATATCGCGCTGTAGTAGGAGTGAAGAAACTGCGGGAAATGTGGAAAAAAAAACGGGGAAAATTCTTCGTCGGTTTTTCCGATGCGTACGCTGCGAAAACGGTTCAAGATACCCAAAAATATGTATGAAATAATGATTCCTATACACTATATGTTACATCTTATAAAGATTACCTTTCAAGAACGACAGGACGCGATCGACGTCGAGGGTAACAACTTAAATGTGTAAGATAAAGCTTTGAAAAAACAAATTTTGATAACCAAAATATCTCTTCTATGCGGACGAAGTAGCTGACACAGCTAGTATGAAAATAAAACAATTATTTCCGTCATCTTAACAAACATAAATTTTCAATAAAATATCAAGTTATAGTAATGATTCGTTGCTAAGGTGTCTCGGTCTGAAGTGCCTCACCGTAATGAGGTTTCCGCCCTTGGGGCTCTCTGATTAAATATTTTGCCGTTTTCGCTTTAATTCTCACAAACACACTTTTGAGGCTGTAATGAATTTCACAAGAAAATAATTGGGGTAATTTCATTATTTTAAGATTTCTCGAAATAATTATAAATTATTAAGAAATAATCATATTGAGCACATACACTTTAAGATTGACAGTAATTTATGACACGGGCGGGTCTAATTAGATTTTTAATATTTAGCTTATTATATTTAGTAAGTTTATTAAGACAGGAAATAATAAGGACACAGGTGGGATTCAAACGTATGATTACAACGTTCTGTGCGGCAAAAAAATAAATTCAATTTGGGTATTCAGTTATATAATAAAACCATTAAATTAAAAAAAAAATGGCTTTCTGCCATGCATTCTCATTTTTATAAGGTATGTCGTACCCAGTATGTCGTCCGCATCCGGCCGGTCTTAAAAGATTTGACATTAAATACTGTCTATAGTTTACGCGAGTAGTACACATTTAAATAAAACACTTTAACGGTTTAAAACGTGATATATTTTAGTTATACTTGGAGAAACGTCGGGCCGTAGTTAAAAATAATTTTCAAACAAGCTTAATAAACATATATCGTTGAAGTGTTTTATTTAAATATAAAGCACTTCGACTTTTCAATTCGAACCAGTCGTTTATGAGATTACCACAAACAAACTCTTTACATTTATAATACTAATATAGATTATAATAATTATTAATATATAATTAGTGTTACAAAATATTGTAAGTACTTCCGAACTGTGTAAAGCACATTTCTTGACTAAAGTTGTGCACGCAATACTAATCCAATTTTCACTAACGTAAAGTCAACAACTTCCTAGACGAGTGATTTAAATTTTCAACTTTGTCTACGATCGCAGTAGTCACAGTTGCTCTTTGAGATTTTAACTTTTTTCATGAATTTAATACATTGATTAAGAAATTTCATAAGTATTAACCACCATCCTAGCGTTCAGAGATTATTATTAGCACAGAACAGAAGTCTGATTCAACCTTAGACTATAAAAAATCGATCAGCAGTACGATATTTAACATCGTTTGATAAATGTACCTGAATTAAGGAAACTTAATATCTAGAGATACGTATCTTATTCAATAATCTAAACAATAATTAAGCTATAATAACATTGTCGTAAATTATGAAAAAAAAATATTTACTTTTAAATTATCAATTATATATATAATCATTGTATAGAAAACACATAGTTATCAAATTCTGATAATTAATAAATTACTTATTTAGCGAACAGTATACAACTTAAATAACTACTTTTAGGTATTATACAAAGTTGAAACAAACAAACAATAGTACACTTGCAAGAACGAGTTTTAGTTTAAAACTACTTTATGTCATACTAGCTGTGCCAGCGACTTCGTCCGCTAAGAATATTTATTTTGGGCATCCAAATTACGTTTTTGCAAATTCCTTCTTTATAAACTTAAGCTGTTACCTACGACGTCGGTCGCATCCATTTTCGTCGTTCTTGCAAGTTAATCTTAGAAGAAAAACATATATAGCATTGCGGACTTTTTTTTAGATCATTTAAAGAGGAATCAATCTCTCATATCTCATACATACTTTTGGGTATCTTGAACCTTTTTTGCAGCGTACGCCTCGGAAATATAATAATGATGAATAATTTTCCCAATTTTTGTCACATTTCTCGCTGTAGCATCACAGGCTATAAGCTTCCTAGATAAACTCTGTTCTAACCAACACAAAATCTTTTTTTAATTCAAACCCGTAGTTCCTGAGATTAGCGAGTTCAAATAAACAAACTCCTCTGCTTTATACATATATTAGTATAGATTAAATTTCATTCAACCATTTAGTGAATAATATCCTAATTTGTAAGTACATATTCAACTACTGGAATTTTATTTGTACGATATGGGTTTGTACCTAACTAAAGAAATAATATATTAAAATGTGGTAAAGATGTCGTTAGTCATTTTCTGTAATATAATTGTCATTTAAAATAACACTTTTGGAGACAGAGCTTCTTGCAAATTTCCTTAACATTTTAACATTTCTAACGCTTTAGCTTTATATTTTTAAATATTGGAGGATACTAAGCGTCATGGTGCATAAATGTTTATCGTTGGATTTAATAATGTAATGCCGCCGTAAAAAGCGTACCTACTTCATAAGATGAGACTCAATAAAGGTGGGATTATTTAATGGAGCTTTTATTTTTCTCAACTTTATGAGATCGTTTGCGGTTATCCCGCCTGCACAGGGCCGGAGTTTACTATTAGATATTTTAGGGCTCCTAAATTCAGGAGTCCCAAAATTTCTAAAAGAGTTTCGCAGGTTATTACAACTTAGAAGAGATTCTATTCTCTATTAAATAAATTAAGGCCTACCGTGTCAGTTTAACGTAATCTGGATTTATAGAATTTTACAACAAACAATTTACTTAAGATTGTTTATTTCAAATAAAGCTTACTTTAATAGTATAGGTGGCTAAGTTAATAGGCTACCTAATAAACTCATAATGGACACAAAATAATATTTAAGAGATACTGGGAACTATTTTGGACAGAGCTCCCTCGAAGGATCGTAGCAGGCTGGTGGTGTGTTTAGAGGTTCTGGTCTCCTAGGAGGTTGTAGTAAGATTTAACACACTCCCCAAGTCACTATTGCTCGACGTGGGCGTGCATTGGGCATTCACACTGATATGTTATTGGAGTACCGTAAATATACACACTATTATCAGGGCTCTTATTTGCCCCTAACGTATATATACGATAGAGGCCCTATTCTATTAGGAGCCCTACTTTACCCTACTGCAGATTTACAGCAGCTATCAATTCTCAAGAGCCCGGGGGCTTCACCAAGATTGTCTTTTCGATTTAATTCACAATTGTCCGTTGTTTTAATTGAGTTCAACCCTTTCAAGAATTTTTAGTTTCATTTATTTGCGCGAAAAGTTATGTTGTTTTGTTTAAGGATAGATTAAAAAGGTTATTATTTTATTTTAAAAAAAACAACAATCATTTTAAAATTAATAATACCTGTGTTGTGATTCAGTACAGTGATCTACTAACACAATGGTCATGTTTTTAATAGAACAGAACATAATCTTACTATAAATTAAAATATAAAATTTATCGATTATTTTATTGATTACAGCTTATCATTAATAATACACACCACAAAACCTACAAGAGATAAAAACTTACGTACTAACTTATAATTAAAAGACGGCCTTATCGCAAGCAGCAATCTCTAGCAGGCAACCTGAAGTACTAGAGAAAAGAAATAAAAAATGATTATTTAGTGTATTATAAGGCAGTAATCTTATAATATCTTTCCAAGTATGTATTATTTTATGCTACTTGTTTATTTCAATATTTTTATTCATAAATATACAGTATAAGAAACGCCTAATAAATCTAATGTTATGTAACAAGTAGCCACATTATATCACAGCAAGCACTCTGTGTACCACTTTGGAGGCTCTTTAATATAGCAACCCCAGGCTCAGGTTAAGTAAACTGTGCCAGTAAGTGTTCCTTAAACATTTAAGATGGCTTCAGTGATAAATTTCGATAAGATCTTTCTCTAATAAATGTGATTATCCAATGGTCATAAACTACAGTGTAACCTCTTTCAACAGAACTCAAAAAACTTAGCTTTTATCGTTATAGAGATTTTTTATGAAAAGGGAAAGACAAGCGTGAGGTTCACTTAATGGAAGGTGAAATACACCAGCGATATAACATCTTGACACGATGCGCTGTTGACCTATTTTGGCTTTGGATATTCGTAAATCAAAAGACTGAAACCGAAACGCTATTGAAGCTCACTTCTTCCTGTAAATGTCGTGTTTTCTATATTATAGAGAACAATTTTATAAACACTGTTAATATCTACATAGCATAGGGTTTGCTTAAGTTACATAAGGAAATATTAAAATAAATTATTAATAGTGAAAGTATGGTAAAACAATTAACATCCCATTAACTCTTCCTTCTACTGTTTCAAAGTCAATATCACTCTTTTATACACATTTAAATACACTTGTCTCGTATTTTCGTATTCCAAAATAGTTATATACTGTCTATAGTTTACACGAGTAGTACACATTGAAAAAAACACTTTAACGGTTTAAAACGCGATATATTAGTAAGCCGTGGTCACGGAGAGACAGTCTCCCCGAGACCTGCTGCTGCAAAGCGTCCGAAACGTCGGGCTGAAGTTAAAAATCATTTTCAAATAAGTTTAACTAATATATCGCGTTCTAAAACGTTAAAGTGTTTTATTTAAATAGTTGTTTTTATGTTGTACCTGCACAGACTATTTATGTCCCGAAATTCATACCAAAATCCTCTGAACGTAACTTAACTAATGAATTACAGAGTATTTAAATATAAACTTTTGGTAATGTACTAAAAAATATAGATATACTATGTTTTATAACAGTAAAAATGGTGACCTATAAAGAGTGACTTTAATCAAATTTTCACCGCCGAAACCTCAATAAGATCTCGAAATTACACAGATCATAAAACACCCCAGCCAACTAGAGACGACACGCGCGGAACTCATAATATTTTATAGTCTATGGAAGATAACCACCCATTTATATACAGAAGACGAGAGCTATAACTCGTAACCGATGTTTGGTTTAAATCTGTCTCTCCCCTTTGATAATTTTCACCTGGGTTGTGCCCCGTGGCGCGCCCTTCCAAATTTATGCTTACCGAGATAACATCTTCAAAGAAATTCCGCGGACACGGCGCATGTTAAAACTGGATATGCTTCTATTTAGTATATACCATTACCATCTTGTCATTTCAAATAAAATATATTTTTTTAGTACAATTAAGATGTTTTTAATTATCTATATAGACACAAAGTTTAAATAAAACACTTTGACGGTCTAAAACATAAAACATCTTAGTAATTAATTAGCTTTTAAAAATCCAAAATAATTTTAAACCGTTAAAATTGTTTTATTTAAATGTCTACTACTTGCGACAATGTTTAGATAAAATTACTATGAACTACTCTTTATAATTAGCACAGTATTCAATTGTAAAAACGTAGCGTTAGCCGTGTATAAGAAAAAAAAACAAATGACAGTTCAACATTTGTAACTTGTTAAGCTTATTGAATAAGGATTTATTAATATGTTCGTAGTTAATATAAAAAGTGAAAGGCGAACACGTTTCAGCGTCCGTATGACAGATCCGTTCTTCTAACGAATAAGTAGTTCAGATTTCCATGTCCTGCCCGACCGTAAAATTATTTTTTGCTTTCCTGGGATTCGAACCCACGACCTCTTGCGCTCAACGCAATGCTAAGCAATACCTTTAACCATTGGCTACAGGCGTTCAGTTAATATATAGTTGTAAAATACTATGGCTACTTAGTACTTAAACGAAAAAAAAATAGAGTTATTGTAGACAATGTCGCATCCAGCAGAACTATAATCAAGTGCTAGAAGCTAAAGTGTCGCTTACAATATTACGATGTAACCGCTTACAAAGATTTACATAATTCATTGAGAAGCTCGTAAGTTAAACCGCTTCCTTTGATTTATTTGTTTTGATAATGGATTTACTTTTAGAAACCATACGATTTTATATATAAGATAGCATAAATGCCTTATAATTTATTTCATTTTTTTTCATACCCTGGCAAGCTTTGGGGTTGATGGCGAGTATATTACCCCAGCCGTATACCTAAAACAAGTATCAACTTAAAAAAAAAACTTTTAAGTTAAACGGTTTTATTTTTGTGCACTAAAAACTACAAAAAGATTGTAAATTTTGACATAATTTCGTGTTTTACTAGTGTAGCCGTTTAATTTGATACCCATATAGAGGGAGTTAAGGAAAAATATCTAATCCGCCATTTTGTATCGGCGGCCATCTTGGACTTATAATATTATTGATTTTATTATATTGTATAGTCATCTAAATTAAATGTGTGTACCAAATTTCAGATCAATCTGACAGCGGGAAGGTGTTAAATTGTTGAAATTTCAATTTGCAATTTTGACCCAAATAAATAAATTCCGTACGGGTCGAACTAAATAAAACCGTTTACCAAGATACGCTATCGACTTATTTTGGCTTCGGATATTCGAAAATCCACAGACTGTAAGCGAAACGCGATTAAACATCACTGCTTTTTTATCTGTGGACGGTGATTTCTTTCGATATTCCACAGAAGTCCAACATGTTTTAGAAAAAATACAAATTCATTAGAAACGTTGGGCGCGGTGGGGATTGAATCCACGACCCGCTGACATTTACCGATACATTGATACCATTATACCAACGCGATGAGCGTGTCAAAAATAATAAATTGTGTAGTAATGACGTTTCGTGTTGACAAATCAATTTTAAGTTTATAGAAGCGTTGTGTTGTAAAAAGTACATTCAAGAGTCACTGATGGGTTTGCGCCTTTTAAAGTACGTTTGTATAGGAGCACAATAAATAGAAAACCTTCGCGCAATATTACAACGTTTTCTCTACTCTTCTCTGAAATATATTCTTTTGTCAAGACATAAAATCGTCCTTAGAGAATTGAAAAAACTTATCGCAAACTAGTTTTACTTGATGTAGACATGGTTTTTAGAATCAATGATCGAGAAGTGTGTGTGTTGTCGTTTTTGGGTTTAGTAACTTCTTAATTACTTAAATAGTAATTTATTATTTATATAAACATATAAAATAATACCTAAAACGTTATATTTATTTCTTCTTTGACATTTTTTACAGCGAACAAAATACATTTTATTAGAAAACTAATATATAAAAAAAAAAATCTTGAATATAGTGTCTTATAAATAGGACAGTGGGGAGGAATGGGTTAATTGAAATTACATTGCGCGAGAGGTGAATGTATCAATGCGTTGAAAAAATTTGACGATGAGGTGTAGGACTCGGTAGATCAATTGGTAGAGCAACAGCACGGAACGCTGACGATTCCGGTTCAAGTTCTGCCCGAGTCGAAAATTTTTTCAATTTATTTTCGATTTTTAAAGAAAATACTACTCACTGACTTGTATTATTTACTTTTCTATTTCTTATTTAAGTATTTAAACTAGTACAGAAACGTAAGTCAAATTATTTCAGACTGTCTCGCTTGTTTGAATAAAATACTTTAATTTGTAATTCTTATATTATGGTTTTATAATTGATTTATTGTTGTTTCTGAATACACGTATTTCTATTATATTAAATGCAGCACTTAAATTTTCAATTAATACTTCCATGTACAACGTCGGGCGTTGTGAAAAGTAAACTGCATGAATAAAACATTCATTTGATCAAGTGCTACGGGTTTGAATACTGAGCCAGTCTGAGGTTGTTATGTGTGTTCTTCGCTAGTTGCTCCATAGATACTAGCTGATCTGACAAATGTTGTTTGCAATATTATTATTATTACGTTGGTATAATTCTAACAAATAATTCGTAAAAACGCATTAGTTTCGACCAATTTTGATCACGATACTAACGGTTCCTGCGAGTTAATATTAAAAGAAGTTAATAATATAAGAAGAAGAAATAGGATATTTTAGATAATGTTGAGGAATATTCTGTCGTACATTTTCTTGGTCGATTGAACCATTTGCGCAGTAAACGCAACAAAAGCCCTCGAAGATGGATAATATTCCCCGTTTTTCCACATTTTCCAAATTGTCCACTATTCCTACCTTGCTAATGACCACAACGTCGTATATAAAGCCTAAAGCCTTTCACGATAAATGCTCCACGAACCAGTATTTAGTACTCTTCAACTGTATAACATTAGTATAGATTAGATTTGTGATAGATATTATGTTTTTTTTGACACAGGAGCTTCTCTGTACAAGCAAGAAGTTAGCTAGATCGGAGGCATAATACCTCAGTCCCATAAGATCTACTTAGACAATTGGAAATCCACAGACTAAAACAGCAGATTTAATCTCAGCCGTTCTATATGTGAACCAAATTATTGTCGGCAGTTTACTGTCCAAATTTTACAGAATTAATTTTGGCTAACCTACAACGAATTGGTTACTAACCATACATTACAATTGTACAAAGGAGCCCGATAAGCCTACAGTAGTTGTATCGTAAATACATCATCCTGCACAACCCATAACAGAAACGGTATAAGATCTAATCATATTATAAACAGAATTAATCGAGTAATTGAAGTGTACACACCTAATCATTTAACGTAATAACTGGATTGTAAAGCAAAGCACGTTTCGCTTTAACATGCGTCGCACGAGTGTACCAATTTACTTGATTGGGTTATATGAGGCTGGAAGAAAAATAAACCGCTTCTTTATTGTTCAAGAGTGTGTTAGCGAATTAAAATAAATGTATTACGATACAGTCTGTAGGTTACGAGTAGTACACATTAAAATCAAACATTTTCACGGTTTAAAACGCGATGTATATCGGTTAAACTTGTTTGGAGATTATTTTAACTACGGCCTGAAACGTCGGGCCGAAGTTAATAATAATTTTCAAATAAGTTTAACTAATATATCGCGTCTTAAATCGTTGAAGTGTTTTATTTTAATGTGTACTATTCGTGTAAACTATACAGTAGACAGTATTTACGGTCTGACATTTCGTTTTAATAGGGAAGACGGCCTCCAATTATCAAACTCCTTGGATCCCATGTTAAATGTATTCTAAAAACATCGCGTTTTAAACCGGTTAAGTGTTTTGTTTAAGAAATTAACATGTTATAATAGCAATGATGTTAGAGATGGTTAAAAATAGTTTTATAGCCGTTTTAATAACCGACCATTCTAGGTAGACCTCGCACTACTAGAGGTCTGCACTCGTAGGATCGTCCTCGAATAGTCTGTATCACTTTTAAATAAAACATTTTTAACGGTTATACATACTTATGTAAAGAGCCAGTTTGATATTAAAAATGGACTTCATCTGGCAATATGGCTATATGGGTGATAGAAATATCGAAATTCCGTCCGGGTCACGAACCACCGTCCACAGATGATTATCCGTAAAGTTTAGAAGCGTTTTGGACTGTGATATTTTGAATACCAAAAGCCAAAAAAAACGACAGTTCTTCTTATTTAGATATTATATGGATGGTGTATATCACCTTTCATCAAGTAAATTATATGCTTGTCCGTCCTCCTCTATCATAGAAAAAAAATATTTATCTCGTAAACAACCTTCAAATTCCATTACCGTACCAGCGTTATAATATTCCCGACAAAGTGACAAACAGCCTTAAGGAAAAAACAAATCTGGCTGTCAACAAGTAAAATAGCTTCGTTACCGCCACCATCTCTCTTTTTTTCCTCACAAAAACGTATGAGAAAACCATTTTGCGCGACATCAAAAATTAACTCGGATTTCCAGGAAGACTTCTGAGGGCGACAATCGTTAAAAGCTTCTGAGCTTTTTGTTATAATATGATATATATATACTTTCCGAAATCCTATCCTATCCTATGATATTTGTAATTTAAAAACATTTATATTTGAATAAAACACTTATTATCGGTTTAAAACGCAAAATTTATTAGTTAACTTATAATTTTCTTTAACTACGGCCCGACGTTTCGTAGAATAATGGTAATATAAAAGCATTTATATTTAAATGAAACACTTCTTACTAGTTTAAAACGCGAAATGTATAAGTTAATTTATTTATGATTTATTTTAACTACAGCCCGACGTTTTAGAATGCTTTGCAGCAGCTGAAACGTCCGGCTGCTAGCTAATTAATATATTTTCCATTTTAAACCGTTAAGTGTTTTATTTAAATGTGTACTACTCGCGTAAACTACTGACAACCCTTAATTATATATATCGAAGAAAGTTATTAAAGTAAGAAGCTAAGAATCAATATGGAAATAATGGTATATAATCATTAGTGACTGTATACTATACTGTGCCCATTGTCAATTCTAGGACTCGCCATCATACATTACGCAAGGTATAAGCTCAGGGGTAACATTGAGGTGCATAGATGCACGCGTTCATGCATAAAATTAAAGGTAATAAAACGATCCGCTATTTTCAAGTCGAGTTGTTAGAGAGAGGGCGATAACTCTCAGGTAGATGGGAATTATTAAAATTCCTTAAATAGAGAATGAAGGTACAATGTTAGTAAAAACTTTGTTATGAACATTTACGAAGACTTATGATATGTCCATTCTGTGATGGACACAGAAAGGCAAACTACTGTACATGGATTATGTAATATTACTCGTTTATAAATTAAAATAATTAGAATTCAGTTCTATTAGTAAAATAAAAGTAATTTATAATTTTATAAACGACGAGGACAATATTATAGTTTACTTGATAAAGGGTATAATACCCCAGCCATATAAGATCTAAAGATATACTGTCGGCCTATATTGTCCCTGGGTATTCGGAAATCTAGACCGAACTGAAACACCGATCACTTCAGTTTTTCCATAGGTAATGCCTCGGAGGCTTTAATATTCAATCAGAATTTCAAGTCGTTCTAAAATATATATATTTATTTTAGAAATATTATTTTAAAATATTGAACTTGGTTCGAAACAAACGAAATGTATATATTCGTTAAATATATATGTTACATACGAAAACCAAATTTAGTATTTAAATAAAACACTTTAACGGTTTAAAACGCGATATATTAGTTAAACTTATTTGAAAATGATTTTTAACTTCGGCCCGACGTTTCGAATGCTTTGCAGCAGCCGTGGTCACGGGGAGACTCCCCGACTTATTTTCAAATAAGTTTAACTAATATATCGCATTTTAAACCGTTAAAGTGTTTTATTTAAATATGTACTACTCGCCTAAACTATAGACAGTATTCAACTTTAGTATGTAAAGTTCTGAAAAAATCAATTAAAAAAAAATAATTAAACACTAATATGGAGTTACACGACTTATGAAAAAAAAGATGTATTTAAATAACAAAATTAATTAAAATCACGAAAAGGCACGATCACAATTCTGTGGAATTTATTTATTTTTATTTATTTATTTACACTTTATTGCACAAAAAAAATTAACAAAAATATAAACTTATATACTAAACATATGGAGTGCAATGGGCGGCCTTATCGCTAACGAGCGATCTCTTCCAGGCAACCCAAGCCTTTTTTATTCTTTTATTAAAAAAAAGAACCAATATGCTAGATAACAAAGGCATATTCAATGAGATGGTAAGTATAAGCACTACCAATTTATCTCTAGAGGGATCAGCAAATATTTCCTTTGTATAAATCAAAATTTGTCCATCAATATTTTACGGCGGAACCCTGACTCTGTGACCTTATTTGGATATTCTTTACGACCGGGCCCGACATCGACGCTTCGGCAATTTGTCGACACTTTATCGACACGCAGCAGGGTTATGTTTATGTAAATCGCGGCGAAGGTAGACCTGATGAAGCTGATGTTGATTTGCGTTTATGTTTGGTTGAAATGAAGATTGAATAGTTTTTCTATACAGTTTTTATAGACTTATCACCTAATATTAGTCTATAAAAACCTGATTATTGATATGATTGTTACATTACGGTAATGTGGAGCATGGGGCGTTCTATCGTTTTTTAAATGCACTTATTTTGGGTAGTAAATGTAAGTTTTGAGTCCTTAGTTAGGTCTTAACTAGAGTCACGTTCATAAGTGTATCTACGTAAATTATTTTTGACTTTGATTATTAACAACTTAGTCATTCTTTCGTTCTCCGTTCGACCGGAAAAAAATTATGTCGTTTCGCGGCATTCAAACCCATCTCCCGTGTTTAACGCAATACTATGTAACTCGTTTGAAATATTATAGACATAAAATAATGTATTCTCTACTACTCTAATCGTCGGGACGTAGTTAAAATTACTTCTAAGCAATTCTATACATTTCGCGTTTGAAACCGTAAAAATGCTTTTTTTTAATAATATTAATTTTTATTGCAGAATAGAATTAACAAACACTCCAACAGGTTTTTAAATAATTCACATGTAAATCCGGGTTTACTAGTCAATCAATACATTTGCGTACAGTTTGTGACAGTGCAACACGGGCGCTTGTGTCAGGCCAGATAGTGACGTCAGCTTTAGGGCTCTTCTCGTCAGAGCAGCTTATAGTATCAACTCGTCATACAGTGAATTATAATGGGATTGGGCTTCATTTTAACATTTCAACATTCATTTTAACTAGGAACTTACACTGGTTTTAGACCTTAGCAATTTCTTACACTATCAGCAAAAATATACATTATATTATATTATTCTATTTTATATTGATATATAAGATGTTAAATACTGTCTATAGTTTACGCGAGTAGTACACATTTAAATAAAACACTTTAACCGTCTAAAACGCGATATATTAGTTAAACTTATTTGAAAATGATTGTTAACTTCGGCCCGACGTTTCCCCGTGACCACGGCTGCTGCAAAGCATCCGAAACGTCGGGCCGAAGTTAAAAATCATTTTCAAATAAGTTTAACTAATATATCGCGTTTTAAACCGTTAAAGTGTTTTATTTAAATATAAGATGTTGTAATAATTTTTCACTATTTTCAAGAACGGCATATGATAGCACAGTCACAATCCGTTCAATGTGCTACTGAGAAAAAACAGTGGTATGTATATAGAGAAAAAAACTTAAAAAAAATATATTTTTCTACAGCCCAAAAGAATGTTGTAATTTTTCTCATTATATGGAAATAATTACAAAGCAATTACATTTTTTTAAAAATGAATAGTAGACAGAAAAAAAATAAGGGATTTGAGAAATTCGAAGATCACAAATGGTACTCGGTAGCGCTTGGTTCGAGTCCTGGTCGTGTCATCAATGTCTTAAAAGTAGCTAGATATAACATAAGCCGAATGGAATTACAGGAAAACTCTAACGACGCCGCCTCGTAGGGAGTTGTGCAGAATTTAAATCAAGCGAAGCTTGACATTAGTATGTAAGAACAATACACCCCATAAACTTCATAACAAGGCAGCCGTAATTAATTCCTGTCTAATTACACACGAGTTACACGCAAATTATTTAACTAATCACTTCAAGTGCTTAACTATTTCAATTAATGTTCAGGAAGTTTGCGGAAGATTTTCTTAATAGGTACATACATACAATAAGAACGATATACAGCCTTGTTGGTGTTTTTGTTAGCAGTATATCCAGGTCCAATATGTTTCTAACCAGTTTATAATTTTTCTGAAACATGTTGGACTTCGTCTGGTAATCTGAATATCAAATGGGTAGCTACATTCCGTCCGGGTTGCAAAGCATCGTCCTCAGATGAAAAAGCTGTAAAATTTTATCGTGTTTCGATTTCAGTCTAAAGACTCCCAAGCCTATATAGGACGACAGCATATCTTGCTTAGATGTTATATGGCTGGGGTATTTCACCTTCCATCAAGTGAAGTTTAAAATCAATTATGTCTAATGGTTTTTTTAACAAAATAGACGTATATAAGCCAGGTCACTAAACGGACACCTATTTGCGGCTAGACCAACGGTGCCCTAAGGGGGGCGTTGATCCAGACCCAGGTACAGGTCTCTACTTGCATAAACCCTATAATTTTAAAGATTAGAGATCTGCAATCGATGGAATCTAGAATAACGAAGCGGTATAGTCATGCTAAAGACATTTTTGAATTCATGGAATTTGTCCGTTATTCAAGTATTCTTACAAGCGACGAATATCAATTGTTTGGTGGAAGTATCCGATTGATCCTAGGTCACGAACATGCCAGCCATAGAGGGGAAAGTTGTAAAATGCAACGAATATTTCGACTTTACCTTTACCACACATCTATGTCTATATGAAATACTAGCTGTGTCCGCGACTTCGTCCGCGTGTAATAGTGACTTGGGGTAGAATTTTAATTGTTTAGGCTGTTTATTAATTTACGTAAAGGCGCATTTAAGGCGCTTATTAATCTATGTTGTAAGTGCTACTTTGCCGCAACACTCTCACCTCACATCACTCCCACTCTCACTCTCACTCCCAATCCTAATCCCACTCCTATTCCAAAAAAGCCAAAAAAAAGTTTCATTATTCTAGCTTCAAAAAACACGAATTTCCATACAAACTCCCCTTTTTCAACCCCTATCAACCCTTTTTTGGCATTAAAATGTATTTCCTGTCTTAGGCTCTAAAATATCTGTGTACCCAATTGCATTTAAATCAGTTCAGTAGTTTCGGAGTTAAAGCCGGAAAGACAGAGAGACAGAGTTACTTTCGCATTGAGTATAGATTTGTTACTCCATCGTTAGTTTCAAAACTAAGTCAAGGGTTATTGGTTAAAGACGGTATCAAACGCAATTGATACCGTGTTTATTGATCCTGATTTCGTGACCTCGACAATTGTTTCAGCCGCGTACAAAAGTATAATTACCACTAAAATAAAAGCGACTCATGTCTGGCGTCCCTGGGTTCTGTTCTGTCTTAGATTCGATCGGGGAAATCCGATTGTTTCTGTTGCCTACAAAAGTCCGATAAAATAAAAGCAACTAAACAGGAAATAATACATACAAGTAAACATACTTTTTACCCCCTTCTGTTACATAAATGTGACTTTTAAGATTAAAAGTCATTACCGATGTTTCAAAACATTCCTGTCAATAGCTTAAAAATTGCTACATTTAAATATTACTCTACGTCGAGGTATGGATGGGTTTAAGTTCCGCCCGTGTCGTAATTGAATTTTAATTAACATTTTAATGTATATACATTATTATAATGATAGACATGCTTAAATATTTATATGATTTTCAAATATATGTCTAAGTTTACCGTCATCGTTTCAGGTCAAAGTTATGCTTAGAGTCGGTGCAACTGGCGAGGGTCCATTCACCAGCGGTACTCAAACATTTTCCCTCGACAAACGCAAGAAACAAGTGACCCTCTGCGAGACAACACCGGCTACCAGTGCCCCGGAAGACCGAAAAGTGGGCGTGGCTGCGCCGAAAATGTTCGCATTCGATGCGATTTTCTCCCAGGATGACTCGCAGGTAAAGATTTTAATTTGTAAGTGTTCTATGTCTGTACTTACATTTACAACACACAATGATTAAACATAACTCATTCTTATATACTAACGAATATTGAAACAAAAGAAAATATACTTTTAATAACTATAAAAACGTTCTTACACATTGCTTGATGTGGTATTTGGTGTAACGGTAGCAATGTATCGCTAATCAATGGGTCATAGATCCGATCCCCACCAGGTCCAAAATATTTCTAATTTATTTATAATTTTTCTGAAACATGTTGGCCTTCGTCAGAATCATACATTCAATACATTCCTACCACCCATAGAATAATCGTCAAAATCAGTTTATCTAAATAAAACACTTTAACGGTTTAAAACGCGATATATTAGTTAAACTCATTTGAAAATGATTTTTAACTTCGGCCCGACGTTTCGGATGCTATGCAGCAGCCATGGTCACGGGGAGTCTCCCCGTGTTAACTAATATATCGCGTTTTAAACCGTTAAAGTGTTTTATTTAAATGTGTACTACTCGCGTAAACTATAGACACTATCTAAAATCAGTTTATTCAATGGGGGTGGTAGGAATGTAGAAAATTCCATCCGGTCAGGAACCACTACAGATACTTTATAATTTTTTCCTCTGTCGAGTGGTATACATTTAAATAAAATCCCTAAACGGTTTAGAATGCGAGAATTTATTAGTTAAACTTATTTATAACTACGTCACCACGTTTCAGATGCGTTGCAGTAACCGTGGCCACGGGTAGACATTATGAACCGTTAAGTTTTATTTAGCTCCATAATTTACTAAGTGCTCCTGAGAAAACAATTCAGAATTTCCAAACATAGCTTCAATTAGAACCCTCGCATTATGTATAAGCGTTTTCAATCAGCGATGGGACGATTTCATTAAAATTTTCCTTTAAAACAATTTAAGCACCTGAATACTTTAAGAGGTGAATATTTAGGGCTATTAAATTATGAGTAATAAAGTAAACTTGGGAAGGAAACAGAACGTAGGAGAAAATTATTTTTGAGGAATTACCCACTTATAATTGTGAAGTGTCAAAAATAAAACAAAGCGAAATGAATAGAAAAGATAGAATCGAGAAATCGAAACGCGATTAAACTTCCCGGCTCTTTCACGTGTAACCCGGACGGAATTTGATATTGCTTTATTTATGTAAACTTATTTGAAAATGATTTTTAACATCGGCCCGACGTTTCGGATGCTTTGCAGCAGCCGTGCGAGACGTGGAGACTTTACTTTGGCCAAACTAAGTTTGACTAATATATCGCGTTTTTAACCGTTAAAGTGTTTTATTTAAATGTGTACTACTCGCGTAAACTATAGACAGTATATAAATTGTGAATTTATTTTACCATCTGAAGTAAAATGAGATTAATTTAACACAGTATTTTAATCGTACACATAACAACGTCGACTTGAGTTTTTGGCTACTACCCAAACCGATGTAAAACTGATATACAAGCTCCGGTATTTGGTATTATGGTAAAACTAGGTTTTGCCGAGGCTTTTCTCATTTGGAATAAATAGTCTAAACCACAAATACTAAACAGAAATTCATAAAAAAGTTTTCGTATACGCATTGTAACACATATTGTTTTTAGTTAAATAATAGTTTAATAATTTGAAATAAAAGACGATCATTACTGAGGAAGGCAGACGGACAGGTGCGTAATGCGTTACGTAACGCATCATTTCAGCCTTTCTAAGGTATCATTCCTAAATACGAAATATGGTATATTTTTTTCCAGAAGTTACATAGATTCTTTTCTTATTTATTCAACAAAATTGTGCTATTTACTAGTCTGTCGTCTTTTATCTAATCTCTTGGTGTTTCTGTTAATTAATTATTCAGTAAATTAAAAACACTTTTAACGGTTTTAAATGCGTGATAAATTAATTAATTATGTTTAATCTTTAAAAAGTTTATTCAAACACATTCTCGCCAACCTTACACAGTAAACTCGACGTTACGGTTCTGGCTGCAACCCAAACGAATGTAAAACCAACCAATAAACAAACCAAATTGGAATTAGCAATAACAACTACAAATTAAGCTACAGTAAGTGGCTAATGCAGCGGCTAGGATTATTCGGATTATAGGTATTAATGGCTCCGAAACGCGCCTAGCTCAATTGTGAAACATGTGTCTGCGACGGATGCTCCCTACTGAAAGCAATAAATGGATAGTGATACCGGGAAGACTGGAGATCAGAACTTAGACGAAACTGGTATTGACGTGCTCGTTGGGAATGTTAGCAACGTAACGCTAATAATGAACGGGCCGAAGGTTTGATTCCCAACGGGCCCGACGCTTTTCCAATCAATTTATAATTTTTATGTCCTCAATGGGTTATCAAAATCGGGTAACGAACCACCATCCACGGATAAAAAAGAGGTAATCGCGATTCAGTTTCAGTCAGTAGCTTTCCCAATATCCAAAAAGGTTGACAGTCGACAATAATAATAATAAATCTCTTCATTTGGCATTCATTAGAAGTAGTAGTAATTAATGTAATTACAATTTAAAAAAACACGACGAGATTTAATTAATTAAGAAAAAAATGTTGTCATAGGGTCATACGTCAGCATAAGTTGCTGCCAACACTGATTTTCAGCAAAACCCTACTGTTCGTCTGTTAGACAGCGCTCATACAACCATTTGATATTACAACACTGACGTTAGCGGGAAACATTATTAAGTAATGAACTAATAAACTTCCACTATCATGAAAAAATAATCTAGCAAATTCCTTATTCGTCACACCATGAAACATAGTTTAGTAGGTGCCCCACCACACCTTTTATAAATGAAAGTCTATAATAACAACAAGGCAAACTCATTGAAAAGTTAATAATTGAATTTACAGTACCAAACAATAAAGTTGAAATTATTATATAAAAGACGTCCACGAAATGCACGCTTTAGCTATTCAGCGAATTCTGAATAGCAGCTATACCCAAACGCCGGGCGTTTTAACAATTTAAACATGAAATTCCGGAATTTTTATGTTGAAATTCGAGTATGGAAGTTTGCGACAACGCAAATGCTATGATAACCGGCTAAGTTTTGAAACGTTCGCGAAATTGTTACGAGTTACACATGTTTTAACGCTGAGACAACAATTGTTTAAAACGGTAATAAAACCTCTAATGGATACAAATGAACCCAAAAAGATTTGCGTCTTGATCGTTGTCAAATTGATACTCGAACTATATTCGTTACATGTTTAACTATGATTTGGTTTGACAGTCACTGTATTCACATGATAATAGGAAGTAGCAAGATAGTCGACATTCCTAATAATAAGCATAATATCCATTGCATTAATTATATATTTGGCGTTTTAAAACGTTACAATTTTTAATTTGTTGTGTAACACTGGCAACAATGGCTTATGGTATGGTAAAAAATAAATTTCTTCTTCTTTCTCGTTCAATTTGTTTTGTTTTATATTCTAAGATAATTTTTCAGTCAAAGATATATTTTTTTATAGTTATTCGATTCAAACTATCACTATGCCATTTGTCTTCCAAGAAGCTAATCGAGTTTAAAAAAACAGTTTAATTTTTTATAAATATATTAGTTAAACTTTTAGACGGCGATATTTCGGACTGCTGCAAAATTTACATATTATACCGCGATTTAAACTGTTAAAAATTTTTATTTAAATGTGTACTAGACTCGCGTAAACTACAGACAGTACTTAGTCGAAATTTTATTTTGCACTTCCATTTCTTATGAAGCACTAGATTATAGATTCTCTTTGTTCAGCTCTATGAAATAAGCTCGAGTCGACAAAGGGGAATTTTCAATGAGTTCACGTCATTTATTTCTTTGATATTGCACAAAATCTACGAGGCAATAACGATTTTTGCAAAATATCTTGGTGATGATTATAGTGTTTAAATAAAACACTTTAACGGTTTAAAACGCGATATATATTAGTGAAAACTATTTTCAAATAAGTGTAACTAATTAAATCAACGTCGACGGAACAGATAGCGCTAGCGTAGCACTTTTTACTATAACATCGGAGACACCATCTTTAGTCTCCCCGTGACCACGGCTGCTCCAAAGCATTCAGAATGTAGGACCGTAGTTAACAATTTTCAAATAAGTTTTACTAATTTATTGGTTAGCTATATTTTGTTATCCGCTTATATTTGTATGTTATTGCGACAGCCGACACGGATTACTGTAAGAGAAATGTGAAGAATGTATAGCAATGCAACATTGCAGTGGTATAAGCTGCTAAGCCACCTGACAGGACATTTGATGTATGGCGGGGTGGATAACATTTCTATAAATTTATCTTCTGGGCGTGTTCATATAATGATATATTATCTTTTGTTTAAGTGAATTGTTGGTCAAAATATTTATTTTAAGGCGTAATTAAATAAGATAAATAAAGAGAATAGACATATAAACATGTTACATTGAAGACCAAACAAACAATAACATATACTAGGAGTAGTTTTGTACTGCTTGAAATCCCCCCCTGCTCAGACTGAACCCATTGTGGTTTAAAATTAACCATAAATTTGAAAGAAAAATCGACTCGGGCAGGATTGAACCGGCAGTTACGTTCCGTGCTGTTGCTCTTTTATTTTTTTCAAGTTACATTATAAGAATGTCCAATAACATGTAAAAATATTAAATTTTCCAACCTTGTTTTTAGTAAATTATTTAAATAAATTTTACTTAGAGACAAAAACGCAGGGGACGTTTGTGGGGCTGCACACACCTAACTTAAAAGTGGCCTTTCTTTCAATGCTGAACACGAACGGATTATTTGTCAATGATATTTCTTTAAATTGCATATTTTAAAGTCATATAAAGTCCACATTATAAGCGTTGTTTTAACAAAGTTTTTGACTCGTTCATAAAAATCGGCTATCGTCGCTACATAAACAAACAGACGAAATTATATTCGCCACGGATGGGTGGAAAGTGCAAATACAATCCAGATTACAATGAATAATTAAAAAACGACTACTTTAATACAATTGCAGTACATAACGCTCATCGGATGATATTACATTATTTATTCATGTCCAATCTTCATTATATGAATTACCAATTTGCCGGTATTAATATTAAGTAGAGATGGGCCGAGTATTCAGTTGTTGAATACTCGGTACTCTGCGTACTCGGCGGGTTGATAACGAGTATACGTTGTTGAAGAAAAGCTATATATATTTAGGTAGATGTCATTGAAACAACAGTGTTAATTCAAAAGTACTTATTAGTAATTTAGAAAATCTTTGAAAATCTCAATAAATCAATGAATGAAAGAGTAGTCATCGGAGCTTGCAACAGCCGTGGTTACGAGAAGACTGACCACGTGTGTCTCCCCGTGACCACGGCTGATGCAAACCGTGCCGAAACGTCGGACCGAGTTAAAAATCGTTTTTCAAATAAGTTTAACTAATATATCGCGTTTTCCGTTAAAGTGTTTTATTTGAATGTGTCGGCTCGGTAAACTATACAGTATCTGTTTGTACTTGTTTACGCGCACGAAATGGGAATTTGATCGAACCCAGATACTCGGCCGGGTACTCGGTTGAAAAAAGAGTTTGAGCCGAGTAAAACTCGGTAATCGTTACTCGGCAAAAGTGTTACTCGGCCTTTAATATTAAGTATTCCCTCGTCTACTCTGTACCTATTATGTACTACTGTGACATGTTAATCAGAGTATTGCGTATGGAATTTATTATTACGATTAATAATTCGATTTTATTACAAAAGAAATGAGTTGAATTTTAGAAATTTTGGCTTTTAACTGCTTATGTGTCACGGGATCGTCGGTGGAATGTTGATAACAATCGTGGATTCACCCAGTCCAACATTTTAAATTAAAGTTTATCCGTTTCGTTTCAGTCTGATATATAGTCTTGATATCCCCAATCGTCGACTTTGACTCTATTTAAATAATATAAATAAATGTTTAAATGAAGTTTGTATATCATCGCCTAACTAGATATTACAATCATCTTATAGTTGGGTTGGGGGTAAAACACTGGCTCAATGCGATAGACGGCTTGAGATGCAAGACTGTATGACAAAAATGTTATATTTTTAAGTTATTTTTTCCTCACTATATTATTGTGTATCTTTTTCTTTCTACGCATTGTTTATGATTTAAGAACTTTGTGCGTAATTACCTAGATTTTAATTGGCATTTCTAAATGAACCGAGCGAGGCCCACTACACAGGGAATCCTAGTATGGGGGCTAGTACACCCGATATGTAAAATCTATATAATTTATTGTTACAGATTGAAATAAGTTCCAGTGCACTTACAGATGTTATTCACGCAGTAGTTAACGGGACAGACGGTTGCCTTTTCTGCTTCGGACATGCAGGACTCGGTAAGTAACTGAAAACATGAGACATTCTTTTGCAGCATAAACCGAATCTGAGCCTTAAGTAAACGCTGCTAAGGCAATTTCCTATAATTTGTATACTATTTAAATTAAACATGATGACGGTTTCAAACGCGATAAATATAAAAATTTCCATAATTTCCAAATGAGTTTAATTGATGTAATCATCTTAAGTTCAGGTATTTCTTGCAATGATATTGAAATTATATACCGTTCCTGGGACTAAGTTACAAATTTTTTAGGACGTTTATGTACAACCTAACTGTGTCATCGACTTTCGCGTTTGGGCATATATTGTCTTTTTACAAAACCTTCTAGACCTTTATTAGATCACGTAAAAAAAGAATAATTCTTTGATACATATTTTTTGACCCACATGCCCTCAAAGAACAGTTCAAGAAACCCTCAAAGATGAATAATTTCCCTGTTTTTTTTTTCATATTTCCCACTGTGTCTTCGCTCCTATAAAGTCACTTAAGGCGCGTAATGTAATGTAATTTAATAGCCTTTCTCCATAAATGCTCTCATTGACACAAAGAGAATTTTTTTAATACGAATCAGTAGTTCCTGAGATTAGTTCGTTCAAACAAACATACTCTTCAGCCTTATACATTAGTATAGATAGATTATTAAATAAATATTAGTTTTTAAAATATGTATAATATAGTATATTCTTTTTACGCTAGATCAGAGACTACTAATTAAAGATTACAATGCAATGGGTGGCAACTTTCCGCTGCCGCCTTGAGATCTTAATTATCAAACTTTCAATTAAGACTCGCGGTTTCCTATTTCCATGCAAATGCCGACTTGTGAGCAAACTTACCGGGCTAAGTAAGTAAGCGGTCTAATAAATACCGAAAGTATCAAAACGGAATATTTAAACTTACTTGTACCTAATTTAGGACTTACCAAGTTTGAACTAAAGATTCTTGAAGTTAGATTTAAGGTTCTGATATTATACGTGAAAGTTCCGAGTCACTGCTAAAATGTAAAATGCATCCAGCTTCACAGAAGACAAATAGCTAGCCTCTACCTTTGAGTTCCTAAATTTTTAACTTAACTTCTAAAACATTAGTATACTGTTACAATATTTCGTAATATTCTACTATTTCGCTTGAACCAAAATAGTAAATATCAACAATAACTCCTTGAAAAGTGGTTATTATAACGTAAATCAATATTCAAATGTTAAGAGATAAGAATTATTGTTTAGAGCAAATATGCACAGACCGCGGCCCGCCAATATAATTAATAGATTATTTTTCAATTTTACTACATTATTATTAAATCTTTACTGTGTTTGATCACGTGGCGGCGATGTGTTGACAGTTCTTCTCATTAATTCTGTCCCCTTATATTTGTAACTGGTATTAAATTTGATTTTAAATATGGACGTACCGTGTACTCAGTGACGTAGATGACTGTCTTAAAAGTACTTTTTCAGCACATGTATACAATACCAAAATAAACGTACCACCACACCTTTATATTAAAAATAATTAAATAATAAACCTAAAAATTACTCACGAAACATTAAGTATGCTGTTGTTCGTTCGTTGTACATGTGTAATCTAAAAAATCCTTATAATATCTAACCTTCATAGCTACTCCCCAATATTTGTTCAACATTAAACTTCGAAAATTAAAACGAGCTTCTAATTATTCACTCAGCGGGTCGACAATCCCCAAAATAAGCAAGCCAGGTTCCCACCGCACAACTTTTGTCGCGAGGATTTGAATTTGCATATAAAACCGTAATCCTTCAATGTAACTCCTGAACAGTTTGTTAGTTATTTCCATTTAAATTCAGCATTTTTGCAACCACAATATTTTAGTGATAACCTAATGCATATGTAATCTTGTATAAGGAGTATGTAGATACCTACTTCTCCAGACTTCACTTAAAGTGAATTTGTTACTAAATAAGGTCAGCAATGATAAATAAAAAGTGTCTGTAGTTTACGCAAATCATACCCATTAAATAAATTATAATCTTTAACGGTTTGAAACGCGGTATATATTAGTTAAACTTATTTAAACATTATTTTAACTTCAGTCCGACGTTTCAGATGCTTTGCAGCAGCCGGTTAGTTTAACTAATATATATCGCGTTTTAAACGGTTAAAGTGTTATATTTAAACGATGAATGAACAAAAAAACTGCAGTTTTAATGTTTTTTTATTAGTTGGATTTCTCTTGTTTCGCATAATATAGAAAAGAGAGTCGAACAATATTGGAAAATATTAAAAAAATATCCCCTAGACATATCCGTGGGTTTCGTACTAGTAAAATACCACATAAAACTGCTTTTAGGTAATATGTACCCGGGG
The DNA here is from genome assembly GCA_963661955.1 of Leptosia nina. NCBI lineage: Eukaryota > Metazoa > Arthropoda > Insecta > Lepidoptera > Pieridae > Leptosia > Leptosia nina. The sequence goes on from CAVLEF010000011.1 coordinate 6,746,109, forward strand.
CCATCTGGACTAATAATAAGGCATCTAGATTATCTCGTAAATAGGTCATATTTTAATAGATCGGGTTATATTTATCGATGCTTAGATTACGTTCCAATAAGTTTCATCTTTCCAGGCAAATCATACACAATGTTGGGGCGACCCGATGCTGGTACATCCCTCGGCGTGATTCCTTGCGCCATCTCGTGGCTGTTCAGGGGAATAGCGGAACAGCGCCATAAATGTGGAACGAGGTTTTCAGTGCGCGTGTCTGCTGTTGAGTTATGCACGAATACTAATCAGATTCGGGATTTATTAGCACCTTATCATAATGGTAAGTTTTTACGGTATTTTTTTTATGATAAGAGGAGTACCGACTAGCATGAGGGTTATTTGATGAAGGTGAAATACCCAAACCACATGACATCTGAAAACAATGCGCTGTCTACCTATTTTGACTTTAGATATTCGGAAATTCACAGAATAAAACTGAAACGCGATTATCCTTGAGGGCTCTTTCATCTGTGGACAGTGATTCGTGAACCCGTCAGAATTTCGATGAACGACCAGTTGATTATTTGCCGACCATTGCTACCATTACCACGTCAAAATTACAGTGAAGAATTCATACATTTACGCCACTTTTTATATTGTTGAATCGAACGAATATTTTTAAAATTATTACACGTTTAATTTACATACCATTAACGATGAATAAAATATTTCTAAATAAGAAATTTTAATATGTTACATTTATATGTACTGACTACTTTCAAAATACTTGTAACCTCCGGAGTTTGTGTTAATTCCACTTTCTTTTTCAATAGATACTGAGCAATCGCCAGGCGTATATCTTCGGGACGACCCGCTCTTTGGGACACATCTCCAAAACCAGTCAGAGTTGAGAGTTCACAGCGCAGAAAAAGCAGCCTTCTACCTCGACGCGGCGTTACAAACGCGGGGTGTCAGAGAAGAAGGAAAAGACAGCCATTTATTATACACCCTTCATGTTTACCAATACAGCGTCGGCGGCAAAGGAGCAGGTAAGCAAATGTTTGTTTAAATTTTATGTCTGAATCAAAACAAATCTTTTTTTGCTGCAGTAAAAAATTAAAACAGCCATTTTAATTCCAGACAAGAGGATTTTGTAGTAAGCGCAGTTTTTCTTTATTTACAGTTGCCGGAGGTCGAAGCCGATTACATCTAATCGACTTAGGGAACTCAGAACGCGGAAAAACTAACGGAGGGATACCATTATCCGGCTTAGGAAATATACTACTTGCGATTTTCAACGGACAACGACATTTACCGTATCGAGATCACAATCTCACGCACGTTTTGAAAGAATGCCTCGGGTCTCTCACCTGTCACACTGCAATGATAGTTCATGTGTCTCCAAATGTTCAAAATTACACGGACACGCTAACTACACTACAGTTGGCATCCCGAATACATCGATTGAGACGTAGGAAAATTAAATACCCTGCAAATAACAACGCCGGGTCGGGAGGTAGTTCTGGGGAAGATGCTTCAAAACCAAGCAGCAGTGAACCCGATCCGTCTAGTAGTGACCTATCGGCTGATACTGTTATTTATGTAGGCCCCTTAGACGATGCTACCGATGGTGAACATCCACCGGTCTACATACCACATATAAGTTCAGGTGATATTAGATCATCTCTAAGCAAAACATTTAGGGCATCAACACAAGACCAAAAACATAAATCTTCTCTATCGAAAGTAGTCGAAGAAAAGAGTCCTATTCACAAAGTATATGGAACACCGAAAGCGTCACCTCTAAAAACTGCATTGCCAGTAGGTTATGCAGCAAAGTCATCACCCGTACACATAGCTTCAACCAAAGCTACGCCAATTAAGAAAACGGTTCCTAAACATCCAGAAGAAAAAAATACAAGTGATGAACAATGGATCGATGGACCTAGAATATCAAAATCTAAATTGGTGGAAGCTAGACACAACATTATAAAAGAAACTCAAGGGAAGAAAAGAGAGACCTGGATTGATGGACCCATGCAAGAATCAAAACTGCCCTTACAATTTGAATCCGTACCAATACAGTCAAACGCTAATCAAGTACCTCTTCAAGTAGGGGTACTAAGTTCTTATACTAATGAAAGTCTTGGCTATGGGTACATGGACAATCATAAGAAAAATATGATAAGGAAGTGGGTAGAAAATCAAACTTGTCAAATACAAAAATCTAGACATAATTCACCAAGTCATAAACCACAACAACAATCTAATATCAAAGATGCAAATTCCAAGTTGAATGAAGATAGTGACGCAACTCATAAAATGGAAGTTACAAAAGACTCAAGACGCGTACATGTCGAAGAATCAACAATAAGAACTGGTTTGAAATCGGGTTCTAAAGCCATAGCAATAGAAGAAGAAAACTTTGGTCCACCAGATTCTATATCAGCTAAAAAGTCATCTTTACCAAAGTCTGCTACTAAAAATGAGGTAGATGAAGATGATGATAGTGAAGAATTGGCAGAAATACCTCCTGCTCTACCCTTAATTCAACCAAGTAGTCTAAGTAGCAGGGAAGTTTCAATGGAAAGTTTAGATAGCAAATATAAAGAACGAATGCGAATGGGTGACGATATAGTATCTAATCATAGTAGAGACATTGATCCCCATGGAATGAGTAAAGGGCCGGCTGATGACGATGATGAAATACTAGAGATAATTGAAGTTGAAGAACCTTTAGAACCAGTTCCTATGCAAGACTGTTGTCTTCAAGTAACCGAAGAAGACATTGCATTCTGCATGGGATTAACTAACTTCGAAGGCGATGAAGATGACGATGACCATCCACTTAGAATCTTAAGTCAAGAAAATTTAACGGTAGCCTCTACTTTCACAGACACCTTATCTTTGTATAGTGAAGTTGAACGACAAATAAGAAATGAAGCATATCTTAGACAAACTATGGAGTTTTATGCTCAAACATTTGGTGATAACTCGGGTGATATGAACCTACAAGGTAGTTTACCTTCCTCTAGATCGAAAATCGACGATCTAATGGAGTTAACAGAAATGTATGGGCCAAGAAAACTATCAGATGGAAACAATATAGCATCTTCAAGAATTTTACCCCAGTTTCAATCAATATCTCTATGTAATGTTCGCAATGCGGACGATTACCACGGCGACGGGTCAGTGTACAGTGAGCCTGCTTATAGACCGAGTGACAAAATATGTGATAGTTGCAAACGAACAATATCTAGGCCGGGAAGTGTCGTTGACGATTGTGAAGCATATCATAACTTAGACATAACGCATAACGAGTGTTACGGCCCTTTTGAACGTTACAGAGGTAACGACATAACAGATGCTCGAATAGCCTCATTAAGACATCCAGATGGAGCATCTGATCCGAATCTTCGTGAAGAAAATCGTTTGCCAGGCAACGGTGCTCCATCTAGTACATTTCGGGAACTTAAATCGAATATGCACCTGGAAGTGTCTCCGCCCGCAGTCACAGCTGAACCGAGGTCCGAGAAGGGTGACAAAGGAGTCGCCCGAGTTCTAGCGAGTTCTAAACAAGATGGTTATGATAGTGGTCACGAGTCCACACCGAGAACCGGCAAGCACAGTCCCGCTGGAACTTCGAGGAGGGCTGAATCGGGCTATGATTCTGTACCTAGGGACTCCGATGCGTCATCATTAGATTCCTATCCAACTCGAAGAGCCGCGGTAGCAAGGGCTCACGCAAAAAAACACACAACGGCTAAATATAAACAGCATAGTGACCGATCTTTCTGCTCGTGGCTAAGAAATCCTTTCACATGCAAATACGCGGACACAGACCCGGAAATCAGTGACTTTTGAAATCGTCGAGTGACCTCGCGATACTTCCCAAGTAACATGTATCACTAAGCTACGTTACCGAATTTAACCTGGAGACTGCTTATGTAACTTATGTGTATTTACGACAAAAGCTTTGCACCGACTGAATAATGTTACCATTGTATTTTTATAAACTCGAAGCTTCTAGTTCCGCTCTGAAATAATATATTTTAGGAATAACTTAGGGATTCGTTAGATGGCGAAGTGTAAATAGAATATTATTATGCTACGAACAACGAACAACTATCGGCTCTTGCTATCATTTTGTACTTTTATAATACTTCTACTTTGTGTTATTTATACTTTCTACTGTTATAGCAATTCGACATTGTGTAAATATTTAACGATCTAGAGTCTTCCTCGGTCTTCCTCGCGTTGAGGATGGGACTTTTTCTATCAAATATTGAACATTTCTTCCAATCACTTAACACTGTTTTTCATCGGTAGTTAATGGTAAAATCAGTTTGAATTCTAAAGGGATGCCTTAGACGTTACTTAATGCTTAAATAAGTTCGTGTAGAATCTTTAAGTGAATGGATTTAATGTTATGATGTTTTTAGTTGTAAGACTGTTATCAAGGCCATGTGACTAGCTTTAACTTGTCTGTGTACATAAATAACGCGAACACGACGGCTTTATCGAATGTTACAATTAGTTATCGCTTTATCGTCAATGTTTTGTTATTGAACTATTCATATATTAAATATTATACATCGTATAAATTCTACTATGCGTTCGTATTAGTTCTAAATAAACTGTTCTACGGACACTGAATATAACTTTTATTTACACCCCCTTATAAAATGTTGTTGTAGATTTCATCATTCATTTTCATATTACTTAAATAACAAAATGAAAAATCCCATATTCATATAACTAACTAGGCACAGTTATGAACGTCAATATAATAAAAATAGTCGAAACTTGCATGTCCTACCAGTTCTGAAATCAAGGGCATAGAACTAACGAGAAGAACTAGTAAGATATATTACGTGAATGGTAAAACTGGAAAGTCAATGAAACACTTATGGTTTAAAACGCTGAAAGTTGAAAAGTACTATTTATTATGTAATATAGTTCGCGTTAAAGAAAATTTATAAAACCTTATGTACTTGTAATAATTCGAAACTTATACTTTTCTGCTAATTAAAAGTTCCGTTCAATTCTTCCATTTTGTTTTTAACATAAAATATTCTACGAGAGATCCCCTTAACGTATAATGAACTGAATATAAAACGATGAATACGTAACGCTGAAACTTTGACACCCCCGGGACAAAACGAAATCTTGGGATACAAACTTTTTCCCCGCACCAAACTCCAGCTCCATGTAGAGAGAGGCCTATTATCTTTCATTTCTCTTGTAATTTAGCATTCTCCGTTCGCCCCGGGAAAATCTCGCTATCAAATACGTTTTACCCTCCTTGAGGGTGACAACTTTTTTTCATGGAAATCTCCCGATAATTCGTTAAAGTGGCTTGGCTTACACCGATTATCGAACATTTTGCTCTATCGAGTGCAATAAATTTTTAAAGGTTTCAGACGAAGCTTTCCTGCCAAACAAAGTTTCAAACTTTCATACTCCGAGACTACGGTGTTCCGTAGTCTCGGAACCTTAACACCACAAAGATTTCTCAAATTTTAAACAGATCTATTCAATCATAATATACAGAAACATATTTTAAACAGCTAGAAACCCAATGAGTCAGTTTTTTTCAGTTGTTTCAGTATGCTTGTTAGACTTCTTGTCGTGTTGTTTTTAGAGAGCCTTGAATTCAGGTTTAATTTAAATCAATTATCTATACTATTATAATATATAATATTATAAAAAGGAAAGATTTTTATTTTTGTATGTAACGGATAAACTCAAAAAGTACTGGACCGATCTTAATTTAATTTTTACTAGTCAGCTACATTATCATTGAGTAAAATAGACTATACTTAGTACATACTAGATTACGATAGAAATCTTTAGAAATGTCCATAAAAGAAAATTAGCCATAAAATGTCTTTCATCGCATACACTGCGAAGAGTAATAATGATAGGACAAAAAATGTTCGACAATATTATAAAATATATCAATATCTACAAAAAACATCGCGGGAGCATATGACTAACTGTTGTAATTACGTCGCTATAACTACTTTTTACATTTCATAAATTAATAGAAATGCCGATCAAAATCAGACCGTGTATTCCATACCATTTTTAAATGTTTATCCAAATAAATAATGTAATATTCAAGACTGTCTCAATACCTGATGATTACTTTCTTAATTATTGAAATCGGACAATCGGAAATAGAGCTAGGAATTCGCGAACGCGTGCACGGGACTCTAACACTGAACGCTCGCAGCGGCTCCTGAACCAGCGAGATAGACAACGGTCGTTAACAGCTAGGACGCACAATACTTTGTTTTTCTAATTTAGTGATTCATGATCATTTTAATTAGCAAGCTTATAATTTAAATATCTGTACCTATTTATGTCACCCATGCAAAGCCAGGACGGGACGCTAGTACGTTATAAAATGGAAGAAATTAACGATCCAAGTGGGGGTTGGACCCACGACTACGGATTGCGTCGTTATTCTATCAATTGAGCTACTAAAGCTTGAAGCTTAAAATCGCTAGAGCTAGAGGCTCTATTTTTTGTCGGGCTCACTGGTCTAACGGTAGCAATATGTGGCTAATAATCAATCTGACGTCTGGAAATCTTGATAGTAAATAATAGCAATATGGAAAATAATACGAGTAATAAACCACCATCGAAATATAAAAAAGCTACAAAAATTCGTGTTTTAGTTACAGTCTGTGGATTCCCGAACTAATGATGGCATTATATAAATAAAAATTAAATAAAAAAGCTTAAACAGCAAAGCTGCTAAGACATTGAACATTAATCAACATGAATAATTATATTGCGCGAGAGTTACATGTATCATGTAGGACTCGGTAGCTCAATTGGTTAGAGAAACAGTACGAAGCTACTAGTTTCGATTTAAACAAAATAAATATTACTTAGTTATGTTAGTGCCCCTTAGTAGAAATGATCGTTGATCAACAAATGCCCACTCCGACCAGTTCTAACGATCCACTATTTAATAATCCTCTCCCGCGATACAATGCGACGGCAGTAAGAACAAAACGCAAAGAAAGGAAGGATAAAGACGTACGTGGACGTGACGCGGAAACGTAATGCAGTCCGCACCGCCCATGCGCACAAAAATGACCTTAATCACCCCATAAAGAAGGAGTATAATAGATTGGCTTAAGCGGAGTACGTGATATGGAAGAAAAATTTTCGGTAATAATAACAACATATGTATCTGCGTTGGAGTTAATATGTATTAATCATATACGGGGACAGGGGAGTTATATTTTCGTAGACAGTTTAATAAATCTCATTATTAACCAGTTACCAGTATTTTAGAAAGAATAACAGAATTTAATAATTATAAAAATATATTTACAACTGCCTGTTGTCATTATTTATATACCTTCTTATAATGATATACTTTAGTATCGGTTGTTTTAGAACAATTATAAAAACACTTTTAACGGTTTAAAACGCGTAAAAAATGATTGTAAACGGTAGACTAATCACATCGTAATTTTTCAATTACACATTTTGAGAACCTAAACTTTACTCTTAAGTTATAAGTAAAGTACGTTTTTAAACCTAATTTTCTACCAAAATAGGTCGGCAGCGAACATCTTACTTAGATGTGGGGCTGGAGCATTGAACCAACAATCTAATCACGAAAGGCGAGATCTCTCCGTGGCCACCCGTGGCTGCTGCAAAGCATGTGAAACGTTGGGCCGTAGTTAAAATACCTTTCCAATAAGTTTAACTAATTTATATCATTTTAAACCGTTAAAGTGTTCTATTTAAATTTGTACTAATCGCGTAAACTACAGACAGTATTCAGCCCCTAATTGTTAAACGCTTAGACAAAAAAGATCCTCGTAGTCTCGTGTAATGGGTAATAATTTAGAAAGCTCGTTTCGCCACGCCAACTTGTATCTCTAAAAAGTTAAAGACGTTATTGCAATTTAAACGGAGCTAATGTACCAAGATTGCTGGCGTTTCTCGTTCTCCTCACGTTCTTACAAAGGTTAAAAAATTACATCTGGCGCGGATTATTCTTATCTTATTATGATGATATGTTTCAGAAAAAATATACATTATTTACGACCTATTGATTATTGGCCTTATATTGCAACCATTATACCAACATGTCCATCGTAATTCGTAATTCGTGCCCAGTCCTGTCCGCATATGTTTTGAAGAGTATGTTTGTTTGAAATCAATAGCTCCTGAGAGTAGCGCACTCTCAGGAGCTATTGATTAATTTTTGTATTGGAGCATTTATCGATGAAGACTTTAGTATATAAGACACCACGCTGCCAAAAGGAGCGCAGAATGTAGGAATTGTGGAAAAAATGAAGAATTTTGCATGTTTGAGAGTTTCCCTTGCGTACGCTGCGAAATTGATTCAATTTACCCCAAAAGATATGTATAAGAGATTGATTCTTCATCTTCTTCTAAAACACTCGTAACATAAACCTTAGTATCTTTAATTACACACTAATATTTAATTTAAATTGAAAAAGTCGAGGTCGCAGTCAATACTTGAATCTTCGCTGGGTACTATTGTTCGTTGTTCATATAATGGATATTATTAAGATAAAGAAAAGCTTAGGATTAACTTGATGGTAGGTGAAATTGCAAAGAGGATCATGAGGCCGGGATCCGGAAAGAATTATTAAATTTAAATACTGTTATATTTACGCGAGTAGTACACATTTAAATAAAACACTTTAACGGTTTAAAACGCGATATATTCGTTAAACTTATTTGGAAATGATTTTTAACTTCGGCCCGGCTTCGACCACGGCTGCTGCAAAGCATCCGAAACGTCGGGCCGAAGTTAAAAATCATTTCCAAATAAGTTTAACTAATATATCGCGTTTTAAACCGTTAAAGTTTTTATTTAAATTTTTAAATTTGTCAAATTTTACTATGCGTGCATCTTTCCTTACTGTTTAGTCCGCAGGGTCCTGTGTTCGAATCTTCGATAGAATGCCAACAAAACGGACATAGGTACGTGTATGTCCTATGCCCGACATACGCAAGATATAATAAGCGTACAAAAAAAGCCAGTATTATAAAATCAGTTAAATATACCATAGAAAAGAAAAAAATCTTATTCCACACGTAATGAGAAGTATTATTGGATCCGCAAATAGGCATAAAACATATCAGTGAATCGATTGCGGGCGCTAGAGCAAATCTTATATATTTTTCACGGCATCGAATCTTCGCCGCAAATCGAATTTGTCTACTCGGAGTTGAGCCGCATCAATCTGCATTATCCGGGTGACAATCAGGTGTTTCAAGTCATAAGATGAAGCGATTATGTAATTATTTTTTTTAAACACCTTTAACGATATAACACGAAATATATTAGTTAACTTATTTTAACTCCCCGTGATCAAACGTCAAAGACGTCTGGCCGTAGTTAAAATATAATTAATACTAATTTAATTAATGTTATTATAATTTCACGTTTTAAACAGACAGAACTACATAAACAATATTGTACTACAAAACTATACTACACATTGAGCCCTGTAAAGACTATCGTATGATAGAAAAATAAGTACCTTTTTATAGTAAAATTCCGTTTCTGTTCTTTCTCTTTTTCTTGATTCCAAAAAACAGTCGCATCGCATTTACTAAAAAATAATTAATTTTAATCAATTTTAACTCCTGGGAGTACTTTTACATTTTTTACACTGTGTATTCTCAGTCTTATCCCATATCTGAAGAACGAGACAGACATATAAGTATATATATTAGGGACGGAGTTTAAGTATAGGCACTTGACGCGTAAAATCTAGACAGTATCTTTATAGGCAAGTACTTACTTGATGAGAGTAGTGTCTGCACAAGCGAATTATGTTTTCCCGTGATTCGAATCTCTCTTACTTTTGGCGGACTCGTTAGTAAGGGTAGCAATAGCTAACAATCAACGGGTCGAGGGTTCGATCCCCACTGGGTGCAAAATGTTTCTAATCGATTTATAATCTACTGAAACATGGTGTTGGACTTCGTCTAGAAATCTGGATATTAAATAGATGGTAGGAATAGTCACTTCCATCAGAGTCACTCACCACCGTCGACAGATGAACAGGTGGTGAAGTTAAATCGCGTTTCAGTTTTAGTATAATGGTTTCCGAATATCCAAAGCCAAAATAGATCGACAACACATCTTGTTGAGATATTGTGCGGCTGGGGTATTTCACTTGTTCTTTACATCATTAATAGCAGGCAAAATATCGCAGCCATTAATAGATAGGCAATGGTTTAACCGCGCTGAGTAAATTATTAATAATTTCTTACAGTTATTGACTTGGGCCACATGTAGAAACGTGTTGAAAGCTGACGGAAGCTGCCACGATTTCTCGGGCTTTAATGCTCCAGAACTTAAGCCACGCACTTTAAGAATGTTTGTTCTGAAGCCTGCTGAATCTCAGTTTGTGTTACACGATCGGGAAATTATACCTGAATAAATCCGATATCTGAAAATCACGAGAATAGTAACGGGAACCGCAAAAGACAATTTAGGAAGTCAGAGATCAGCCCTCACGTGACCACAACTGCTGCAAAGCATCCGAAACATCAGGTCGTAGTTAAAAATATATTGTATATAAGTTAACTAACACATTTCGCATTTTAAACCGGTAAAATGTTTTATTTAACTACTTGCATAACCAACAGACAGTATTAAGTCAGATATTAATTTTCTATTCTAATTCAAACTCATATTAGAATTATTAGCCTGTAAAGATGTGTGTTTTTAAAAAAAAAATAATTTCAACACGGGGTTTAAATACGGCACCCATGCCTTTGTTCTTGTATATTAATTAGATAGTGCGTCTTGTTGTTGGTACGTGGCTGAGGTATTTTCACTTCTATCAAGGTCGGGTATTTCTTTTTTAACTAAAAATATTTGCTAAGATTTTTTTTCCGAGTACCTACTTACTTTACTAACCTAACATAATATATCGCGTTTTAAAACGTTAAAGTGTAATTAAATACTTGCATATAAGACTAGATAAAACAAGGATCCAAAAAAAGATAAGGTCATCCCAAAACACTTTCTACAATCTTTCGATCTTATCAAAGACTTTATTAAGGTAAGGATTTTACAGCGGCTCATACATTAAATTTTACGATACCGTAGAATTTTTATTGGAGACAATAAGGGACGTCCAATAAAACGCGAATGATGAGCTCCGAGTACGTAAAACGGCGTAAGGAGAGTAAAATGTTCATAAAACATGTTGTAAACTTAATACATTGTTCGAGATTGGATTTTTAATACAAGGGTGGTTGGTTATTCCTTAACTGCCTGCTGCCTAGTGGTTTTCGTTTGGGGGGTTCTCTCGCCGGAGATAATTTTACAGACCAGGATCGGGGATAGTGATGGTTTGATAATATTATACGTACACTAGGTGTGTCAGCGACATCGCAAAGAATAATTATTTTGGGCATCCAAGTTTGTTTTTGCAAACCGCATCTTTATCTTTATATACTAAAGCAGTACCCACGACGTCGGTCGCGTCCCGTCGTTCACGGATACATATTATATAGCGTCTCGTTTAATCGTTGCAAAGGAATCATTCTTTTTTGGGTTGTCCATTAATCACTTTGAGGTTTAAGACAACCCCCCCTCGCCCTTCTAAACATCACGTCTATTTTTAGTACCTACAAAGAATCTTAAAATTTTCTGAATATTATCTTAATTTAAATACAGGTATAGACTATAATCTTATTTTATTCTGAAATTAAAGACCATAATAATAATGTCTACACCATTTGTTTAAAAATCGCGCGTTTGACAAACGAAAAATTGAAATCGAAAAAATAAATACACGCGATATCTTACTACACCTCCCCCCCCTTGTGTTATTTTCGTGATTGTTTTAAAACCCCTCCCCCCCTTTCAAGCCTCACATCCAAGAGAAGGTTATCCAATTAGAAGATTACATTGACCACTCCGTCTATAAGCTGGGCTGACCACATTGACAAATATCGAATTTAGCGTGGAGCTACAGGGATAGTCCGGGTCATTAAACGCGTCTAAAGCCCTGAGCCCAGGATATATCGATTCGTGCTGCGTAAAATATACCCGGGTACATGCAAAATAATATATTAGTCTAGCTAGGACGTACGACCAATTTTATGATGAAAAATGTGATGGAGCACCTTCCGCGAGGAATGGTCGCGTAAGAGAGTTATTACTTTGAATGCTTTCAACTCTATTAATAATATTGAAATATTTAATTTGCATATTATCTTTTATGTAAAACTGTTTTTGTTATGTTCTGTATCTATATGTTTATGAGTTAATTTCTTCTTTATATGCTGTACTAACACACTATTTGTCTGCAAATGTGTTATTTTAAACATTTGGTTTCCATATAGCATATATATTTTTTACATACTTATAAATAACACAGAACATTAATTTTTACATATACGTATACGTATATACAAACTACTATACTAATCACAACTAGAATAACAAACATAAAGATGTGAAATAAACAAAGTAGAGACAGAACATGAACTAAGACTAACCTAATGCCTGTCGCACTAGAACACGAAATCTATACAGGCTGTTGTGAAATATTATGTCTATATCTTTGTCATTTTTACATATTGTATTGTATGATCGAACCATTCAATTTATTGGGGAATTGGCAGAAGTCGCAAGATTTGAGAGTAAAACAGGCAATTGTTTCTAGTAACCTTGAGAGCACAAAGAAAAGTAAAGTAGATCAGTATGTGTTACACAAGTTAACATATGTTTGAAATACAGGAAATCATAACTAATTGTTATGACGGAGTTAAAAATTATCTGTAAAAGTTTAAAAGATATAAAAAATGTCTGCTCCAAGGCCCGCATTGAGAAAACAGGACTTTTTCTATAGATGAGGACGGACTTTTGGCTTTCCATATTCAGAAACCCCCAGATCGAAACCGATACACGATTAAACTTCGCTTTTTCATCTGTGACCACCCATTTAACAGACAAAGTAGGTACAGCATGTTTCAGAAAAAATAAAAATTGATCAGAAAAATTTAAATAGAACACTTTAACGGTTTAAAACGCCGTATATTAGTTAAACTTAATTGAAAATTATTTTAAACTTCGGCCCGACGTTTCGGATGCTTTGCAGCAGCGGTTAAACGGTTAACTAATATATCGCGTTTTAAACCGTTAAAGTGTTTTATTTAAATGTGTACTACTCGCGTTAACTATAAACAGTATTTGATTAGAATTATCATATTTTATAAATCGAAAACAAAATTGAAAAAACTTTCGACTCGGACAGGTCTTGGACTGGCATCGTCAGTGTTCCGTGCTATTGCTCAGAGCATTTGTTTTTTTAATTTATTTTCGATTTTTAAATTATATAGTGCCTTCAAGTGCAATAAGATGTAAAAAATAATAAAGTTTTCAAATGTTGGACCTAGTGGTTTTAGAATGGTGAATTAGGCATTGCGGGGAGTAGATCATGACTATTTCGACGGTGAGGCAAGAATGGCTGCCGCGTAGCACGAATCTAAAAAGTTCCCCCAAGTTAATTCAATGACGATACACATTCGCGTATTTTATTACACTCTCAACTACGTAAAACGCAAAATGGCGTTTGTTTCGAAATCCTCACGGTTTGTAGTCTAGAGAATACGCAGAGGCGATAAAATTTATCGTCACCCATGCGACATCTGGTGCTCCCTCAAAATATGGTGCAAAAGCACCAGAGAAGCGATATCCATACAGTGGAAAATAACAGTAGGATCAATAAGTAACGTCTATAGTTTACGCGAATAGTACACATTTAAATAACCTTTTTTAACGGTTTAAGACGCGAAATATGATTTAAAACAAATTGTAAATAACATAACTAATATATTTCTCGTTTCAAACCGTTAAAAGTGTTTTGTTAAAAGATTTTAAGAAGGATTATTTCCTTTGTTGTATACTTGAGTTGTTACTATGCTTCACCTTAAATGATATACTTTTTAACGTTTTTACCGTAGCGAAAAGTTCATTTAGAAAAATAAATCGCAATTAAAACCTTTAAGATATTTAATTTATTTAAATAAAACACTTTAACGGTTTAAAACGCGATATATCAGTTAAACTTATTTGAAAATGATTTTTAACTTCGGCCCGACGTTTCGGATGCTTTGCAGCAGCCGTGGTCACGGGGAGACTCCCCGCGGTTATTTAAATGTGTACTACTCGCGTAAACTATAAACAGTATGTTTAATTTATCTTTTTCTATATTCTAATTAGGCCAACTTATTTTGCATCCTTTAACATATTATTCACATTTTTATATTCTACATAATTAGATTTTTTCTTACTCAGTGTATCACGCCGTTAGCGTACTACTTGTACCATACAACATTAAGACGCAGGCATAGAGTTTTAGAAGACCCACTCAGTATTCGGAAGTATGAAAAGTGTTTTTTTTTGTTTTTATACGTATGTAGCTTAGCGTATAAGTAGATAAAGCCAAAATTAAAAATAAGACTAAAATAAGAAAAAAATTCAACATGTTACACAACAGGTTCTTAGATAGGTATTATAAAAATATTTTAACGTCGATATAACACACTAGCTGTGTCAGCCGACTTTGTTCGCGGAATAGATATATTGAGCATCCAAATTTGTCGTCCTCTTACCCATAACATGAACATACAGTGTTTTTTTTTTAGATCATTTAATGAGAAATCATTCTTTGCAACACATTTCTTTGGTGTCTTAAACCATTTTTGCAGAGTACGCAACGGAACGATGAGATGAATGATTTTCCCTCGTTTTTTCGACATTTCCCGCTGTTTCTTGCCTCCTATTTGTTACAGGGTAACATTTTCAAGTCTTCGTTGATACATGCTCTAACACAGTAGTTCCGTAGATAAGCGCATTCAAACAAACAAACCGCCTTATATATCAGTATAGAAGAGTGTTTTTATAAAGGCAATACGTATTCTGTCTTCTTCTGAATTTAGTTTTAGTTTATTTTTGTTATTGCACAACTGCAATTGTTCTAATAGTACAGTTTATAAATTAAAATTTAAATATAAAAACTTACCTTCCTGCATACCACCAAATACAAATTTCAAGTAAGACTTTGTAATAAAACCTTTTTAAAATTTTATGATTCTATCTCTGTAGAAGTTTGATAAGGAAAATGGCGTTGCCTCCCAGTTTTGCATATTAATGGTATAAACTGAGAAATCATTTAAAAACGGTTTAAATGTCATTGTGTGAATTTATAAAACTTTTGTCGAATAATTTTCCACTATAAGTTAGATATACCGTGGAAAATAGGAAATTTTATGTGTAAATACGTTATCTAAAACGCCCGGAACCAATATACATCGTTTAGCCTGAAGCAAACCATATTTAAGGTTTAATGATGTACAGGAATTATTTATCCACAATTGTTAAACGATTCCGATAATAATTGTTTGAAGATGGTTATGGTTACTAGTAAAAATAATAAAAATAATGTTTAATACATTTCTATGTTTATGATATAATTTTGACGAACACGTCTAATGGCAGCAGCGTATGTCAACTATCAAGTAGTCGTGAGTTTGATTCACACATTTGATTTTTTTTTTCATAATTTAGGACCCCGTTCGGAGTGCATTGAATGAGCGTTTGCCATTTGCGTGAAGGTCATCAACCACCATTCACAACAATCGTGAAGTATAATCTGCATTTAGGATTTCGAAAATTCCAAAGGCATTATGGGTCTAAAGCGAATCTCAACAAAAAATCTGTGTGTCCTCTTCCGATAGATAAAACATATTTTAGATTAGATAGTGAAGGTTGTTTGAGTTTGAATATTCCCGAGGACGAATTGAACATTTTTTAATATTTTTAACACTATAATTAATAAATATTTACGACACAAAGCGGGACTTGAACTAGCATCCGCATTTCCGTGCTACTCTTAAGAAAATCTGTCTGTGAAAATTTTAACTATATAAATAGATTTTCTAATTATATATCGCAATAGCATGAGAAAAATATTTAAGCTTACAAATGTATAAGCTAACTCATTGTACGTTGTGTATACAAAACTAGACCGTAAAGATAGAATTCAAAGAAGGTTTAACCCGCGCAATTACCGTACCCTTTTAAAATCCGAATAAAATCGTTTCTTAGCGTAAATCGATATACGCAAATCAGTGATAACAGGCCCTCGGAAGTTCTCCCCTTATCACCCCCGATCTACAGATCCAATTTCCTAAAATAGGAGTCGATCCGACAAATCATCTGACCCGCTCTCTGTTATTTTGGAATAGTTCAACCGATATACAAATATACTATGAACATAATATATTTTATCTAGTGACTGCAACATACAGCATTGACGGTTGAATAAGATTCTTTGAAGTTTTAATAAAACTGAACGAGTCCTTGTTTTATAAATAAAATATATATTATAACGTCAAAATATAGAATAGTGTATATAGAAAAAGGTTGGACTTGGGTGGCGATCGAACGCCCGTATAAGTTACAACTATTATACCAACTTGTCTGGTCATCGTCTTAAGTGGCACACTAAAGAAGCACGGATGGTTTAAAGTCCAAAATTTTGGGTTGACACCATAATATACAGGTTGTCAAAAAAATAGTTTTGCCCCACACACTTGATTCATAAGACTGATGATATAAACATAGTTTATCCAGGAAGTCTAAGTTTTTTATTACGAAGATAGATAAAAAACTATTCCTCCTTATACCGATAATCTTCTACAAGTGCTTTCAAAATAATTATTATCAGTAATGTCTGTTTAATATACCAGGTTACCTAAAAATTTATAAGTACACCTGTCAATTCGTTCAGACCAAATGTTGTAATTTGAAAGGAGGCAAAGATTTAATGTTTACGCACAAACGCACAAATAAAGGCTCATGTTTTAAAAATACGTTTACTTTATTCTATACACCACACACAATAAATGGAAATTAAAGTCCATACATCAAAAGCCGCAAGATATATAAAAGTCAACGTGAATTACCTTCAGTTTTCCGCGCGGGTAGTTTTATTTTCGCAGCGTTAGAACAATAGCCGCTCTGCGTTCATGTCACGTTTCTAAGTAATTTTAAAAGAGATCAGTCCCGCGCTACTTACGCGATTTCGCAACGATCCAATTTCGATGCTTTTATAAGCTAAGTTTGGAAAGCCAACTGCTTTATCGAACTGCTTTATGTATTATTTAATAGCTAAGTGTTTAGATTAAAAATCGAAAATAAGTTTAAAAGCGTCAGCGTCAGCGAGCAACAAAACGGTCGATTCTAAAAATCTATAAGTGCCATCATGTGATATAACATTTTTTCAAAAGTTAAGTGTTTTTCACTCGTTACAGTTTAACAACAGAAAAAAAGTCAAATCTAAGAGATGTCCAGTAAGTGTATGTATTGTATTCCCTTGTGGGGCTAACACATGTCTTTTAAATAAAACAGTTTAACGGTTTAAAACGCAAAATCGTTAAAATAATTTTTTAATAAGTTAAACTAATATATTCCGCGTTTTAAACCGTTAGTGTTTTATTTATATGTGTACTACTCCCGTTAGTAGTTAACAGTAGATAATACATGTTTTTCTATTATACCAAAGTAGTTAATACTTGTGGATCCTACTCGACTAAATTAACTATTGTTTCCCCGGAATTTGAACTAGCTTAACGCATTTGTTTAACTACTAAAGCGATCAGCAAAAACCGAAGTACTAGTTTTATTGACTAAAGAGTAAATTATATATTTTGTCCTAAAAACCCTTTATCGACTACCTAATAATAGCAATTACAAATTTCCTCCGCGCCGAGTAATAATCGTAATTTTTGGGCAGTTTCAGCATTTTATTTCATCAAGATTCAAACGTTTCTTCCGGCGTTATTTAAGCTAATTAACTTTTTAACTATAACGCCCCCTACCGGTCGCCGGGGTGTAATTAAAACAAAACAAAACTCATTTTTACGCTGCCCCTAGGAGTTGAATATGCATTTCCCTTTTACAATTCGCTACTTGGAAATATTAAGGGCGCTCATTAAACTTTATTTCATTAATTTTATTGTTGTTACAATGAGTACCTTAATACGTATTGTGGGTTAGCTTTTAGCAAAAATTGTTGGCATTTCAGGCCAACAATTTTTCATATACTAAATAACTACTGCTTGTAGTTTTCGCGAGTAGTACACATTTAAATAAAACGCTTTAACGGTTTAAAACGCGATATATATCAATTATTTAGTTTTCATTAATTAGATCTCCCCGTGACCATGGTTGCTGCAAAGCATTCAAAACTATGGGCCGTAGTTAAAATAATTTTTAAATAAATTTAACTAATATATATCGCGTTTAGGTTTAAGTTAGGTTTAGGTTAAGGGTTTAACCCTTACAGTGTTTTATTTAAAATATATAAGTATATAATTTTGGAAATATCTATATAATGCTACACGTAGCTACGAACCCGGAAAACACTAAAGTATAATACTAGAAATAATAAAAAGGTATACGAACCTGGTGTCGAACCATTCTGCGTATTATGTTTTCGAATCATTTTGTAAACACCTTAACCTTCGTTGCAATATACTTGTACAAAACAGACAATGTTTGGTAGATCCAAAACACCTCTTGCATATATTTAAAAACCTATACATTTTGTACAACTGCTGTTCCGGTTTAAAACACGAAAAATTACATTTAAGTAACACGTTTTAAATACTGTCTATAGTTTACGCGACTAGTACACATTTAAATAAAACACTTTAACGGTTTAAAACGCGATATATTAGTTAAACTTATTTGAAAATGATTTTTAACTTCGGCCCGACGTTTCGGATGCTTTGCAGCAGCCGTGGTCACGGGGAGACTAAAGGTGGAGGATGTCTCTGACGTCAAAGTAAAAAATTGCAACGCCATCTGTTCCGTTGAAGTTGGTATTTGGCAAAACTGGCCGGGTCCTTACAGAATTGACTAACGGTGTCTTCGCGTTTGCCGGTATGCTGTTTATTGGGATCTAGAGGTCTCTCTGGATCTCAATAAACAGAGCAGCAGTAACAGCAATAAACAGCAGCAGCAGTTTTATTTAAAACTTTTTAAGTAACCCTGGCGCATCTAGCAACTAAGCCAAAATATGCGGAATATCAGATCGGAGTTAAAATTTCACAATTAGAACCGTTTATAAGGCTTCCATTGACTCGTTTCTTCGTGATTAAACTAATTTTATATAGTAGCAATAGTTTATAATACAATATTTCTTAGCAAATATTATTGGCTTTCTATTTGAAGACACAGAAAAAAATCGTTTATTTGCCATCACATGGTTAAACACAAGTTTAGCAAGTAGTAAGTAAGTTTAGTAAGCAACTAATTCACCAATACAGACCTTAAAATAAGTTTTTGCATTTAAGTCTTTACTTCAGCAAAAGACGAGCGTTAAAAATAGTTTTTTTTTTGTAAAATGAAATTGTTGTCTATTTACTGTCATCGCTTTCGAAACTATATATAAAAGTGTATAATATCTGCCCCTCTGAAAACGAATTCAGAAAACCAAACGAGAGGGGACGTAAACGACAAAATCTATGTTACAGTTTTGTTACTTTTAGGGGTTTTTCTAAACTATCGCACTATTGTCAGTTAGAATATGTTAAGGTAGGTGTTCTTGTTAGTAAATAAATAAATATTTTTTTATATTTATCGAAATTATCTAAAGTTACAAAAAAAATATAAAGAGACGTTTACAGGGGTATGGGACAAACACAATTCTATTTCACAGATCAATCTGATCACAGACAAGCAGATGCGGATCTAAAAACTTCTTTCTTCGAGTTTCGAACTTAGGACCAATCACGATCAACACAATACATAGTAATACACACAATATTAAGATAATTTTAATCAATGCATTTATTTTTGTTTCTTTTCATGTCATGTACTATGTATACACTATGTATAATATAATATTCAAGTTCTCAAAAATATCGCTGTGTAAATAATCTCTCTAAGTAAATAATCACAAACACTATACAACTTTAAAGAACTACATAGCAGGTAATTACATAGGAGTAATTCTTCTCCGAACATTTTCGTTTTAACCAATTCAACACACTACCGTAGCAAACATTTCTTATACCGTAGTAAGTGCATTATGTGGTTGTGAAAATCTCTTTCAAACTGTTGTCTCCACATTTGGGGCTTTAAGTGTCGCGCGGGTTCGATTCCCGTTTGAGCCGTGTTTCGAATTTCAAAGTACACTTTAGTTTTAAGGTACGGTAAAGGAATGGATCGCTTGCTCTTAGAAAATGTAACTGTTCCCAAAAAGCACTTAGCAAACATGCGAGTGGTGAATTAGCTCTTGAGTCTACCGAAAAATAGAAGGGTTGGTACTTTTACACTCTTATTACAAAACAAGGACTGACTTTTAAACCTGGTTTATTTGAAAACCTTATTACAAATCGAAGTGTAACGTTTGTACTGGACTAACTATGGTTCTAACTTAGATTCATTTAAACCATGGTTTAAGAGTTAAACAAAGACTCCGCAGTTCTGGTCTAAGTATTTTTTGTTAGAGGCCGTTAGAGTTTTAGGTAGGCTTTGATATCCATTGTGTAAATAATACTTTCATTTAAATAAAACCACTTTAACAGTTTAATAAGCAAAATATTTTTATGATACAAGTTTAATTAATATATTTATTTTTTTATTTAAATGTGTACTACTCGTGTAAACTACAGACAGTATTTAATAATTATTTCGTTTAATAATAATTAAGCATTACAATCCTTATCTTTTATGCTATGCTTTTAATAGCTTATTATTATTTTTTAAAGAACCAAGAAAAACAAATGAAGAATGGAATTGAAAACTTTAATAATTTTCATATTTTATTGATATGGTATGGTATGATAAAAGATTTATAAATTAAAAATCTTTTATTTTGGGCGGGACTTGAACCGGCATTCACAGCGTTCCGTGATGCTGCTATAACCAATGGTAAGACACGGCAGCTCAGTTAGTTACATTGAGTGTGTAAAGTTCAAAACTTTTAGGACGAACATATAAAATACAATACTCGCTTTGCCAGCGACTTCGTTCGCGTAGATTAGCTATTTGCGGCGTCAAAATTTGTTTTTGCAAACCACCTCATCCTTATAAGTTATAGTTGTTTCCCAAGTCGTCGGACGCGTCCCGTCGTTCTTGCAAGTTAATATTAAAAATCTTATTTACTGTCAGCGACAATATTTGTTTATCTTTTCAGAAAATTCATGAATAATTTTCCCCGTTCTTTTCACATCTTCCATTGTTTCTTAGCTCCTATTGATTGTAGTGTGATGATTTTTAGCTTTAGCCTTTCTCGATAAATGCTCTAACCGAGACATAGAATTTGTCAAGTTTAACCAGTAGTTCCTGAGATTGGCGAGTTTAAACAAACAACCAAACTCTTCAGCTTTATATTGGTGTGATTAGGCTTTACATAAAAATTGTTTAAGCTGAATAAAAGGCTGACACTGTAACCCCTTCTACCTTCTGAATCGCCCCAATTCTTTTTACATAAAATCCCTTTAAAATCTTTGGGAACACGTATTGGGGGCATTTGATTTAGATTACGCACCCCTAGTGGACCCTCAGCTCGATGCTTATCTATAAAATGTTACTATGAACTCTTGTTTTCCCTATGTTCCTTACTTTCAGCGGCATTTTATGTTAGCTTACGATTTATAAGTTCATATGGATATTATAAGAAATATCGTAATTTAAAGAAGATTGTGTGACTTTTATCTTTTCTTTTGATAACAAAATTTGATTTTCTGCTTTATAATACTACGAGCTGTGCCCGCGACTTCGCCGCGTGACTTGGGGTAGAATTTTTAAGGGCGCGTTTAAGGCAGTCAATCTATGTTGTAAGTCCTACTTTTTACCGCAACACTCCGACTCCCACCTCACATCTCTCCTACTCTAACTCCCACTCGCATTCCTACAATTACTCCCACATCCACAACCACTCCCACTCCTATTCCCAAAAAGCCAAAGAAAAACGTTTCATTGTTCTAGCTTCAAAAACCACGAATTTCTATACAAACTTTCATCCCCCTTTTCAACCCCTAACTACCCTTTTTTGATGCCTATGTCTATCGGCTCTACTATGGCCAAGTTCATTTGAATCCGTTCAGTAGTTTCGGAGTTCAAGCCTGACAGACAGACAGACAGAGTTACTATCGCATTTATAATATTAGTATAGAATATAGATAATAGTATAGTAAAACTAAGTATATATTCAGTTTATATTAATAAGTTTAATTGCAATTATGTTAAAAACAAGATGAAATAAAACCTGTTTAATTTTCTTAATAGCTTAATATTAATAATAGTTTTAACTTATTAAATAGGAAGGAGACAAGCATATTATTGATGATAGTATTCGCTGTCGACCTGGATATCGAAAAGCTATCCATAAAAAAAGGGATAAAACTTGGCAGGTTTTTAATCTATAGACGGTGGTTCGTAACCCAGACGGACTTCCGATATTTTTACCCCAACCACTTAAATCCAGATTTCCAGACATGTTTCAGAAAAAAAATTTATTGATTGGAAACATGTTGGGCCTGGTGGGGGTCGACCCCGCCCGTTGATTATTAGGCATATATTGCTATCCATTAAAGCAATATATGCCCAATAATATGAGCCTGAGAACCAATGAATTTGTTTACAGTAGCAAAGAATAAGGTCAAACAAACCCTTGATATCTCAAGATATCGTGCCAAGATCTCGCCCGTTTATCTGGAGATATACCTATTTTTCATCTACCAACCCATGTCATAGCGAAGAATCGTTGTTAAATTTTCATAAAAGTAACAGAGCTCGGCCAATTTTACCGTTTCGCCACAAAACGAGTTTGACTGACGTTTTAATGGAGTCGAATGAATTTATTCAGGACCTTTGGAGTAAAGTTATCTGTAGACAGTAGATTATGTTGTTTTAAAACGGAAGTTCTTTTGATGCTGTATTCTAAATAAGACAATCAATGTTTAAATAAAACACTTTAACGGTTTAAAACGCGACATATATTAGTTAAACTTATTTGAGAAGTTATTTTAGCTACAGCCGCTAATATCGCGTTTTAAACCGTTAAAGTGTTTTATTTAAAATGTACTACTGGTTTCTAACAGTTCACATTTTGGTTAATTTATTTTTAAGGTAGCGCTTTATCATATATGGTCAATGTTTCCACCATTCCATTGTTATAGTCGGTAAATCCAACATAACTCATTCATCCATACCTTCTTCCACCTGCGGTAGAAAGAGAGAAAAGACAATAAGATAAATGATTTTTATTTTTTTGTTTAAATATTTAAAAGTGACGATAGTTTTTATTAAACGCTCCTAAATATTTTAGTAAATTTAATTAATAATTTCTTCCTATGATAGAGGAGACAGACAGCCTAACCTCACTTGTTGTTAGGTGAAATATCCCAGCCATATAACCTAACTGTTAGCTTGGGTACACTTCTTTAAAAGTCTTAAATCTACTCTATGTTTTTCTTTATTCCGACATATGCTACTGAGTTGAAAACGCTGATAAAGCTGTAGCTTCAAGCTTGAGAAGGGTGTTTTATTCAGTACATATGACGGACCGCGGTTGGCTCTTGATAACGTCTTTGGGCTATAAAACATTTAAATAACAAAGATATATACATATATTAAATGTTATGCACCTCTGTCTTTAAGCCAGATTTATATGTATTCACATGTAACAAAAATGTGCTTTAATACCATTGACATGATTATCAAACTGTTTTGTGGTTTACGCGAGTAGAACAGAATTAAATAAAACATTATTAACGGTTTCAAACGTGAAACGTATGAAACCGTTTCGGGTCGTAGTAACCTATGTTTACTACGACCCGAAAAAATTATTGTTAATTTTAAAAAATGTTGGTTCCGATGGGAACCACGTCTTCCGATTATTAGCTATACAGTTAGTAGTACTAATCGTTCTTAATTCTTGTTTCTCGTAAATGTTAAGTAGATAACTTAACATCTAGTTTCACAAGTCAAGAGAATCTCAAGCTAGGTTGAAAACTTAACGTAGTGTAACCACGTGTTGTTGAAAGCACTCACAACATCGAGTGAAATTTACATAATGTGATCTGAAATTTGGTTTATTTTAATCTTGGGTGTGGTTTAAATTAAACCTTTGATAAGTTACATCTTTGGTTACACCATGTAAAACTGTGGATTTTATAAAAAAAAATTCCTCTTGAGTCACTATACGTCACGTATATATTTTAAAAAACGCACAAAATTCTTTTAAAGATAAAAAAAAAAAAAACATTGAGCGTACATAGGGACAGAAAAGACACTACAACACGATAAATGTCATTTTAACACAGTACAAATTTATTAATAACTCGTAACAAAGTTTTTTTACGCGCCATTTTTTCATAAAAGTTGATGGAGAGTAATTAAATTAAACTTTGCTAGTTACCTCTTTGGTCGCCATGTTGTGGAGTAAAAGATAATCCCTTTTTAAATAACACACAAATGTCATTTTACATAGTCATTTATTTGCCAGCTAAACACAAAAGATTGGTTTAGTACCGTTTAATTTATCTCAAAGAAGAAGATTGTCAAAATGATGCTCAAA
The DNA here is from genome assembly GCA_963661955.1 of Leptosia nina. Classification (NCBI taxonomy): domain Eukaryota; kingdom Metazoa; phylum Arthropoda; class Insecta; order Lepidoptera; family Pieridae; genus Leptosia; species Leptosia nina. The sequence goes on from CAVLEF010000011.1 coordinate 6,770,717, forward strand.
TTTGCTCAAATGTTTGAAAAAAGTTTACTCGAACTTACGAAGGGTTTGTTGTTGTCTATTTTGGGCTAGGACCACTATGGAAAATGTGTATTCCCCAAAGTAATATGCAACTTTGATAACATTTTCAATTTCCCTCCATTTACCAAGTACAAGTAGAGTATCGACTTCAACGCCAGTTTCATTAAATAGTTTTTATGAGAAATAACATTATAGGCGGCTGAGGTATATTAAAAGTTCCCAGTACACCGACTGCGACTCTCAAACGAAAACTTTAATTAAAACTTAGTTTTTCACTGATGAAATCACATCGCAGGTTTTTATTTTAATATCTCCCTAAAGAACGTGGGACGTTGCTTTTATGCGAACTTTAGATTAGAAATTTACTTAACGGTACTCTTAATAATGAAATAAGGAATCTATTTCCCGAATAACGATTCAAATATTTATATAAAATGATCCTGTCCATTAAACCCATCTGAGTGGTAGTATGTAGGCTTTAAAACTATGGCTTCGATTCTCTGTTTCAGCGTGTTATATATACCTTATTCTGATTATCCTAAAATGTAAGATACATTAACGAGTTAGAGGATTTAGTTAGGATTTGTAGTTTACACGAGTAGTAAACAATTAAATAAGCCACTTTTAAAAACCTTATAACACAAAAAACTCTAGTTAACTCGTTTATCATGAATTTTAACTACGGCGACCACCCTGTGACCACGGCGGCTGTAAATAATCCTACATGAAGAACTACGGTAATTCCAACGTCGCGTTATAACCGTTAAAAGTGTTTTATTTATATGAGTTAGAGAATTATTAAAATTATGTGTCAGGCTATAGCGGTGAAGCTGTGAATTGTATATACAGCATTCCTTTTGCACATCTTATATAAATAATGGGGCTGGAAGATTAAATTCCAGTAAATTATGGAGCTTGTTTAGTTAGGAGAAACTTAAATACTCTATCTCGGACCCAAACACTCAAATAGATATCGACAAAATGCGTTCGAAACTTGGACTTCAATATTCTGATTTCAATTTTACCCAAACAACAATAAACGAAGGTCATAACGGCACTGTAACGAGAGTTATTTATTCGAATGGTAACCGCATGGACGCCGTTCACCCAAGCGTTACTGCCAATTGGCAACTGAAATGTTCAGATTCCCCATACAGTGGCTAAGGTTACTGTTTAAATACCTACACGTTATCGGCGACACTGTTAATGTCTAGTTTATTGTGTTCGGCCTAGAAATTATTGTTAACTACTAGCTGTGCCAGCGACTTGCTTCGTATCACCCTTTCAGATAATATATTTTTTGGGTATCATACACCGTTTTCGCATAGCTTATAATATAATCCGAGGTCTAATGTGTGTCTAAACAGTTTATAACTTTCGAGAAACACTTAGATTTCCTTCTAGAAATCTGGATATTAAATGTGTGGAAGAAATATCAAGATTTCGTCCGATTCCCACGCCACAAAGATGGAAAAAGCCATCAAGTGTAATCGGGTTCAGTTTCAGTCCATGGATTTCCAAAGAAGCCAAAATAGGCCGTCAGCGCATTTATTTATTTATTCATCTATATTACCTATTATATAGTAATTATTTAGATGTTATAAGGATGGGAATTTTACCTGTCATCAAGTGAAGCTTGGATGAATCCTTGTCTGTGTCGTCCACTTTCATAAAAAAATCACAGTAAGCCCTGGGTTCTAGTCGCGGCCGTAATAGTAGGACATAGACCGCGAGGTGTGTTGTAGTTCTTGATAAGTTATTTAATATTATAGTTTTATTTTCTATAGTTATAATAGAAATATAAATGTTAAATACTGTTTATAGTTTACGCGAGTAGTACACATTTAAATAAAACACTTTAACGGTTTAAAACGCGATATATTAGTTAAACTTATTTGAAGGAGACAGTCTCCCCGTGACCACGGCTGCTGCAAAGCATCTGATACGTCGGGCTGAAGTTAAAAATAATTTTCTAACAAGTTTAACTAATATATCGCGTTTTAAACCATTAAAGTGTTTTATTTAAATATAAATGTTATAGAATTTATTGAACACATTTTACAAATGTGGTAGTAAGTATTCCTTATCTTTTCTTGTAATGAATACAGTTGATTTTCCTTACACAATTATTTGTAGTTTTCCAATGGTAAAGAAATATTTGAAATCGGTGCAGTACTTTTGAGGTTCATTAATAACAAACACACAAAAATGTACCCATTTATAAAGGTAGTACTAGAGTATCTTCTTAAAAGTGAAATAATGACCAATCTCTAATAGACAAACGCTTTCTAAAGCGCGCCTACAATACGCGAGGGCGCGACCAGTTCACTAACAAATCTAATTTGTGACTCTGGCCTCGTTCACAGTTGATCGAGGATTTTTGGAGCACCATTTATTTCCGATGCTCTCTGTTTTTACGTAACATGAGTGGTTTGACACTAATGAAGTTTTCACAGGTTAGGTGTGAGCTTTGATGACGAAAAATAGTGCTTCGCTTCACATAGCCGATAGCCAATAGATAAGGCCGCCTTTTATTTATAGGATAATTTATTTCATAAAATAAGTTCTGTGGTATAAATAATAAATTCAAATAAATGAATAATTTTTCTCGGTCTTTATATTCTATTGAAAAGTATCTTGTCATACTTACTTGTTTGTTAACGATCAATAAAAAGATAAACGTTTTGATTATTATCATAGCGACTACAATAATAAATAACAATTAGATTCTGACTATAGTGCAGACATATTTTCGTGTCTGTTTATGTGCTTCGTCTGACCTAAAATATGATTGTTCGAACAAGTCTACATACGTAACAACAACTAAACCAGCGATAAATTAAATTATAAACTAAGTATTACAAAATACACATAGATATTTTATGTTTAAATAAAGCACTTTTATCAGTCTAAAACGCGAAATGTATAATTTATTTTAGCTACAGCCCGACGTTATGTGCTGCCCGATTGCTCACAGCAGTCATGGTCACGGGGGTCGCTCCTTGTATGCTTATATTATAGTTCCTGTTTTAAACCGTTTAAAACAACACTTTAGTGTTGTATTTAAACGTGTATTACTTTCGTAGACTACAGGCAATACTTGATATTGTTAGAGAAAAAAATAAGGAAACGTTATGCAAACAGCGACGTATAATGGCTATATTTATTTAGTCAGACGTTTTCCACACATATTATATCTAGTTATATGCAAAGGTTTTTTCGTAGACACTAAAATATAGTACATTAATACGGCTAATTGACCGCTGTGCGGCGGACGCGCGATGCATTATTCAGTCAATCGATACGAAGTCGGGATTAGGCTGGACAATGCGGACTTTGCTGTGATTCAATGAAGTAATATTGGAGACTGCATGCTCATATGTACATTAAAAAAAAAAAAAAAAAATTAACCCCCAAGAAGGGGGGGGCGCGGGCGCCTGGTAATATTATAAAGCTGAAGAGTTGATGTGTTTGAACTCTGAATATTTAATGCCCAAAAAACGATTCCACGCACAAAATCCGCACACTTTTTAAAGTGAATAATGGATTATTTATAAAGCATTTGGCCTCTTACAACACAATAACATGATTCAGTATGGCTGTTTCATACAACTACAAGCGAACCAAGTACTGAATAGTCTAGCAATATTCATTACTAGTGCAATAGAAATCAAACGCCAAGTAGAACTATGCGAAGTACATTAGCAAGGAGCTTTTGCTAATTGACACCGTGATGACTGTCGCGCTACATGGTCGTATTCCGAGCAAATTTATTTATAGTTTAATATCACGGCTGGCCGAAATGGTAAACCAACATGGCTTCTTAAAATCTAGAGATAATGTTAATTAAAGAATTAAGGTATAGTGTATTTTTTCTAACTTGGCAAAGGACACAACAAATATGACCGATTTCAAACTGAGCCCAGTAATGATTTACTTATTGAGTGAAGTCATTGCCACAGATGACATAGTGCTAAAGAGGCATCTAGAGTTAAAGAAACCGAAAAGAAATCCTCTTCAAACTCTACGTTTGTAACGCTTTTTAGCGATCGTGCATGAGTGGGACTTATGTAAGAGTCAATATAAAGAAATTTTAGTCTGTACATAAATTACGTCAATTATTTTTTAAGAATTTTTATTAATTTTAGCAGGAAATTGAGTTTACCAAGTGAATTTAAGGGTCATTAGTTTAATATATCAACCAGTGTCTCAAAGTGTTTTCAGTGTAAAACAATCTTATAAGATCATCACGATATTATGTAAATTGAGTGTTTGTTTACCAAAAATGCCAAGTGAGAAAAAATTCGTCTCGGTTTTCATCTAGTATAGAGTTAGAGGGACGAAAGAAAAATGATGTACACGAAACATGAGGATTGTAATAATAATTGAAATAATTCTACTACACAATAGTAGCTTCGGTGGTTTAATATTGAATGAGCTCGCTGTTATTAAAATCGTCAAGATTAAGAAATAAAATGTTTTAATAGTTTTTTTTTGTCTTTTATTGTAATCTTATTAAGATACGTTAACTGTGGCAGTAGTAGCGTGTTAATTTAATAAATGAGAGATATGAAACCGATTCACATGAATAAGGCTTCGTCCTGGATCAATAGCTATACGGTCAGTCTATATTTATCATTGGCTGCTGTTCAAAATATCCAAAACTAGCATAATGGCGTAACTTTAACAAAAAGGATGTTTAAGTAGATAAATCTATATGGTAAATCATTTGCAATTCAAGATTTACAATAAGAAACATTGTAACGAATATATAATCTGAACAGGGGCAAGTACAAATATAAAGATATAAAGTCTTCTAAACCACTTAGCCACATAGGGACTAATTTGCCTCGTCATAGAAGGGAGGAGTCAGAGTTTGACATTTAATCTGCTATGCATGGAAGTATTATTGTAAAATAAGTAGAGATCATTACATATGTATTTAAATTACTAACATATTCTAAGCTTACTAAGCAATTTTTTTAAATGTAATAAATTAACAATTAATGTAAAAACAAGGAGTAAAAGGGCTTATTATTATTATTAAGTAAAAATGTCTATTCAAAAGGCTGGTCAAGCGCAGGATTCTAACTTGAAAAATATCTTCAAATCTATACTCATATATAAAGCTGTAGAGTTTGTTTCTTTGTTTGAACGCGCTAATCTCAGGAACTATTGGTTCGAATGGAAAAAATATTTTTGTGTTGGTTAGAGCATTTATCGAGGCTATAAAATATCGCTGTGACTAATAAGAGCGATGATACAGCGGGATATGTGAACAAAACTGGGGAAAATTTTCTTTTCTGTGGGTTTCAGATGCGTATGCTGTGAAAACGGTTCAAGATACCTGAAAATGCGTATGAAAGAATGATTTCTCTTTAAGTGATTGAATGAAGTGAGTATAAAGATGACGGGGTTTGCAAAAACTAATCTGGATTCCCAAAACGATTCTCGCGGACGAAGTCGCTGGAATTTATTGGATTTAAACCTATTTTTAACGACAGTCCGACGTTACAGGTCCTTAAAACCATTCGCGATTTGATCCGACCTTTGTGTTTCGCCTTTTTAACCACTTAAAGTAGAAATCCATTTTATAAAGCTTTCATGTCCAATAATACGTCACAAATACTAATATTCCAACCTTTAGAGTGTTATTCAATATTTTCAAAGAATATTGTTACATTACGTTATAACTCTAAAGATCAAATTTTAGTGTACAATTTTGTATGCTTTGCACTAAACAAAGCCGTACATCTCCCCCCCCCCCCATGTAATTTCCAAGTTTTCATTAAAACTAATCACTAAAGTCCCCCGGAATCTGTTACCTGCCCTGGCGTCAGATTGCGGTCACAAATATATGCGAGTCAACTATGTTTAAATCAAAGGATGTTTAGCCAAGATTCAGCTAGAAAGGACGGGGGGCCGGTACGGATGCAAATTGGGCCCGCGGTCCAAATAATTTTGGGTTTGTCACAAGACCGGTCCCTTAAGTGTGCGGATGATTCTACTGTTTATAAATATAACGCATCCTTAGCACAATGTGGTCAAACGTGCCTTGCATTACGTTCAAGAGATCTTTCTTTATGGTAAAGGACAGTCAGACAGACGAAAGGATCCAGCCATATAACATCTTAACAAGCCGACAGCGCATATTTTGTTTTTTTTTAATCCACAGACTAAAACTGAAACTGAAACGCGCATAAACTTCAGGAGTTTTCCATCTGCGGACGGTGATTCTGGACTCGTGAATTTCGATATTCCTACCACCCATTTAATACTGAGTTCAAGATAAAAACGAACAGTCCTATTGATTAAGGGGGACCCAGACGGGACAGAAAAATGCAGCTATCGCATACATTGCTACCATTACACCACCGAGTCCGTTATAGAAGTCTCCGGTACTAGGTACCTGCGTGTACATTTTTGACCATTGTAACAGACACGTGTCTGTCCCATACCTCATATAGGTGTATTAAAAAAATATAATGTTTAAGTGATTATATCCAGTATTTATATATCGACTAGTGGGAAATGTTTGCCATACAAAAATTTTACTAAAATGTCTATTAAAAAATAAGGGTTGATCGTAGAAGGGTGAAAATTTGAGGATTGTATGTATTTTTGTATGATGTATCATAAAAAAATAGAAATAATTGTATAAAAATAATTAAAAATGTTTAATATCATTTAGTTTGATACTTCGGCGAGTATCAAACTCGTTTACAATCTCTCTTTGGTAGCTATACTACAATACAGGGCACTAAACATATTATGTCCAATACGTAATACTCAAACAAAAAATAAAAACGATTATAAATTGAAAAACCACGCCAATTATATAGCCATCATTTGCAATAAGATGTGAAAAATATTAGTTTTAAATTTGTGAGTGCTTATAATAAGAAAAATATAAGTAAATATTGCTAATTCAATGATACTTTCAATACGGAAGTAAGGGACAGATTTCTTATTGAAAACTACATAGATGAGAACATACTTATTTTGTTGTTTAAAAGACTGGTAGCGATTTTAAAACGCCCTTCACTTGTGACTTGTGGCGCACTGTTCCTCAATACGCACTTTATGACCGCAACCGGATTCGTCGGCGAATGTATCTCAGCCTGTTTATAATTATTCCTAGTGCCAGCCAGGGAACAGAGGTAATGCATACGAAATGCAGATTTTATCGCTTTAGTGCTTAGAAGCTCTCCGGTGCCTATTTTCAACGCTTCGTGGTTTTTGTGTTCTGAAATTAAGTTTCATAAAGACGTATCTTATATTATTATAATCAATCAAAAATTACTTGCTCAATACTGTCGAGTAGTTTACGCGAGTGAGTACACATTTAAATAAAACACTTTATCGGTTTAAAACGCGTATATTAGTTAAACTTATTTGAAAATTTATTTTTAATGACTCCTAGCCTTCATGAAAGCTGCTGCAAAGCATCCGAAACGTCGGGCCGAAGTTAAAAAACATTTTCAAATAAGTTTAACTAATATATCGCGTTTTAAATCGTTAAAGTGTTTTATTTAAATACTTGCTCAATCTTTTCTAAGGGTCATCAGTTTATATGTCCATAGGCTTCTTGAAAACAATGTACTCTTTTTTGTGCTGATTTGTCCTAGCAGAAACGTAGTTTGCATTATATGCTGATATAATATTATTATAAAGCTGAGTATAAAACTGAGAACTTCTTTTTTTATTTTAAATAAAACATGGCTCACGGGTTTGTCTCCCCGTGACCATGGGGGAAAAAACGACCAAGGCACGAAACGTACGGGACAAGTTAAAAATCATTTTTTTTAAAGTTTAAGGTTTTTTTATAACTAATATATCGCGTTTTAAACCGTTAAAGTGTTTTATTTAAATGTGTACTACTCGCGTAAACTATAGAAAGTATGTTAAATACTACATAAATAAATACTTTTCATATTAATAGTTTATTGTAAAGTGGCATGTTAACTGTTGTGCCGCATTGTGCTCAGTTTGTTCAATTTGTTGTGTCGTGTCAGACGTGAACATTCTGAAAAATTATTGTTACGTACATACTTAGTACTGTTTTTTGCAAAGTAGCACATTGAAATATGCCGCATTGAAAAATGTGTATAAAAAATAGTAAAAATAAAGTGGCGTTCGGGAAAATAATTTTAGTGCTAAGTTTAAAAAACATAGTACCTATTATTTTTACGAACAGCACATGACAGCATAAATTGATTTGAATTTAACTTCTTTTTTTTTTAACAACTATTTATCTACTTGATATCATTAATATCGGACTCGTAATTACAAAATAAATAAAAGGCTGCTGTATTTGCAATAAGTAGCTCATTAAATCATTCGTTTCGTAATAAAACAGTTTGATACGGCCGTTATGAGCTACGGCGTCGGGTGACCAACTTAATAACATACGTTTTGACCCTTAATGTTCTGCGTAGTGTCCAAGTTAAATTAGATAGTGAAAGTGTAAATTTTACTTTATTAAATGTAAATGAAGCCCGGTCCTATGTACGCGGCCTTAAAATAGTGAGAGAGTAAGGCTTTAGCTAAGCGTAGGATACTTTTCAAAAACTTTTAATTTAACATTCCATTAAGTTAAATTTTGCTTAAAATTGGGCAGAAGGAGGGGGATAAGGGAGACGTTTGTTTTAGTGTCCATAGATTATTTTTATAGAATGTAAGCATTCTGTCATCCTCTATCATAAAACAACTATGAACCACTTGATAGTAGGTAAAATGACACAGGCATTGGATATTTGGAAATTTACAAACTAAAACCGTTTAAAATGTAAGACTTTTTCACTTGTGAACGTTGGTTCATTCAATATTCGTTCTACTCATATAATATCCACATTTCTAGACGAAATCTAACTCTGATGAAGTCTAAATTGATGAGAAACATATTGGTCCCGGTGGGGATCGAAGCCATAACCCGGTTATTATAATTTTATTTTATTTCTCTTATCTCTCTCCCTACGAGCGATCCATTTAATCGCTGTCACCCATGACTTACAACACACAAAAAACATGTTACCATGGTTTATGTCAGGATCTGTGATTCAAAATGTAAATTTGTGCTTCGACGCTTTACGAGCCAGCGATAAGACTCAAATTGCCACCAAGTCCTGTTTATTAGGTTCGTTCTGCAGTGCTAAGTACTACGTAACATATTATAACCTCCAATGATGAAACTTATGAATATGTTCATAGTTATTTAGATTAACGAAGGACAATGAAATGGAGTTTACATATCAGTAAGTCAATTTTCTAAACAATAACAACAACTTCAACTAATACATTTCGCTTTTTAAACCGTCAAAAGTGTTTTATTTAAATTGATTGGATCAGATCGTAATACCTATAAAAGGAAGAAAAAAATAAAATTTCTGTGGTTATCTTTTTTAACATTTTTTGTTTGTATTTTTTTTTATTCTAAACATTTTGTGTCATGTGTCAGTTTATTTGTATTGTTTACTTCAAATGTCAGCTGGGGCACCATTGAAGATTGGCGATGTGCCTACTTCCTGGGAGTAGACTACACAACAAAATCTGACTGGGGTCTCCCACATACATCTACTTTATTTTATTATTGTGTGTGGATGATTTGATGAATGTATCTGTGTTGAATACTATGACGTGTGCGACACGTCATTCGTTGTGATAGAGGAGGACAGATGCGATTGAGGTGAAAATATCCCAGCCGTATATCATCTACACATGATGCGCTGTCGACCCATTATTGGTTTGAATATTCCTTAAATCCCTTAATCCTTATCAGATAACAATTTATACCGATACATTAGAACATTGCCACCTCTTCTTTCAGTTCCATCAACTTTGAGGCAAAAAAAATAAATTAACGAATTGAATTATACTAAACTTATAACTATAGTTTACGCTAGTAGTAGATACTTAAATAAAACACTTTAACGGCTGCAAACGGGATATTAGTTGCGGGGATTCTCTCCGTGACCAACGCTGCTGCAAAGCATCCGAAACGTCCAGCCGTAGTTATATTATTTCGGAATAAGTTTATTTAATATATATCGCGTTTTAAACCGTTAAAATGTTTTGTGTAGGGCTAAATTTAATATTTAGCGTCCTAATCGAAAAGGCAGCAGAATTCATCAGGTACATTAAGCCCACGGGTGTATTTATAATTATTACGGAGTCTAGGCTCGTCAAGAAAGGGCCCCGAAGGGACCGAGGGTGGGATTATGCTGTATTAATTAATGTTGGAAGTATCTTTGACGTGACGACTCGGCCGTTTCGTCATGTTTTTGGTACATGTTGAGTAAAGCAATTTTTTATAGAGGGCATAGAAGCATGGGGTTCATTTGATGGTAGGTAGCCATATAACATCTAAACGAAATGCGTTGTCGACCTTTTTTTGGCTTTGGATAGGGGGAAATCCACAGACTAACGTGGATAAACTTGACACCTTTTTCATCCGTGGATTGTGGTTCGTGCCCCGGACGGAATTTCGATATTTCTACTACCCAATTAAATCAAACGTTTATATGGATACTTGAAGAGTTATAATTTTTTAAATAAACAAATACAATACTTAAATTGTATTAAAACACATAGTAAAATAAATTCAAAAAAGGTATTGTGATAAAATGGATTTTTCATGTTCAAAACACGAAATCGTATTTAAGGTAGTACCGATTTTTTTAACCTAAGCATAAGAATGGATTTTATATTAATACTAGCTGTGTCAGCGGCTTCGTCCGCGTAGAACAGATTTGTTTTTGCAAATCTCTACGTCTTTATAAATTTTAGCTTCCCATGACATCGCGCGCAACTCGTCGTTCGGGTCCCATCGTTCTTGCAAGTTAGTCTTAAAAGATAGATATATAGTATATGAATCATTCCTCTATACATATTTTCAAGGTACTTCTTGAACCGTATGATAAAAATCACAGAGATGAAAAGTTACCGTTTTGTTCACCTTTGGGTTAATTGTTAAGTTTTTTTATATATGTAAGGATGATTAAAAATCAAGTATACGCAATTTAAACTGTTATAAGTATTTCATTTAATATAGACTATTATTTCTGACAGTACCAGAAATAGATTGTTGACACGAGTCTGAAGCTAGAAGGCTAATAATTATTTCTCACGTACTTATCATGTCATTTTAACAATAGCGACAAGTTTAACAAAACGATTTCAATATAAATTCCAATTAACCGCGAACGAGGAAAACAGAATCTGATTAAATTCATACAAAAGGCCGAAGACTAGTAAAATATACTCGACGATCTCTATTTCAAGACCAGCTCAAAGATTAATATGGTATGTCAGATATGATTTACTCGTTGTTAGGTGAAATGCTCCAGCCATCGACATCTAAGCAAGTTGTGTTGTCGACCTATTTGGATATTCGAAGATCCACAGAGAAACAGAAACGCGATTAAACTTCACGGCTTATTCATTTGTGGTGCGTGTTTCGTGACGAATTTTGATATTCCTAACACCCATTTGATTCCAGATTTCCAGACGAAGGCCAACGTTTTTCAGTAATATTATAAATTGATAAAACAGATAATGTTTACTGATTTACGATGATGGGTAATAACACATGAGGATGTGTTAAACTATAAGAGTAATTTATATCATTGTTTTTCGGCCAAGAATTAATTCATCGAGCAATGGATGAGCTAACATCCCCTGATAATGCCGTCCGCTCGTGATGGCGAAACGTCGAGAACCGCGCTTGTCACGTGGGCCAATCAGCCCGATAAACAATGATATGCTAAACGATGGCCGTGAAAACCTTACACAATTTACAATAGTAGTAATAATTTAATAGTAATAAATGTACGTTTTAACCATCATTACTGTGTTATGCCTCGTAAAATATGTTTAGTCTATGATAAACCACAGTGGCGGCACTCAATGCGAAGGTATTTTCCAATTACTCTCGAATCCTTCAATTTTCCCCTCACTGAGAATTTTATTAACCCTGTCTCTATCTCATGGTGTTTAAGTTCGTACGTGAGAAAGAGACAGGTGTAAGGTTTTGCAATCTCACAGCTTCATTTTCATCCGCCCGAGGACATGTCTCCGTCTCTGAAATCTAAATTGAAAAGGTAATCCAAACTATTTCATATTACTATTATTGTAATTAATAGTGTTAACTGGCTGAATTCTAAAACTCGCAACGTAAAAAAAAACAAGAAATTCGACTTTCAAATCTCGGGGAATATAGTAAATAGTTATGGTTCAGGCGAGCAGTAAATCTTTACTGTTGTTTTTTTTTGTACGTTGTCAGTTGATAGTAAACAAACACACAATTTACATTAGCTATAGGTACATTAATTACATATCAAACTAATAAAATTGCCCAAAATTCACTTAGTAGTTAATTCTTGCTAAATTAATATAAATTCCTAAAATTTTATTTATTTTCGTAAATAGATAACTAAATTTTCTTTAGTTTGACCTTTTTTGGCATTGAATATACATACGGATAGGATAGCATAAGTCAACGACAATAGAAAGTCAGAAGTCCCACTCGTGCACGATTGCTGAAAAGTGTTAGAAACGTTTAGTTAAATTATTATGAGATAAAAAGTAAACAAAAAAATGTCATAAAATTGATTTTTTATTAATATAAGTCGTTTAGGCGACTATAATCGATTTTTCGTTGTCTACAAAATAATCATTACTGGGTCTCTATGGTTTTAAACTGGCCATATTTGTTGTGGCCTTTTCTCAAGTTAGAAAAAATACATACGTGTTAAAAAAAAAAATAATGAAAAAACATATCTATCTATATTTATACTATGACTTTTAACGTTTACAAATAAGTTTTTTTATGTAATAATTTCAAAAGTATAAAACTATTTGCAGAGAAAATGTAGTCAAAGGATAATTGAAAAATTTGATATCACTCTAGCGTTATTAAAAAAAAATACAAATGGCATCTGATGCTACTAATCGTTGTATATATTTATTTATAAATAAAAATAAGTATTTGAATTATTAACACACCTATCCATTACAACTCATACATACACTAGCTCTATCAGCGACTTCGTCCGCAAGTATCGTTCTTTTGTTTATTATCTATATCATTCTTTTATCCATATTTTTCGGGTATCTTGAACCGTTCTTGCAGCGTACGCCTCTGAAACCTATACTGATGAATAATTTTCCCTATTTTTATTCACATTTCTCGGTGTATCTTCGCTTGTATTAGTCACAGGTATTTTATATATTTTATAGTCTTCTTCGATAAATGCTCTATCCAACACAAAAATAATTATTCAATTCGGACCAGTAGTTCCTGAGATTGGCGCGTTCAAACGTAGAAACAAATAAACTGTTCAGCTATATATATTAGTATAGAGTATAGCTACATAGATAAGAGTATCTATCTATCTTTACGCAGTAGTAAAAACGTAAGAAGTAAATATACCAAACAATTTATATATCACTGGTCATAAGTTTGTAAGCTATCTTAAACCCGACCTCACTAAAACTAAGGAGTCCTTCATTGAAACGACAACTATATTAAATTTTATCGGAGGTCACTTTACGCCAAAGGGTCGCTCGCGAAGACCCTTATTTATCGTCTAAGGATCATTTGCTCAAGCAACTATCAAGAATTTTCCCCGGACGGAAGATTTCCTTATTTATCTTCGAATTGCTCGTGTTGTATGTTTTTGAGGGTTTGTTGGTGTAATAGTAGCAATGTGTTTCAATCAATGGGTCGTGGATTCGATTCCCACCCGGTCCACAATCAATTAGTAATTATAAATCATGCTTGACTACGTTTCACAATTGAGAAAGCTGTGAAGAGTAATCGGAGTCATCGGCGTTTCTTCCAAAGCAGATATAGTTCGACAGCACATCTTGTTGAGATGTTATAAGTCTAGGATATTTCAACTATCAATTGAGTGATACTAGTCGGTCCTCCACTATCATAAAAATATTTTGTTCGTGGTCTCACGAAATCACTTCTATGTAATATATGTATAAATAGAAAAACCATACAATATTGCGCATAATCTCATTATTAGTTCATAATTCCGGCATATACATCTCAACCTATATTGGCTTTGGACTTAAGTAACTAACACAATAGGAGGCTGAAGAACAACAAATAAGCCTGCATTATAATTTTGAATAGTTCAGCGGTAGGGTTGGGCGCGACTCCAATTAGCCAAGTTTACTCTTATTGCATTTCTTAGGAAACCGACAATTGAAATAACCGTTAGTGAGGGATCCTAATGGATATCGTTGGGAACACCAACCCACTATACAGCACGTGTTGGCAGAAGGTCTCAGCAAACGTAAACGTGTTTGTTATAGCCAACTTTATTCATAATATTTCATAATAAACGCCTTTTAGTATTTTTCCATCGACCACAGACTCCGTGCCTATAATGGTAGTTAAAAATCTATATTAATATATAAAGCTGAAGAGTTTCTTTGTTTGAACGCGCTAATCTCAGGTATTACTGGTCGGAATTGAATTTGTATCGGTTAGACCATTTATTTATGGAGGCTATAGGCATCGCACTGTAATAAGCTAAGAAACACCTGAAAATGTGAAAAAAAAATATTAATCCGTGTTGTTTCCGTTGCGTACACTGCGAAAACGGTTCAAGATACCCAAAAAAATTGTATGAAAAAATATTCCTACTTAAATGATGTAAAAAAATCGCGACAGTAGGTATATGTCTATCTTTAAGATAAGCTTAAGATTAAGCAAGAACGATGGGACGCGGACAATGTAGAAACTATGATTTACAAAGAGGAGAAGGTTTGCAAAAACCAATTTTAATACCCTAAGTAAGTAGGTATTCTACGCTGACGAAGTCGCTGGCATAGCTAGTTATGTAATATATTTTGCGTTAAAAAATTTTGATAGTTTATTTTTAACGGTTTAAAACGCGAACTATTTGAATAAAAATAATTTTACTTTAGTAATACACAGAAATTAAATATCTTTCAGTGAGTCCCAATCTAACATTGAATAAACATAAAGATGTAGACTGACATTATGATGCACAGGACATTTGTAAGATTTGTCATAACAAAAAATAAATAACCTTTTAACGTTCATCATTTTGACACATTACACAAACCGTAAACCGAGAATCGCCTTCAAAGGTGTGTCTCGAGTTTAAGCGTTTTTTAAACAGTAAATTATACATTTTACACTGGATCTATAAATAGTGATAAAATATAATAATATATAATTAATCTATATAAAGCGTATGTTTGTTTGAACGTTTTCTATATGTCTATTTTGTTTAGATTAACTTGCAAGAACCAGTGGACGCAGATGAATCGTAAGTAGTAAAATAATAAAGATGAGAGGTTTGCAAAAACAATTTTTTACGCCCAAATAACTCTTCTACGCGGACAAAGTAGCGGCCACAGCTAGTGAAGATTAATTCTAAATGACAGATTATAGGAAGGATTGAATTGCTCATAGAGAATCAAAATCAAAACAAAGGAATCATTCTTTGGTACATATTTTTTAAGTTTCACCAACCGTTTTCGCAGCCTATGCAACCACATTTAGTTTTTCGCACATTTCCTGCTCTCTTCGCTCTGTTCGCAGCGCGACGTTTTATATCCTACAGCCTTCCTCGAAAAAATGTCTAACCAACACAAAAACAATTTTTTAGTTCCATCCAGCAGTTCCTAAAATTAAAGCGTATTTCAATTACACGCTATAAGTCGAACCCCACATTTCCACTCATAAACAGTTTACGACGACTACCCGCGCAGCGGCGATTACAATCGTGCATTTATTTTACAGTGTCATTATTTCGACATAGCCTGGAGCTTTGTTCAGACAGGGCCTTTTATCTACATGAAC
The DNA here is from genome assembly GCA_963661955.1 of Leptosia nina. Lineage (NCBI taxonomy): Eukaryota > Metazoa > Arthropoda > Insecta > Lepidoptera > Pieridae > Leptosia > Leptosia nina. The sequence goes on from CAVLEF010000011.1 coordinate 6,786,582, forward strand.
ATAACAGACCAAATAAGATATGAAATAATATTTTTTTTATATATTATTTATTGTTTAATGAAGCATCTAGCCAGATTTTATGCTGGGGATGTTTAGAGGCCATTCGTGCCAATAATTATTATATTTCTTATATATATATTATAATTTATTTTGTAATTGCGATATTTCATTTCTTTTAACATTAACAATATTCATTAGAAATCTGACCCACCATTTCGTATCATAAGGAATAAAAAAGCAATGTTCTTCCCCAAAATTACCTCTCCTTACTAAAAGTTCATCGAGAAAAACAGGAAATGACGAATAATTCAGTGTGGACCGGAAGTGGGCCGGAGACGCCGCGTGCGCCCAAAACTACAGATTCAATTATTTCTCGTTTCTAGGCACAGATTATAAGTATTTACAGATACCGCATATTTTTGGTATCTGGGTTATGTTAAATCTCTGAAGATCACAAAATTATTTATAATAAAATGAATAAGACGCTCGTTTTGACATTTATAGCAATTAATGATGAAACTCATCTGTTATCATTAAATGTGTGTGAAATCGTGGGGCATGGGGCGAACATCACTGATCCGTTCTCTAACAGGCAAGTAGTTGATCAGACTTCTGTGCCCTGCCGGACCGAAACAATTTTTTGTTTCCCTGGGATTCGAACCCAGGATCTCTCGCGCTTGACGCAATGCTAGGCAATACGTTTCACCATTTAGCTACAGAGGCGGTCGGTTATCATCAAATATTCTATTTTAAATGTGTGTATGAAATACTGTCTATAGTTTACGCGAGTAGTACACCTTTAAATAAAACACTTTAACGGTTTAAAACGCGATATATTAGTTAAACTTATTAAAAAATGATTTATAACTTCGGCCCCACGTTTCGGATGCTTTGCAGCATCCGTGGTCGGACCCCCGGGGAGGCTCCCCGTGACCACGTAAAGTGTTTTATTTAAATTTGTATGAACAAAATAAAATTTGCAGCTATTACCAGCGCTTTGGAGTGTGACAAGAATCCAGCAGCACAGCTGAGACTGGTACCGATTGCCATTCTTATCTATTTTATTATCTATCTATTATTGATTTTAATATTTAATTTAGCAGTTATAAGTTTACTAATAGTTAAGTATGTGTTTAAAGGGCAATAAGAAGTATTGAATTTGAATTATGTTTTTTTGTTTTGATTCACCACACAACTGTTTTTTAAAAGATCATCAACGTGTCATTGATTTTGAATGTCAAATACGATTTTGAACCTTAATACCGAAGTTTCAAGGCTCGAATCACATTGCGCGAGATGTGCAAAAAATTCGACAGCAACAGATTGGAATTTTTTTCTCAATTGTGGTGTTGTAGATAATAAAGTTATATAAATAATAAATAAATTGGCAGATGCCGGTTCAGGTCTTGCCCGAGTCGAATTTTTTTTTTCAATTTGTTACCGATTTTTAAAGTGTCAAATATATGTTTCAGTTTTACCGTACCTGCACAATAGTACCGTAACAGTCTTTGCTTTCTTAATCTGTATCCCGAACAAATGGCCGTAAAAGTCGAGCGATAAATTGCTTTTGAAGGGAAGTCGCGGCTGAGTAATGAGTAGGGAGGTTTTGTTTAAGAAAAACTTCAAATAGCGCGAAGCCTTCGTATCGAAGAACGACGATCCTTTATTCTCGTCTTTAAATTTTCTAAAGAACAATGCATAATTTTTAAATTGCTATCCACGGTCATCATTAAAGCTTCACTATGACATTTCAATGGGCCTCCCTCCATCAATGATCCATCTGCTTCTTTGGTTTTAATTACGGAGTAGTTGACCTGGAACCGTTCTTTTGCCATGTGAAATATTTCGACCAAATTTGATTAACATATGGTTTTTGTGAGTTAATCTTAAAGATATACTGTCGCGGACATTTTTTTCTTATTTAAAGAGGAATCAGTGTTTCCTACATATTTTTAGTTATCTTTAACCATTCACAGCGCACGCAACAGAATCCAACAAAGATGAGTCAGTTTCGCCGTCTTTCCACAATAATAGACTTATTTATTTATTGACTTTAATAATTACAAACACCACTAGAAGGCGGCCTTATCGCTAAACAGCGATCTCTTCCAGGCAATCTGAAGCGAAGGGAAAAACAAAAAATAAAATAAAAGGACTATAGGTAGGTGGTGCGATAAAGGAACGTGAAAAAGAAAGGTAATTAACAGCTGGAAAGTAGAATTTGGTAACTCTGACTTTGAAAGTACGGAGAGATTGAGCTTTTATTATGTCTAAGGGAAGAGAGTTCCAGAGATTAATGGCTTTAATAGTAATTGTTAAAGAATGAAGTCTTATGCGCAGGAATAAATAATAAAAGATTATGAATCGAGCGAAGATTCAAATTATGTGAGCTTAAAGGAAGAAAGGTTTCTTTTAAATAGGCCGGGGATTTAGGGTCGAAAAGGGTACGATAAAGGAGAACAAGGACATGAAGGTTTCAACGAGAGCGGATCGGAAGCCAGTTCAGTTTTCGGCGATATTCGGATACGTGATCATATTTACGTAACCCAAAGATAAAACGGATACACGCATTCTGTAGTCGCTCAAATTTACTCAGTTGCTCTTCCGTTAAATCAACGTAAGAGACATCCGCGTAGTCAAGGATAGAGAGGAGTAGAGAATGAGAGAGTATGATTTTAGTGGGTATAGGGAGAAAATTTTGAAGACGTTTTAAGGAATACGAGGCCGCATAAATTTTCTTACTGAGCTCTTTGAGCTGGTGGCGCCAGGATAGATTTTGATCAATATAGATCCCCAGACTCTTGACGGACGTACTGAAAGGGAAAACCTTACATTATTATTTATTAATTAATATAATATAGGGTATAAAACTCAAATATAAAGCCATCCTCGAATTGCTCTAGCTAACACAAAAATAATTATTCAATTCGAACTCGTTCAAACAAACAAACTCTTCAGCTTTATAATAGTAGTAGGTATAGATTTGTATTAGTATACCTACATTTTTGCTCCATTTCCTACTTAACAAGTGCACAATGTACGATGCATATAATATGGAGATGTTGCATAATACGGTCCTATGATGCGATGCACATGCAAGAATAATGACAGTCACATTATCCACTTGTCTGGAATCCTGTGCCTCTGGTATTCCATTAGACTAAGATTGGAACAAATGCAAAGCGACGCTTTAAGAATTGTTTATTTCTAGAAAAATGCAAGTCTATGGCCGCATTATTCATAATTATTTAAAATGGTAATTGCACTATTACAATTGATTTTGACACGATAATTCTTAAACAGGCTTTACTTCATTCAATCATTTTTATTTTTACGGTACAAGTAGGTATAGGTAAGTAATAATATATTATTCATGACAAAGGTGTTTGAAGATTTACTATAAGTACCTATACCGTATTAAAAACGGCGAGTTAATCAACTCATATGATGAATTTTAAACATATTGCATGTTAAATAGATAATAAATAGTACAGATTATACTACCATTTGTATATATTTTTTAATATCTTATAATAATTTTCACTACGTATGTAAATTAAAGGTAATTTTGCGTATGCACAGTTTGAAATTGATATATTAAATGACGACAAGAACTTTAAAAATTATAATTATTAAGGTTTACATTGAAACTAAATTATTTCTTTTTATCTATAGATTTCGATTACTATATTAAAATTCTCACATCCCTATAGTCAATTTATCATTCCAAATTAGACATAGAATGACAATTGGGTTTAAGTAATGTCAAACGTCAAATGTCAATGTCAATGAATGAAGCTTGCAAAATAAGCAAAAACATCTTTGTGTAATTAATTTTAACTTTAGAAGGTATCTAGGAAAGTGAAAATACTAAATTTATTGTGTTTTCTAGACATATTATCGGTGTTTTGTCCCTAAGCAAAGGTTAAACTAGCAACAATGAGCTGCTTCGAAAATATTACAATGCCTGATTGCGTTTGGTTTGAAGCTGGCGACAAACGCAATATTCTTGCATCCATATTCTCTGGGCTTTTGGTAATGTTTCGATGAATCATCTAAATCTTTACTTTGAATTTTATAAATATTACATATAGATAATAAAAACCATTGTCAAGACATCAACAACTTTTATTTTCAGTTTTTTGCTGGATGGTGGTTTATAATAGATGCAGCTACTGTGTACCCTGGGGATCTTCCTAATGCATCTCATGTGTGTGGAGTTATGGCCACATTGTCTCTTTTAATGGTCAATTCTGTATCAAATGCTCAGGTACCACTTTTGTCTTTAACATCGTTAATAACTTGTATGTAGACAACATTTCAATATATATACCTAACAAATTTGTATTATAAGTACCTTAGCTACAACTACTTTTTGAAATTAAAGATGACTGACCTACAAATGGATTGTCTCAATTACAAACCATGTTTTTTTTAAGAGTAAATACTATGTGTAAACGGTTTGACTACTATTATCTTATTATTATTTTCTATCGGGGGCAAGGACGGGTGATCAGTCCACGTTGTCTGCTGACCATTTCACCCATTTCCCCATTTCCTACTTGCAGAGATTTGGGTCATCCAACTCTTCTCGTGTCCCCTTCAAACCTTCCGGTTTGCTTGCAGAATCTTATTATTTTTTCCATCTGTAGTTCTTTAATGTCATCTACTGTAACTTTGTCCGAGCCCATATGCATTTGTCTTAGCCTCGAGGGAGTACGCAGGGCTTCAGTGAGTAGATGGATACTTGTTTCCTCACTTTCTCTGCACTCCGGGCATAGGGGAAACTATTATCTTAGTGTTTAATATAAAAGAACCAAATACACTGATTGGCTGTTTTATACCAGACAAGCATACCACAGCCATATAACATCTCAACAAGGCGGCTGTCAACCAAATTTTGCTTTACCTGTTTATAAATCCAGACTGATACCAAAACTTGATATCAGGCCTATTTTATCTATGGACAAAGGTTCATCACCCGAATGAATTTTGAATATTCCTACTACTCATTTTGTATATAGATTTCAAGACGAAATCCCACATGTTTCAGTAAAATAATATAAATGTTTATAAAATTGTTAGATTTGGTGTGGATCTTACACACAACCTTTAATTTAATTGCTATATATTGCTACCTTTAGAATTGAGACACAGACTTACTGTCAAACCATGAAAATTTATAAAAACCTTAAAGATTTACTGCAAGAATTGCTACAAAGTGTTTAATTATGGCACAAATTTCTTCAGGTAAGAGGCGAAACATACACAGGAGGTTGCATGGGTCCTCGAGGTGCTCGTCTTTGGCTGTTCCTAGGTTTTGTAATTGGATTTGCTTCCCTTATTGCTGCCTGTTGGATTCTCTTTGCTAATTATGTTAATGCAGGTAATATACATACTATTTAACTTATATAAATATGCATAATATTTACACAAAATTGTCAACAGAAATATCTAGAAGAGTCTAGAATAACTAATACTAAAAAGCAGCAACTTATAGAAAAGGCTTTTTCTATGTACCTTACTATAAAACTACTTGTATAATGTTTATTATTAAGGTTTAAAAGGCTTTGGGTTGACTGATCTGTTTTTTTTTGCTGGAAAATAGTTGATCAGACCTGGGATTCAAGTCCTAGGTCTCTTGTGCTTAACGCAGTACTAGACATGTTTAATCATTTAGCTACAGATGGAGTCATTATTGAGGTTTTATGTTATTTTACCTTTATGTCAGAAAAGCACAGACAAGCATAGAGTTCACTAGGTAACAGACTGAAAATGAGAATTCCCACTTCATATTTACCAGACAGATAGACAGAGTTTAAGATGTCTTACTAAAATTATTTACAAATATGTCTATACATTTCTTACATTGTACCAACAAGTAAAATCAAAAAAATCAAAAATAGAGTCATGTTTTTTGTAAATTCATATTTTTTTATGAATCGTCTTTCACATTCATTTCAGGAAGCAGCAAACACACATGGCCCGGCGTTAGCCTTTTCCTGCAAAATGCTTTCATCTTTGCTGGCTCACTGGTCTTTAAGTTTGGCCGCACGGAAGACGTTTGGGGATAGGTATTCCAAGCTTACATAAGATGAAATTGTACATTAATCAACTTCTTATTTTCAACGCCTGGTCTGGTTTATATCATTTAATATGAAGCTTTTAGTATTAAAGCTAGTAAGAATTGGTTAGAGATGAGAAGGAATATATTGATTCCCAGTATAGAAATAATAATGATTGTAGTTAATACATATAGTAGTTTAATAAAAAAACACTTATTTTAATAAAATTCTATTGCTTAACATAATATATTTGGTCATGATAACAATATTGTTACAAGTCAATAATATGTTTTCCTCATATTTCTCATGTTGGCTTTAATTAGAGTATTTTTAAATATCAATGTATTTATATTTTTTGTATAATTTTAACTCTATTTGGTAAATCTCAATCCATATAAAGATAATTTTGAAATTCTCATAATCAATTATTCTTTGGTCTCCAGAATGGTAAAGTTTAAAATTTTTTTGTACTTGGAAATTATACACAATTAATTGTTCATTTTTTAACCTGTGATAACACTTAATAATAAATTTGTATCCCGAGCATCATTTGAAATTATTTGCTCTATCCACCAAGTGTCTTGAAATAAAACAAATTTAACACATAAAAATATATTTTAATACAAGTCCTGATTTGTAATCAAATAAAATATATTTAAAATCTTAATAGGATTATAAATACAATTAAGGATATCTAGAATTAAGGATATATAGAAGATATCAATAAATTATTATTGCTTTGATACTATTTAAATAATTCTTAAAATAAGATTATTGCAATGGTTCACGCAGTACTTGTAACCAACTCAATTATGTAAGTTAATGAATCTTTATGTAATTAATAGGGAATCAGCTTTTAAAATTGGCCGTAGTATTTCAAAGGCTTAAAATGTGTGTCAATATGTCACTTAAACGCCACATCGTGGGGCGTGAATACGCGTGACGTCATATGTGGTCATATTGTGTTTGACCACGAATGACGTCACGCGATTGCTGTCACAACATTTTATTTCTTCATTTTAATTGAATTTATATGCATTTTATTACATTATTATTCGATAAATAATCATGAAATCGCATATTTCTTTGATCTAAGTAGATTTAAGTTTTTAATTTGATACAAATCCCCTATTTATTAGTCGCTTCAAAAGTACCTAACCACGCATTATATACTTAAGTTCTAACTCTTTAATAGTTCTGATTGACGCCTATACCGTCAACACAAGTTCTACCACCCTGGCCGTTGGGTAAACAGATCTGATTAGATTCACAATTACCATTTCTGTACTGACAGACATTACTCAACGCTGGACATTCTTCTGGCGCTGCGGAAACCCCGTATAACCTTCTCGACGCTGTCGCTATCGGAACTTGCCCTTTGATTTGCGTCAATGTGTCAATTGACTCTATTTTCAATCTGCAATTAATTATTTTCTACATATTACAACATCAATAGGAGCGACAAAACAGTGGGAAGTGTGAAAGAAATGGGAAAAATTATCAAAATACATAACAAAATAACTATTCTACGCGGACAAAGTCGCTGACACAGCTAGTGGCTATAATATACTAAGAACTTACGTTTTCCAGTCAGTCCAGTAGAATTTGTCACCATTGATGGCCAAACCAAATGGATAAGAGCAATTGGGAGCGATAATTTCTCTCTCCATGTTGTCTATACCGACGCATCGGATGCTGTAGAGACCAGCATCAGCGTAACACAAGCGATCTCTGACCCAGTCAATTGCCAACGAGTTCGGTAGTTTCACGTCGGATTCGTCTAGGAATACTCCCCTTTGTGATCCATCCATATTAGCCCATTCGATTTTAGGACCAGATCGGTTCCAGTCGGACCAAAATATTTTTCTGGAATTTAAATACACTTTGTAGTTGACGCGAGTAGTACACATTTAAATAAAACAATTTACCGGTTGTAAACGCGATATTTATTAGTTAAACTTATTTGACAATTCTTTAAACTACGGTCTCACGTTTCGGGTGCTTTGCAGTAGCCATGATCACAGAGAGACTAAAGATGGAGGGCGTCTCTGATGTCAAAATAAAAAGTGCTACTCTAACGCCATCTGTTCCAGACAACAGTAACAGACGGTGCTATCACGTGACCTAAACTAAACTAAGACTAAAATAATTTTCAAATCAGTTTAACTAAAATATATCGCGTTTTAAACCATTAAAATGTTTTATTCAAATATAGATTTAGTTAAAGAAATTTTTTGTACTCATAAATCGCGTAAGTTCTTACTCACCCTTTTCCTGGATGTACAGCGATTCCTCGTGGATTATAAATACCCTCCTTAGAGAATAATACCTTTCTCACTTTGGTATCAACATTGGCGACCTCTATAGTCAATTTCTTAGAATCGGTCCAGAAAATATTTCTCGCTGACCAGTCTACTGCGATACCTTCAGGCGACTGAACATCTGTCAATATAAAAATAGTTTTAATGGAGACTTCTAAATGAATTCAAAATAATTATATTGAATACTATGTTACCATTTGATAAAAATTGCTCATAGCCTGATCCATCATACGAAGCCCGCTTAATCGTGTTACCGACGACATCTCCCCAATAAATTTTTGCAGTTAAGCAATCCACGTCTATGCCTACTGCTATTTGATAAATAGCACTGTTAAAGGGTGTTGCGAAATCCCTCGCCGTCACTTTAAATGGCACCCTGTATACAGAAGCTCCATCACTGGCCACTAAAAAGTTTCCAGCTTGCCTTGGATTAAGCTCGCAAATACTTCCATTGCCGTTATACCCAGAGTTGCATTCGCACTCGAACCCGTCACTCGTTTGTAGACACGAGGCGTGGATATCGCAAAGGTAGGGGTTTGTTCGGCAACTGATCTCTGGGTTGCAGTTGTAACCGTCTCCGGTATATCCCTCCCTGCATACACATTGGTAGGTATCTTCGACTGGTGTGCAAATCGCGTTTGGATTACAGTCGTTTAAAACATCGCAAGTTCTTCCTTGGGGTACACACTGCGAGATGCCTTCACCCTCAAAACCTTCATCGCAATGGCAATAACTCACGCCTATTCCTTCGTCAAAAAGACAAGATGCGTGATCAGCGCAGACAGCTCCGTTGCACAACTGTTTGTCAGGAATGCAGGCGTCGCTTTGGTCTTTTATGAAGCCTTCTATACACTGGCAGACATAGGCATTCGTATTGGGGTCTGGTCGACATTCAGCGTTGTACTCGCAGTCGGAATTGTTGTTACAGCTGAAGTTTGGTCGACACACGTAGCCATCACCGTGGTAGCCGGAGTCGCAGACACATATTAAGTCACCTGTGGCAGTTTCAATGCAGTGAGCACCGAGACCACAGGAGCAACTGGGTCCAGTTCTCTCTATGCACTCATAGGCGTCGCCTTCGTAGCCTTCTGGACACACACATTGGCCCTCGTCAGGATCGTCTGACGTGTAGGGTTCAGCCGGAAATGAACATATAGCGTTTGGGGGACAGTCGCCGTCCGAGTGGCACCGAACTGAAAATTTAAAAAATATATATAAAAAGATATATTTGTATATAACATCAAACATTACATTTTAAAATGTTGTTCATGCTTATATATATTATATAAGCGATAAAAAAATTTATAAAATGACGAAAGGGTTTCTAGTGGAAAATAATAGTAGACTAAAAATACATTCAGATACCTACTTGTAGGGTCGTTGTCCAAAGGCGAACTCGGCTCTCTGTAGGAATCAATACGACACAATTCATTGTCTCGATCATCTTTATAATTGGAGTATCCAGGAGGGCAAATACAACCAAAGGCATTACAGTTAGGTAATACGTAAGTTTCGTTATAATCTGCTTCAGTGGGCAATGGAGTAGTAGATTCTACTGGATCGGGAACAGAGTACTCAGTCGTTTCACGGACCGATTGCACCGGCGGTGGAGTAACTTCTGTACAATAAAAGCCATCTCCTACAAAACCTGAGTTACAAAGGCACGAGTATCCTTTAGTCTCTTCCGAATAACCACAATATCCATACGGAGAACAGTTATTGCAATTATTGTCGTACGCTTTCAAACATTTTTGGCCGTCACCGGTGTAACCAGTATTGCATAGGCAAATTGGGTCTTCAGCTGGGTTATCTATGCACTGGGCGTTGGGATCACAAATCTTATCCCTGCATCGTGATATCCAATTGCAGGTCACACCGTTTCCTTCGAAACGCTCTCGACATCTACATTGGAAGCCGCCTTCGTGGTTATAGCAGTCTGCATTAATATCACAATTATGGGTACCGGTTGTACACTCGTCGATATCAATACACTCAGTACTTCCCGCTATGTTAATACTCGTGAACCCTGACTGGCAGATACATGAGAACGAGTCTCCTTGAGCAATACACGTGCTATGGGGACCGCAAGAACTGCGACCTCGAATGCAAGGATCTTCCTGCCCCATGGGTACAACTTTATTACTTGTTCCATACCGTACAATGTTTTCCCTGGTTTCATAACCTAAGTAATTTTTAATCACCTTCAAGGTAACTGGTGCATTTTCTTCCTCTGAAAACGGTGTAAACTTACAAGTGTTAAATGTGAAAGTTTGCGAGACTATTTGTACATACTTTTGCCCTGTTATTTTGTTGGTAAATGTACGCGTGGATGCACTATGAATCATACCGGCTTCCACGGTGGTAAATTGTTCTTCATATTCAGTGATTTCAAGTCTACTACCAGTAGGTACTGTTGGGATCGTTCCTCGGATGTCTCCGTCTAGTGTTATTTGATCGAATACATCGTGCCCCAAGTACTCTTGGTTTATGATAACTCTATCTGTGGTGTCAGGGAAATATATATCAGCGGTGTGATTAAATTGACCACCAGTGAGCTGATAGCCATTCTTCACTACACCTGATGGTTTAGCGAATAACCAACCGACAACGCTACCGAAGACGCTCAAAAGTTGTAAGCTGCTGCCAAGGGAGGTTGGTGTTTGGGAAAGAGCCGTGTATGACCTTCCATCTGCCACAACAACGTATGCCTGTAAGTCGACGTCGTTTAAGTTTATATTATTCAAAATTCCATTTAATTTTCCATGGACTCTGAGGGGTACGTCGTCTTTTATACAAGATTTGCCATTTCCATAGAAGCCTTCGTTACATTGACAGCAGATTCCAGCTTGATAATCGACGCAACGGGCTTGAATATGACACACGCTGGGACCGCTTTGAGCGCATGTTTTTGACTCCTCCTCTATTTCAATTTCAGCTTCGTCATATTGATCGGGAACCGCGATCGTTTCGTTGGGAGCTATACCACCCACGCGGAATACGTATTTTCCTGGTTCTTGTGTGTTGGACCATCTGGAACGAAAAGATAAATAATTGTAGTGCAGTTTACAAGTGAAATGTTAAGCATGTTTTGAAGAATTCGTTGGTCAATGGTAGCAATGTATGGCTGATAATCAACGGGTCGTGGGTTCGATTTTTGTAAAACATGCCTTTTTCTGGAAATCTGGATTTTAAATAGGTGGTAGGAATATCGAAATTACGTCCGGACCCCGAACCACCATCCGCAGAAGAAAAAGCCGTGAATTTTAATCGTGTTTCGATTTCAGTCTGTGGATTTCAGAATATGCAAAGCCTCCTCTCATCAAATAAACCCCATGCTTATCTGTACTCCTCTATTGTTAAAAAAAAGTTGAAAACTTACGATACTATGTTTCGGATCTGGTGACTACCCGAGCCTCTGAGAGTAAAGACTCTGCCGTCTTCAGCAACAAAACCAGCCTGTGCCTTCGCATCTGGCAAACTGCCAGGCGGCGTTTCCTTCTGTATCCACTGTATCTCGCGTTCCGGATACAATAACTCGACAAAGCTCTCATTACCATTACTAATTATGGCTACTTGGAAACTGTTCTTTCGGTCCTGGTACTGTTCGCTCGCATATTTCACTTCTATCCAAGTTGCTAAGAAGACACTTGTGGGTCTAAATTCGTCGTATTCGTGGAAATTGCTTTGCACGCTATCAGCGGCCTTTAGAAGTACGTGTGTTTCATTTGTTTCTCTGAAGTAAACTGCTCCAGATTCAGTTGTATCGATGTTGGTGTAGAACGCGGCTATGGAAGGGTATGGTAGTGGAAACTCGGCGTTCAGAAAGCTTGGTATATCCGCTCTGAAGGATAGCACGCCGTAGTTGTTGATCTGTAAATAATTTTTTTTTCTAAATATTCTGAAATAGAACTGTTAAAATGTTGGTGGGTTTTATACATTTTAATATAGTTATCAGAAAGATTAAGTAGGCCCGCGTCGCGAGTTTTGACCTGTATTCAGATAATTATATCTTGCATTGAAGGTCGGGACTTTAGCTAAACGTTGATAACGCATCTAAAATTTCTAATGTTCCAAAGCAAGTGCAAATATTTATATTTATCGACTTTCGACAATCATCATCCAGACAATAATAGTTAGTCTAGTAGTTCCAAAAACAATTATTCCAAAATTCCAAAAACAAGAAAAAGTAACAACCATAAGCCACACAAAAGCATATAAGACAATGTCTTACCAAATATAAAAATAAAACATAATTTATTCTTATGTTGTGTGTTGCTAGTTGGTAGAATAGGATCTTACTCAGCATATATCAGATCCTTTGTTGATCTGAAACTGATTTTCAGTAAGTCCTAAGAGTGAAGGTGAGGAAGAAGGGGGAGCTTCCTACTTGTTGCACGTTGGGGTGTTTGCCCCCTAACTTTGATAAGTGAATCTTTAAGCGAAATAAACTAAACCCATAATGTCTCAATAATAATATGAATTTTAAGTCAGTGACCGTTGTTATCTATGCATACAACGAGCATTTCCGTTGCAATCCGCAACAGTACTTATCGCCAAAACCTGCTATCAGCGGTTTGCAAATTTTAATACCTAAAAGCACTTTAACGGTTTAAAACGCGAAAGATATATATATTTCTTAATATAGAGGAAGACAGACAAGGATGGAGTTCACGCGATGGGAAGTGAAATATCCAAGTCATATAACATCTAAGCAAGATGCGCTATCTACTTATTTTGGTTAATAATAAAGAAGTTTAACTAATATCTTTCGCATTTTAAACTGTTAAAGTGTTTTATTTAAATATGGCCTACTCGCGTACAGCTAAATCCCGTTTTCGCTTTTCGGGGTTGTAAAGGACACCTCTATGTCTGTCTCATTATATCATGCATTTACATTCAAGTAGTTATAGATAATAACAAAACCTGACTTTTTTGAACAAGAAAATTTTGCGCTTGTTATATTGTTCTTTTTTTCTTAGCTGCTTAGAATTGACAAATTTTGTTGTATGTTGTTTTATGCACGATATATATCGTTATTTTCTCTAGCTGCATTCGTGTGAAATCAGTACTATAGTTCATAGGTTAAGATCAAAAAATGTAAGTGGCTTAAGTGTGATAACATGGTATTTTGAATGAAATTTTTAATTTAAAAAAAAATAGGAATTATAATGAATCATTAAGGAATTGGGCAGTGATTACTTTAATGAGCTGTTTATTCACAACTCATTGTTAGGCGCCGGTCATTGATCTATTATAATTTAGATACGAAATGAATTTATGTAAATATTCTATTAACAATTGGGCACGTGGAACGCAGAAGGTTGCGGCGGTTCGTTTTTACCATAAAATTAGAAAAAATCATAAATAACGTGTTAAAGGAATTTTGAAAAATTGCGTATACATTTAAATAAAACACTTTAACGGTTTAAAACGCGATATATTAGTTAAACTTATTTGAAAATGATTTTTAACTTCGGCCCGACGTTTCGGATGCTTTGCAGCAGCCGTGGTCACGGGGAGACCACGTCTGCTGCAAAGACTAATATATCGCGTTTTAAACCGTTAAAGTGGTTTTATTTAAATGTGTACTACTCGCGTAAACTATAGACAGTATTTAAATTGCGTATAGTTTAATATTTAAAGTAGTGTTCATTAGGGTAAAAATAATTTGTTTATACCTACAGTATCGTGTTCTGTTGTTCTATTGAATAAGAAAAGACCGTTATAAATAAAGTAACATCGTAACATAAAAGTCTCTTTCGTTGTGAAAGAGGAGATCTTGAAAAAAAACTATATACGCCGAATATATAGTAAATAAGTGAAAGTCTGAAAAGTCCGGATGTCTAACATTTCTTAACGTAGTTCTTCTTTTCTGTCTTCTTTAAAATTCTAAGATGTTCATGCACGAAGCCATCACAAGATCGCGTGTTCGTGTCCTGCCTGTGCCATCGAATGCTATCATTCTTAAATACTTTTTCAAGTAAGTATTAAGCTTTGTATTCATTCATTTAGACTTTCTTAATTAGTAATTACTAAACCACAAGACAAGTGTAGGATTAATAGTCCTATACTAGGGTACAATAAACCAACCACCGCACATTGTTACTTCAAAGGGACAAACTTCGTATTCGTATTCTTTGAAGTGAAAACAAAAATACAGAAAGGTGAAAATACATGGGCAATAGGCATGTTAAATACAACACGAATTTCCGATCCTGAAAAGTTTAGAAAAAGTTCGGTACTCACGAAAACGCTTTCATAAGTTTCTCCGAAGAAAACAATGGGTACATTTAGTGGCACTTCGGGTGAAGCCACATCAGAACCTCGTGGGAGCCGCTGGTCCAGCCCCTGCCCGTACGGATAGAACTGATCGCGGGTGATTGCGCCCGTGCAGGCGACAAGGCATAGAAGCAACGCGCCCGTCCGCATGGCGACGCGATTTTCAACTAAACAGGCCTTTATCGGGACGTCGAGGAATGATCATGTTTATTTAAAAAAGATTTTACCTAATAACGCGCGTTTTTGGGAGCCTCACTAATTAAATATTAATGATTTGATCTTTGCGTGCCCCGTGGACTTTGCAATACCATGCCACTTTTGATTGGATATTTATAAAAATGAATTACAATATTTTTAATTTAAGATTTTTCAATGTAATGTTGTGCCTAGGTATGTGTATGTAGTGTACAAGAATATGACGAATCGGCGACATTTTGGCATCAAATTATCTCAAAACTCAATTGAGCGATATAAATTTTAAATAATTAATTATCTAATACTGTAAACCGGGTATCTTTCGCTGCCATACTGACAGCCTCTATATATACTAATAAATTAATGAAAGAATTTCTTTGTCTTAACGCGCTAGTCTCAAGAAGTGCTGGTTCGAATTGAAAATTTATTTTTGTGATGGTCAAATCGAGGAAGGCTTTAGGCTATAAAGACATCAGGCTGTGACAAATAGGAGCGAAGAGAAAGAGAAATGTGGAGAAAACGGAGATAATTATTAATCTTTAGGGGTGCGCGTGCGCTGCGAAAACGGTCATGATACCCAATATATATATGAAAGAATGATTTATCCTTAAATCAAATAAAATGCCCGCGACAGTATACGCCTATCTTCTAAGATTAACTTGCAAGAACGGAGGGACGGTAGATAATTCTTTAAGCCATGATAACAGCAAAAAGATTCTATATATTACGTATAAAATAAGAATGTTCCTTCTAAATGATTTTCTAACACAGCGTCCGCTTTTCGTTAATTTTAAACTATGGGGCAACATGAGACGTTTTACGATGGTTCAACTGGAAACTGGGTTAACATCCCATGACAACCGCATCTCCAGGAAATCGTACCATTTGAAAATGGTAATCCTATAAAACTTTAAGCTCTCGAAATAATTCTTTTTAAAAATAACATGGCATAGGTCAAGACAGAAATCACAGAGACATACAAAAATAGTGGGTAGGTATATAAAATCTGGCAATTACGTACTTGTAACGAAAATAATGTCTGTGTGCAGATCTCCCACGCACTAAATATTTGACATTTTAAAAATAAAGCAACGTTTATTTTAAAACCGAATGCAAGTGCGGATAGAAATGTTTTTCGCAGTTTTTAAAGTACAACATATACTCGTAAGTAGTATCACTTTGACGCAATACATCCACATGTATTCAATTTGTGTGACAGAGCAGGACAGACAATATAATGGAATATAAATTTCGGATAAAGGATGGTTTGTTATCTGGAACTAGTCTAACATTTTAATACGACGTTTCCGATGTTACAACTGTAAAGCAAATTGAAATAAGTTTAAATAATATTAATCACTTTTTAAACCGTTAAAGTGTTCAGTTTAAATAAACAAACGAAGTTTAATGCACTGTGTACATTTTTTATCGATTTTTATTATAGATATCTCTAAAAAAATACATATTAAACAATTATATATCCACCGGAATAGTTGAGTAAATAAATGTAAGTCAGAGGTCGAGTCAACGTACAACCCTCACTTATCACTGTAAAAATGGAGTGTCCCTGACATTCACGAGCGTTCTTGGTATATTGAGTGAATATACCTAGTACAGATTACGATAATTTACATATGGACTAGCTGTGCCAGCAACTTTGTCGTATATAGTTATTTTTGGGAAACAAAATTTGTCCTGCCTATAGTTTACGCGAGTAGTACACATTTACATAAAACACTTTAACAGTTTAAAACACGATATGTACGCTGCAAAGCATCCGAAACGTCGGGCCGTAGTCAAAATAAAATGTTCAAACGTTTCACTAATATACATATCGCGTTCTAAACCGTTAAAGTGCTTTATTTAAACAAAATTTGTTTTAAATTAAAAATCGATTATAATTTAAAAACAATTCCTACACGGGCGGGACTCGAACCGGCGTCCACAGCGTTCAGTGCTGTTGCTCTGACCAATTGGGCTACCATGTCCTACACGTCATAGTTGAATTTTTTCAACCTATTGTTGCATGCACCTTTCGCGCAACTTTATAATCTGTATACGCTTTGTGATTGTGATTTTTAACTTACATAGTGCCATCATGCGCAATAGCATGTGAAAAATATTAAAAAGATTTCAAAATTTGTTTTTTCAAACCTTTTCTTTAATAATTCGAGCTGTTGCCCATAATGCCGTCCGCGCTCCATCATTCTTGCTAGTTAATCTTAAAAAATACATGCCGATAAGAGTAATAAATATTTCATACATATTATTTTGGGTATCTTTTTCTATAGCCTAAAGTCGTTCTCGATAAATTATTTAAATTGTAAAGCATTCGAAAAGTCGCCGTAGTTAAAATAAGTTTGACTAATATATATCGCGTGTTAGACCGTTAAAATGTTTTATTTATATGTGCGCTACTCGCGTAACCTACAGTATTTAAAAATATGGCAATTAACTTATCGCGTTACATACCAGTAAATTGGTTTTTATTTAAATGTGTGTGTGACTTTTAAACATACTTAAATCATTACTCGAATAGACTTTTTTTGTCAAAATTACTCTACTTAATACCTTTCAACTATAAAGAACTCGTAAAATCGAACATTACACATAAACAAATAATTATATTTAATATAAAATCTATTTAAAACTTTACCCACTTATAAAGGTATGTGCAAGTATTTCTACTTAAACAAACACATTTAATTCAATATTTATTTATTAAGATCGTTGATCTAAGTGTTTATATCTCAATGATTATGCATAAACAATGAAGTAGTATTTCTCGCGAACTCATTATCGGCGAGTGTCCTAATTACTTCGTTTGATATCGTTTTGTAATAAACAAACAGTTAAAATTAAATCTTAACAATAGAATACAATACTATGTTTAGGCAATCCAAATAGTATTAAGTCATAAGTTTCTTTTCTTTTAAAAAATTTAAATATTTTTTAATGAGAGTAAAATACCCCACTCATATTACATCATGACGTGATGCGTTATCGACCTATTTGAGCTTCATTCGACAATTCACATACTGAGACCGATACGCGATTGAAGCTCACGGCTTTTTCATCTGTGGTTTGGGATACCCATTTAGTATCCAGATTTCCAGACAAAGTCCAGCATATTTCAGAAGAAAATCAAGCTAAGCGAGGAGTGAAGGAGCGAAGACGGGAAAAGTGGGAAAATTATTCACCTTTGGAGGTTTACGTTTCGCTGTGAAAACGGTTCAAGATACAAAAGACAACGTCCTATCTATAAAATAATAAAAAAGACAGACGTAGTCTTCTTTATATAATAAAAAAAATAGAATCTATTTTGTAAGAGTAGCTTACAAGAACCATGTTTATGGTAATCTTTGGTCGAAATACTTTGGCAAAAAAACGTTGGCCAGGTCAGCTATTGTATCATATTTCTGCGGAATTCGAACCTCGGACCTCTCACGTTAAACGGAATGTCATCTCTCATGTTTAGAGTAGGTAGTAGATTTTTAATATATAATGTGTAATTTATAAATCCACTTTATCGCGTATTAATAGATTTAAAACAATTTGAGCATTGACCTAAGCAATATATGTATGTCAGCAACTGCGATTCTGTTTGGCATTTTGCCGCGATGCGTCTGATAATAAAAACACCACTAAAAACATTCTTACCTTTTTTTTAAAGTAATGTCAGCATTCTTCTACACAAAAGTTATTAGTAGTGAGATATTTTTGTATACAATGTTGATTTTGGTCGTCATTTCTTAAACTTCTTTAACTGTTTACGAAATATCGACCAAATTAAAGAATGACACGGAAATAGGCCGCCATGTCCGGTTAAGTAGGTAAGTTTGACAGGCTAGACAGGTCCTGTGTTCGATCCCCACCGGGCCCATGTTTCAAATCAGTATATAATTTTTCTAAAACATATTGGACGTTTAAATAAAACACTTTAACGGTTTAAAACGCGATATATTAGTTAAACTTATTTGAAAATGACTTTTAACTTCGGCCCGACATTTCGGATGCTTTGCAGCAGCCGTGGTCACGGGGAGACTATATTGCACTTTGGAAATTTGTATATTAAATGGGTGGTAGGAATATCTAAATTTCCAAACGGTACACGAACCGTTCAGAACGGTTTATATTACCGAATAACCAATGCCAAAATAGGTCAACGCATCTTTAGATGTTAATATGGCTGAGGTATTTACCTACAGTCCTCCTCTGTCATAAAAGGTATTTGTTACCTACATTCAACAGCGTGATTCTACGATAAATAAATTTTAACACATAATTTTTCTTTTTGGCTTTCTATATATAACAACCCTACATTGATGAGTAATTGGCCTATCTTATAAAAATTACCTAACACTTCAACTTCTTAGATATTAATGTTAGTGTCACTGCATAATATGTAGCTTAATTAATGAATTCAAGTGATAACGTAAAAATAGATTAAACATAGATAATTTCATTAATACAACTAGCCTAATCACATTTTTTATTTGCTTGAGGCACGTCCTTAAGTTTTACTTGTGGATATTTCTAGAGAAGTAGACATCTGTGCCCTGCCCTACCGAAACTATTACGCTTTCGCGGGATTCGATCCTGTGACTAGGATCCTAGTTGTGTTTAACCACTCAGCCACAGTTACAATTCGACCGCGCGTGTGAAAACAATTGAAAGAAAGAAATTTATCGTCCGTTTTGTAACATTTTAAACGTAGTATTATTCAATAATTAATGTAATTAATAAAATGCACGTCGCCATTGTTGTGCAATGATTTTGTTGTGTTTCATATAAATAGGCCAGTAGGTGAACGATCTCTGTCAATATAAAGTGCATAGTTAAACATAATGCGGATCCGAGCATTGTTACTCGTTTGTATACAAGTTTTCGTTGGCGAGGTAAGGAAAGTTTCTATTAAGATTTTTTAGTATCCACTGAAGAAATATATATATAAAGATATATATATAAAAGAAAATCACATGGGTGGGTACATAAGAAGGAGGAGGGGGGGGGGGGGGGTGATTAACCAGTACCGCATATATTTTTGCATCCTGCCTGTAATCCATATAGAACAATCGCGATGTATTACACAATTAAATAAAACAAAAAAACTATTCTGTTTAGAAGGTAAATTAATAATTTAAATAAAACACTTAAACACTTAAACAATCTTATTTATTTGCTTTGGGAAGAAGCCGTGGTCCGGGGGGTCCCCCCGTTAATTGTGTACTACTCGCGTACTACTCTATAGTTATATACAGAGTATTTAGTTTAACTGATATAAAAATGATTTCGACTATTCTTCTTCGTCCCGTACCCCTTCAGTATCCACCACGCCTACTGAAAGTACCCCAAACGACGGGCTGAAGTGAAATAATTAGTAAATAAGTGTAAAAATTTAAGTTTTAGGTAGTTAAACGTGTTTTAATTAAAATCGTATGCAAAATTTTTTACTAATAATTTTCGCGTTTTAAACCGTTAAAAGTGTTTCATTACATTTTTTTTTTTGCCAAAATCACTATCTATACTTTCATTTCAGGAAACATATGCACAATGCTTCGGATATACGCCAGCCAACATGAACAGTTATTACGGATCCAATTTTTACAACTACCGCCCATACAGAGAGAACATTGACGAGGCATTCTTCACGAGACAACTACAGATGCAAATGGAGAGTTTAAATCTACCCTCACCTTCCATCAATATTGCTGCTGATGGTCTCATTATCAATGGAGCAATTTCTGTCTCCGGGACCTTACCTTTCATGAGCGCCGTCGCTGTTCAAGGGGAATTACCTATGTGTGGTACGGGAATGGTGCAGTTCAACTCGGCTGGTACGGATTTTGGAGTGACGGAAATGCCCATTTATAGGACAAGTTATGGTCCCTATAGCTCAATACAGTATTGTTAATATAATAAACATTTTTTATTTATTTGTTTTTTACATAAGTTACTTGTAAATAGTCAATAATAAATAGTCTTTGGGGCATGGTGCAAACTCATTTATGTCTCCGTTTCACTAATGCATTATATTTAATTAATTTAGTAGTAGTTTAGACCTCTGTGCCGTGCTGGAATGAAACTATTTATTGTTTCCCCGGGATTCGAACCTAAACTAAATTAAGTCTAACTTTTTGGTCTTGTTTAAGGGTAAAAAGCGATGTGCATGCTTTAAATAAAAAATCGATTTTAGATCGGCATCCACAGCGTTCTGTGCGGTTACTATAACCAATGAGCTACCGTGTCCTACACGTCATCGTCGATTTTTTTCAATCTGATACATGCACATCTTGCGTAATCCATTTTTATATAGTTGTTTAGACTTCTGTGCCCAGCTATACTGCAAATATTTCTTGCTCTCCCGGGATTCGAACCAGTACCTTAAGTTTTACTTGTCATGCTTCGGGTAAAAAAAAGATATACATACTTTAATATTGTCATGTAATTTTAAAAATTAACATTGTATCTCGAAATATATTGTTTCTTATACTTATATTAGTCAAAAAAGCGATTTATAATTAAAAATACATTGGGAATGTGTTTTTAATTATAATTTTAAAAATATAGTCAGATTAATGCTACATCTAAAAAACCTTTTAACGGTTTAAAATGAATGTTTTACGCGTTTTAAACCGTTTAAAATGTTTTTTTTTAATGTTTTCAGTTTTATTTTTTGCGTATTGAAGGTTATATATAAAGTTTTTTTTATTTAAAACAATTACGATACAGTGTTTAAAAGATCCTAGTTGAGTAAATTGAGAATTAATAAGTAAGTGTTTGAAAAGATAGAGTGTAAAATTTGTGTCTTTTTGTGTCGAAAAAATCTCATTGTAAAAATACACCGATGGTTAAGTGAATAATCTCAAAGGTATCGATCACAGTTACATCACTAATAACAGTATCCTTCGTTCTGGTAACACCACTCCGGTTCCAGCGACTCCGCCTGGATCCCCATGCGGACTAAGCGCTCCCTAAGAAAATATAAACTTTTAGTATATTGTATAAAGATATCAGTACAATTTAATATCGAACAGCTCTGTGTAATATGTATAAGATACCCGTATATCTGCTTAATAAGAAAATTAAAATTCAGCTCATTTCAGGCCACAGGATTTGAGTAACACACTATATTTAAATAAAACACTTTAACTGTTTAAAAACTTATTTTAAATCATTTTCAAATAAGTTAAACTGTGTATTTAAATGTGTACTACTCGCGTAAACTACTGACAGTATTTATGTAAGTAGTTTGATAGATAAATTTAGATCCTCACCTAACATGTAACATGCGACGTTCGGCCTTAGCCCAGTCAGTGTCGGGTTCAGCCCACAAGCGTTCAGCCATAGCTGCTGCACGGGGCCACAACCTGCCATCGAGGGTCGAAGAATCTGATTGCTCAGACCATAGAGCTGCTTCTCCACCTGGGACCAATATTATGTTTTACTTACTACTAGACAAAATAGAAAACTGAGCTTCGTGAATAGTGGATAGCAATTAAAAAAAAATCTTTACTAATATAATAGAGCGGAAGATTTTCTTTGTTTGAATGCACTAACCTCAGGAAGTACTAGTTAGAATTGAAAATTTTTTGGGTTGGATAGACCATTGAAGCTTTAGGCTACATCAGCGTATAGCCGATAGAAGCGAAGAAAATGTGAAAAATGTAAGGAAATTTTGCAATCTTTAAGGGCTTCGGTTCAACAGTTCAAGATGCCCACAATATTTTTGCATTATTTTTTTTTATATATTTATTTATACATTAAAGAATTATTCTTCTTTAAATAGTCTTAATCATGGCCAGGACAGTATATGTCTATCGTTTAAGATTAACTCGCTAGAAACGTTTTTATGTAAACAAATTTAGCCAAAATATTTCATATGACAAAAAAAAACTGCCAGATCAGCTAGTTACAAACAAACATATGAATCCGCAAGTAATTTTATCTTATTAAATTATAATTTAAAAAAATATACCTAAAATTTGGTCAGAATACTGCATGGCCATTTGTTTAGGGCTGTTGTCATAGACTTTTTGCCAACCAATGTATGGAGAGCACCAGTTATTACCTGAAATCCATAAGAATCTTTAACATCGTTCATTTTAATATAGTATCGAATATAGAGTGAGGATAAGGAACAGAAAAGAACGTTTTATTATTTTGTATATGCTACATACAAAATAATAAAACGGAGGGTAGTTATAACTATTTTTACTACTACCCACATTTCAATATTACTTCAGTGGATTGTATTCTAAGTGATTGTCTGCTTCTGTAGCGAATTAATTAAATATGTTGACTACCATTGCGTTAAGCCCGAGAGGTCCTAGATTCGAATCCTGGGAAAAAATAGATAGTTTCGGTCCAGCAGGGCTGTTTGTTCAACTGGCTGTATTTAAACTACTCAGTGGAACGGACAAAGAAATGTGTTCGGCTCCACCCCACAGAGGGAAATGTGATTTTACTTTGATTATATTAATCATAAAATAACACCATTTTACACCACTAAATTTGTCGAGTTTTAAGACTTAGAGATAAGATTGTATATTAATTAAGGATTTTTTTGGATGAGGGTAGTCAACACACCACTGCCGATCCAAGCGCCGTAACCGCAGTCCAAGTATAGAGCATCGTAATTGGACATGATGAGGCGGTATCCCTTTTCAAGCAATCCTTTGATCTGAGGATCGGCTCCAGTGGTCCACACCTGATTGGTAAGTTAAGTATATTAAGCTAAATAATTCGACGGGCTCGTTGGTGTAATGGTAGCAATGTATGGCTAATAATCAATGGGTCGTGGGTTCGAACCGTTGGTCCATAATTTTTTAAAGTTTATAATTTTTCTGAAATATGTTTGACTTTGTCTAGAAATCTTATGGATACGGATGCTAGATGTGTGGTAGGTATATCAAAATTCTGTCCGGGTCCCAAACCACCATCCTTCATGAAAAAACCCTTATTTAATATATCCCCCTCCCAACCCTCCCCAAAAATTGTACCCCATGAAGGATGCACACGCATATTAAATTGTTTAAGAAAATTAATCAATCTTCATTTAATACATAATTTAAAAATGCAGGCACACATTTGTATGTGTGGTATATCTAAGACATAGCAAAACTAAGTAAAAATTGTCAACAAAGCACTTTAAAACCCTTTCTATCTAATCAATCAAGTTAATAAATTAGATTAAAACTATTTAACCGGCTTAAAAGTAATAATATTAATGATATTTTTTTGTTTCTTAGTCAAGGTCGTTCTTGAAAAGGTAGATTTTTTATTTATTTATTTACATTAGAAAACACAAATATGATATTGGAAAAATGGATCACAATTTCGAGGTTTTCCCGTGGGTGGTTTAATTGTTTAAATAAACATATATTTAAATAAAGCTTACCTGTATAATGTAATCGTCCTTGTTCAGGAAGTTGTCGATATGCGCGTAATCAGTCAATGTGCTGGTCCATAAGATTATTGGTAGACGTTTGCCAAATGCCTATAGAAATGTTTTTTCATTAACATAAAGGAATATACCTAAGGAACTCCCAATGCTGTTTATAGTTTACGCATGTTATGTAGTTTACACGAATGCGAGGGTAGTTAACTCATTAATAACGTTGACTAATTAATGTCTCGTTTAGTACCGTGTAAAAGTGTTTTATTGTATTAGATTATAATGCATGTGATATAACTCAAAATATATTACTAGGTATATTAGCTTTTTAATTACTATGATTCTGTTTCAGTAGCTTAATAACAGCTATAGTATCGTGTTTAAAACCGTTAAAAGCTTTGAAGTACTTGATAGTCTAGATATTTAGTGAAACAAAGTAAAAGAAAATTAATATGACTCTAGTGTGATAAGCGTTTCTGATGCTTTGTTCTTATCGTTTCGTGTTTTTAACAGTTGTAAGCAAAGCATTTAAAGCACTCGTTAGTAAGTCTTAAAAAATGTCTTAAATATGACTCGAACTCCCTAACGTATCTTTCAAATATTCTTTCAACGTAAATATGCTCTAGAAGAAAAAGCAATTCGAACCTCATAAACTCGATCTTGGGCCTTAGTCTGGAAGTAGTTCCAGAGTTTCAGGAACGAGCTCTTGTCCAGATCCCATCTGTTCTGGATCATGAACTGCTGGATCTCCTGCGATGTGTTCCAGCACCTCTCGCTCACTTCGTCTCCTCCCATGTGGAAGATGTCCGGATTGAAAGCATCTGAAAACGAAGTATGATAGCGTTTTGTATAAAACTAGACTAACTAAACTCATCTTTATAAAATACTAGCTGTGCCAGCGACTTCGCCCGAGTTAGGGCTTAGGGGCATCCAAATGTATTTTTGCAAACCTCCTCTTCATCTTTATTAATTTAAACTGCTATCTGACATCGACATCGGACGCGTCGCGTCGCATGCGACCCGTCGTTCTGGTCCCGTTTAACCGTTTTCGAATCATACGGATCGGAAACCCACAGAGATGAAAAAATTCCCCAGTTTTGTTCACATTTCCCGCTGTATCTATAAAGATACAGATTATACGCCTTTATAGATACAGCGGGATTTATTTTGTACATATAATTCTAAGTATTCTTATTTAGTAATTCTTATGTATATGTTTGTGCAATAAAGAGTTTTTATTATTATTATTATTATGTTCGCTTGTATACTAATAATTGTGACTACACAGGACGATCTTTTATAGCCTATAGCGTTCCTCGATAAATGTTCTAAGCAACACAAAAATATTGTTTTAATTCGAACCCGTAGTTCCTGAGATTAGCGCGTTCAAACATACAAACAAATAAACTCTTCTACTTTATATATGAGTATAGATTAGACACTAAACAACACACGAGTCGCAAATTATATAAACTCTTTGTGAAATTCTATACAAACCGTTCATATCAGCATAGATATCCTTGATGACGTCATAGAGTTCTTCTTTCACTGGGTTGAGTTGCCCACACGGGGGTTCCACGCAGATGGAGGCCCATGGTTCTCCCTTAACAAGTAACAACTTATAACTTCCTTGTACCATTTGTCAAGAGAATAACTATAAATCTCCCTCTTAGTTGGTTTACTCATTTTTAATAACTACTTATTGTAATCTTGAAAAATCTAGAAATCAACTGGTTGGTAGGAACATCAAAATTCGGTAATAAGTTTTTTAGACCAATTGTATATTGTTAATTGTTCAGATTCATTCGGTGGATTACCGATTACAAAATAAGGCGACAGCACATCGGGATAGCTATGGTATTTCACCTCACCATAAATTAAACCCCGTGTCAATCATTTTCTATCATAAAAATGCAAATTGATTTATTACATTACCTTGAAGCAAACGGTCAATCCAGTGCTCTGCCATCCTTCACCAACATGCGCCGGCGCATCGAACTCTGGCATAACTCGTACACCGCGTTCCAATCCAAATTGTACCACATCTGCTATCATTTCTGGAGTATATACCTACAAAGAACAAGGCATCATTATTGTTCTTTTAAGGATACCGAAGGCCGGTTGATTAGTAGACACAGTCATTTCATCTAAATTCCCATACTCCAATGGATTTTTTATGATTATCCAACAGATATGCAAACCCATTCTCTAATCCAAAATTAATACAATGTTTTTTGGAGCCTAAACAAAAAACCAATAAAGATACTTTGATCCGTCCATTTTTGGCCTGAACTATTATGGTGAATGGTCGTTTAAAAATCCCTTTTACTTTCGGTCCAACATATTTCTATGTCCGTTTCGCTGATCGGTTTTACTTAAAGGCAAGTATTTTTTCAGAGGAGTCTGAAACAATTTAATGTCTCCCAGGAGTTCGAACCCAGGACCTCTTGTGCTTAACACAAATGCTAGCCAACACGTTGGTGTACAACAAAGAGTGTAGACAATTGGTACCTAATAAAATTTAGTTATCTAAGAAAAAAATAAGTTTTACCTTAGCGGGGCTGTAAGCTCCGAATTTGGTGAGATTAGGTCTACGGTTAGAAACGAATGGGAAACTCTGACTGTCTGTGATATGCCAGTGGAAGGTGTTCAGTTTGACAGCGGCCATCGCATCTGCAAGTATAACGTGAAGAAATTAGTTTTTTAATGAAATAGGAGGACAGAAAAGCCGGTTCACTTGATAGAAGGTGAAATACAACAGCCATAAATATCTAAACTAGATGCGATGTCGATCTATTATAACTTTGGATATTCGGAAATCCAAAAACCGAAACGCGTGAAAAGACGTGATTTCACGGCTTTTTCACCTGCGTACGGAATTTTCGTATTCCTCTTAGAATTTTAATATACTCTTATAGATAAGCTGTCTGCCTATATAAATAGTATATTCAAATCCGTGTATTCAAATCATTGACTCATAATTTTTCTACAAGAATCGAACCTGTCGAACGAATCGAAGATCTGCATATTAACACAATGATACATAAATTAGCGACTGCAGTTGTTTTTCTTCTGTAACTGTCAAAACTACAATACGTGTGTGTATACGATACGTGTGTGTGTGCGTGTGTGTGAGTGTATAAACGAACAGTATCACATCAATGCTGGCAACAGGTAAAACCTTGACAAAAACACGACAATCGCGGACTTACCAATAGTCCTCTTTATGGAATCGATACCGAAGTAGTTTCTTGCAGTATCCAGTAGAATTCCTCGATACGGGTAGACCGGCTTATCGGTTATGTCAACATCGCGGACTATCTGCAATATACGTTCAAAATTTATTATATTAGGCGTGACGTAATCGGCAGACATATTTCTGTGTCCGATTTTTGAAGGAATAGGATATCTTATGATCGATTAAATAAAACACTTTACATTAAAACCTATACATTTCGCGGCTTAAACCGTTTAAAGTGTTTTATTTTATTGTGTAGAAGTAGTGAAAACTACCCACAATACTTGAATAACGGGAAATGTTAGTTCCTTTTTCAAACGACGAGGAATCAAAAATAAAGCAAGCTAATTCAACTAACAAAGGTTACTTTTTTGCTCATAGCTCAATAGCTATGAGCAAAAAAATCAATCAATAATTCCCACTTAATTGTTATTACGACATCGTCCTTGTCCCGAAAGGACAAAATGTTTATCAATTTGTCTCGCCGTCTGTATTTGTTTTCTTTGCAAATTCGTATAGTTCTCAGCTAGGACGAAATGTCACAAGGATCAATTCGCATGGACATTATGTAAATGATCTGATGTCAGCGAACCCAACCGGTTGGAGCTTGATTTGAGATTTTTTTTCACCTTCGTAACTTGATTAAGTTCAACGCTTTATTTGATGGGATTCCGTCCAAGTTAAGGACAAATTGACTGGTAATCAAAACACAATCGCTTTTATAAGGCTATAAATAAAACAAATATGCTGGAGTTACACGTATAGAAGGATAGGATTTTGAATAGAACACTGTAGAAGTAATAAGGTATGGAAACTAATGTGGTTTTTCTCATCTATACTTATATTATAAGGATGAAGAGTTTGTTTGTTTGTTTGAAAGTGTTAATCTCAGGAACTACTTGTTCGAATAAAATTCCTTTTGTGCTGGTCGAACCATTTATCGAGAAAGTCTTTTAAAGCTAAGAAACAGTGGAAAATGTGGAAAACGGGAAAAAGTAATCATCTTACTCCGATGAGTGCGATGCGAAAACGATTCGAGAAAACAAAAAAAAATATGTATGATAGAACGATTCTTCATTAAATGATCTAAAAATATCCGCGACACTACATGTCTTTAAAGATTAACGCGCAAGAACGACGTGGAACAGCTATAGTTTACAAAGCCGAGCAAGAGGTTTGCAAAAACAAATTTCGATGCGCAAAAGACAATTTCTACGTGGACGAAGTCGCGGGAACAGCCAGTAACTTATAAAGCTGAGGAGGTTCTATTGAAAGTTAATAATATGATGCCCAAAATAACTTATCTACGTAGACGCCGGCGCAGGTTGTGTTATTATAATATGCACTTGTGGCATTATATAGAGAAACCAAGTTTTAAATTTG
The DNA here is from genome assembly GCA_963661955.1 of Leptosia nina. Taxonomy (NCBI): domain Eukaryota; kingdom Metazoa; phylum Arthropoda; class Insecta; order Lepidoptera; family Pieridae; genus Leptosia; species Leptosia nina. The sequence goes on from CAVLEF010000011.1 coordinate 6,815,460, forward strand.
TGAGATCAGTAGCACGGAACACTTAATGGCATTATGTTTACTGATTAAATAACAAGTAACGTTTCATATGTTGATTCATGGGTGCTTTAAAGAGGATGCTGTCCTAGTTGATTTATTTAAACGACTATGAATGTGAGTGTTTTAAAATGGCCAGCAATTCTTCATACATTTATCCTTATATACAAACACATCTATAACACATGTAATATGTGCTAGAGGCAGAGTGGACTAATAACAAAAAACAACGCGCAATTAACTTATAAGTGAAATCCCGTTTCCCCCTCGTGGGGCATGGGGCGAACACATTTTCGTGTCCGTTTCACTGATCCGTTCTTTAACAGGCAAGTAGTTGACTTCTGTACCCTGCCCGATCGAAACATTTTTTTGTTACCCTGGGATTCGAACCCAAGACCTCTCGAGCTTGTAATGCTAGGCAATACGTAACACCTTGGCTACAGAGGCGGTCGCAAATAACTTAGGTGAAGATGAAGTTGTACTATTATTTGTGTAAGAATTGTGTTAAGAATTTTTAGTCACTGTCTTGTAGATTAACAGTTTTAGACTAAGAAAATGTAAATAACTCAAGTCATAAACTTGTAGTTAGGCTACTCTGCCTCTAGCGGTCTCATACCATCTTAATAACTTTTTATAAAAAATACAGACAAGCACGGGGTTCGCTTGGTGCAAGGTGAAATATCTCAGTCATATACCATCTCGGTAAAATGTGTTGTCGAACTATTTTTTTCTTTGGATGTTCGAAAATCCACAGACTACACCGAAACGCGATTATACTTGACGGCTTTTTCAGCTGGAACTTGGATATATTTACGACTAAATACCTTGGAACCGTTTAAATCGCGAAATATATACGTATGCTGAAACGTCGGGTCTTATTTTTACATTAATTAACTAATATAGTTGTGCTTATCTAGATTTCAAATACTGTCTCTAATTTACGCGTTAAATAAAACATTTTAACGGTTTAAAACGCGAAATGATTTAGAAATAAGTTTATCTAATATATTTCGCGTTTTAAACCTTTTGAAGTATTTAATTAAAATTATCTAGTTCCATTATTACTTACAACGAGATGATTTCTGATATCATCATAGATCATTAGTTGCGAGAGAGTCTCCAAACCATTTCTGACGCCAAAGAAATTGTTTCCAGTGATTGTTGCGTTTATTTTATCGTTGGAGACTGCGCCAACGCGGACACTGTAGCTTTCGTCCATTGTTAGAGAAAATTCTGAAAAAAAAGAGACATTCAAATTCCTAACAACATAATTACCACCTATTTTAATTAACTAGAATAGTTAATTTTGATTCTTTCTAAGAAATTGACTACCTCCATGGCCCAATGGTTAAACGTGTTCCCTAGTATTGTGATAAGCGAATCCTGGCTTAAAATACCTAGGCAAGGCTAATTCGTACAACTTTACGACAACAGAAGTGTGATCAACTACTAACTGTAAAGAACACGATGTAAAGTAAAACATATACATAATTTTATTTGTCTCATAATTGGGTAAATGGGATTTGAAACCACGATTTAAAACGCGATATATATTAGATAACTTATTTGAAAATTATTTTAACAACGTTCCGACGTTTTGGATTCTTTGTAGCAGTGTCCCCGTGACCACGGCTGCTATATACTATTATTTAAACCGTTAAAGTGTTTTATTTAAACATATTTCTTTTCCATTAACTTTAGTAATTTGTAAGCATGAATTATTTCAATAAAGCCCTCATCTGCCTCTAGAAAAACTTCGAGACTTACAAATTATGTAAATTAAAAGCCCGCTGTAAGAGATACTAAAATATAAGTTAAAATAACTTTCCCTCGACCTCGACCTTCAATGGGCACGTTTAATTGCAATTCAGCTCTCGTAAATGTGCTTTCAATTTTGTTCTTTAGTTAGCAAGCTCAATAAAGATTGTCCAAACTTAAATAGGTCGGCAAGACTTATTTAGACGTTATAAGACCGGGATAATTTATCTTCCATCAAGTTAACCACAGTCATGTCTTTTTTGATAAAGAGTGAATTCTCAGCTATTCGATTTTTTAAAATGAGGATTTAATGCCTCGACTCTAAACAAATATAAGACTGGCCGAGAAGTTATTATTCAAATTAGATAACTGTTACAAACATTTAAAGATATTCGTATTTCGATTTAATAAAATATAAACGATTTAATCAAATTCTTCACATTTTCTAACACACACAACATAGCCATATTATACATGTTTATCATGTACAAGAGAATGCAACGCTTAGCAGCCTAAAAACTTCTTTGTGTCCATACCCTAAATTTCTTCTTGTGCCTTTCATTATTTGAAAGTAGTCTTGAAGAATGCTTCATTCAAACTATTGTTTGTCGAAGTTGTTTTATATGAATACTAACTATAAAGAGGCAAGCATCGATATAAATTTATACATATATTTCTTATTTTATCCAATTATACTCAGACCGGATAATCTTCGTTACCGAAAAGTAACGTTTTCTACTAATAAAACAAGTACTGTAATAATTAGACTTTGAAAAGCATTTTTAAGTCCCACAAAGATTAGGGTGGACAAGTTTGGCACTTATTACAACAAAGTAGAATGCGCTGTCGTCCCTTGAATGCCTATACATTGCTACCACTGTAATAATGAGACTATAAAATGATAGTATGTATTTATGTGTGTGTTTTTAAATAGCACTTTGGACTGCTTTAACTTGGAATATCACAATCAGAAGAGTTAAATGTACAAGAGGTCCAAACATCAACGTTGTAGACTAAACTTAAAAATCGATTTTAGATTGAAAAAAATGACTTAAGTTATATTTAGTTAATTAACTCAGTTGTTTAGAGCAAGAGCACGGAACGCTGTGGATGTTAAAGTCCTGACAGTGTCGTAATTTATTTTTAATCCAAAATTCATTTCAAATTTAAATAATACTATCATGAGAAAAATATCAAAGTTTTCAAAGGTTGTTCACATCACTTAAGCTTTTATCATCGTGTTATCAAAAAATCTAATTCATAGATAGCGATAATCGATATCTTCAAAATTGGCACATATTAACATAGTATGTGTGACCGTTTCGAATTTTTATTGACATTATATCGAAACACGAATTCACTTAATCGATATTTTCAACTTGTTTGTTCTAAATTCAAACTTTTCTTGTTGTAAAGGACATATTAAGGTGACCTGGGAACATTTTGCTTTCATCTTTTTTGGTTTTTTAGTTAAGATATCTTGCGAAAAATCTAGAATCAATATTGGTTTTAAATGTCTCTTAATATATATCTGTATATGTACTTACCCCTGACGTCTGGGTTGGCGTTGACAAGGTAGATAATCAAGGACTTGCCGCTAGCTTTCGGAGTCACTCCCAGTGGAAAGTTTAAATTGACTAATTTTTGGAATCTCTGTGAACAAATGTTTCAAAATATGACAAGAATATTTCTTCTTAGTCAGAATCTTATGAAATAAACAGTATATATAAAAGAAATAAATATATTATTAATAATATCTCTAAACTGATCTCTTAAAACCGGTCCTCTTAAAACCGAGAGAAATGTTCGTTCAGCATTTGGAATTTTTCTTAAATTTACAGTACTAGCCAGAGGTGTAAAGGTGATAACCTTTTTCATTGATAATTTATTGTGAAACCTAGACTTTGGAATAGATAATATACAAAAAAAAAAGTTATTTAATTGTGTTCGCTAGTCGGAAAATTAAACCAAAATCTCATTAGGCCCCCAGCCTTCCTTTTAATCCGGCCCTAATTTTCAGTTATAATCGTATAAAGAAATAAAGACATAAAACCACACTTGAAAATGGGTTAATATATGTACGAATAGATAAACTGGATCACCTTCCCAGCTGCATCCATCAAATCATCAGATCTTCCACGTCTGTCGATCTCCACCCGGATATTGTTTATGTTGATTTTGGACAAGAAATTGCCCAGCTCCATTCGTCCCGTCGGTTTGGGCCAGAGCAAACCTGCAATTACTTTTGAATTAAGGGCTGCTAATATTTTATCTAGAACCTAGTTAAAATGTTTGTACAAAACCTAGCATTACTATTAGGTACTGTATGTAGTTTACGCGGTACATATTAAATAAAACACTTTTAACTGCTCAAAAATGCGAAATATTGTTAAAACTACTATACTAGTTCGTTTCTTGTTTGTAAACTTTAATTTATTGCATAGAGTACAAACAAGCATGAAGTTCTCTTGATTGAAGGTGTCATCTCATCAAGAAACTAACTTTAAACTTTTTTAAATAAAACACTTTAACGGTTTAAAACGCGATACATTAGTTAAACTTATTCAAATAAGATAAATGATTTTTAAATTCGGCCCGACGTGGTCACGGGGAGAATTTCAAATAAGTTTAACTAATATATCGCGTTTTAAACCGTTAAAGTGTTTTATTTCAATGTGTACTACCCGCGTAAACTATGGACAGTATTTAACTTTAAACTTTTGGCTTTTTTATCTGTGAACGGTGGTTCTTGACCCAAGACGGAAATGTAATATTCCCACCAGCCATATAATATCCAGATTCCAAGACGAATTCTAACAGGTTTAAAAAAAACTGATTAAAAACCCGGTGGCGATCGAACCTACGAACTGTTTATTTTTAACATACATTGCAACCATAAGACCAACAAGCACGTCAGAATTTGATATTACTATTAAAACCTTTTCGATGCGCAAAACAATGTAAGTCGCTCCCGATTCGCGATTTAAGAGAACAATGCTGTTATGCTCTACAATTTTATCTTCTTGGAAGCTGGTTATAACTGCTAACCGCTTACCGTAATCATTGCAGAACATTTTGCACGCCTCTAGGCTCAAAGCCGGTTCCTTACTCTGCGGGTCATTCTCGGTCTTCACGCATTTACCCTTATCGCAATTCCAACGCCATGGCGACACTTGGTCTTCTGCGTTTGCGCTAAAACAATCCGTCATAAATAGAAATGAGAATACTTTGACGGTTTAAAACACGAAATATATTATTTTAACTTGTTCACAAATTATTTTTAACTACCTACGTACTGCAGCAGCCGAAACGTCACGTCATAGTTACAAAAGGTAACAAATATATTTCGCATTTTAAACCGTTAAACGTGTTTCATTTAAAAATGTACTACTCGCGTAAACTACAGACAGTATTTAACGAGAATATAACTATTTCACGGGACTTTTCACAGTATACGCGAGTAATATATTTTATATAAACGACTTTTGACGCGTTGAAACGCGATTTATATTTAGGATGATACGACGTTTTGAGTACTATTATTAGCAGCCGTGAAGCTGAACTAAAGTACTAAATTAATTTAATCAAGACATTATTTAGAAATTATATTTAGCACAGACCATGTATAACTATACAATGCTTAAATATATAGATTAACATAAGGACTTTAAATAAAACTCTTTTAACGGTTTAAAATGCAAAATATATTTTGGCCACGGGGAATTTCAATTAAATTTTTTACTACTCTCGTAAACTACAGTCAATACTTATCATAGGGCCTTTTAAAGAGATTTCTGTTTCATCGACACGATCTTTTTTATTTTTTGGATCTAAAATTAGTATGTAATATTATTTCTAAAACCACTAATCGTCCCTAGTCGAACGGATTCTTTGTTAGTTTTGCAAGTAGGTACAGTATACAGTGGATAGCATCGCGTGGATAAAAGAAATTCCAGCTAACCAGTTCTTATCCAATAAAGGTAAATGAAATAATCTCTGTTCGTTTAGGATCCAATTAAGAAGAGTAGAAGCCTTACAGACATTGTCACCTACATTCAGTTCAGAGCATGTTTAGAATAATCGATCGCTTTTAAGACTAGATTAACTGAAACAAAGACTAATTCAATATTGAATTTCTATATAAGAGAAGTTTCCTAGCAGAAGTGTCACTGAAATTAGTTATTTGCATTGTACTATTATTACATTTGTGCGTAAACTTTGTGTCTGTCATTACGCGACTCGCGGAAAAACAAACAGACTGTCTATAGTTTACGCGAGTAGTACACATTTTAATAAAACACTTTAGCGGTTTAAAACGCGATATATTAGTTAAAAATCATTTTCAAATAAGTTTAACTAATATATCGCGTTTTCAACCGTTAAAGTGTTTTATTTAAACAAAATAGTTGACAAGAACTATGCAAGACACTTTTAATCATTAAAAACAATTTTCGTGCGTACGTACGTACTTTTCATTTTTTACTGACACCAACTTACCAACTTACCTGTACAGGTCTGTACACACAGAACCTCAAGAACAATAATAAAATTTTGGCAAATTCAAAAAAAATTTTTTTTATTACGTGTTTATAATGACTAGTAATTCTTCAAAAGAAGTAAAGTAAAAAACTAAATAAAATCCATCCGCTTTACATGAAATGATTTATTTACTATTGATATAAACAGTTTTTTTCATTACTATTTATTTTCTAGGACATTTTGTTATTTTTTCAATAATAAAAGGAATTAAAATGCTCTTAGTTATTATCTTTATACGCTCATAAAGATGCTATGTAATTCGAAAATTTGTTTTATATTTTTTGGGTATCGTGTGTCGATTTCTTATTCAATATTTAAAAAAAAACTTACCATTGCATACCCACTAACAGTAGGCAAATCAGGTAAACAGGAGCATAATTTTGCCCCATTTTCATCTGTAAAAAAATATCGATAAAATTATATGGATTTGTAGTACCTATATAACTTCCAACTTAAAAAATAAACTGTGATAAGAAATTAGGACAATATGATTTGATGACACTTCACACACTAAAATTTTGTATAAAGATTAAAGACATAGGTATCCACATACTACCCGCCTAATCTAATCTAACTAAATACACAAAAATCTTTTAATCTACCATCATTAAAAGATTTAAAAGACTTAATCGGTACTAAAAATCGAAACATATTGCGAAATACGACAACAAACAAATACGTATATTCCTAAATTATTTATTATCTTCCAAAGTCCGTTTAACTGACGCTTTACGAATCTTCTTTTCAACCAAAGTATAATGACTCGTATTATTTTTATTTATGTAAATGATAAAAAAGGGAATTTGTTCGTACAAAAACATTAGTGTACTCACAACTTGATGCGTCCACTCAATCTGGCGAATATTTAAAGTATGAATGTTCAACACGCCAACACAGTTCGCATTCTTGTGCAAAACTACAAACAATAATTTCCCGCCATGTAATATACCATCGTCAGTCATATACGATATTATACCTATATGAGTTGTTTATTAGAAAACAAGTTGCCTACCTACTCGTTCTGGTATAATACTAGTTAATAATAACATTCATTCATTATAAAAGAAGTTCACTACATATCAATAAATATTGTTATTTTAATAAAATCAGAAACCAACAACAAAAATATATAAATAAACAAAAAATTTAATTAAACTTTAAAAACCAAAGTTGTTGTTATTGGTTAACAATAATTTTTAATTTTTACTGTTAATAGGATACCTTGACGTTACGTTGACATTAATTCAAAATGACAAGCTGTCAATGTCAATATCGTACCATAACTAATATTGTAAAATGAAAGCTGCAAATAGTAAATACCTAAACAGTTGAATGAGTAAAATATGTTATAAACAGTTTAGTTTATAACTATTAAGGTCTCTCATTATTTACCTATAACAGTTATTGACGTTGGGTCAAAAATGGATCCTGCCTTATTACGGGAACGTGAAGCATTTAGAAAAAAGGCACTCGCGACACCAAGGTATATATCACACTTGTTGGACGTACTCAACTAACTAGTGTATAGCTATGTATTATTAATGTACAACTTTCGCTTGTCTCACTCCCACTTATCTCTTTAAATCCTTCGGACGACACAATAAGTATGATCCTAACATTATCATGTTAGAAAGAGTTGATAATACAAACAATATAGTATTCTTATTTTTATTGACTGCACCCAAACATTTATTTGTTTTATAAGATCAGAATATGACCAGCCAATATAATTAAAATTTGCCAAAACTTTATTTTAGTCCCTAAGTATTTAACAAAAACACATTTGTTATAAACATTTTCTTACATTTTCAGTGTTGAATTTAAAAAGAAAAAAGATGAATCTCCTTATAAAGATGATACCAAAAAGAAATCAAAATCATCTGTGTCTTCAGTTAGCTCCGCGCCAAAACTCGATGCAACTAAGTGAGTTTAAAGTATAGAAATTAAAATTTATAACTCATTACTCGAAAATTTAATTAAATGTCTATTTGTAAACTGTGTAATCTTTCAGCTACAAAACAATGGCAGGAAGCTCTTCATACAGATTTGGAGTACTCGCTAGAATTGTTAGACATATGAAAGCTCGGCACCAAGAGGGTGATGACCACCCACTCTCTCTAGATGAGATTTTAGATGAAACTAACCAATTAGATGTAGGAAGTAAGATAAAACAGGTATTGTATCATATAACACAATATGAATACCACTTAACATCTCCTGTGTATTATATTTACCTAAGATGTGTTGTTGACATCTAAAATAAAGATTTATATTTTAGTGGCTACAGACTGAAGCGCTACAGAACAATCCAAAAATTGAATGTAGTCAAGATGGAAAATATATATTTAAACCTGTATACAAAATTAAGGATAAGAAATCATTATTAAGGTCAGCTGAGTTTGAAAAGAAATTATATTTAAGTGCCTTTTTAATAATCTTCCATACAACTACAATGTCACTTCAAACATTCAACTTTCCTACAGGTTACTAAAGCAACAGGATCTCAAAGGACTTGGTGGGATATTTTTGGAAGATGTACAAGAATCCTTACCTCATTGTGAAAGAGCTTTAAAGCATTTAGCTCAAGAAATTTTGTACATAACTCGACCAACAGACAAGAAAAAAATATTGTTTTATAATGACAAAACAGCAAATTTTGATGTGAGTAAAAATATTTATGATAGAAGTCATTTGATGCCAATTTAAAGCAGTTGTGTGTGTGCGCAAAGATATTATTTACGCTTATTTACTTTTTTCTCTAACATGCAGGTTGATGAAGAATTTGTTAAACTATGGCGGGCTACTGCTGTAGACGCCATGGATGATGCAAAAATTGAAGAGTATCTAGAAAAACAGGGTATTAAATCAATGCAAGATCATGGACCCAGAAAGCCAATTGTACCCAAGAGGAAAAAAGTTACACAGAAAAGGCGGCAGTTCAAAAAGCCCAGAGATAATGAACATTTGGCAGATGTACTGGAAACTTATGATGACAATACTTTAACTCAAAAAGGGGTTGCAATTAAGTAGGCTTAATGTGATTTAGCTGTAATTTAAACTATAGTCTTATATGTGTATTCTAAAATAGTGTGGCCTGATGTTCTACCCTTTTATCAGTGTTCACCAATAGAAAACAATAAATGTGTATTGAAAATTGAACTTCTTGTTTGTTTATAATATAACAACTTCTATAATATATTTTGAAATGATTTCATAGAGATTGTTTAAGTATCAGGTATATTCAAATTGGATTTCGGGCTTTTAACCTTTATTTTGATGTTAGAAATTGCTATTCTATGGAAAATCTGAATAAATAAAGATATAAAACTACTCCAATTTTTTGGTTTTTAAAATATTGTTGTTAAATTAGCAATGAATGGCTAATAAATTGTAATCAACGAGTCACGATCAATTGTCCACATATGAAAAATTCGTCAAGCTTAATCGCGTTTCTGTTTTAGTCTGTGGATTTCCGGATATCCAAAGACTAAAAAGATCGACAGCTAACTAGCTAAGATATTATATGCCTGGGTTGTTTTATCTTTCATGAAATGAACCCCATGCATCTCCTTTTCTCTACTATCATGGAAAAACTACAATAAAAGCATTACAATACGACCGATGTAACTTGAAAGGCCTGATTTAAGCGCGAAACGCTGCGCACTGCGCAGAAACGTTCTTTAGGATGTTAACGGTGGTAAGAGCGAGGGGCGCGGGACGAAGATCTAGGCTAGTGATTGACTCAATGTCAACACAATCGACCGCTTATTCTATCAAATTTTGTAATCGATTTAAATTGTGGATTTTAATCGTATGAGATATTGTACTAAATGGATTGATAAACACAATGAATGGTGTTGTTAATAAACAATACCATGATTACCTTTAAAGGAAAATAAAAGTTACCTGGCCTGTCAAGTTACATCGGCCGTATTATACTTATGTAAACGTCTTATATGTTATACGTCAGCTGTCAGTAATCAATTTTCAATATGAAGTCTAACAAGTTACAAGAATGTCAGATAACAACATTCAAACACTAACGAAAAGCTTAAAAATACAATTATAATTAAATATGTTAATAATAAACACAACCCACTAAATTAAAGCAATCAGACTTAAAATACAAAACATTTAATTTATATGACCTGCGTGGAAAGATAAATATTGTTGTTTCTCAACTCCTTGGCGAGGACTATATTTTTTAAAACATTGCTCTCTGCATCACAGCCTATTTCTTCTGCGTTTTGAAGTAAATTTAAATCATGACGACTTTACATTACGCATTATCATGGGCCGACCATTTAGAATCTATTTCCAAAGGCTTAAGTTCACTGCAACAGGTACAAAAGCAAATAAATATTTGTAATTTTCCTTATTACCATTACTATCTTCTTACTGTTTTAGAAAGAAGAGTTAGTGGATATGACCCTAGCTGCCGATGGACACTTCATAAAAGTACATAAAGTAATAATGGCAATAGCAAGTCAATTTTTCAAAGAAATTATATGTTCAACAAAATGTGACCATCCAGTTGTATATTTAAATGTAAGTGCAATAGTCTGTAATCACAGCTTATTTTTTACCGTACTATGTTTCATATGCCTTGCAGCAAATGTTGTTAGAGAAGGTATAAAAAAAAAGTTTAAGTAATTCACCTTGTGTTTTAAGAAGTAACCGTTGAAAGAAGTATCTGCATAATTTTGATAATATGTAAGTCCTGTTAAAAACTCATAAGCTAAATATGTAGGTATTATTATTATTATATATTCTAACACTTAAAAAAAAAACTATTTGTAGTACTTAGTTGATAAAACTTTTTTTTAGAAGGTAAGCTATCAATCCCTAATATATATTCTGGAATATATCTACACTGGGGAAGTGCATGTAGAAAAAGAAAATATGGAGGAATTTGTATCAACAGCTCAGGATCTCCAGATAAAAGGATTGAAGGATATAGTAAGTTTAATATGCAAATAAGATTCTAAGTAATTTGAGAATAATATGATTATTTCTTCACAACCTTTAGCTAATCTTGTTAGAATTTTTAGTATGACCATTATAAAAAAGTGGATACCAAACACTTAATGGAAGAATTCCCTATTACTGTTGAGGATACTGATGATATTTACTACCCTGAAGTTCAAAGCAGTGAACGGGAAAACACATCTTTTGATCTGTGAGTTAAGAGTGAGTTAGCACAAATATTTATAGGACCATATTTTAAAAAATGTGAAATCCCGTTTCCCCCTCCTGGGGCAAACTCCTTTCTATGTCCGTTTCATAGATCAGTTCTTTTTAACAGGAAGTTGTTGATCAGACTTCCGTGCCCTACCCAATCAGAACAATTTTTTTTTTGTTCCCTGGGATTCGAACCCAGGACATCTCGCGCATAACGCAATGCTAAGCAATACATTTAACCATTTGGCTACAGACGCGTTCAATGATTTTCATTTCATATTTATAGTTTAATAGTAGTTCAGACTCAAAATTCACTTATTTGCAGTTACATATGAAATTAAAAAGTATTAAAAATGTATTACTTTAAACAAAATCATTTTCTCAGGAATGAAGAATCTATATCAAGCAAGAAACCTAATCCTGGTGTGCAGGTTGTGGAGAAACTGAGTAAAGTAGCATTTGATGATGTTTCTGATTTTGGTGAGTATAGATGATACTTCAATACATAGCCACACAGCACACATATAAAATAATTTGAGACAAATAATTAACCAAATTGCTCTTTGGCTAACATGGTACTACTACTACTTCCCGTTTCGCCTCGTGGGGTATGAGGTGCACACATTTCTGTGTCCATTTCACTGATCGATTTTATTTACACGCAAGTATCAGACGTCTCTGCCCTGCCAGCCTGAAACAATATATTGTTTGCCCGGGATTCGAATCCAGGACCTCTCGCACTTTATGCACTGTCAGGCAACATATTTAACTATTAGCTACATGCTACATTTATACCAGGAGAGTGCTTGTGTTTAAGTGGTAGAGACTTCAATCTTCTGTTTTGAAGAATCTAAATAATTTTTAAAGTGCATAGAACACGAAAATTACAGATACAACAGTTCACTACACAATGTCAAATCGTGGATCCATACAGATGATATTAAATAAATTTATGTATTACTTGAAACACAAGAACAAAGATAATTCCAGACAATGGCGTTGCGTTGACTATTTGAATAGTAGAAAGTGTCCTGCACTAATATTTACTGAAGAGGATTTAATAGTTAAGAGGTAATTGTAATTTTTACCCTACAAATGCTAGACTTACTTAGGAAAATATAGAATGGGTGCAGCAAATATACTTGATTATAATAATTATGCATTATATTTCTGTTTATTTAATGTTACTTTTAGAGTGTCTATTCACAACCACAAACCACATGATAATAAAATAAAAAAGAGAATTATGTCAGGAAACATATTTAAAGGCATTCAGGAAGCAGAAGAAATTAGAGAAACTAATCATGTGATGAGAGGAAGTATGTAATTATGTATGTATTTATCATCATTAGCATTAAATAAAACATAACTTACAAAAATAAAATTTTATTACGCTTTGTACAACATTAAATAAAATAACAACAGTCAAAGGAATTGCAATTTATACTTAAATATAATATGAGCAAACAGTAACTATTACTTAAAACTAAAACAAATCTTGGAATGTATATGGAATGTCAATAACTTCATTTAGATCTTGATTATATTTGATAAAAACCCACGAGTAACAATAAGGAATGTAAAAATAGTTCTATACCTATAAAATAAATGCACATCTAAGTACAATATTTCAAATATCAAAGGTTTAACTCATTTTTAACAAATGTTGGAAGAGCAAATGCAGCTTTGTGGATATCAGTGCTATAGTACCTTAGATTCATAGATAACTCATCTTGCCGGGAGAAGGACAGTGTTGGATTGTCAAATATTACTTCACTGTCGAGGGATCCAATAACAAAACCAATTTGTCCTGATGGATATGTCGGCACAGATGTTGTTGCATATGCTGCCTTTGGGAATTGATTTTTACAGATTTTCAATGTATTAGACACTAATTCCATACTGTACCAAAAAGTGCCAGCTTGAGAACACACAATTCCGTTTGGCTTCAAAGCGCTCTTCATTAAGGCAAAATAATTTTCTTGAAATAAGCTCACAGCAGGGCCTACAGGATCACTACTATCTGTTATAATGACATCAAATTCTTGACTGTGATTCTTCATGAACTCAAATCCATCACCAACATGTAATTTTAGTTTTGGACTTTCAAAACCAACGGCCATAAAGGGTAGATACTTTTTAGATACTTCAATAACTCTATCATCAATCTCCACCTAAAAATAATTGAATATTATTTTAATCCAATACAGTTGTTGAGACAAAGAAAAGTAATACCCATAGATTTAAGTAAAGAAACAATATTTCTTTTAACTCATAGAAAATGATACTTATTGTTTCTTAACATTACATTTTAGTTTAACCCTTAAACCTAAGATAAGGTGAAAAAACTGACATAGCTGATAAATTTAACCTTCAACTAAGTATCAAATCATGTCTTGATAAGTAAAATGTAGTAATAATATTGTGTGGTAATAATGTGATAAAATTGTTGTAATATGTATATATTACAGAAAAACGTGTTTTATTAGAACAAAAGTATTTTAATATTGTATGCAATTGTTTAAATTTACCTGCACAATTTCCTTAACGAGCGGATGCTTAGCAACTTCTCTGGCGACTCCACCATCTCCACCCCCTACTATTAGAACTTTTTCAGGGTTTTTATGGCAGCATAAGGGCAGGAATGCAATCATTTCCTAAAAAAAAAAAATATTTCCTAAGACAATGAACAGATAATTTGTCAAGCCCAAAATACTAAACATCTTGTTTCTAATTCATCAGACAGACAGTTTCATTGTGATTCAAGAGGAGGATGTAATGCCTTTAAAGAAATACATATTATACATTTGGGAAAAGCAAATTGGATAATAAGAACTTCTCTTATATTAGTCATAAGTTCAAAATATTACCTGATAAGAGAATTCATCCTTTTGTGTACACTGTATAATTCCATCTAATACAAGTACTCTGCCAAAGCTTGTCGTATCCAAGACCAAAATATCTTGATACTTAGATTTTTCCCTATGTAAAACTTCTTTGACTTCAAAAGAAAAAGTACCACCAGGCCACATTTCGCACACTTCTGTGAACCAATTCTTTTTTAAGGTATCCATTTTGGGCTGCAATTAAGGAAAATAAGTTTGAAAATGCTGAAAACTTTTAAAATTTGTGGTTTAAAATTAAATAAATATTTAATAAATCAAACTAAAACTTTTTTGTGCTGAATACCTAATAATTAAGTGTAATTCACTTTTAATAACAGTGATGAAACTAGTCGACTTAATTTACAAGTCTCCACTAAACTTGTTATCAGGCCAAAATTTATATTATGTTTAAGTTTGTCTCACAGTAAATAAATCATTATCATTAGCGGAATAAAATGATAAGCGCGCGAGTACATAAATAATAACTTTTCGTTACACAATAATGGTGCGCTGTAGGTAATAGTAAAAAGCAATTAACAAATTTACTTTCACAATTAACAGAAAGAGTAATTGTTCATTAGTTTTAATACATACAAATATGTTAATCACTTGTTAACTAAATTTAAAATATTATCAGCATTTCGTTGCGGTTCACGTCGCACCAAATGCGATTGAATTTATTTACATTTGACAGCACTAAGACGATGCGCGAGCGCAGACCGTAGAGTTGTCACAGAGTTAATGCTTACTTATGGTCGGGTCTGTATTGTACCATAAACTCCAACTTATTATATATGCACTTTATAAAGAATTGAATTGTGTGTATTGACCGACTTCTGAAAAATGGATTTATGTGGAAACTTTGAATAAGTCACATGAGAAAATCTTAAAAGAAATAAATAAAATACCCATGATTCTCACATGACAAACATTTACAACGAATAATGAGAAATTAAACACTAAGATAATAATACATTTTTATTTCACAGACTTCGATGTCGAGGTTTTTAAGTACATATTGTGTAATTTAACTAATTATTATAATGGTCTTAGTAATATCTTATTCTTATAAAATACCTGTATTGTAAATTCAATATACGTTATAAGAAATATTGCTTTGATTTTTTTTACAAATTATGTTTTATTTTATATTTAGTAAAATATATCTTGATTATGGTATCAAAATATACACAGCCGTTCATAGTCAAGAATTTGCAACAATACAATCTTGTATACCACAAAGCACACTAGTTAAAACTAAATGGTCTTCCTTAATTACTATTTTATGACTAGATATTAAAATCGATTGTTATAAATACTAATCTGGTGTCTGTAATTGCTTAGTAACAATACATACATTCAATAAGTTAATTTTTAAAAGGGTATAGTTTTACCAATTTCATCGCACCCAGGGGTGTTACCATTTTTAACGGTAAAGCCAAAACCTACATCGTTATTGTTGAAAATAACGATATTTAACGTTATTAATAGGGAATTTTGGGCAATGCTAGGTAACAACACGTGCTCCGCACATGCTATGTTTCGATGTTCGGATCGTGGGCATATAGAAATTAGAATACAAAGGTATGAAGCAAACGCCTATCGCTCGAAAGGCATTGCTACCGGTATATGAAAGTTAACAGTGTGTTTTATTGTTTTTATTTAACGTTAACTTTCTTTTGAGTATCGTTATTTTGGATACTGTTATTAACGTTACCACAATGAAAAGGACATGACACAAAATACCGATAATTCTGACGGTTATAAACATCAAGTGCCTATATCAATAATAATAGAAGAAACGCACCGCAATTTATATTGTTTGCTTTTTACATACACCCTGTAGGTTTAAATTAAAAATAAACTATGTACAACTGTAACCTATTACTAATATACAGCTATTTAGGTACAAATATGTTACAATACAATAATACAGTGTACTTTTTACTCTATGCTATAGATAAGAATGTAAAATTGTCTATCACCGAGCAATCGAGGAATCAACAATTCCTGATGATGCCGTCCGTTCGTGTTTCCGAAACGTCACCCTCACAGCCCGATGCTGAACGATGGTCGTGAAAGCCATACACAATTTAGTAATATTGACTATTTAATTCTATTTGTCTAAGTTTACGCGAGTAGTTCACATTTAAATAAAACACTTATAGCCATAGTTAAAATAAATTAAAAATAATTTAACTTTTGTAATCGTTAAATTTTTTTTATTTAAATATATAAAAAGTAGTTCTTTGTCGGTATTTTTCTTAAAGCTCTTATCATTTTGTTGGTCATGTTTTATTTTTAGTACCTTTTTACACATATAAGTATACATAATAGATTGTCTAGTTTTTGAAATTCCTAATTTACAACATATTACCAAAATTGGGCTACTACGAAACCGACACGATCTTTTTAAAAATATCGTGTAATGCATACACAAATGTGGTTAAGGTATTATAAATACATAATTATTGTGTTTGTATTTTAGGATACAAGTTCGTTAGATCCCTAGTACGCCTATTTAATGAGGGTACTTCCGTACTCGGTACTGAAGTACCTTCGAAGAGTAGTCACTACTTAGTTATGGCGAGTATATTTCTTTTCAGCTCGCTTCAAAGTAGTCAAAGGTGGAAGGATCAGCTGTGATGGCAAGGCTGGTGGGGGCCTCATCATTTTATTGTGTCTGAATACTATTTTAAACCTTGGAGTGGGACCCACTGGTTCACCCCCTTTGAGTAAATTCTACTCATGTGTATATCCATAGTATGACTACCCTAATTCATAATGTAGTAGTGTAAATATGTGGCGTCTCTATATCTTTTCGTATATTCTTACGGCTGCTCATTTCAACGAGCATTCGCATAGCGTAATCCGGTCCTAGAGCTGCTGCAACCAGGAGCAGATTGAGCAGCCAGAATGGCAGAGACGCTAGTAGACGCGTGTATGTTCCTAACACGTCGCCGTCTACTTGTCTGTAAGATATACATATTTTTATGTGAATACAATATTTTATGACAGAGAGACTATTACTAGATTGTAAGAGACAGTAGTCGGGCTTGCTAAAAGAACAATAACATTTAATTAATACAAGCTGTATATTTATTTCTATACAGCTTTTATTTGTTTGGAAGTTCATGACTTTTGGAAGTTCAGGACAACAAATTACAATATTCCATGTAACCAATTCAATGTCCATATATCTAAACATGTTTAGAAATATCGGAAAATTAAATACATGCTTAGCCCAGTAAGAATAGTATCCCCCAATTAGTTATCTATATTATAAAGGATTGTTTGAACGCGCTTAGCTTTAAAAAAGTTATTTTTGTGTTGGATGGACCATTTACCGATAAATATTTCAAGCTTAAGTTTAAAAGAATGATTTCTCTTTAATCGATTTAAAAAATGTCAACGACCTTAGGTATATGTCTGTCTAAGATTACCCAGAAGAAGAGTTTTTTTGTGGTAATCAAATTAGGTCGAAATATTTCAGATGGCAAAAGAATTTTTGCCAGGTCACCTAGTTACTAATATATTTCCTTAGGACAAATTAGTATAACATATGATGCGATTAATATTTCAAAATTTCTTTATAACTCATCTAAGGATAATAATACTTACAAGTAAATAAGAGAGTAGATGGTGTTGAAGATGATATACGCCGCAAGGGATAGAATCGCTGTGAGCGCGAAGACGAGGGTGTGGTAGCGCGCATGAAGGCAAAGTTTCATCGTCACTATGACCATCATCAGGTGAAATAGCGTAGCACCGAAAGACCTGGTAACAAGAGCAGTTCTTGAGGTTATAATCTCGTTAAAACTGAAACCAGTGTCCACGGCGTTCCCTGCTGCTCTCAATTGATGTTTTCAAACTAAATAAGTAGAATTTTTTAATATAATATGAGAAAATTCTCTCTTATAATTAATTATTAATGCCGTATCAAATTAACGCAGTCTGCATTCGTTTTGTTAGAATTGAAAACATATGGTGAACTATATTATTATATACCTAAGTGTTAAGGTTGACATAACATAATGCCCGAGATACATGTATCAATAAATGTTTTGAAGAATTATATAAATTAAAATTAGATTGAAAATTGATAATAAATTGACGACATCAGCGGGACTGGAACAGGTATCCACTGTGTTCCGTGCTGTTGCTCTCATCAATTGAGCTACCATGTTCTACACGTCTCCGTCGATTTTATTTAACCTATTAATACATGCACCTCTCGCGCAATGTTATTTCAAGCTTAACACTTGCGTATTAAATATTTACGACGTGTAAGACACGGCAGTTCAATTGGCTAGTACGGCAGCATCCACGGCGATCGGCTATGGATTCCGATTCAAGCCCCGCCTGTGCCATCGAATCTTTTCAAATAGATTCTTAATTTGAAATATAAATATCATTTAACGACATTAGAAGTGGCCAATAAAAATTTCTTAGATTTTTAATTCACTTACCACAAATCTACAATTTTCCCATCAGGTGAGATAACACCGGATGTAAAGATGGTGGAGCTGAAGCCGTAGATTAATATCGAGTGGTACACCGCCGCGGATATCCAGAGCCCAAAATAGCGCCATGACAGTAACCTATTCTTTCTTATATCTCGATACAGCGTTGGATTTCTATGATAAGAAATATAAAATATTATCCAATGGTTAACACATTTAAATAACAGTGTTCTAACGGTTTAAATAAATACATCGCTTAAAATTAAATATTTATTGTAACAACGACCTTACAGCAGCGGTGGTCAAGATACGCTAGCCCCATCTGTTTCATTGTAAGGTAGGTGGGCGAATTAGGCCTTGCTAAGGACGAATTCTCATAAATCAAAAACTGTTAAAACAAATCAACAAATTTTAATGTAATTTAAACTTTTATATTAATAACTATCAAATAAAAACGGAAAACAGCAACCTATGCTATAATTATAGTTTTAATTACTGCTTTTAAAAAAACACTGTACTTAGGCTTTATTAAACTATGGTAGTATAATAAGGCCTAAGACTTTAAACTTCAAAAATAAACGAAATAAACTTCTTATATTTAGTATTTGAGATCAATAAAATATTGTAATGCGATAATCACACAGTAAAGGCTTAAAAATAACATTATTTTTCAAATTAGGAACAATCTGGACACTCAACATCTTCGACGACTCAAAATCATCCTCTGACAAACCCACGCACTCCTCGTGGTACCACTTGCTGCATTTGTGACACATCCTCATAGCAGTCTCTTGGTCCTGGTGGCATGCGCGACAACGTTGTTCTTATTAGACAGCTCTTTGCTAACTGGTATTCCTCTGTAATTGATGGCGTTTATTCTGACTGTTGATGTCTTTTCTGTATTTTTAGCTGGTGTAGGCAGGAGTTGCTTAAATTATGTTCTTTTTACTTGAGCGAAGGGTACATTATCCTCATCATCAGAGATGGATCTACATTAAACCATTCTGTAAAACATGTTGGAGGATCTTTTTGGTATGATCATTTGTTTGTTCTTGCCTCGGTGTCGATGACTGAGGCGTCTCGGGAGCCATTTGCCTTAATGGAGTGCGAGGTGGTAAATTTTCTACATCGACAACGTCTGGAAAAGGAGCTGGTGCTTCTAATTTCTGTAATAGTAGTTCTAAAGACCTAAATTATGTAATCACTTGATAATACTTTAAGGAGGGTAATAAGGCCTAGGGTCGATTTTCATAGGCCTTATTAACCACTGACCACGTTGTCAAGAAATTTTTAAAATAAAATGATTTCGTGTAATTTACAATTTTTTCTACAGCACAGGTCTTCAAAACATTAACTAAAATGATGTAAAACTGCAAAATAACGTACAAAATTTATTTTTTTTCATAAAATATTTACGATTTGTTCGACCGTCATATTATTATTCGAGATATGCGTCCGCCGGCCACGATTAGTGACCCCACACTTTAGGAACCATGCGGGCCTGCGAGTCGCGACATGTTTGGGGCACCATCTTAGGTTGTTAGCTACCTATGACTGTGAAGTCAGCTGGCGGGGTCTACTCAAAGTTATGTTTCTAGTACTTAGGCCTTATTACCCGACAGGCCTTATTGGCCGCACCTACCTTAGTTGGTATTTAAACTCTTTCCAGGTGTTATTCTCATATATAAATAGTTAAACTATTAAGTCCTTTGAAAGATTTAGAATATTATATTTAATTACAACCCACCTAAGAAGCACATCTGCAGGCCAGCGCTGCTCAGTGACTGAGAGAACGAGACAAGGCACTGAGGTGAACAGCAAATTGTAGAAGGTAAGGTACATACTATCAAACACAGACTGCGTCGAGAACGCAGAGTTTACTTGGAAAAATAACTGAAAAAAAAAATATATTTGTGAGTCAATCTATCTGTTATATTACATATACATAATAAATAAAAAATCGATCTATATTCTACAAATATGAATTACGATAAAACAGATGGCGCTAGTGTAAATATATATTAATGATGTTGTATTTAACTGGCATGGATGCCAAAGTAGGAATATTTATAATAACTTAAATCTATAAATGCCCACCAAACTACTGGCTAAGAGCTTAGCTCTATCACATTAGTAACTTAATAACTAAATATAATTTTAAACCGCGTTATATCAAACTTAGCAAATGAATAATATTAGTATAGAGATAATTACAATTACCATTATGTTTCCTAAAACTAAGTTTTTATAGAAGAAGTACAGCACAAGCGTCGCCAGTCGCTGGTAGTACCAATGACCAAGCACAAGTAACATCTTCTTCACCATTGAGAATTTGGTGAACGCGAAATCGGCGGACCTGGAAGTGACACATTGTACACATTAATATCAGATACCATTTATTATATGTATACCTGGATTTGAATTTAATATTGTTAAACTCCTGTAAGACAAATGATTACTTTATATTTTTTTAAACTTTTTTTATTACTTTGACAGTTATTCAAAGTAATACGAACGTAAGTAAATTTATTTTTATTTTATTTATTTAGCTAAGCTTAAAACCTATTTACAAATTGAGTATTTCGATGGCGCCTGAAGTAGCTGTAAAGCTGTGGCACAGGAGCCAGCGCCCACCTCCGTATGATAAGATAAGTTAAACTAATTACTATTGACATTCTTCTAAATAATTATAACACCTTAACAAGATGCGCTCTAGACCTAAGATTAAACTTCGCGGCTTCTTCATCTGTGCCTTGTGGTTTTAATATGAATAAATAATCCATAACATAACCTAGTAATACTATGGTATTGTGTGTAGTTTACGCGAATAGCATTTAAATAACGCTTTAACAGTTTAAAACGCGAAATGTATTATACAATAATAAATGTATACATGTAACCAATATCCTACAACATCACTTATTTAGTATAGTCGTTAAAACTTGCAAACAGCACTAAAGCAGCGTTGATCTTAGATCTTAAATGCTTACACTTACGACGCTATGTAAATGATTAACTCTTTACTCAATTACCTAGCAGCCTGATGACCTTCCTTCCCAAAGATCCCGAAGCCAACATGAGCCTCCTGTATCATAGATATGTCGTTAGCACCATCTCCAATAGCTGCTGTGATTGGTCGCTCTGGTGAATTTTTTATCAATTTTACGATCTGCAAATGTATGTATATTAAGGAAACTACTTAATGTTGCATTGATTGATAAGTTAACTACATTTGAGTCTAACGAATTTTACCAGTATACCTTTGCTAATTATTTATATATATTTTGTTTGTTTGAACGTGCTAGTTTTAGGAAGTACTGCTTGATTGAAAGATTATTTTTGTGTCGGCTTTAAAACAGGAAGCGTCCAATAGAAGCGAAGAAACAGATGAGGTACAGGCTTATTCTCTCACCTTAGCTTTTTGTATCGGCGAAAGACGGCAACACAAAACTGCGCTGCACTTCAACGATATATCAACGAAATCCCTCGCGTGAGGCGTGTCCAGTATCCTCGCCATGCTCACCCCATCTACGACAAGCGTCAAGTCATGGTAGTCCGGCTGGTCAATAGCTTGGCGGCACATCTCCAAGCTCTGCTGCAGAACCAGCTCGTCTTCCACGCTGACCAGAAACATGCGACGGTCGTTCTCAGAAATATGCCCGCAGGATTGCGAGACGTTGATCGCTGTCTCCACCTGTTGTGTTTATAAAAACAAATGAATTATCGTGGCCTCTTAATTTACACCCTTTAACCTTACTGTGTAAATAAATTTGCCAGATTTGACAGGCTCGTTGATGTAAGGGCAATGTTAATTATGAACGGGTCGTCCCCATCGGATTTTTTAAAAATCTTGTTACAATTTATCATGAAGTGTATATTAAATTAGTGATAGAAATATCTAAATTTCTTCCAGGCCACGCACCACTGTCCACAGATTAAAAGGCAATGAAATTTAACAGTTTTTCTGTTTCAGTCTGTGGATTTCTGAATATCCAAAGCAAAAATAGTTCTACAGCGCATCTTGTTTAAATGGAAGGTTTTTATCATAAAGAATATGTCAAACACCAGTAACCTTTGAACACTATAGTCCTATATGCTCCCCTCCTATCTCGTAACAATTTTACGTATAAATTAAAAAGTCAGCTGCGAGTATACATAAACCTTTCTTTATGCTATAAATACATGCTAAATAGTTGTCACCAACTAGGAGGCTTTTGGACAAGTACCTTGTCACCAGTTAGCACCCAGGTCTTAATGCCAGCCCTGCGGAGTGAAGCCAAGGTATCCGCCACGTCATCTTGCAAACAGTCCTCCACAGCAGTTGCGCCTATTATTGTCAACTGCTTGTTCTAGCACTCTGTACTGTTGAGTCACAAGCTGAAGGGCCTCTGCACTTTTGCCGTCTAGCAGCTTTATAGCTGCAAGGAACACCCAATTATAGAATTTTTATGTATGGGGGGCATTTCAATATTACAACAGGTACGACAATTTTTTCAAGCCCTATATAATGATATATACTATAAAAGGGGTGGATTTTTTTTGCTTCGGTTATTGTTAGATTTTAGCTTGCTTAGCTGTCGAAAGTGCGGTGGGAGGAAGCCTCCGTGGCTGTAGTTAATCGTATGAAATTTGGGTAATAATTTAGTTTTTATTTCAAACAGTTATAAGTGTCGCTTTATGATACCACAAACAAATAACTATTACGCACTTGTGCATATTTTTGCTTGCATTTTTAAAATTCATTTAATGGAAAAGCTAAAGAATATGTAGGATGTGGAGAATAATTTAAATATTTATTAGTATTTAAGAGTAGCTATTATTTGTATACTTTAAAAATCAAAAATAAATTGAAAAGATTTTCGACTCGGACATGACTTGAACCCGCATAGTCAGCGTTCCGTGCTGTTGCTCTACCAATTGAGCTACCGAGTCCTACACCTCATCGTCGTATGCAAACATGTAAAAAATAATAAAGTTTTCGAACATTTGTATACTTTATCAAACTATAGGTACTTTGCTACATTTTAAAACCAAAACCTGTTAAATCCATCGATTAGCCGTCTAAACGTTTTATCGAGACAAACCACAAACAAACCAAAACAAAACAAAACAAGAAATTGTTTTCTAATCGAAAATTTATAAGCTTGTTAATCTATCACATAAATATTTTATATCATAGAATAATTGTCTTTGTTATCTTTAATTACGCATGTTTCAAAACATAAAAAATATACTCTTATCGTATAGAGATTGTAAATATGTATGATAAAGAATCGAAGGTTGGTAAAAGCAACCGAATGTCGTTCTTACGATCGAAAGTTCAAACCTTGGTAGTGCAAAGTTTTTATCTTTATGTACAATCTGGTGATGTGCTATTCAAATAAGAAAAACCTCGCAAGAATATAACACATTGTTTTTATTATAAAGGAGGGTTTGTATATACAACATATAATATGTTGACAATAGCTCAACTTGTCGAAACTATTTTCGGCTTCGCATATTCGAACCGAATTCGAAACGCGATTAAACTTAACGGGTTAGATAACTTATTCTAAGAAATAAGAGTTGTCAAAAAATTCAAGATACTTTGGAGGAAGATAAATGTATGTACTAACATTCAGCCACTTTCTCGTACTCTTCAATGGGAATCTGTCGATACGCAATAACTAACGTTCTTAATCCCTTATTCGCAAATGTGTTAACGTCTCTTTCAGTTTCCTGTATCAGCACGGAGTCTTTGCATATTGGAAATACTGCACTCTCAGCGCCTTTGCAAAATAGCCATATCTAAAAAAATACATTTTTTTTTATTTTTTGCCAAATTCAAGTAACATGAAACACAATTTTAAAATCGAATCTAGATTGAAAATAATTTCTGTCACACACAGCGTTTGAGCTGAGCTACCAAGTCCTACACGTAATCGATTTTTTTTCAACTTATTGATACAAGCACATTTCGCTCAATGTAATTTCAAACTTAACATTTACAAGTTAAAATGCCTTATTCTTTGCAGCTTAAGAAAATCATTGTACATGAGAGTAACAGAGTAAAGTTTAATATTTAATATTTTTGTATCTAAAATCAATTTTTAATTTATATAGTGACATCATAAGCAATAAAGTGTGAAAAATATTGAAGTTTTCAAACGTTAAACCTGTTTATGAATTTCGCATGAAGTATTAAAAAAATCCTTGATGATTCATGTCGATAAAAGTATCATGCAAGTTTAATCTTCGGTGCCTGATCTCTATCAATCACATACAGGCACTTGAAACATTTTTTATCACCAAGGCTACAGGTTTTAAATACATTTTTCTGACAGCCAAAGAGGATTGAAGCCATAATTTAGTTTCCAGATATCCGAAGAATATAATAAATAGCTATTTACGTTAGTTTACGCAAGTATAACTTTACATGTATGTGTTATTGCACATGATGGTTTTATACTGTACATATAATGTAAAATCGAAAATAATTGTGTACATACTCGCGTAAACTACAGACAGTATATAAAACACTTGTAATGGATTAAAACGCGAAATATATTATGTATTTGACTTATTTTTAATTAAAATTAACTACGGCCTGATATAGGTTTTACAGTGGTCGTCATCACTGGCTATAATATTTCGCGTTTTAAACCGTTAAAAGTTTGTTTATATCCAAACTTTACAACTTTTTTTATATATATCCAAAGTAACTTCGCACGCTTATATTACAGGGGACCGAATAAAAAAAAAACACTTTTGGCAAACGTTAAAACTATGATGATGGCGTTATATAGTAAGTCAAGGCAAACTATTCCGGATTTGTGGTGTAGCTATACAAAAAAACTTCAACTTTGTTAAACTTCTGACATAAAAATACGCTGCCTTACCTGTCCATTTTTATCTCTGACAATTATTGACATACGTTTCCTTTCTGATGTGAATTCAATTATTTGGAGCCTCTCATACATTTCCGTGTCATTACCGATCTTCACCACTAAGTTGTTCCCTTCGTCACCCAAGAACGTCACTTGGAATCTATCAGCAGCTTCGACTAACGCCTTCTCATCAGGGCTGCTCCCCTGGTAATCCATCTTACTTCCGTTCTCGTTCAATATGGCATTCCACGTCACACTATCTATAACATTACTGCTACCGTTCGTCTTTGTTATCTTCTTTCGCCGAAAGAAGTTCATCAGCTGAAGGTTCCCAGTTCCCGATAGCTTAGCGCTCAACTTTTTTATATCCTCATTCGAAACTTGAACCGAATGGCACAAAGCAATTATCGTGAAGAAAAATTTAATATCTGTCTGAAATAGAAAAACTTACTTAATTCCATAATAAAAAAAAAGTTTTTCCAATAGAGTAGGATAGATAAACATGGAGTTTATGGAAGATGAAATATCTAAAAAAGAGTTTATACAAGACGTCCTATTGCTCTATTTTGGATATTCGGAAATCCACAGACTTAAACCAAAACGCCAATTACTTCACAGCTTTTTCATCTGTCGCTTATTAACTTTGCATTGCCACCATTAAGACCAAGGGCCCGTCAACAAAAACGTTGGACAAACAATGTCTTAAATAAGTTACTTTAATTTTTTATTTAATAATAATAATAATAATAATTTATTAGACCATAGGTCCCGCCAACGAATTTAACATTTACATTAACAATTCTTAATGTGCGTATTGCATATAGCGTCACGAGTACTACTCGGGTAGATAGAGGGGGATAGACTTTAAATAACTTAAGAGATAACAAAAAAAAAACTGAAGAAAAATAGATCCCTATTAATGGAATTTCAAAACCAATTTTAAATCGGAACAATCGGTTGTTAATAAAATATAAACCTACGCGACAGATAAGAAATTGCATTTAGGTACAATGATTTGAGATTTTTGTTTTTATTGCGAAGACAGCGATTGATAAAAACCGTTTATCGAACAAGTTTTACATGAAAAAGATAAAACTGTCTTATTGACATCTGAAAATTCCACATTGAGTTGACGAAGTTCTATTTTTAACATTAAAAATGAAAATATTGATAAGTACCATTGCTAAGGTTTAAATACCCAATCCATGAACTGCAAATACCCAGTTAGTACTTTTGAATGTATTTTGAATGAATTTTGCCAAATTACCTATTATTTTATAAAAAATACATTCACTGACCTGAAGGGTATCCACTGGTTCCTCAAATCTCCCTGTATCATATAGTCTTCCTTCTCTCTCTTCGTATATTAGACCTTTGATAGAGCAAGCTTTAAACGCCATCAAATTCTTTGTAAGCGTCCCAGTTTTGTCTGAAAACAGCACTTCCACTTGACCTAACTCCTCGTTCAGATCTGAAGTATTTGCGATAGCTGGTCTTCCTGTTTCATCGCAGCGAAGATCTTCATCCCAACCAATGAAGAGAGCTCCTAAAATGAAAATAGTTTAAAACAATAACTGAAAAACTGACCATCGTATTTCGTATTAGAAAATGGGTTATTATTTATATTATAATTTAAAACCATAACAACATACGTAATTAAAATAAATTGACTAATGAACTTCGCATTTTAAACCGTTAAACATATTTTAAACATAAAGGCATCCTATCATTTTTGATATAAAAACAGCTTTTTTTTATAAATACAAGTAAAGTTTAGAAAAATTTAAATTAAACAAAGCAAAACTCTACATAGAAAACTCAGCAAAAAAAGATAAAAAGGGGCCATTCTGATAGCCTTGTACAATCGCCAAAATCAAATCGTACTCACCGATAAATTTGTATAACTCAATTGTGACGTACAGTGATATCGGTATAATATAATAGTACAATAAAAGAAACGATAAGAGATCTTGAAACACGCTGCTGGCTGTTAGAGGGAATATGTCGTCGAAACCAAAGTATCGGAGTCGTTCGGGATGCCACATCTCGATCAATATTTTGGCAACGAATGACCCAACCATCTCGAAGAGGAGGACATATATGAGTAGCACAAGAAAGCCATTGACAGCTGATTCACTTGAAGAAAATTTGTTCCCAGAGTACTTTGAATTCAAAGCCAGCTTTGTTTCTTCACCTGTAGGAAGAATTTTAAATATTCATCTATATTTTATACTAATATTATAATTCTGAAGACTTTGTTAAATGAACTAGCTAATCGAATTTAGATATTATTTTTGTGTTGGTTAGACCATTATCGAGAAAGACTTTAGACTACTAGACCCGAAAAAACAGAGGAAAATGTGGGAAAAACTTCCTTGTGGGTTTTCGTTGCGTGCGGGTCAAGATACCCAAAAATATCTATAAAATAATGATTCCGCTTTAAATCTACAAAATGCACGCGACAATATATCTAAAAATAAAGTAATAGTCTTTTAAGATGCACTTGCAAAAACGATGGAAATCGAAGCCGCGACGCATTAAGTATAAGCTATGCATTAGGTACTAGCATTAGACCAATGAGCACGACAAAAAGGGGGTCAATGAGTTTTTGTTATATGATAAAACTAGTTATTGGAAGTAAGCTGTGTTCATAGTCTCGATACTAGGAGTGTTGAGATAAATAGCTTAAAATACTTAGATTAAGATGATGAAAAACAAATATTTAAGATGACTCAGTCTCAAATATATACAGTATTCTATGTGGGGATATATAATGCCTGGAATTAAAAAATATAGTAGGGGATATATAAAAACTTCCCATAGTTAAAAACTACGAAATTAAGTCCCGACCTAGCTGTATCAGCGACTTCGTCCGCGTATAATTGTTATTTCTCCATTTTTTTTCACAATTTCCGACGTTTCTTCGGTCTTTTTAGTCACAGTGCTATGTTTTATAGCCTTTAACCTTCTCGATAAATGCTCTAACACAAAAAATAATTTTTTAATTCGAAACAATAGTTTCTGAGATTACCGCGTTCGAACAAACAAACACACAAACAATCAGCTTTATATATTAGTATAGATTACTTACCAGTATATACAGCACAGCCTATTGCCCATTCTGTATTCTTGACGCGGGAACCTCTCAGCATGATATTATCTGTGTTCAGGGGTAAACTATCCAATCCAGGTATCTCCAGACGTCCATAGAAAGTGTACAGGTCAGCCACTGGGTGCGGTACTTCGATCCGAATACCGGAAGGTATTATATCTAGAAGTAATAATAGTGTAAGTAGTTAACCGCCTGTAGTGAATCAGTTAAACGTGTTGATTAGCATTGCGTTAAGCGTGTGAGGTCCTGGGTTCGAATCGTGGAAAACAATAGTTTGTTTTAGTCAGGCAAAGATGTCGGATCAATTACCTGCTAATAAATCCGATCAGTGAAACAGACACAGAAATGCGTTCGCCCCCCACAAACGGGGAGGGGGTGTTGGGGATAACACTATAGTAATTAATATCTTAAAGAAATTATCCCATAACGGCACTTAACTCTATCTTAACATTTAATGTTAGCGTGGGAAAATTACTTCTATGACATCGGCGTGAATCAAACTCACTATATTAACGTATACATATGATATCTCTCCTGTGGTTGGTATACTTTTTCTATAATACTTAGGTATATTTGACACGACTGTGTTTTAATTAATTGTATTTTAAACTTATTATTTACCAAGTAAAATTTAAAAGCTTCAAAGATAGTAAAATAAATTCTTGGACGAATGATGAATGATGATTTAACACGAACATATCTATGGAATGTAACTCGCCCTTATTTGATTGTATCAATGATTCAAACTGGGTGTGAACTACACCACATTGTCAATAATTAGAAGTGGACTAACTATAAGAATAATTGAACGCTTAAGTGGAACAATATTTCCAATACCACTTCCTATACATTACAACAGGAGTATTTAAATAAAACACCCTAAACTGTTTAAAACGCAGAATATAGTAAATAACTCATTTTGTATTTATTTTAAATACGGCCGGCACGGGGTGCCGTAGTTAAGACCAATAAAAAAATATTATTCGCGTTTTAAACCGTTAAAAATGTTTTCTTTAAATATAACTCGCGTAAACTAGGCAATAGCAGACAAGGGTACTTAATTTTGTAGCAAATTATAATTCAAATCGTCTTTTCGATCCATCTTGATTTAGTATCTATGTACCCTATGACGTCACTAGTGATTTCGGGTCCTGTAAATAAGGGCTTACAATGATGATACCTGGTGTATATCCTACTAGTGGCGGAGGCACTCGTAAGGTCTTCAAGTTGGTTTCCCCATCCAAGTTGGCAGTGGTGACGTAACATTTTCCCTTCTCACCAGCAGAACACAACAGAACGATATCAGCTGGTACTTCGCGACCCCGTTTCACTCTAACAAGAGTCCCGGGCGCTATTGAGGAGTTCCTTACTTCTTTTATAACTCCTCTGTGTACAATTTCCACTGGAAAATTTAATTACAACTAAATAAAGTTTTCATTTACATAATGCCATCATATATAAT
Source organism: Leptosia nina (assembly GCA_963661955.1). Taxonomy (NCBI): domain Eukaryota; kingdom Metazoa; phylum Arthropoda; class Insecta; order Lepidoptera; family Pieridae; genus Leptosia; species Leptosia nina. The sequence goes on from CAVLEF010000011.1 coordinate 6,845,741, forward strand.
GAATATTACACGTGGAAAACATGAACTTTAAATGGCGAGTGGCGGATCTCGAACCCACTCAACACATTACAAGCACTTGTTTACACGACCCTTTCCATCGACTACAACATTGCAACTTCATCATTTTTTACGTTATTATTTTAAGTTTTCGGTATTGGTTTCAAATCCCACTCGAGTCATAACTCGAATGCCAATTGACAGGAGAGACAAACTACCCAACTTCAATAAAGGCATGTCATGTTTGAATCGCAATATGGTCTATGTAAAACCAGGTTCAACTAACGATAACATATAGATTAAAGTGGTATTACAAAGGTGCTACATCCATGTAACGTTATCGTAAGGGTATCTTCCGTGTTGATACGAATACACGACGTAGATACTTATAGTTCGATAATATAATTATACAACACTAACTAATACGGCCAACGTTGTTTTGTTGATTAATCTAACAAACAAATAATGCACATTTAAATAAAACACTTTAACGGTTTAAAACGCGATATATTAGTTAAACTTATTTGAAAATGATTTTTAACTTCGGCCCGACGTTTCGGATGCTTTGCAGCAGCCGTGGTCACGGGGAGACAACGCAAAGCAAAGTATCCGTAACGTCGGGCCGAAGTTAAAATTAATATATCGCGTTTTAAACCGTTAAAGTGTTTTATTCAAATAATGCATAATTTCAACCAAATTTGATGACTATAAAAACGGTTCTTACGAGTTAAAAGATATTACATATACTGTCGCGGACATTTATTTAGATTATTTAAAAAAGGATTATTCTTGTATACATTTCATTTTTGGATTTTTGCACTTTCGTAGAGCAAACAACAGAATTTTCCCGTTTTTCTATATTTTTCATTGTTTCTTCGCTCGCAACACAGAATATAAAGTAGTTCTTGAGATTAGCGCGTGCAAACAAAAAATCTTCTCAGCTTTATAAATGAAGTATAGATTCAGCTTAAAAAAAAGGACATTCTTTATTTTAATAGTCGTTAGTTTTCTATTGATCATATGGTATAAGATCCACCAGTTATAAAAACAATTTCATTTAAAACAATCAGAATTAACGCGTCGTGGAGTTTGTAAATTAATAAAAAGTACACATTCAAGGGCTTAGTGATAACGAGTGGATGACATATCGATCGATGTGAACTTTTAAATTATTAGAGTTGTAGCGCTTGTAGACGTTGGTTTTTCACACCGGGCTACCTAATCATATTAAACCATATACCACCTCGAATCAAGCAAAATAACAGTATGTAAATGTAATGTGATGAGAATAATGGACGTCTATAAGCGCCCTCTATCGATACAGTTGCAAAAACTTTAAATTACAGAAATTTCACAGAAGCATCTGCATTTCCATAATTACCTGTGCATTTTTATTACTTCCTACACGTGTATCTTTTGTAACTTAAGACCTATATAATAACACTAGCTGACCTGGCAAACGTTCTTTTGCTACTAGCTGCGTCAGAGACTTCGTCCGCGTAGTATACTTAGTTAGTTTTTGGGCATCCAAATTTGTTTTTGCGAATCTCCTCTTTATCTTTATACGCGCGTTCAAACAAAGACACTCTTCAGGTTTATATATTGGTAGAGATAGATAGATTTCCAAAAAAAAAAATTAGATTATTTAAAGCAGAATAATTATTTTACACATATTTTTTGTTATCTTGGAAAACCCTCAAAGTTGAATATTTTTTCCCGTTTATCTTTAGATGCCGTGCAGGACACGGTAGCTCAATTGATTAGAGTACACGGAACGCCGTCGCTGACGGTTCAATTTCTGTCCGTATCGTAAAGTTTCTTTTCAATCTAAAGTCTTTTTTTCAATAATGCTTCATGTAGCAAAAAACCTTTGCCAGAACAGCTTTCTATTGGTTCTGAACTGTATAATAGCAACATATAACATAGCAAGTCTTAAACTTAGGCTTACGATAAATAAGAAGATTAAATATATTTACCTATTTGATTATTCACCTTATCATCCGCTTTGTGTCTCAGCCAATCTTCGTAACCCTGTTTCACAGCGGTCACTAACACCATAAAACTTAGAGGAGCTATACTTGTGAAGGGCGATACGGGACTATCTAAAAAGGATTGTTTAAAATAAGTCCTAAGAAAATGTAAATTTAAAAGTAAGCACGATTTTTAAAACGACTTGAAACACAAGAAATGCGAAGAGGAGGATCAATATATTTAATTAAAACATCGTTTAAATTACACATTTAACGGTTTAAAACGCAAACGAAATATATCAGCTAACTTAACCTTTACTTAATTGTGCCCACGGCTGCCGCAAATTATCCAAAACGTCGGGTCGTAAATAATATAAATAGTAAATAAATAAATTACAACGACGTTTCAACCCGTTTAAAGTGTGTCATAACACTTACCAATTACAATAGCAATCACAGTGACAAACAGGAAATAGAAGTTAACGACTCGACGAAACTGCTCCGTAAGGTTTTTGGGGACGAACATGAGAAAAGTGTATTTTGATGTTTTGATCTTGTTGTGTTTCTTCTTAGACTGATCCACCACGCCAACCTCGATCAAACGGGTCTCCGAGACATCTGACACCTTGTTGCGCTAAATGAAAATTTACAAATAATAATAACGAGAAAAAAAAATCGCTTACGAAATAATTGCACCAACTTTACGAGCTGTTATTTCATTGGTTACATATAGCTTAAAAAACGCCATGTGTAAAATTGGAAAAAAAAAATATTAATTCTGCTGCTGTAAACAAAACTTTTAGTGCTGAATTTATTTAAAAAAAATACGTCGCAAGTATATTATATATAGTAACAGTAAAATTATACTTAATATTTATGTAAAAATCGTGTTTTAAATAGATAATAATTTATTGAGGAGCTAAGCTTTAAGTTATTTCATAAATAACATCGAAGTTGGTAGTGTAGTAGTGAAAACCCCTCGTGGGGCATTGGGGCGAACACATTTGTGTTCGTTTCACTGATCCGTTCTTTAACAGGCAAGTAGTTGATCAGAGTTCTGTACCCTGCCCGACCGAAACATTTCTTGTTTCCCTGGCATTCGAACCCAGGACCTCTCGCGCTGAACGCAATGCTGGGCAATACGCTTAACCATTTGGCTACAGAGGCGGTCCGACATTACCTTGTTTATCGTTATTTAAATTTGTAATTTTACAAATTTATAATTTAATGTTGATCGCCTCTGCAGCCAAATGGTTAAATTATTGCTTAGCATTGTGTTAAAAGAGGACCTGGTTTCGCCCCATGCCCCTCGAGGGGGCAACGGGATTTCACACACATAATTTAGAGTTATCTTCAGTTTCGAAATTTTTTAATGTCCTCATGTTTTAATTCTTCAAGCAATCGAGGAGTTAACATCTCCTGAAGATGCCGTCCGCTCGAGATGGCGCACCGTCGAGAACCTCCTCTCCATCGGCCGAACAGCGTGAAAAACAATGATATGCTGAACGATGGCCGTGAAAGTCTTACACAATTTATTTGTCAAGTTGTTGTTCAAGTCATGAACGGCATCATCAATCATGCTGTTAATATAAAGTGTTGCAGAATGAACGAAAATATTCCATAATATGAAACAATGATTTGCAAGAAGGCAATTTTTCAAAAATTCAGTTTTTCAGTAAAATTACCCTCATAGATGCAGGTTAAAATAAATCCATTGTCCTGACCCGTGAAAGCTCTAGGTTAGACTAATCATTCAAGGTGATGCGAATGCAGCCAGTGCCGTGGGACAGAACACATCTGCTCTTATAAATTATTATATATTTCGATTAATCTCTTTAAAATATTTATCTTTTATATACATATAATGTGCCGTGCTCTCGCGTTTATAAAACAGATAAAGTAATCAATTTATATGAAACTAAATGACCCGGCAAACGTTTTTTTGCCATTTTTGCGACGAAATTAGATTTCCATAAGAACGATTTTTGTTGGCTAAATTTAAAAAAATTATACTGTCGCGGACATTTTTTAGATTATTAAAAAAATAATATTTCTTTTATACATGTTTTTGGGTATCTTGACCCGTTTTCATAGCACACGCCACGGGAACCCTCAAAGATGAATAACTTTCCCCGTTTTTCCACATTTACCACTATTTCTTCGTCATAGCCTAAAGCTTTCCTCGATAAATGGTCCAACAGACACAAAACGAATTCTAACCAGTAGTTCTTAGGATTAGCGCGTTCAAACTACTACATACTACTAAATACACGTTAATATAAATTGAACATCCTGATAATGCCTTAGAAAATGTTATTTAAAAAATTTATTTTCTCTAATGAAAATTCGTAGTAGTTTTTCAGATACAGGCCTATCCCGCGTCACTAATTATTGATAATTGTAAAACGTCGATGATATAAAATGACATAGGTACCTATATAATCTATATGTTTTGATAACTATCACTGTCCGCAACTATGTTTATTTTTTGTATGAATTGATATTAATTAAATATTTTGCTTTCATTTACTAAAATTCCCGCTGGCCATGTAAAAGTTTGGACGTTTTTTAATCCAGATAAGTGCGAGGGAATTCACGTCACATAAGTTTAACCCTTTTATTTATTTGCTAACTAATATTTTTTTCTTTATATTAATTATAATTGTTTGCTTTTATGCTTAATCAAAACTATTCTCGATCTCTTGTAGGCAAATTAATATTGTAATACTTATTCTCTCAACGTCTCAGAGTCAATTCTTGAATTACCGACAATATTTTTAAAGTGATGTAAGAAAATATTATATTTTTAATTGTTTCAAGCATTAAGTCATGATATTATAGATCCTTGGAGGATGAAATTTTAACGTAATCTGTTCTAAATATCTACAGTCTATAGTTTACACGAGTAAAACACTAATATAACCCTTTTTAACGGTTTTTTAACTACGGCCTGACGTTTTGGATCAACAGCTAAGATCACGGGCTCACTGAAAATAAGTTCACTAATAAATTTCGCGTTGTAACAGTTAATAATTTAAAAATAATTTGTTTTTGCGTATTTATCAACACCGTACATTATGGGTTCAGTCTAAATAACTCCAAAGCATCCAAACGTCAGGATCCATAGATAAAATACATTGTAAATAAGTAGCAAATACACTTCCCGTTTTAAATCGTTAAAGTTGTTTTATTTGAATATAATTTGTTTTGCACATTTATCACCGTACTATAGCTCACGGGTTGGCCTTAAATAACTTCAATGTACATCAACGTAATAAAACATGATGTACTTGTATGTATATAAAAAATATTAAGTTCTTCGACATAAGTATAGAGCTGCAATGATTGGGAATGCACACGATGTAGTTCTCACGGCATATTAATCCATAACAATTCACGATAAGACGCGATAGGGGTTCCGTGGGAGATTGGGACATTTTCGACTTGAACCGTTGCCTGAGGTATCCTACTTCTAATTACAAACTTAACCACATTCAATGTCAAATTCATTCTTATTCACGTCTTAAAAAAATAAACATTAAAGGTAGTAAAATAAATAAATAGAACTGTTATTTTGGCATCGAAATTTGTTTCTGCAATCCTTCTCATCATAATTATAAATTTAAACTACCCTCGCGTCCCGTCCTTCTTGCAAGTTAATCTTAAAACATAGACATATAATATCGCGCACATTTTTTTGATCATTTAAAAAGGAATCATTCTTTTAGACAGGTTTTTTGGGCATCTGTTTTTTCACCGTATGCATTGTAAATCCACAAAGATAATTTTCCCCGTTTTTTCCACTTTTGCCACTGTTTTACAGCGATGTTTTGTAGCCTTCCTCGTAAATGCTCTAACCCACACAAAAAGGAACAAACAAACTCTGCTGCTTTATAAATTAGAATGGAAGTTTAGATTTAGCTAAAGTTAATTACATAGCTAAGCTAAGTATAATATGTAATTATGTATTAAACAAAAAGTTTATTTTGTTTTTATTTTGCACCTCTAAAACACATGTTTTGATAATAGCAAGTATTTTAAAACTGTTGCTGATGGTATTTCATTACTTATTACACGTATGTGTGACCTAATTTTTATATCGACTATAGATTTGTATAGATTAGGTATATATATACCTACTGTCTGTAGTTACGCGAGTAGTACACATTTAAATTAAACACCTTTACGGTTTAAAACGCGCTATATTTGAAATGTCAGACGGTAGTTAAAGGTAATTTTCAAACAAGATTAACTGAAATATATCGCGTTTTAAACCGTTAATGTATTTATTTAAATATACATATATACCATATATATTTATCAAATATTTCACATAATTGATCTCAATTCTCTACATGGAGCGCTGCTGAGCTTGTTGGAGCACTGAATGATTAGAATAACTTGATCAGACGTATGACCCTGCCCGTCTGGTAATATAAATTTGATAGAGAATCAAACACTGATCAATCAAGTTTTACCCTGGATCTCAAGTCAGGGTTAAAGCGGTGACACGCAGTCAGGTGCAACAAGTAACTTTATAATGGACCAGAAACATACAAAATTTTACCTTTACTGAGACCGTATAAATTAGTAAATTTAAAATAAAATGTAACTAATTAAAAAATTTTATAACTAAAAGACCGGACGTTTGGGCGCATGCTTTGATGTTTTTTTAAATTTAAGTATTGGCACAACGGAGACATACTAGATATAGTGTACTTTTTCTGACTTGGCAAAGACCACAACAAATATGGCCGATATTATCAAACCTTAGCGATTTAGTGATGCCCTTATATAGACTGTAGTCATTGCCACAGATGACATAGGGTTAAAGAAATATCCATTATATATGGACTAAACTACCACAATATTTAAAATCACTTTAATAACGACTTATTAAAAAAAAATGTGATTATTATTTAACTCGGCGTTTCTAACGCTTTTCAGCGATCGCGCATGAGTGGAACTTTTACCTTCTATTGTCTTTGACTTTGCTTACATCCCATCCTTATGTAAATGTCAAATATTATGTAGTCTTTTCAGTCAAAATTACGGATAGACCTTATCTGTAATACAATCTCGTTAGATTAGTTATGTGAATTGCTTTATAGACATCATACAACGCTGTTAGGTCTTTTTATTGTGTTTGTTTTGAATAATGGCTAATTTCTTTTTTTACCCCATATACTTCCTGTTCGAATAGTGTATAAATAAATAAGACGTGATAGTTAGAACCATCGATTAAGCGTGCGACTAAGTTTATTTACACGCATATTAGATTTTTTTTAAAGTGTAATCTATACTAATGTATAAAGCTTGTTTGTTTGACCGCGCTAATCTCAGGAACTACTCTTTCGAATTGAAAAAATATTTTTGTGTTGTTTAAAAAAATTATCGAGGAAAGCTATAAGGCTATAAACCAGCGCTGTGACTAATAGGAGCGAAGAAATAGTGGGAAATGTAAAAAAAAGGGAAAATATTATTCATCTCCGTGTGTTTCGATGCATGCGATACGAATATGGTTCAAGGCACCCAAAAAATATGTACGAAAGAATTCCTGTTTAAATTATGTAAAAATATCCGCGACACTATATGTCTATATTTTAAGATATTTTGCAAGAACGACGCAACGAGCAACGGAACGCCGTCCGACGTCCTTTGACGACGAACTTAAATTTATAAAGATGGAGATAAGTTCTGCAAAAACTAATTTGGACGCCCAATATATCTATTCTACGCGAACGAAGTCGCTAGTTCATTATACCACTTAAAAAATCTCCAGTACCATGTGCAAAATATTAAAGATTTGAAATTTGATTTATTATCTTTCTTAGTACTGTATTAATTTTTAATTCGCATTTTGTTATCTAGCGATAAAAATATGACAGAGAACTGGGAGGTAAATGTACTCCTCAAGACCACGTAAGTACCTAAATGTTATAGTGGTGGACAATTGTGAAAAAGTAAGCAACTAGGTGTATTACAGATCGTCCATATCTGTTTTATGCAACAATTAAAAGTTTATTATCTTTTGTATAACGCATTTTATTTATTGAAATAAAAAAACATGACTTTCAAATACTTAAATCGAAACTCACTGATATCGGTATTTACGATTGATAATAAACGATCACTTACGACGTCGAAAAAAAAAACATTTATGAAACAAGTATAAATGTACGTTACAAATGTACTGTGAACAATTTCGTGAAACTGACTCACTGGTGGGAATATCGTTTACAAAGGTTCAAGTTTAGACCCACCAAGCTATTTCGGTGCAGGTTGGTAGGGTATAAATAAATACTGTCTGTAGATTACGCGAGTAGTACACACTTCAATAAAAACACTTTAACCGTTTAAAACGCGATATATACGGGTCTCCTCGTGACCACGGCTGCAGCAAAGCGTCCGATACGTCGGTGTGCCGTAGTTAACAATAATTTTCCAATAAGGTTAACTAACATATATCGCGTTTTAAATCGTTAAAGTGTTTTATTCAAAAGGCTATATGTACTTAATTTATGTCAATGGTCGGGACACGAACTTTACAACATTGCGGACTACAGTCGCGTGCGTTAACCACTAGACAAACGTGACTAGTAAATTCATACTATAAGGAGATAATATAAACACAACTTACGCGCCAAAACAGAATAAGCAGGGAACACGAAAGGAGACATTCCCCAAGACGGTTAAAAAAGTTGCGCACTGATACATAATCCTTCATTATAAGTTCACAGCACTGCACATATTTAAAAAACAACAATACAGGTAATTCAACCTGTAAACGCCACAATGAAAGAGTGACTGGATATGTTGTATCTTATCAATACAGTATGATATCAATGAAAACGCCGTGCTTCATATATCAGATTAGCCTAGACCTTTATATATCAAAGTTTAACGAATAGATAAGCTTGCTTCAGAAAATCAACATGAAATAATATTCGACATTTTTTTCAAATATTTCAATAGGACATTACATTACATTTTCGGCTGTACTTCAGCTTGCCTGGAAGAGATCGCTGCTTAGCGATAAAGCCGTTTTTTATTTATAAGTTAGTACGTAAGATCTTTTTCCCTGTTTATATGTTTTTGTTTGTAATATGGGTTATAAATAATAAAGCTATAATAAAAATAATAAACATTTGTATTGACATCGTTTTCTTTATGATTGCAAAGGACAAACAAACATAAAGTTCACATGGTGTAAGGTACCACAGCCTATTTGGATATTCAGATATCTATAGAATTAAAGCCGAAATGATTCTTTATACTTCACGGCTTCGACATTCTCCAAATCATCCAGACGAAGACATGTTGGACCCGGTGGGAATTAAAACCACGAGCCATTGATTCCTTGCAATCATTTTTATTTCCTCCATGAGACTAACCCGTCAAATAATAAAATAAATCTTACCCATTTATAATTCATTAGTCATAAAAATCATAAACTAACAATATGTTACGAGTGTATCGGGATCCATTTTTTAGTACCACTTTTGTTTCACAGAAAAACACATAGAACAATATATAAAAGATTACGCGAGTTTTGACTGCAGTGGCAGTGGTTATTTCGAATGAATGCCCAATAGAAACGGAATTAGTAACATCAATAGATAATATTGAACAGGTTTTTTAGGGCAATTTAAAATTCAATCACAGCAGGTATATCATAGACACTTTAACTAGATATTAAGGTTAATTGCATTATCAATATGAGTTTTAATTATGCCTATGAAAATCTCATTAGTTCTCAGTGTTTGATTTAAAGAATATTTGATACACTAAAATAAAATTGTATAAGGCTCCTTTTGCAAAAATTAATCGGTCCTCGAGCCTGGTTGGAGTTTGAGGGATCACAAGTGGATGACATCATTAAAAGTGTTGAAATCCACTACGACTTTATTTTTTTAAGTATATCATGATTGAGAGTCAGGCAAGTAATTTACCTGGTTTTTAATCACAATTGTAGTATATGTAACACCAACTCTCAAGCCTCTTTTTAGGGTTCCTTATTATTTTGCTTGGGGATACCAATAGAAGGCAGGGTGATCAGTTCACATCATTGGTTTACCATTCCCCCATTTTAAAAAATTGGGTGGCTTAGTCATGTTAGTACTTAATCTAGGCTAGTAGCATAAGGAGGTAATTGACTTCTTTCAAAACTATAGTATGTACTCAAAGCCTTTTTTTCAAGTATATTCTCTAAATTTACATAAACATATGTAAGTTGTGTATGTGTGTGTACATTCATAGAGTACTTACCTTAGTTATTAAAAACCATTAAAAGGCAATAAGGTTGGCTTTCATAATAAGCCATACTCTAGTGGCAATTTTAAATTTATTAACGGTGTAATCAGACTTAAGAATGTTACAATAATATTCTTTGAATCAGGTAAACTGGCCAAAAGCTCTAGAGTTTGACAAGGATGCATAACAAAATATGGTCTTCCAAATACAGGATGCTCTTGCTGCGTTATGACAGAGTAGAAATCCTTTTCCTTTATCCTGTAATTTTATTTTGATTAGATTTAAATAATATCACAGAAGTTAGGACAAGTTAAAACAAATATTTCGGAAAGGGGCCTTATATTTACAAAATATCTTGATTATGTATAATTTTATTTTAAGTGTAAAATTTATTAAATATATATCAATGTGTGTGGCAGTAATGATAAAACCCTTACTCTATAAGAGACATTCGCCTTATATCTTCTAAACTTAAAAGGGATCCTGAAGATTCCCATATATTAAAACTGAATGATGGTACACCATAACTCAAATTATAGAAAATGTTAAACTCGGCTTTGAACAGTTCATCTGCATGTTTAATAAATGTATCCTTTTTAATATAATAACTTTGTTTATCATAATCTCTGTGGAATTTCCAATCATCATGAATACGGTCAGATATTTTAACAAAACTTTCGGCTGATGATATAAACGCTTCTAGGGAGATGAACTCGTGGTCTATCATATTTTCAGTTGTTATGGACTATGTTCTTATGTATAAAAGTCCTAATAAGTTTTCCTTAAACATAATAAACAACAAAATAAATAAATATAAATTAAAAAAGTCTCATTTACAGTATTATGTCAAACGTCAAATGTCGGGATGCTCGATAAACATCGATGTTCGATGATCATATAATATATTGAAAGCAAAAATATCGATGTTACCATACTAAACACATCGCAACATCGATATTAGCTTCGGCCTCATCTTACACGCGACACGCACGTCCAAAGTTTGAGTTTTTAAAAGCTGGCTCTACTCTTTTACAACAAAGAAACCGATAATTGGTAAAAATATTGGGATATGTAATAATTTGATCTGTTGCTTTATAAATTAATTATGTTTTATTTCTTTTTCAATTGTTAATGTAAATTTAATAAAGGGATCCGACATCGATGTTCGGTTTTTGATAAATATCGAACATCGATGTTGAGCTTTCAACTATGACTTCGATGTTTTTTAAATGACCTCATCCCTAATCAAATGTGGTCAATTGTCAAACTGACGTATGAAAATTATCCTTTTTGAGACTAGACTGGTTGTCAAAACTGGAGTTGAGGTTAGCATTTGTTGTGTTTTGAATTTAAAATATTAAACAAAACTTATTATACCAGCTATTAAGTTTTTGTGATTACACCAGTACTACACAAGCTTAGTTGTTGTGTGTAGTTATAGTTTAATGGAAGTAGTTTGCTTTTAAACTGTGAAAACAAAAATAAACATCAACAATATTAAAATAAATGCTCACTTAAATTAAGTCGCCCATCGAGATGAATCTTGAATTACTTGGTAATGTTTATTTATAAATACATTAAAAAATATACTATACATCGCACAAAACTTACCTAATTTACATGTAATTTTTTCAGAATCATTCGGTCAGAACTATCCAGAGGTATTTATTAACTTTACTCAAAGTTTTTATTTATAGTTTTGTGATATATTTATGGCTAATAACATAAAAATCTTGTGAATTATCTTACCCAAAAACATCCGGCATATCTTGTGGTTGAGAATTTTTACTTTCTTGACTGGCATAAAAATCTCATTAAATATGAATTTGTTCAGGAATTTGATGGAACATTAGATTCTATATCACTAGCTGCAACATGTGCCTTTAATCGTCGAGGTACATTATTAGCTGTTGGCTGTAATGATGGAAGAATATTTATCTGGGACTTTCTAACAAGAGGCATTGCAAAATCTATATCTGCTCATGTGTATCCTGTTTGCAGCTTAAGTTGGTCTAGAAATTGTAAAAAGGTAAAGGTCTGGGTAATTAAATTTAGGACATTGTTAAAGTTACTATGCATAATTTATACAAATTTTATGTAATATCTAGTCTATATTATAATATTTATATTAAGTTTAGTTGGTAATTTTAATAACTACATTTATTGTAGCTTCTGTCATCATCAACCGATCATAATGTATGCATATGGGATGTACTATCAGGAGAATGTGAGCAGAGGTATAGATTCCCAACACCAATACAGAGAGTTCAGTTTGATCCACGGAATGACAAGCGTTTTCTTGTTTGTCCGATGAGGCATGCTGCTTTACTTGTTGACACTGAAGGAGGTCATAAGATACTACCAATTGATGATGATGTAAGTGGGTCTAATAGTAAGATTAGAATATCATTATTTAAAACTTATATCAAAAGTAACTGCAAATATAAGCCAATATAAGTGTCTCATGCCAAGTCAAATTACTTATATATTTTTGATTCTAGGTTAAGGAAAATGTTATGAGAAAATTTTCTTAAAAGCAATGTTAATGATTATTTTCCCATCTTGAGAGGGTTCCAATCCTGTTTATTTACGGCCCTAATAATAAAAAAAATTTATGAAAAAAAGAAACTTAAGGACTTACATTAAAAGACTAAAAAACAATATTATATTCCATGTCTCACTGTGCACAATGCACCAGTTTGACTCTTATAATTATTCTAATGTATTTTTTAAGCTAAACCGGTACTGCAATGGTAGCATCACATATCAAACACTTTTCTAATATCGGCACTTCATAGGGCTGTCACTTAATATAATGCAGTGTAGGCCCGGCACATAACATGTTTGTCAAAAGAAAACATAGTCAAAATGTGGTGTTTTATTAATAAAATATAATATTTCAGGGTGACGTCAATGTAATAGCATCATTTGATCGGCGTGGCGATTACGTTTACACGGGGAATGCAAAAGGAAAAATATTAATACTGGACTCACAGAAATTAACAGTAAAAGCCAGTTTCAAGATAACTGTTGGTACATCTAGCACTACTGGTATCAAAAGTATTGAATTTGCTAGACGAGGCGAGTAAGTAGGCATCTTATAAATATATTTATTTATGATAGAGGAGGATGGTAATGTGTGGTGTACACATGACCATGGTGGGATATCACGCATTTTAAAACTTATACCTATTACTTTATTAGTCCCCCGCAGCTATATAGTATACTACTTGGATTTGTGAGTTATTTGGTCCTCGTTATTGAGAATCGAATGTCAATGTTGCAGATATAAGCATTCTTTGACTAAACAAAGACTCGTGATGAAACAAAGAGAACCCTTTTTTTAATCACGAGGATTATTATTATTATATTCTTTCGGGGACACCTGTGGTAGGACGGGTGATCAGTCCACGTTTTCAGCTGACCATTTCACCCATTTCCCCATTTCCTCCTTGTAGAGGTTTTGGGTCATCCAACTCTCCCCGTGTCCCCTTCAAACCTTCCGGTTTGCTTGCAGAATCTTATTATTTTTTCCATCTGTAGTTTGATCTCATCTTCTGTAACTTCGTCCGAACCCATATGTGTTTGTCGATCACGAGGATAGAACAGTTCGAAAGAAACAAGTAGCATTTTTTAAATTAAACATTTTGTGTAAATAATTTATGTAATGCGGTATGTGTATACAACTACAACATGTAAGTTATTTTTTGTAATAATACTTTTCATAATTACAGTTGCTTTCTGGTGAACACATCGGATCGAGTTATAAGAGTCTACGACACGAACCCTGTTTTGAAGAGTGGTGTAAATGGGGAACCGGAGCCTATACAAAAGTTACAGGACCTTGTAAATAAGTATGAATTTACTATACCCATATTATAAAGCTGAAGAGATTGTTTAAACGCGCTAATCTCAGGAACTGAGTTTGAATTGAAAAATTGTGTTAGATAAACCATTTACCGAGGAAGGCTTTAGGCCAGTTTAGGCTATAACATCACGCTGCAACCGATAGAAGCGAAAAAATAGCAAATAAGCGACAAAAATGACAGATTTTTGATAACGTCGGTTGCGTGCGATGTAAACGGTTCAAGAAACAAAAAAATACCTGTGAAAGAATTACTTCGTGTCTATTATTTAAGATTATATCGCAACACCCGTCTTTATGGTAATCACATTTGTTCGACATTAATGCATTATTACCAATTACAAATTTGTAAGAGTTGTCTCAAAGATATTAATCTTCCAAACAACAAAACAAAGTTTACTGGATCCGTTAACAAAGTGATGAAACTAGCCCACAATAATGGCTTCCTCTTACTACAACTCTATATTGTGTGTGTGTGTTTTAAAATGCTATTATAATTTAATTAAACACTTCAACGGTTTTAAACGCGTAATATATAAGTTAAACTACGACTACTATATTTGACGTTTAAACTATTTAAATGTTTTTATTTAAATGTACAACTGGCGTAAACTACAGTATTTATACTGTTAGAAAATAATTACAGGCGCTAGTCTATTTATTTTGATACTAGTGTATTACAAAGTAAATTATATTAGTAAGTTACAGAACTCCGGATCAAGGTTTTTTTACATTGGAAGTTCTATATCCTATATGGTACCATGACATTACGATATTACTTTTCACACATTATTTTTCCCTTTTTTTTATAGAACTACGTGGAAAAAGTGCTGTTTCTCAGGAGACGGTGAATATATCTGTGCGGGATCAGCGCGCCAACATGCACTCTATATTTGGGAGAAATCTATCGGGAACCTGGTGAAAATTTTACACGGCACTAAAGGAGAGATGTTGCTGGATGTTGTGTGGCATCCCATAAGACCAATTATTGCTAGCATCAGTGCGGGTAGGGATTCACTATCTCAGTATATTCCTAATCCACATCGCTTTGTTGGTCTAATATCCAAAGCCAAAATAGGTCGACAGCATCTTGTGTAGATGTTATGTGGCTGGGATATGAACAGGAGGTGTGAACCCTCTTCTCTATCATTAAACAATTATAGTACACTCGATTACAGTTCACGAGGGACATGATTCGAATCCCAAGTTTAGATCGGTTGAAGTATTAGTGTTTAGAATATTTTTCTTATAATTTCTATTACCAGCCCTGGTTTTTAATTTGGTGTCATCACCAACCACCACACCACCTTTAGAGATTTTAAGTCACTGGTCTCCGTTTTTATCTCTCTGTTACTGTCACACTGGCCAACCACTGCCTATGCTTCTCAACCTCCTCTCGTATGAGAATCACAAATACGAAATATTGACAATGGGTAAATACTGTTGCATACCCTCACTTTTCTGAATTACATACACTTTGTTGTAGTTTAGCTATCGTAATTCAAGGTTAGAAAGCCTAGCCTCATCTTTAAAGAGATAAGCATAAAAGAAAAAAAAAGAAAGATTTAATGTTTTTAAATGAACGGTTCTTGCTCCTGTTTAAAACTTTGAACTTTTATATAAGTTTAAGCTACTCCACGTGGGGATCAGGACCCAATTCCTTCTTTGTGTACCATACCTTGTTAACCATGTTTATTATATGTTACATGAATTCCTACTGACGATATTGTTTATTAAAATGTGTCTATTAACATATTATTGCAGGCGTTGTTTCAATCTGGGCTCAAAACCAAGTGGAAAATTGGTCAGCTTTCGCTCCCGATTTCAAGGAGTTGGACGAAAATGTGGAATATGAAGAGAGAGAAAGCGAATTTGACGTTGAAGACGAGGATCGGTCTGTGGATATGGCGGGGGAAAGTCGCGATGACGAACAAGTGGAGGTGAGTATTTAACTACATGTAATATAATGACATATAGATGGCGCTATATACAATCAAAGCAATATTTCAAAAGTTTTGGTTACAAATTGCCCAGACTTTTTACCCCTTCTTTTAGTGGTGCTAATTTTGTACTATGTAGTGTGGAATATTTACTTATGTATACTAATATATAAAGCTAAAGAGTGTTTGTTTGTTTGAACGCTCTAATCTCAGGAACTCGCGGTTCGAATTGAAAAATTGTGTTGGTTACAGCATTTATCGAAGAGGTAGACCATAAAACATAGCCCTGTGACTAATACAAGCGAAGTTACAGCGGGAAATGTGAAAAAAATTGGGAAAATTATTCATCCTTATGGGTTTCAATTGTGCGCGCTGCAAGAACGGTTTAAGATACCCAAAACATATGTAGGAAAGAGTGATTTCTCTTTAAATGACATAAACAGAGTCCGTGACAGTATAGGTGTATCTTTTAAGATTAACTTGCAAGAGTGACGGTACGCGGCCGATATCGTGGGTAAAATGTTAAATTTATAGAGTTGCACAGGAGGTTTGCAAAAACGAATTTGGATGCCCAAATTATTTCGTAGCGGACGAAGTCGCTAAAACAGCTAGTATATTATAAAATACTGTACTCAATTACGTGGTAAAAGAAAAATCCTAACTAGTACTACTTACTAGCCCTGATTTCAAAGTTTTACCCCTACTATTTGTAGGGATAAAATGGTACTACTAATGGTAATCTCTAAAAACTGTTTGTATGTAGTATGAAATATTTACTTATGTATGGAAAAATACTGTACTAACATACGCGATAAAAAAAAATCAGTAATTTACTTCCTAACCTTACTAACCTAACCTTAATTGAAAAATTCCTAAAGTTGAGAATATTCTATAATGTATTCGAATGTTCTAGGTGGATGTGACAACATGCGAACCAGTAGCAGCCTTTTGCAGTTCTGATGAAGAAGGCGAAGACGAGAACCTCCTCGCATTTCTGCCTATTGCACCAGAGATAGAAGAACCAGAGGTCAATAACGGCTCAATTTTTTTTTTATTTTTTTAACATTTATGAGTACACAATATTTTAAACTTCTTCTTAATCGCAACCTTCACTGCCTAGTTGCAGTACTGCCTTATCCACCAACTGTTTCCACGACCGTTTCAACAAGAGAATTAACCAGATTCAACAGAGATTCCCTTGTCCCATCCTTCGAAAGCTGTCCTCATGATGAGTTCGCCATGAATGTTGAAGAGGAGTAGTGATATGATGCTACTAAAGATACTAAAGGCTTTGAAATGCCCATCTATGAGAACTTTCCAAAGACAGTCCCATCTTACACAATCAAACCCCTTTTGAATCAGTCAGTGAAACACAGGATAGAGACGTCTCTGTTTGGAAGAACCATTGAAAAATATTTGTAACTATAATTTTCTAGTAAAAAATGGCATGTATTTTATAACAGGATGGCTGGGCTGCAACCCAAGAAACGGTCACACCAAGCGAGACACCTGAGAAGCTGCAACCGGCTGCTAAACGTCCGCGGACTGCTACATACGACATTGCGCTTAATATCGATCCCCCAGGTCAGTATTCCCTTATCCCTATTCCCCTAGCTATATTTAAATCAGCCAATGTATTTGTATTGTATATTATACATAATTATGTTTTCTTTTTATAGACCAAAATTTAATTTGATTAGTCCAATGGAAACAATATATGGCTAACCAATGGAACGTGGGTTCGATTCCCACCGAATCCAACATGTTTCTGAAATGTTATTTATAATTTTTATAATCCATATCTGGAATATGTTGAAACAAAAAAAAAATACTACCACTACCCACGAAACATATAAACACTTATTTAAAATCCGCAAGTTTAGATTTATATAAGGTTACGGAGGCAGTCTGAGTCTCAAATCAGTTATTTATTTTTGTTTTTTTTTTTCAGAGCAACCAATAGCGTATAGTGGCAAAAATAAACAAGCCGCTGGTAGCAAAAAAGTCGCCGGGAGACCAAGAAAATAAAGAAAGTATTTTAATATTTGTTTCATTCTATCCGCGATAAATAAGTTTAAGGCTTAAAGTGAAACGCTATAAATATTTACAAATTGTTATGCCATTTGCATTAGACAGCTTTATAGAATTAAATAAATTAATTTAAAGGCTTTAAACGCGAAATATATTAGTTAAATTTCTTCTGATTTATATTAAGTCTTGTCTTTTCTTTATTAAATGTGTACTACTCGCGTAAAGTACCGATAATACTTTATATAAATTCTAACTACATATCGTCGTGGCTTCTACGGGGGGCCCTCCGGTCGCATCATTTTTTCAATCTCAATAGGTTAAATAAATATAAAACTTCGTTATATAGGAGAAAAACATTTATTTCGAAAAAGGAAATACCTCTGTAATAAAATCGTATTTAGAGTATACAATAAGTACTTATCGTTCTGTATATAAATAAATCTCACTTAAGATTAAACAAAAATAATAATAATACATTCGAGACCGAGGACACCAACTGAAACCTAAGTTACAATCACAGCGAGCGTCTAAGCGTCTACGCCGTCGGTATAAATACAATTATCTATATATTTACATACATCCATCTACAACTACGCGTCTAAGTCGTCTTCGCGCTGACTCGAGAAATAACTAACCAAGCCCCCGAAAACGCTTCCTTCTTCTCGCGGAGCTCCAGTGTCCCCGCTGGGTACTGCGCCCTCATCCTGAGACAGATCATTTTCCTCCGCCTGGGGGTTACTACTGCCCTCGGGAACTTCACTCGGCTCCTCTACTTTAATATTGCTTAATTTCATTGGAACATTTTTATTTACATTTCCATCCAGTTCGGGAATTTCCGGTTTGGTTTCGGGGGGGGATTGCGGATGTTCCTCCCTGGGAGATTCACTCTCTCGCGGTTCTGGAGTGGAATCGTTGGGGTGCGGTGATTTTCTTATAAGTACAGAGTCTCGCATCATCATTGGCTGATTATCGATCCTGTTTCCGTACTGCGCGTACGCTGACATGCCGGGACTAGACTGGTCTGAAGTCGGATGTCGTATCGGCATGCCGTACGGAGGTCTTATTTGAGGCCTCAAGTATGGATAGTGCGGTGGCAGGTCGTGACCCATTAGCCTTTCTGGCCTTATCATATCTAGGGGCGGTCTTGACATATCGCGAATCAGATTCGGATCCTGAAAACGAGGTAACTCGGAAATTTTATCTGACCCCGGAGGTTGCAACATGTCGTGCATCGGGCGGTCCGGACGAGGCTGCCTAAGTAAGTCGTGTATTGTACGATTGGCACCAGACGGCCGCAACATTTCGTGCATGGGGTGATCTGGCCCTGGAGGTCGAATATCTTGCCGATCAGGAACTGGATGCCGTATGGTATCATGCATCGGACGTTCGGGGCCTCGTGCTCGTAACATATCTTGAATATGGCGATCCGGTGCTGCCGGTCGAATATCGTGTCGTTCCGGTCCCGGATGGCGTAAGACTTCGTGCATGATTCGCTCCGGTCCTGCTGGCCTTAGCATATCAGTCATGGAACGTTCATGACCCGGCGGTCGCGGCATATCATGATATCGTATATCATGTGGAACATTACGATCTGTAATAGGTCGAGGTACCTGTCTTTCAGGAGTGGGAAGTCTATTTTCTGGTATATTCGTTGGTGATCTATCGACAGGCGGTCGTAACATGTCTTGTGAGATAGGTCGAATCGGAGCACGAATCATATCGTGTAAGATGGAACCCTCAGACCCTGGCGGCCTGTTCATTTCGTGCATTATAGGTCTTTCGTGCTTTAGCATGAATTTATCAGGTCCACTGGGACGTAGCATGTCGTGAAGACCTCTGCTAGGCGGTCGCTGGACATCGTGCCTTAAGGGTTCGAACGGCATTCTCTCAGGACCGGACAGAGGACTTCTAGAGGGTGACGCCCTAGGGTCTCCGTGTAGGTAGGGTGGCATATTTGGCATGCGATGTAACGAGTTGTGATGTAAGCGTGCTTGTAATGCTTCAGCCTGTGACACCGGCGGAGCGTAGGGCCCGTACGGACCATACTGAGGGGCGTAAGGCCCAAGAGGTCGAGCTTTATTTTCCGTGTGTTTTATTCTATTACGAGGTTGTTCTGGAGAAAGAGGACGCTGTGAAGGCGATCCGGGTGGCGACTGGTACTCGGGCTCCGTTTTCACTTCAGCTTTAATTTTAACAGGAAAGTTGTCTGGCGTCGGAGAGATTTGTTGATGCGGTGAAACGTTCACGTCAGACGGTGGACGGATTAGCATCGGTGGGTTACCAGGCTGGGGGAGTCGTAAACCCGGCGATGGAGAAGACTGGACACCGGACGCATGCTGGTTAGGGGGAGTACTTTGTGCAAGACCAGCAGGTGCGTGTGGTCCGTGTGGTGATTGAGACATAAGTCCGTGGGGTGATTGGGACATGTGACCGTGCGGGGAGGAGGCCGGACCGTGCACACCAGGTGGATAAACACCTTGTGATTCTGGCCTAGTCGGTCGAAGCGGGAAGGAGGTGGGGTGAGGTCCAGGAGGGCGATACGCTGGTGGCCTGTGGTGAGGCTGAAGGGGACCATGGGGAGAAATGGGCGGACCATGTGGCGCGGGAACCGATCCTTGTGGTGTGGCTGTAGGACCCTGCGGCGAAGAAGGGGGACCATGCGGAGGCATAGGGCCGGGGGGACCGTGTGGGTTACCACGCGGATAGTAATACTGAGATGGATATGTAGGACGTCCTTGAGGGCCGAGTCCTGGGTGCAACTGATACATCATTCCTTGTCCCCGCGGGCCGTAACTAGAACCGGCGGGAGGGTACATCATTTGGCCCCTAGAAAAATTATTCAGTTTATTATATTTAACAATAAAAATTATTACTTAAAATTATAATAATATTACTAAAGTTTTCAAACTTTGTAGTTTCATCTTCAATGCTTTCTTAAGCTGCCAAAGCATAAGACGTTGAACCTTAATACGCAAGTGTTAAGGTTGGAATTACATTGCGCGATAGGTGCATGTAAAAGTTTTCAAACTAAATATTACTGTTTTACTACTACTAACCGGTATTGGTGATTTAACATGTGAGGCATTCGTGTGATAATACTGGGCTCTTCCGACACAGGTTTAAATGGTTGCGGTGAGCCTGCGACAGATAATGTTCCTGAAAAACCAAATCCATGCGATTACAAAATACCTAATAATTAAAAAATTCATCAATCAATCTATGTATATATACATTTTTACTATTATATAATGTGATACCGACTGGATCACCCCATCTCTCCCCTTTCACTTCTTGGCTGCCAGCAACCTTACCTATACTAAATATAAGCAACGAAAAACTACCTTCTCTCATAACGTGATGGTGGTCCGGTCTCATCATCATCCTATCCTCGCCTCCCGCCATGCCGCGTAATTCGGGTCGAACCTGTGAATATATACACAACTTTTACAAGAAGATGCACGTAAAGTGTAAACACTAAAATATATTAAGTATTACTCTTGTTCTTAGGACTTGGAGACTGAGTAAAAAATTAAGAAAGAAAAAAGTTTGTATTCAAAATAAATATAATCTTCTAAAGCTGATCGCTTAAAAACTATCGGTGTCTTGTTTTAGGCCGTTTGAAACATTCTAGTCTAGTTAGAAAAAAAAAACAAATTTGTAACCTGTAGTCGCGGCTGTTGGTTATGTGGATAGCGATCTGGAAAATCGGGCGGACGACCCCCAAATTCGGGGCGGACACCTTGATAACTTGGTTGAACACCCGGATACTCCGGTCTCGGCCCAGGGTAATCAGGCCGACCCATAAATGCTTCTCCAGGGGGCCGAGCGAGTCCGAACTCTGGTTTTTCCCTCTTTAATCGGCGGCTCTCTTGTAATGCTATCTTTGCCAATTTCTTTTCTTCTCTTTCCTTTGCCTTGAGCTCTTTTAGTTTTTCCTTTTCTTCTTTCTTTTGCAATCTTTCCATTCTTCGTGCCTCCTTTTCAGCTTGTTTCGCTTCTCGCTCTTGGCGTTTTTTCTCTCGCTCCACCTATAACACAATCGTCGTTTGTAGTCAGTTAAAAAAACAATACAGTCTTATAAAGCTATTTAAATATATTTTTGTTATGAACACACCGTTAATTGTTTCTTCACTTATAAGAAAATTAACAGATAATAGGATAGAATTATACTACTCACTTGATTCGGTGTAAGCACTGCATTTTCAGGCCTAAGATCTGAAAAGACACAAAAAATAAAAAAACGTCAAGATATTACATAGATGCTTTAATAAATAGATACATTCTAATTAATTCATACCTTTGATCTTGACCCCGACAAGTTTGGCAAGTGCATCGTCGGAGGGTGGAGTGGTAGCACTGCCTCTAGACCCACCTCGACCACGACCACGCCCCCCACTGGAAATATACAATTGTTAGGTTTTTATGGTAGAAGTGAATAAGCAAATATATAATACCCCAGCAAATTAAAAATAAGCCTGTGGGCCTATTTCGCATTGCTTAAATTTTGTATACGCGTGAACGATATGGAAATAAAAATATGCTTCTTGTAGTGATAACTTTTTAATAGTGAGTAAAACGCTTCGTTACGTAACGCGTGACTGTATTAGTCTGTCTGTTCACGCAACACATTGAAACGACTGAATATCTATACAGATTCAGAGAAATGAAGGATGTCTGAGTTTGGTTAATGATAATTGAAAGTAGAATCTTACCGGCTTCCTCGTCCACCTCGACTTCCGCGCCCTCTTGATGGTTTGGCCGATATTGCTTGTGCCTCTGTTAAATTATGTTACACCAATGATACATTACATAGTACAACAGTGCAATAATAGTCTAAGCAGACAAGCTGGATGGTAGGAGGAATGCTTTAACGGTGTGTCGCCATTTTTAATTCAAACATCCTTAGAATCATCAAGTGACAGATGAATTTTCACTTCATATCTTATACATCGCTCTGTGAAAGGAGCATGTGATGGACGGAATGTCGATACTGCCAGTCGAATAATGTTCAGATACTAGAGACAACAGAACACCAGAATGTTCCCAATTAACCGTTCAAAACGCGTCGTATACACCATATATTTTAATTACGGCCTGACGTTTGGATGGTCAGTCCGTACTTCCAAATTGTTACAAATTTAACTATTATATTTCGCGTTTTAAACGGTTAAATGCAGCATTTAAATAATTTCTGGTGTTCTTGGTCTGTAAAAAAAATATTTACATTACACGCGTATAATACGACCGACGTAACTTGGCAAGTCTGAACATAGGTTAGACGAACTTTGGCGCATGTATACTCGTAAAGAAAACTAATACTGCCATTTATTTTCGTTACAAAAATATAACAATAGAGAAATAATAATATTAAATTTAACAATAAGGAATCACTTTTCTAACGGAATGCGCTCAAGACAGAGATAACGAAATTAACGCAGAGGAGTGACCGAGACACACTACTGTTTAGCGAACATAACCGAAGCTGTACGAAATAACCAAATAGAGATGTCCGTACTCGTCCCTTGAGTGTCGTTTAATCGATTCCTATTGAAATAAAAAAAATTGGATCGTAGAAATATATAAAATGTATAAAGCTTTAAAGAAGGGCAAAATATGTAAAAATATTAATTATATAAATAATATCTCATATTTAACTAAACCACGTCGTTCAATAAAGAAAAACAAGTTATTAATGATTTTATTTTCATTTCATTATTATTTACTAATAACACCATTACTGTTCTCTTAATCCATTTACTACAATATCCCATACGATTAAAAATTCATAATCAAAATCGATAAAAATCGATTACGAAATTTATTAGAATAAACGGTCGATTGTATTAACAATGGGTCAATTCTCTAGCCTAGATCTCCGTCCCGCGCACCTCGCTCTTACCATCGTTAACATCCTAAGGAACATTTCAGTGCAGCGTTTCGCGCTAAGATCAGACTTGCAAAGTTAGTTCGGTCGTATTATAATTCATAGAAACCAGAAATTACGTTATGGCTATCCTAGAGCCGGTCAGAAAAACATTTATTAGTAAATAATATTAATAGACATCGACAAACCTAGATGAGCTTGCAGCGCCTCTGTTTTGGCACGAGTGACGTCATCAGGTAGCTTCTCCAATGGTACAACAGCGGTTTTGGTAATCAGTTCAGAGATGGCGCGTTTCTTCTCCTCGTCATCGGAGTCCCGCTTCTCCGCTTCGCGAGCCTTCGCGGAGTCATCCGAACTTAACTCGGAGTCGTCTAACTTGAACTCGTCTGAACTGTCCGGCATGTGCTTTCCACTGGATTTGTGCATTTCCTAAATGGACAGTTACATAATGAAATAATATTAGAATTAAATACTGCATGTAGTTTAAGCGCGTACGTACACATTTAAATAAAACAGTTTAACGAGTGTAGACGTGAAATATACTAGTTAAACTTAGTCGTAAATTATTTTAACTACCGTGACCATGTAGATAAATAATTTTCAAATAAGTTTAACATACTAAACAATATTTCGCGTTTTAAACCGTTAAAGTGTTTTATTTAAATGTGTAAACTACAGGCAGTATTTAGACGTTTAATTAAATAATAAAAAATAAGGTAGTTTAATTGCTTGAAACAGCAGCACGCATTTTTCGGTCAATGATTTTCACAATATGCCAAAATATGTCAAAAATAAAGTTTTCAAATGTTACTGTTATCATTAAACATATCTGATTGAACACCGGGAAATAACAACTTAATGAATTATGTCGTCCATTTATAGACTTCCCCACGAAGTTGACCTACCATTTAGACCAGTCAGTGTTAGCGAAAAAACTGTTATCATTGCTCATAATTCACTGTTGGTATTTAAGGCCTGGCTTGAAGGGCTCGTTACCAGGCCATAAAATATAAAAGAAGATAGGAAGAAAACTCACATCCTCCGATTCAGTGTTGGGCATCTCTGTGTAGTTTATCTTCTTTTGTCTAGTTCTGTGCTTCGGTGACCAGTCGTTGGGCTCATCGCTCAAGCCGCCGTACGTAACGCGGGGTCGTATCGCGTTACCGAACGAATCGTATTGCGTGAGACCACTTTTACGAGGCCTTTTCGTCAATTTATCGCGTCTTTTCGAAGAGTGGTGGTGCTTTTTCGACTTTTGCCTGTGAATTTGTAAATGTTATAATAAAATCTAGGTAAAAGCAATGAATGAATATAATAAGTTATTCCATACTTCTTAGAATGCTCTTTCTCGGCAGCCGACTCGCTGGAACTGTCTTCAAAAACACCTTTCTTCTTTTTCTTCAGATCAGGTGAAGACTCAACGATTCTTTTTACTTCTAGAAATAAAGGCAAAATATATTAGTTATATTTCTTTTATAATATTTAAACTAAGGCCCGGCGTCTTTTGGATGCAGCAGCCGTAATCATGGGTCAAATCTACTACGCTAGCGTCAATAGTAATAAGTTGAGCTCATATATTTTACTCTTTAAACAGTCAAATTTTTCATTTTAATGTATAATTATTACTTACATGTATTATTATTTGAATATTTGTTGACATAAATACAATATAGTAAGATTCGATAAAAACCTCTATGCTCGTCTGACGGTGATTCGCTAGAACTGCCACGTGAGGATATCTCAGAAGAAGACGATTCTAGTCTGGAAATGAGTGAAGGAATAATTTATTATTATTATACTATTTTGATAGGGAAGCAGTTATATTAAACATAAAGAAAAATGTAGTGGAATCTCGGGTTCAAACTAAGCTGTATGCTTTAACGATTAAAAACCGAATAATCGCTGTTTTTCTCAATTAGAGGATATATATATATATATATATATATATATATATATATATATATATATATATATATATATATATATATCATAGGTCTGTCTGTAAATGAAACTTGGCGATAAAAGGAGTGGCGGCGAGTTTTTTGCCAGTTCTTCTCGTTCGTTTACGCCCTTGATTTTGAGAAGCGGTAGTAAATGTACATTTTTATTTTGTAACTGATGTTACGTTCATAAGTGTACCTGACTGACTTTGAATATCCCATAGTTAGGATTCATAAGGATCATGTTATAAGTACCCGGTATCCTTGAAGTCTTCGTCAGTTTCGTCATCGTCCTCGGATGGAACGTCGAGCGAGTTGAGCTTGCGAGCTTTACGGCGTTGCTTGCGAGTTACTTTCCTGGGCTCTATCGGTTTACCCTGGACAAAGCGATATTATAAAATTATTATTTTTTTATGATTGAGAAGAACAGACCTGGTTCTCTTCATGGTTGGTGAAATAGTTCAGCCATAATTGATACTCATAATAGCAACGGGCGGTGTGGACATTATGTGTACTTTAAAAAATACCTGTTCAATTGCTTCTCGCTCAGCTTTCATCTTCTCCTCCTCAGCAGCTTCAATAATAGTGGAGATGTCTTTGCCTCGACCCTGGTTTCCAGCGCTCGTTGTCGGCTCCACATATTCCTCCTGTAATGTGTTTATAATAGATTTTAGAATAGACTGGTGAAAACCGCTTTTTAGATTTCTAGGCGACTTTAAAGGTATTATTAAAATAAACTGAGAATCCGCCGTTTGTTTTTGACACTTCGATAGTTATATAAAATAATATATTAATGTAAATAAATGAAAAAAAGTGCTCACTTATTTATTACATAGTTCTTCAATAGATTACTTACAAAATGCACATAATCATTAAACAAATATATAAATCAAAATGGGACAAATAAGTAGAATTTGTCCCATTTTGTTTTTTTTTATGATAGACGAGAATAGAGAAGCAAGGCGTTTACTTGAAGGAAGCCATCTAACAAGATGCGCTGTCGACCCATAATCGCTTTGGAC
The DNA here is from genome assembly GCA_963661955.1 of Leptosia nina. Lineage (NCBI taxonomy): Eukaryota > Metazoa > Arthropoda > Insecta > Lepidoptera > Pieridae > Leptosia > Leptosia nina. Next base: position 6,872,643 of record CAVLEF010000011.1, read on the forward strand.
ATTGGGGAATCTATACTTTCATAGACTGAATCCGAGATGCGATACAACTTCACGGCTCTTTCATCTAATATGCTTACGTTAAAAATTGTTACCAATGCTATTTAAGGTATTATTTATACAACTGAGTTTAGGCTACAGTCATATAGTATTTACCTTGATGGCGGAAGAGATGAGGCGGTCGTATTCTCTAGCCCGGTACGATACTGGCAGTTGCTTGCGCGTGCGCAGTCTATATACACCACCAGAAGACGACGACGACGACCAACTTTCGCTACCTTCTAAAATAAATAATATTTTTATTTAAATAGAAATATTTATATTAGTACAATAGTAAAGAAATTAAAATATGTATAGATTTTATTTTCCGTTCAGTTATTTATGAGTTCAACCATTACAAACATTAACTAAATAAAGCAAAATTTGCATATTTAATTGCAGGTCAAGTGGGTTCTTACCAGATTCGTCTTCAGACTTATCCTCGCTTTCTTCCTTTTTTACTTCTTCTTGCTTTACTTCTTCTTCCTCAGGTTCCTCTAGAAGTTTCCTTTCCCTCTCCGCCTCTACTTGTGCAACTAGTTCATCATATTTAACTATTTCTTTTTCTAGAGCCGTAATAAGGAATCCCTAAAAAGAAAGATACATCAACATTTATAGAAAGAAGGTTTTTTAAGTAATCTTTAGCAAATCTAAAGTAATTGAAAGGACGTTATAATCTATCAATGCCCCACTGATGCGCAAAGGTTTAGACCCACCATGCAGCACCAGGATTGATTAGTTGTATTTATACAATAAGTAATAATAAACGATATCGACACGGCTTAACGTACTTTTCGAGGCAAGAATATAGAGGTATAACAACAAAAACTGTAGTTCTTACAATTCTAAATAGCTTGGTTAAAAAACCAGTCTGAAATTTTGTTAATTAATTACTTACATGTTCACAAGGTGGGCAAAACCATTGAGAATGTGGTACCAGGAATAACATCGGCTTGAGACAGCTGGCGTGGTATCCAGCGTCACACTTGTCGCATAGAAGGATCCACTCGGGCTGCTCACCGCTGCCACATCGACGACATGCACCATCAGAACCTTGTGCATCTGCTGCAAAATTTAAAAGTGCACCGTTTAACAGATGATTAACAACAGTACAACATTTTTGAGCTAACAGCACAACATTTTTAGCCTACATAACAAAACACATGTATCACAGAACTTCTAGTATGCTATTAAGTTAATTTACTATTTTCATTAAAACTCTAATAGACATTAAAAAGCAGTTGACTACAAAAATTCTCTTAGTTGCATGTATAGTTCAATATTAAAATTATTAAATTATAGCTATAATTATTGTACATTACAAGCAAGAGAATATAACATACAGCACATAATATGCAAACTTACCTTCTTGTAGTGTTCTTGCTCTTTTGACTGGTTCTTGTTCCTCACTCTCTAGATCTGATTCTGGCGAGAATTCATGATCTGACTTATTGAAAACGACTGAAAATATAAGAGGTAAATTAAATCTTGCTAAACGTCGTACAAGTTAAATAAAACTTTAATAAGAAAAAACATTGAAAAAGGACCATTTTAAGGACCACTTTTGTATAAATATATTGTGTTTTTTTTATAATGATTATTTTTTCAACCACAGTTTTATAATTATATTGATATGTAAATATTTTTTTATGACGAAGAAGACAAGCTTGAGGTTCTTAAAGAATAAATACATGATAATAATGGTCTATTTAACTGGTTTTTAACATAACTGACTGTTTTACTATTTCTAAACTTATATTTAATACAGTATCATAATATCAGTAATGGACGCTATATTTTTAGCCATGTCAAATAGCCCGTTGACGAATGAAGAATAAAATGACAACATCATAATCGATCAGGTAAAGTAATACTTACGATCGGGTTCATATTGAGGGTCAAATAGTGGTTCATCTGAATCAGAATCCTGATCAGGGCCCGTCGAATCGGAAGCTTTCCACTTGTTCTGCTTTTTACGCGAGGACAACCTATGATCTGAGTCCGAACTACTGCCACTCGCTTTCCAATCCTCTTCATCATCTTTGTTCTGTTTAAAAAAATATAATTTGTTACAAGGCAGCCTCTCCAGTAACGATACTCGCTTAAAAGTAGAAGGTGCAAAACTGGACTAATTATTATTATAGCACTAGCTTAATGACCAAGATAGACCAAAATAGCGACACAAAAAAAAATAACTAATACAACATTAATACATATGCAATGGCATTTATAAAATAATTGCTTTGTGATAACTAACTAATACTAGCTTAAGATACATTGTCACCGAATAAACCTTTCTGTTTTTTTATTTAACCATATTGTTTGTTAACACCAGATTTTAAATAATTTAAATACATGGGACAATTTGCAAGTAATCTAGATTACATTACAATATATACGACACAACAACTCACCTTTTTTTTATGTATCATCTTCAGTTCCCTTAAAGTCACCTCTTCTAGTTGTCTCCTATCGGCTTCTTCCTTTATCTTCATCTGAGCTATCCGGCGAGACTGTCTAACAGGCGTATCTAGATCCTCGGACTTGTCTCCTTTTGGCTTTTGTTTGTCATTCTTCTGTTTCTTTTTTAATTTCTTTGCAGACTTTTTCCCAGCTGCAAAATTTTAAGTATTTATTTAATTTCTTTGACAGATACATCTTTATATAGTTTATTGAAACCCTAACCACAGACTAATCGGTTGGGCGGTGTGTTACATACTCTGGTCAAAGTCTGATCAACTACTTGTCCATAATTTCTTACAATAAACTTAAAAAAAAATCTAAGTTTTACCTAAACTGTACAGGGTCTCTTCCTCTGATTCGCTTGAACTCTTCGCCAGAAATTTTGCCTCAACTTTTTTTCTGAAACAGACAATAATATTATGGTTTTTTATAAAAGTTATGGACATACCTAGAAAACAACGAGTGTGAGGAAACAAGCTTCTATCTACTCACTGAATGCTTCATGTATTCAGAATTAAAGCAAACACACATAAGAACTGATTATATAATAGGGGATGATTAAAGAATTAATGTAAAGATTCTGCAAAGCAGAAAGATGACCAAATGTCCTCCACAAAGGGGGAAACGGCGAAAAGCCTTCATTGCTGTCCCCAATAGAAAATAATAATAATGTGCTGAATTCACAAATATTTACACCCTGTATTTGGTAACAATGAAATTCCCTACCTTGACAAATTTACATATTCAATGCCATAATAAATAAGAATAATACAATTTTTATTTTATATACATTTACCTTGAACTTGTAACTATTTTCTTAGGTTTGATCTTTAATCTTTTTCCACTACTAAGGGGTTCATCCTCCTCACTCTCACTCTGAGATTCTGACTTACTTTTATCACTATGAGTTGAATTTAATAAGGATCTTTTTACTGCCTTACTTTTCCTTTTTGAATTGTTTATCCTTTCATTGTTTTTTGAGTCTTTATTGTAAAGAAACTTTCTGCATTTAACTTTTCCTTTCTTGGCTTTAATTTTTTTTCTATTAGATATTGAATCACAATTTTCATCTACATTGCAATTTTTGTTTTCAATATTGTCATTACCCACATCGCTTTTATTATCTAAATTGCCTTTAGAGAGTGATACATCGTCATCTGTGGGCGCAGAATCTAAACGCAACTTTTTTGAAGGAAGGGGGTCCTCTTTTAAATCTGTCGCCGGTAATTTATTCTTGTCATGTTCATAATCATCGTCATCTTGCTCAGAAGATAGACTACTCTTTCTCTTTTCAATAATACTGTTTTTACCATTGTGAAATTTCTTTGTTTCTGGTACTGAATTTATCTTTTCTTTATCTTTAATATTTTTTCTAAGCAGATGTTTCTTTTTTACTTTGCCTTTAACTTTCTTTTTAGATTTATCATTGTCTTTACTCGGAGTACTACTATCATCTACAGAACTATCTTTTTTATCATTTTCATTACTAACAGTGTTAGAAATAGAATTACTGTCGTTGTCAGTTGGCCTCTTACACTGCTTCTTAGAATCTGAATTAAGAATTTCGGCAAAATCATTTGATTGTTTTTTCAAAGATCTCTTGTTCATAGATTTTAATTTCACTAATCCTAATTTATTTGTACTATTAAGAACTTCATTGTGTTCACCATTGCATTCTTCAGGTGGGTTGTCTTCACCAGAATTTTCTCCACTGTGTGTTTCACTGTTGACTTCAGGATTACCCGTACAATTATCATAACCCCAACCGTCACCATAAATGAACATAACAGGTTCACTTATTTCATCCCCAATAAAATAAGAACTTTGGCAGTCAGCACCATTCCCTTCCCCAGTTATAATCATAACTGGTTCTTCTATCGCCTCACCAACACTTTCATTGCAAACTGAATTTTCTTCTTCTTGTGTGGTTTCTGTGTTTGATACTGTTTTTTTCTCATCTTTTATTAATTCTTCTGTTTTATGTAATATTGTATTAGATTTTTTATCAATACCCTCAGTGTTATCTCTAATTGGGCTCTTTAATGGATCTTCAGACTTCTTTTCACTTTCCTCTAGATCTATTTCTTTATCCTCTTTCATTTGTTTAGGTTGGGTAGTCTGTTTTTCTTGCTTGGATTCATTCTTTGATTGTTCTTCATTATTTTCAATCTCTTTAAGTATTATTTTACTTGCAGAGCATTTCTCAACATTCTGATTATCACTTTCGTGTCCGGACTCTGATTCTGGGCTTAAAAATTCATCTTCATTTTCATCTTCGTGGTCATCAGATTGAGTCTTCTGAAAAAATAAAGATAATTTATATAAAAGGTTGTTCCCGTGGCATTAAGAAAAAAAAAGAGATTTTGTTACATACCTCCTTCTTTTGAACTACTTCATTACCACTGGAGTCTTCACTATTTAGATTGCTTGCACACACTGTACTTGAAACTGAGATTTCTTCTCCATTTTTCAATTGGGCAATTACTTTTTGTAATTCTTCCCTTGACCTTAAAAATAGATTGAATTTATGAAAACTTAATATTTTCACACCATCTAAGCTGAATGTTAATTATGCAAATATAGCCAGAATAGCTTACATAATAGCTCTATAAGTAGAAATAGAATATTAAAAAAACAATACATGTTCATAAGCATCTTTTGAACATCAGTGTTAATTTTAATGGTTGGATTGATTTTAAATAATAAGTTGAGAACAATTAGCATTTTACTAATAGCAAAGTTACCTTGCAATTAATTGCCACGTTTCTTCATCCTGATCTTCCTTATACAAACACATATTCGCTTCGTGGTCCACTTGCATCCAGTAAACACATCCATTTTTATCTCGCCCTATAGGATCTAACCTCAACTCCTTGTAAGATAAACTATTAACAGTGTTCTTAAATTTCGGATGGCAAGTGAATTGATATTCAAGGAGTAACTGTTAAATAAATAAGAAAATTAAAAATGGTATCATATAAAATACTAAATTACTTCGATTTTGTTATCAAAATCCGACTTTTTTATAAAACTTAACTATTCCATTTTAAACCGTTTATTTTTATAAATGTGTATTACTCACATATTATAATACAGTCAATTAACAGTCAGTAATTGATTAAAAAGATTTAAAAAGAAATCAGGTAATTAATAATTAAGGATAATTAACAACCTAGTGAAAAAAATAAGTAAACACTTACTTTCAAGATTTTTAACTTTACTTGAGTGCTAGCTTTCTTGTAGGAAAACCTTTCTATCTCCCAAGCTTCCTGATGGTGGGCTTGCTGATGACAGAACTTGATAAGAGACTTCTCCCATCTAGTACTCTGAACAGATTTCTGTGCACGACGTAACAATCTCAAGTGCAAATCTTTCAATGGCTCCAATACTAAAAAGCAAAACACGATAACATATTTTGATAGTTTATTCACACTGTTTACAATTTGACATAACAATCCTACCTTCTTCTGTGTTTTCTATTAGCTCCTGCAATTTAGATAAAGAAGGGATATCTAAACCGTACAACTTCCCAAATACTTTCAAGAATGAAAAGATAACAGCAAAATTAGGATCATTCGTACAAGAAATTTCTCCGTCAGACGCCATCGTCGTCACTTATTGTGCCTTTTTACATATCATTGCTGGACCCTAATTGGTATTTACTCTGGGCATTTGATAATTTCTCTTATAACTAATGGAATAATATAAAACATGTACATGATTCACGAAAATATTAATAATTTTCCATCACTGTAAGCTTCTATTCTTTTCCAAAATAATAAAATAAGACCCAATGACAGCAATTGCTATTCGCTACATAGAGTAGTAGACCACAGATGTAATCATACATTTCCAATAAAATTTCCTAGTCTTATTACTGAAGACTTTAACGCTACAGATAAAAGCAGCGATAAAGCCCAACACATAAATATTGAAGTCCACAGACTATTCAAGAAACTTCAAACAGACCATTTCACCGTACTGAAGTGACGTTTGTATTTTGGACAGCACCTCGAGCCCCCTTGAATTAATAAGAGAAAGAGCGTTGTGTGTGTGTCCATGACTGTGTTGCTGTTGACTTGATTTAGTTTAGTTTGTGAAATTGAGTGGCTGCTTCATTTCATCATTTTAATCCTATTTACATCTATTATAGCATCATGTCATCAGTATGTTGTGGAACTAAAAAGCAAAAACTTAACAACTCGTACAGCAATAATGTCGACCGACCATTGAATGGTTACAAAGAAACAGTAGCAATTCCAGATATGTGCTACTTTTGTTTCGATGTTTTATATTGTCAGTTGCATAGCATGGATCCCCCGCAGACACCTAATTTCACAAATGAAGCGTAGTAAGTTTCCAATACGATTAAGTATCGTCGAATGATATACCCCAGAAATGCTTTGTCTTAATGCAGTCTTTTGTCTTCGAGGTGGTTGACCTATCCAATAAATAGAAGTGCCCTTTGCGCTTTCGCGATGTAATGTCTTTAAAAATTTACTATTTGAAATACAAGAGGAATACATATTTTGTTGTAATCAACATATGGTAATATGTAACAATATAGAATTTTTTAAATTAATAATACATTCTGTGAATTATGCTTAGTTAGGTTTTACATCCAAAAATCTCTGTACCTAGAATTAATAAAAGAAATTTGAGTACTTACAGTTTTATACTATATTTGTATATTACATGGTTAATTTAAAATGAAACTTATTTAAATTTCTTTATTCCAGTCCCTTATTTGTTACTTGGAAGATTGGTAAAGACCACAGACTTAGAGGTTGCATAGGTACATTCAATGCTATGCACTTGCATTCAGGTATAATGATAATAAATTTAATCTTAAATGCACTACGGTAATAATAACCAAAAAAAGTCCATGTTATAATTAAATTAGTGAAGAAGACACTCTGAACTCTTGAGTTTGTGCTTTACTATTTAAAATAAAAGCTAAACAAATTGAATATAAATTTGTTAAAGCTATCACAATTATTGCTTTGATATGTCTGTTACTATGCACATATTATATTTATGTAGGTAGTAAGATCCTGTAACAGGCAATAAATATTTATTTATTTTTAGGACTTCGTGAATATGCTATAACAAGTGCCTTAAAAGACTCGCGCTTTGCTCCCATCACTCGTGAGGAAGTACCACGGCTGACTGTGTCCGTGTCAATCTTGCAGCACTTTGAAGAGGCTGAGCATTACCTTGACTGGAAGCTGGGGAAACATGGCATTCGTATAGAGTTCATTAGTGAACGTGGCTCAAAGCGCACTGCAACCTACTTACCTCAAGTTGCCACTGAACAAGGTGATATTTTTTATTCAAACAAACTATTGTTATTATTTTATAAAAGAATTCTAGAGCAGGACTTTAGGAATTAAAACACCTGAAACTTGAGACACTTATCAAAGATGGGATAGTTTGAAGCTTTATCTAGACAGATTTTTTTCTCTCTTTTTAAGGTGAATTACCCTGGCCACATCTCAACAAAATTACCCTCTTGGGATATTAGGGACTGCTTTCCAATTTTAATTGATGCAGACATGATTTCACAGTAATAAATACAACAATGATAAATTTTTCAGGTTGGGACCAAGTCCAAACAATTGATTCTCTCCTGAGAAAGGGAGGGTACAAGGCAAACATCACTGCTGACATGCGAAGGAGTATCAAGCTAACCAGATATCAGTCTGAGGAGGTCTCGGCTACTTATAATGATTACATCACTCAGCGTTGCTAGCAAATGGCCTCTCAGCCCTGGAATGGGTTCCCTGACACTATATTCGCGTATCCCCCTCCATTTATATATCGGACGGACGCGAGTGAAAGTGTTAACATAGCCTCTAAGGATACATACAGTTTATCAAATGAAACATGGGATAGTACAAGGGGAGGTCAGAATTATGCTCAAAGTGATTCCAGCTCGCGAATAAGATCGAATGATATCATTTAACATTTATCACTGCCAGTGACATTCCTCCCAGGAATAAGGGTGCCATCTACGGACTCCGGTATTTCGTCTCCCGTTTATAGTTATTCTAGCTTAGCTGTAAGACAAGGTAGATGATAAAATCGTATATTTCGTTATAGCTTTGTTAGTCTCTGCCGTGATGCTGTCCAAATTAATTGTTATGATATTAAGATAATCATTTCGTATACAATATTTACATACATTAAACATTATCATTGACTACTCTAGTCTTTAGCGCACAGAAGCATAGTAAAACGCGTTGCTTTGTGGACGAAATATCGCAGTTTTGCCTAATATAAAATTGCTTTAAAGTATCAGATCAGGTTTAGAATATAAGTATATTGTTGTAAATTCTTTAAGATTATTATGCATCAGGAGTCATTTAACAATCTGTTTATATTTAATTAAGATAAAGGGGTATCATCTAAGAAAATGTAAATAATGACTGACATACTATTAGAGGCTTGGCCACAACTGTGCAATAAAATTTGAATTGGTCAAGTGAGATTAGGTGAATATACATCTTCAATGTTTGACTATCTACACAAAGACCAACAAATTTATGAGGCACTAACTTGTTAACAAAAAACATAGTTTCTGACTTGAAGCTTCATTGGTAACAAACATTTACATTTTCACCCTAACAAAATATTTAATAGTATGTCCTGGTGTGTACTAATCAACTAGCTCCTACTGTTTTAACATAGGGTTTAAATATTTTTCAATCATTATTTCCGATATAGGACATGACATTTTTAAGTCTTTCACAAAAGTTGAAGTAGCAGTTTCTATGGATTCACTTAGATCATAATTTTGGCTTTTGGACAATACACCTAGTATTCCCTCTCTCCCTTTTTGTTAAGAAAGTGGCGTGCTTAATGTTTATAAATGATAGAGTAAATTAAAGTTAATGAATGTATGATAGTTGTAGTTACTTTAACTAATTGGGTTTGCTAAATTTTTAAGGCATTTCTTGTTAAATATAAAAAAAAATCATCTCATAATAAAGGTTGTAAGAAATTGTGTGAACTGAGGGTTAATTCTACTGTTACGTGCCAAGTATCCCCAGATTATTTAAAATTATTAGTTCAGAAAGTGAAGCAGCTACTCTGGCGCATTTAGTGTCTTATATGTAGGCCCTATTAAATTATTCGTAAGTCTAATTGTGATACAAACTAAATCATTATAAATTTTACAAGCATAAAAATTCGTCTTTATTCTTTGCCTGCCCTGAGTTTTAAAATGTATATTTGGTTCTTCAAAGGAGTGTAGATGGTTCCTCAGTTCATACAAATGATTATTATTAAGTTAGTCAATTATATAAAAGGTTAATTTTAATATCTATGGACTGTATGTTTACAGATATGGTTGTTTGTATTAAGAAAAGACGCATTCATGTTACGTGTACGTAAAGTTAATAATAGTTGCTTTCTAATACTTTTACTGTGGTTTTTGTTGCTGACTCTTTGTAATCAAACAATTATTTTACCTCTTAGAACTAGAAGTACTGGGTGAATAGTTTAAAAATAAGCACTGGTACTTCATTTTAAATTTAGTAACTAAAGTGAAAATTCTAAAAAAAGTATATAAGTTTAAAAAATACAAAAAATGTATAATATAACTTATAAGGTAAACTTTGTTGTAGGGTAGGCTAAGTAGTCGTCTTATTCTATCAATATTTTTAATACAAATTGTTGTTATTTTAATAGACGTTGAATCATCAAGAATCGTTTACTGATTAAATAAACTCTGCCACAAATCACATTGGATTTATTTGATCACAAAAATCTGTCTCTCAATAAAATAGAATTTCTTTTAAAATAATTTTATTAAACTACCTACATACCTATATTTTTTCATAAGCCAAGCTTTCTTTACAAATTTGATTTACTTTGAAGAATCTTTTGTTCAATGTCTATTAGTTTATTTCTAAATACAATATTATTTTTTAATTCAAAATAAGTTACAACAGATGACGCAGCAACTTGTATGAGGCTAAGAGTTGTCAAGGCTCCTGAAAAAGGTTTTGTAAGTTTGCGAACAAATTCAAACAGAACTTTAGGTCCCTTTTTTAATTCAGGAACTCTATGTGTGTTGTATCTGCTAGCAAGCTGCAAGAAAATAGAAAACCATTATAATAAATATAACTTCTTATAAGAATTGTTTAAGTAATTCTAATAACATACCATAAGAGCTCCTGTAGGGGCTAATAACAGTGGGTATGCAGTTCCTAATGTCAATTGTATTGCACTTGATCTAAGTTCATAACACAGTGGACAGGTTTCTTTTATAAGCAATATATTTGTTGTTATTGACTAAAACAAATAAGATTCTATTTGAATCATCATAGTAAGCAGAAATGCTGCGACACTCAGAGATCATATTTGCAGCCAGAGATTTTAAGTTTAAAGAATAGGAACATACATATCTATGAAACAAAATAGTAAGCATTGCGGGCATCAATGACACAGGAATCACACTCGATAGATATCCATAGTTGCCAAGTTTTAATTTCGTACGATAGTGGTAGTTCATCAGGATACCAGACATAGCATTTATACCGCCGAGAATTGTTGAACCATGGCGCAACGCCCATCTAAATAAATTATTTGTAAATTATCTCTCGTGAAGAATGAGGTTATAATTGATACAAAAATAACACTACATGTGTTCACATACACGTCTGATAGATCCTTCCAATTGTAGACAATATCCCACATATACTCTGAAGCTTCTAATTCGTCTACTACTATTGCATCTTTAGGAATTTCTGAGGATCGCATTAGAGCCATTTTTGTAAAATTTAAGTTTCACACTAAGGCTTAGTGGAAAAAAAAAATTCTATCTAGAATAGAAAATGAATGCACATTTCAGTCTGTTTTTATTTACAATAAAAAGGACTCATTGTTATTAAATAACTATTGGTTATTAAATACACAACGGTTATTATGAAACATGTTCACGATGTACATCGTACATTAATCAGAGCTGACAATGCACACAAAAGCATAGACATCAAATTTATAATACTGGCTAGCTGTGCCCGCGACTTCGTCCGCGTGGAATAGTGACTTGGGGTAGAATTTTTAATTATTTAGGGTGTTTATTAATTTATGTATGAGCGCATTTAGGACAGCCAATCTATGTTGTATGTGCTACTTTGCCGCAACACTCACCTCACATCACTCCTACTCTGACTCCCACTCTTATTCCCAAAAACCAAAGGAGAACGTTTCATTGTTCTAGCTTCAATAACCACGAACTTTCATACAAACTTTCATCCCCCTTTTCAACCCCTATTTGGCATTAAATATGCCTATGTCCTTTCTCAGGCTCTAAAATATCTATATGCCAAATTTCGTTTAAATCAGTTCAGTAGTTTCGGAGTAAAACCGGACAGACAGATAGAGACACAGATACTTTCGCATTTATAATATTATTAAAATCTATAATTTATTTGAATAAAAGTTTATAAATGAAAAAAAAAATCGGTCCAGTACTTTTTAGGTTATCCGTTACATACAAAAATACAAATTTTTCATCTTTATAATATTAGTGTACATATTAGCTGTTACCTACAATATTCGTATCCCGTCATACGCGTTCCGTCGTTCGGATCGTTCTTGCAAGTTAATCTCAAAAGATAGACATATAGTCTCGTCGAATCTTTTTTGAACATTTAAAGGGAAATCATTCTTTCTTACACAATTTTTAGGTATCTTGAACTGTTTTCGCAGCGTACGCATCTGAACCCTACAGAGATGAAGAATTTCTCCCGTTTTGTTCTCATTTCTCGCTGTATCTTCGCTCCTATTAGTCACATCGCAATGTGTTATAGCCTATAACCTTTCTCGATAGATGCTCTAACCAACACAAGAAGAATTTTTTAGTAGTTTCTGAGATTAGCGCGTTTAAACAAACAAACTCTTCAGCTTTATATATTAGTATAGATTACAGTTCTCTCGAAACTTTTTTACCGGGCTGAAGTTAGCGCGACCGCTATCTTGCGCATGATACTGTCAATTTTGAGCACAAAACCGAGTCGCCCTTCACCCGCGCACCCCTCTCGTCGCAACTGATACCCGCTTTTTGCGTTCTGCGCAACTATCCACGCTAACTTTAGCCTGGCCAAAAAGTTTGGAGAGAACTGTACTATGCATATCTTTTTCATTTTCTATTATTCTTATCGTTATATTCATATCATGTTTAATAATCATAATACACGGAAAGTAAAAAATAATTACAGGAATGTGGCGTAATACAATTCTATGCAACCAGCTTTATGAGTGGTTAAATGAAAATCTACCCGCAACAATTATTAATTTAACTCATCGTTAATTCCTGCGAAGTATAAATACAGTCTTGTTGTTGTAACCACTACAACAACAAGACAAAAACTTTCGTTAATAAATTCAAATACATATTTTTTAATTTAAGATTTTGTTATATTAAACTTTCGATCTTATCTTTTGTTGTATTAAACTTTCGATCAAAAAAGAAAACGCTTATGTACATACGCAAATAAATCACACTTAGGGGTCAATGAAAGAGTGAATATCGAAAGTAAAGCGAGATTTTGAATTATATCATACCAATTATTCAGCGACGTACGTTTAATGGCTTTAAACGTATATAATCAGTAAAATAATTGGTAATGTTAACATAACTCTCATTCATTACTTTTAAAATCTTTTGCCATAATTTAATGTCATATAGATATTTGAAAAGGGTATATTTCCCAAATATGACTTGCCTAAAGCTTAAAAGTCTTGTAACCAATCCATCAGATTTAAAAAAAAGTGTCTTTGGTTTGGACTCTTTGTTAAAAATAGCCCAACCGTAATCTAGTTGTAATCTGTGATTCTTATTTCATAATATTTGATAAGTCCTTTATTTATTAATGTGGTGCAACATACAATTTAAAAGATGTTGATATGTTATATATAATCGTTTATTAAGGTCTACGCCTATTCCTCATAAAATTGGGTGTGGCAAAGGACACTTCCTGTTATTGTTGTTACCAAAGCTTATTATTACATGTTTTGTAAGTTTTCCTCATCTAAGTTTGTTATTAAAAAAGGTATGTAACGCAAGGAAAACATCTTTTCTTACAAATTTTGTGTGTTATTTAACTACTAATTTTTTCACTTCTATAGGAATTTACTTCGACTTATCCCTCAAAATGTGTACGAAAGACATGTCCATTGATCACACCTGGAGGGGAGTTCCTTTATCTCAAATATATGGTTCTGATTCGCCATGGGGTTCTCCAGAATTCCCTTTGGTTCAGCCAACGTTTAACCATGCTGTTTTATATCATATTTCGCATAATCGCGATATGGAGAAGCCACCAAAACCTCAAATTGGGACTGATAAGTGGGATCAGGATCATGTAAGAATGCCATGTTCTAGGCATAGCTTATATCCTGTTTCCGATGTAAGTATTTGATAAGTTATAGACATTGTAATTGAAATAGTGAAAACATTTTTTTAGATCATATTATTGTCTTTTGGGCTGTTCGGTGTTGCTAACTCCTTGATTAGTCAAAAAATTAATTCTTCAAGCAATGGATAAGTTAACATCTCCTGATGATGCCGTCCACACTTGGTGACAAAACGTCGGGAACCTCTTTTCATGGCCGAACAGCCTGAAAGACGATGATATGTTCAACAATAGCCGTGAAAGCCTTACACAATTTATTTTTGTAGATGTTTAAAATAGCTTGTGGATAAGGTTAATTCTTTAAATTATTTGATTAAATAAAGCCTTTAAGTATAATAAATCATATTAACAAATGATGTTGCTATATTCGAATGCAGCCTAAAGCTGAAGCAGTTTGACAATAAATATCTTCTTAGTTGGAATACTGGGGGAAACGGGTGAAATGGTCAGCTGATAACGTGGACTGATCACCCGTCCTACCACAGGTGTCCCCGAAAGAAAATAATAATAGTTGGAATACTGAATTTTTAATCCTTTTTAAGAGTGCTGGTCGCAAACAATTAAAGGAAAGGTGGCATATTATTGAGGAAGTCCTAAGCAAACCGATAAAAAACAGTAAACAATTGGCAGAAGCAATTATCACATATAATTCAAAATTTAAAGATATTTGGACATTCTCATCTTTACACTATCTTTTCGATGAAGTAAGTTGATGTTTTTTTACAATACCTGTATAAGATTGGCATGATATATTATTATTTAAACCTTTAAACATTTTTAGTATTTAGAAGAGGAAGAAACACAATATTTCTTTGATGTTACCTTACCACAGATAGCTAACTTGGCATTGATGCTACCTAAATTAGTACAAACTTCAATACCTCTACTTAAGTAAGTGAAATTATTTACCATCTATGACATAATCAACATTAACAAGTAACTTAACATTATCGTTATAGGCAAGGCAAGATTCAATCTGTCTCCCTTAGTCAACAACAAATATCAAGCTTACTAGCAAATGCATTTTTCTGTACTTACCCGAGAAGAAATTCTAGGAAAACGACAGCAGAATATGGAAACTATCCATTCATCAATTTTTCTAAGTAAGTTATTTCTAATTATTATGACAATATGTCTTTGGATTGCTGGGTCAAGTCTCAGTTATGCATGAGAACCAAAAATTGGAAATTTCAGAAAATATTAAAATCTGGAATTGTTGATTAAAACCTTGTGACCTTGTGAGTTTCCCCCTTGTGGGGCATTGGGCGAATACATTTCTGTGTCTGTTTCACTGATCAGGTCTTTTAACGGGTAAGTAGTTAATCAGACTTCTGTGCGCTGCCCGACCGAAACATTTTTTTTGTTTCTCTGGGATTCGAACCCAGGACCTCTCGCGTTCAACGTAATGCGACGAAATACGTTTAACCATTTGGCTACAGAGGCGGTCATATGTTTTATACATACATAATAGTCATCTATTTTTGCTAGACATATTATATGTTAATTTACAATAGATTCTTATATATTCAAAGTTAAATTGCTCGATTTCCAGCTTATTCAACCTATTACCGAAGGAACATGTGTTAGAGAAGCTGAAAAGTATTTGTCATTATTTCAGAAGAGTTTGTAGTAAAGGTAAATTATTGTTTCTTATACCAGTCCTAAGTAAGACCTAATTTTATTAGACATAGAAACATTGACTAACAAATCTAATGGCTACCAATATCTAATTAGTACAATGTATTAAACAACTTGTCTTTACAAGCTTTTTTTGTTGTCTTAATCGAGAATTTCGATGGGCTTGTTGGTTGGCTGTTGTAGCAATGTACATCTAAATAAAACACTTTAACGGTTTAAAACGCGATATATTAGTTAAACTCATTTGATAAATGATTTTTAACTTAGGCCCATTTTGTTAAATCATTTTCGAAAACTCAAAAAGCTTAGCAATATGGCCGCAAGAGCCTTATACAATTTACAATATATAAAATCTCTGGTGTTAAAACTAATAATTTTTTTTATGAAAGCCATTTATATAACAATTACCCTTGTATTTGTAAAATTTGGGTTAAATTAGCCATAAAGTCACGAATACCTGTTCTAGCGCAGTCCCTACTGGAGTTGTCACATTCAGCCGCCGATCAGTGCCGTTCCATCAATGCCCTGACTGGGATAAGTCAACCGTCAGTCTGGCAACACTGCCTGTACATGTTGATTCAGAAATGATCATTGAAGATTTACCTGGATTGATACAAGTTGATTTTGCTAATAAGTAAGTTAAACTAACTTTAGAAATATTTGCTATAGTAGACTGTAGTTTACGTTAGTAGTACATATTTCAATAAAATACAATTAACGGTTAAAAACACAAATATATTAGTGCACATAATTTTCATTTATTAAAATTACACCTTAACGATTGGGATGGTTTGCAAAAAATATATATTGTGCTTCATACTGTGAAAAGTGTATAATATTAGCTATTGTATAAATGCTATTGCTAAGACCAAGCGAGAGGACGTGGGTCCAATTACTACTTCTACCAGGTCCAACATTCCACCCTACTCAAAACCTGTAAAGTTTAAAATAGTCCGGCTTTAGTGTATGGATTTTCAAATGTCAAAAAAAAAAATAAGTCAGGGAGGGCACTTTAATTGGGTAACAGCTGAGGAACTTTGCCCCCTATGGACGAAACTCCAACGTTTGTGTGTATAAGTAGCGGTTCGGATCTTTAGTGCCGAACAAATCTTGCGCAGAAGTCAAAAATAAGGTATCGAAGAGACGGAAGCGGGCGCGGTGCGAGTGAACGTCATGTGCGCTAGTGTTTATTGGTTCCCCAGTCGTGTTGTCTTTCTCGGACCAATACGACGCTCCGCTTGCTTCTCGAGTACAGTCACGTTTTCCAATCATCCGTGCTGCAACCATATATTTTAAAAAGATATCAATAATGACAGTAGATGTCATTGAATGTTCTAGATTCCTTGGCGGAGGAGTCCTACGTGGTGGGTGCGTGCAGGAGGAAATACGATTTGTAATCTGCCCAGAGCTCATGCTGTCTATGCTTTTCACTGAAGCACTAGACCCTACTGAGACAGTGATAATTATAGGTAACTTACTAGCTGTGCCCGGGACTATGTCGGCGTGGAATACTTATTTTTTGGTATCAATTTTTTTTCTTTGCAAACAACCTCTTCAGCTTTCTAAATTGTCAAAGCTGTTGCTTACGGCATTTACCGCGGTCGTCGTTCTTGCGACTTAATCTTCATATGTAAACAAATATTGTAGTGGACAACTCTTTTGGTCATTGAAAGAGGGAGCTATATAAATACAAATTATTTTTTATTACGGCCCGACGAAGACTGTAAAAAATCATTTGTATTGTACAACTAAATATAACAGTAGTAAAATACGGCCGACATCCGAGAGGATGCTTCGCAGTAGCCGTGGTCATAAAACGACGGGCCGTAGTTAAAAATAATTTGTAAATAAGTATAATCAAGAAAATGTTTCGATTTTTAAACTAACATAAATTAATTTCGTTAATATTTTATTTAAATGGACATTCCCTTGCAGGTAGTGAGCGGTACAGTGACTACACAGGGTATGGCTCCACCTTCCATTGGGCAGCAGACCATATAGATCAGACACCGCTGGACTCGTCTTGTCGAAGGCGGTGCGCGGTTCTGGCTATGGATGCTGTTCCATTCCGCAATGGGAGCCTTCAGTGGAAGAAGCAAGCCATACTGAGAGATTTAAATAAAGTTAGTCTAGAACTTAAGGAAGATTAAATACAGTAGAAACAATTTAAGATGATAGACGATAATAAGTCACTTTACGCATCGGCGGAAACAAGGGCAGGGGGGGAATTGTGGGGTCATGGCCTCCCTCTGTGCTGGTGACTTTACGCTAGGCCCTGGAGACATTTTATGATACATTTCTTAACGATTACAAAGACGCGTATACGTTTTTCCTGTCTTAACGCCTAACTTTCAACGACTAGCAATACTACACGTCGAATAATGTAGGGTACTTGAACAATTCAAAACGTCTTTAAAAAATAAACAATTCAATTACGGCTTAAAACGCGAAATACATTCAGCATCTTGTAGAGGGACAGTTGGTGCGTTTACAGACTGAATTGTGATTGTGGCCTATCCTATGTTGGTCAAACAAAGTTTAGTGTCTCGAGCAGAATTAAGGAACACATCTCGGATATAAAACATAAACGTCTCTCCAAATCTGCGGTATACGGACGGCCTCAAATTATCAAACACCTGGGATCCCATAATAAAAACTCTGAATCCCAATAAACAGCATACCGGCAAAAGCGAAGACACCGTGAGTCAATTCTGCAAGGACGCGGCCAGTTTCGCCAAATACCAACTTCGACTGAACAGATGGCGCAAGCGTAGTAACTTTTAATTTGACGTCAGAGACATCCTCCATCTTTACTCTCCCCGTGAACATCCGAACCGTCGGGCCGTAGTTAAAAATTATTTTCAAACAAGTTTAACTAAAATATATTTTAAACCGTTTAAGTGTCTATACAAATATTATAAAGAGGAGAGGTAAAAATTTTTACCTCTCCTCTTTATAATATTTGTATAGATAATGTGCATGTAGTATATATTTGGTGGTGAATCTTGATCTCTCGAAAGTTACTACTTAAAAAATTATTTCTTATTGTATCTTCCAGGCATGGGTTGGATTCTCTAGTTACACGGTTCCGGAACCTCACCTTCAATATCCAGGTGTGGCGACTGGGAACTGGGGATGTGGTGCCTTTGGGGGCACTGCAACCCTCAAGTCGCTTGTGCAATTGATGAGCTGCGCACAGGCCCGACGGCCTATGGCCTACTGCACATTCCATGATACGGAGCTCAGGGACTACATAGAACGCGTTTGGACCATTTTCACCAAGCACAACGTTACTGTTGGTAAGTTAAATTAAACTTAATATGTATTGCTAACACTAGCTGTGTCACTGACTTCGTCCGCGAAGAATAGTCTAAGAGTCTTCCTCACCTCACTTATACCCACCAGAATCCATATTTCAACAGGGTCACTCCGTCCACGGATGGATAAGCCGTAAAGTAAAAGTGCTTTTGGTTTCAGTCTCGATTTCTGTATGCCTTATAAAAAATTGCTTCGTCATATAAAAAATATTATACTTTATGGAATTTTTATTTTACCAATTTTCAGGTCAATTGTTCAAAATGCTCGTGAAGTACTGTGACACGTGCAACATAAAAGAGGTGTCACTTCAATCGTTTTTAGAGGACGAATTGGGAGAAGAACCAGTCACTAAAAATAACACATCAGTTGTAAGTTACATTAACTATTTTATTGACATAAGTAAAGGTGGATTTGTTTTTTCAATTATGTTAAGATTTAATAAGATTATTTGTTTCTTAAAAAACTTCAATCCTGAACTGTTTTATTTAAAATTTTATTAGCACAATTTTACTTGCTACATTTTTAGGGGGGCGCCATCTGCCCTGCCCTCTCCCTCTTGCGCCCATAATAGGGTCTATTTTGTAACACTTTCATTTAATAAAAGTTATTGTAATTTGTAGAAATATAGTTTCAAAATATGAGCTAAACTACATTAAATTAATAATTTCAGCAAGAGAGCTCGCAGGATTCCATTAAATTAGATCCAGTATTATTACAAACTTCGCCCGATATATTTGAAGACGATACGGAAACAGCTGCTGATATAGAGAACAAGCGGATAAGCCAAAGCATGAGGCTCTTTGCGGAAATGGAGAAGTTCGATCAGGAAAGCGGCAATTTGAACTTAACCAGCTCCGAGCGATTGACCGAGAAAATGGACGTCGCAGTCTCACCAGGGGTTAAAATGAAAACAATGAGAAAAATCACTGATTATTTTGCAAAAAAGACCTAATTGCCTAATACCGTTTAGGTATTCCGATAACTAGTTCGTTAAGTAGAGCATATTTTTTTTACTTGAGACACGCCACAACAAATTAAGGAAAAAAAAAGTTTAAAACCCAGTGATGAACTTATGGCACAAAATGGGGCCTTTATATACTATACCTAGTTTCTCTGTTTTAATAAAACAGAAAGATGTTTCAAACGCTTCGCATTTTGCCCCAATCATGCATGAGTGGGACTCTTTGTTTCTATTGTTGTAGACTTTGCCTTCATCCCTATATAAATGTCATACTTAATAAATTCTATCAATTTACGACTTACGTAATTTAATTTATTTTTTTACATAAACAAATGTCTCGAAGTGTTTTAGTTAAAAACAGTTTAAAGGCGTTTTTTTTAAAAAAACTAAGTTCAAAGTGATGTTACAAAAATCCCATGTAATACTTATACACAAAGGTCCAGTAAATAAAAGCCATAAGTAATATAATTAAAATTATTTATTATCCTTCCTCATATTTCTAGCATACTAAACGTAATAAGTGTATAATAATAAATAATTGAATAGTTATTTAGTTTGAAATATGTCTTGATACATAATAGATAACTCGGTAATAGGATTATCAACTAAACATGCAAAGTAGGCAAAACATTATTGTATTTGTTTCATATAAAGTGACGAATACAGTCAATTGCCTAGATACAGTATGAATTTCACTAATAATTAATAATTTCCTAGCGACGACGCCTTAAAAAGTGATCATATTAATATTCTCTTATTTTACAATCTTTGGCAAAATATAACAATTTTTATGCTACATCAATAGCCTAGCTATTAAACGCTCGAGTGGAACTTATTTTCGGATTTAGTTCGTGTTACCTGTGGTCGCAATGGAACATTTGTGCTGTTGGGTGATTAAAAAAATATAGCAGCGGATACATCTGGTGACGAAATTAACTATTATATTGATACATCTTGTATACCTTAACATTAAAAAGTATGATATAATTAGATGGGCGAACAAGCGAAATAAAAACATTAGCAGTGGCAGAAACAAAAGTATTAGACGCGTAGTCCGCATTATAAAACATACATATTACTTTTGTGCATTAAAACAGCCAGTTAATTACTAATTAACATTTAATTGTATAACTTACGAGGTTCTCCTTAAAACTATTAGAGTGGACTCTAATAGATTTTATTTATATCATGACCAAGGTATTTCTGCAAAGATTTTTCCCGTTTCCATTTCTTAGTCCTTCTATTTAAATAAACTAGCTAAAATTCACTTTAGCTACACGAGGTACATGTAAACAAACGATGACTTTGTACTTTTAAACATGACAAGACGTGTAGGCTGTAAGCAATCGTAGATTCTAGATGACTTAATTGACATATAAAAAAAAACAAATGACTGTCTGTGGCAATTCCTGCTGTGCAATTCGCTTTTGCATATCTGTCATGTTTAATAATCTATTTGTATAAATATTGTGGGACCAATGTACATTTTAGCCTAGCTATACGATTGTGGCGGAGTAATCTTCAATTTGAAAGATTGCCAGGCTATGGACGATGGTTACAAGCGTATATCACAAATACCGTATTAGGTATCTCCATTTACGAACTAGCTATAACAGCTATACAATTTGCTCTCTATACAAATGTATGTATGTATTGTCTTGTAGCTTACGCGAGCGGTATACATTATATAAAATACTTAAAAGTTTAAATCGCGAAAAATTCTAGGTACGTTCGAAAACTTTAATATTTTTCACATGCTTCACACACGATGGCATTATATAAATTAAAAATCTATTAATCCCCCCTATGTTGCCATCATGTAAAAATATTAAAGTTTTTCAAATATGGTACTGTAGTTGCGAGTCCCTCCGATCACGGCTGTTGAAAACATGCGAATCGTCGGGTCATAGTATATAAATTATTTTGCTATTATGTAGCTATTTCGTGTTTTAAACCGTTACAAGTATTTTATTTATGTATATAGTTGAGCACTGGCTCGTTGGTCGACCATAAGTATAGCGCAACAAATTGTATAACTACCTACATTAGCTATCACCGTATATAAGTTATCCAGAACAATGTGGGGGGGGTGGGGGGGTTTACATGAATGCGTTACATTTTTATAGCCTCGTCACAGGATATTTGAAAGACGACGTATTTAGTAAAATTGTTTTGGCGCAAAACTTAATCGACGTTATCGGTTGTCATGGCAATACTTAGAAATTTTCCTAGATATACACAGCGACACCCTGTCACCCGTCCGAGAACACTCGGGAGAAAAGGCTAGTAAGCTCCTAAATTAGATATGATGTCACATTATATTATGTTTATTTACAGTTCAGAGTAAGCACTTAACGCACAATCTGTTGTTAAGCAAAGTTAAAAATCTTAGGGCATATACGCACTAAGCGTTTCACAGTCCGGTTATAGTTGCAACGGTGGCGGCGGTAAGCCGCTTAGTGCGTATTGACCCTTAAAAGAAAGGACAGCCATATCCAAAGTGTAGTCAATAGGAATAGGACTTATGACAGTATGACCATCTCGCAATAAATATTGAGATCGAAAAGGACGGCGTTATTTTTATTTTTTCCAACTGTTCAATGTAATTATATCTTTGTGTTTAGTTAAGTTTTCGTTAGTACTTGATTTCGTTATCCTTAATGTACTTAACGGTATAATTTATGTCAATTACCTATTCTAAACTAGAATTAAATAAGCACACGAAACAATATTCTGGATAACTTATTGAAAATAATTCCTATTTTCCGACTGTTGGGAATTGTAATCTTATTTAAGAGGCTGTGTCAGTAATCTAATAAATAAGTTATGATTATACTGTACTTAGAACGAAACGTTCGCAATAGATCAAGGTGCTTGAAGCTAAACTATGCTAAGCGTTTGGCAAAATAAATAAAAGAAGGAGATATGACTAGATCGTTTCGTATCTTTACTAGATTCTACATTCATATAAGCACTATGCGCCTCTCTCCGTAAAATGTTAAATATATTAATATAAATAGATATAATAGATTAATTATTTCAAATCCTAAGTTTGTTTTAAAGTATTGGCATTCATCTTAAAATCTAATCGAACGGCGGATAAAGTACAGTTATTGACCGATTCGACCGGCCGACAGCACATCGGCTGTTACTTAACCAACCAACTTTATTCACTTTAATATAGAAGCGAACCTTCAACAAGCCTACAGACGTTTTTCAGGATTGCCTCTTCTATGAGCGTCTCGTTTGGTTCAACTTGTATAATCACGATAAACAAAACGTGTTCGACATCAAACATTCTACAATTTTGTTCGAAATGATGTGTTCCATCAAATATCTATCATCAAAACGATGATGATAAATGTGCGTATCAAATACGGATTCATAATTTCGTAAGATGTTTATTTGTTCAATTGGTGGTCAAACGCCGCAGACCGCGAACAGCGTA
Source organism: Leptosia nina (assembly GCA_963661955.1). Lineage (NCBI taxonomy): Eukaryota > Metazoa > Arthropoda > Insecta > Lepidoptera > Pieridae > Leptosia > Leptosia nina. The sequence goes on from CAVLEF010000011.1 coordinate 6,895,933, forward strand.
ACGCATTACGTTGCCCTATTCAGTATTATTGGTCGGTGGTACATGTCATGCGCGAAGGCGAATTACCTAGTGACGCGATACAAAGCGTTGGACTCCTAACGCATGCCGCTGTACGCGGACCGCAGCCTAGTTAAAAATATTGAATAGTGTCGGTTTGAAAATGTTACATATGACCGCGTGTATAAGAAGCATTCGTTATGGATAAGATATTTTTGTAAACTACATTATTAACGACAGAGTATAAAAATTCCACAGACTACAGTGGACCCGATAGAGAAGCGGGAAGGCCGATGCGTAACAATACGTCACCGTAATGGTTATTACTGATACTAAAAGACTGTCTAAAAGGTCGAAATCTATATTGTGGCCGCAGGACAACCTGACTAGGACCCTAGTCACTTCATCTGCTTACAAAACATTTAGATACATTTAATTAGCAAAGCATACCCTGTATCCTAGAATCACTTTATGGGCGATTGTTTCATATATTCAGACAGGACAAGATTTATCTATCATACATTATGCATTACGGCATATAATTATCATCGTTTGATGGATTAAACGTTGTTCATATAAATATATAGTACTGTAACAAACGCATCGCTCCGTACCGATTCGTCGAGCCCGTTACTTCTACCTTATCCACAAGATGATATTGATATAATGGATTATATTAAAGTAAGTATACGTTCCGATTTGGCATCATTTTGTTGTCAACGCGACGACGTCGAACGCCGGGCACAATGGCGCTTATACCATTTAGATCCCAACATGACGTTGTCCGCTGTCGCCTTTGTATTAAACCAGCGAAAACGTCGCGAGGTCGACCACAATTTTTTAAATATTCAGAAGCACAATTCCTTCTATCCTTCCGACTAAATTGGTCGTGTCGAGTAAAGTCAATCAGCTCTGCCGTTATACAAAACGAGACCGTCAGATTTTAAACAACATAACAATAAAATTATAAGAGAAATAGTCAGAACGCTTTAAACAATTCGAAGCTTAACAACGTATTGCACTAAATGAGTCATAAGTATAAAAGAACTAGGATCTACATCTAACTACGTAATTTTATCGGTTAATAATAATTTCTTTTTCGCGTCTTGATATGGGAAGGACATCGTATTATCGGGTTCTTGGTAAAATACTAATACCTCTAAATTCTGTTAGAGATTTACATGGTGAAACACAAATAATTATCATTCGAAACAACTCGCTTTTAACACTGACTTTTACTACTGGCGATTAGACGAAAACCCCAGAGTCTTGATTGACTCTCGCTAGCGTGATATTTACCAAATTTGGGTACCAATATTGTGAAAGTTTAAACATGGCTCATCTATAATTTTAAAATACCAGCGGCCAGGTAATACGATTTGCTTCCGAATTAACATAGCTTACAGTTAAATCATAAACGTCTTAAACTAGATTACTATATCCATATTATAATAATATAATAATTATTTTGTGTAAATATAAAAATCTATGTCTGTGGTGAATGAATATTTTGACTAGTGGCGGGCGGCGGCATTATATTTTCGCAGCCGCGCGCGTTTATGACACAAACACACGGGCATAATGCACAGATTGCAGATAAAAACAGTAACGCCATCGGACGAAGTAGTTATTAGGCTTCACGAGTTTATGGCGTGTGTTTATATCACGTTGAGCCCTTAGCGCATGCGCGGTATTATGCAGAAATAATATATTTTTATTATCTTTGGTGAAAAGCGACTTTCTAATAATGCGTTATACATAAGCGGACGGAAATTTACGGTTTTAGACAAGTAAGCATTTTTTTTTTTAATTTAGCATTATCTCTGTTATAGCTTAACTTGAATGACTGGAGTTTAGACAATCAGTTTCATTAAACTAGTTGGCTCTATAGTTATAGGATTATTTATTCAGTTCATAAACTTATAATTTGTATGCTCCTTGCCATTTTACATAACCGATAGCGTTGAAGTAACTAAGTTGCAGTGATTTCTGCATGATACACGCCGTATAGGGCCCATGTACCCTTCGATACATTGTGTTAATATTAGGTTTCATTTAAAAATATTTGGTTTTTAGCATTAGTATTCAAAACTTAGTGATACAGACACTATTCGTAACTAATATTATCTGTACGTCTATTTACATTTTATACACAGGCGTCAAAAATTACTATGTGTGTGCGTACACAACTATAGCACTTTTGAGCTGTTTTATTTTAATTGCGCCGGAGTATAGTATTCCGCCCGCGCTGTTACATCTAAAGTATCTCCATATTTCAATGTATATTGGTACATTTTGATTATGATACTATTTTAAGTAGAAATTACGCTAGCTTTGTTTCGCGTTACCCACTGTTGTCTTTCTAGTAGTGTTTCACAGAATTAACATCTTAACATCGATTCTTTATATTTGTTTTATTATAATAGGTACACATTACACACATCCATGAAATAATTTAAGAAGCGCGCCCTTCGAATTGACGTCGCATTTGCGAAATAATCGCTCACACACGGAAAGTGTTTAAGTGCTGTAGAATATTATAACACTACGGACATTCGATGTTGCCACATGCAAAGAAATTCCCGAGAATTGAGGTATTTTTACTAATACATTGAATACTATCTACGATGTTTCTAATGGGGGATTTCTTTTGTGGCACAATCGATCTTGGTGTGTTGTACAACTAAAGAAGCATTCCAATAGTTCACCCTATTAAGTAGTAATAGTTTTGCTTGTTGGCAAGTGTATGAGCGATGACAGAGCGAAACGTAACATTTGCACAAACGGCTTTAAAGTCAATTATGTTGATATATTAGTTTTAGATCACAGCCCATTTGGAATTTACAACACATAAATCTTTGGAACGAAGGCCTTATTGTGTTTTTTATGTTGAAGTGCACTTTGATTTGTACACAGCGTTATTACAACAACTTTTATGTTAACAACAATGCCATAATACTTGGTAATTATTAACATTCACTAATATTATGTAGGTTATGACCGCTAGGCTCACCACGACTGACGATGGTTTTCAAATGTTTGTTCTAAACATCTATTCGTATTTACAATTTTGTTTATGTTGAAAGACACGATTTGAACACTTTCGGTTGGTTTAATTGAGTCTGTTTATTCAGTCCAATAATTTCGCTGTACATTTTGAATTTCATGGGCATTTGTTTGCAGGGATTTTTGGAAAATTGCGTTTGATAGATTTGTTGTTAGGACTTTTAATCTGTTGTTAGTGATTGATGGTGATTACACTATTTAAAGACTGAAACATGACGTCTTGGCTCTGTGTGTTAGCTCAGTGTTATGGTATAGCCTAGCGCAACAGCTTATATCAGACACTCACAGTTTCACACATAATAAGTATCTATAACAAAATATAGGATATTATATTATGCCAATAGTGGTACATACCGGTACTTAATTAATGTAACCATTAATCAGAAGAAAGACAACAGTGCATGCGATGGGTCGACGACGTATCTTTGTGGCCTACCACTAACAAATTAATGTATAAAGAAACGCGCATTGATCGCAGCGCCATCTACACTACGAACAAAATAACAGAACAAAGATACGCGCGCGACCGGCCATCCAATATACAATAATTAAAATACACTTTTTTCTTACATTTTCAACTTACTTAATAAATTCAGTTTGGCTTAGTTCAAGCAAATAACTAGTATAATAATTTTTATGTTAAAAGTTTCAGTTAAACGTTAAAGTACTTAGAAGTAGAAGTATGATTACGAATGACAAAATTTTTATAACGTGTCATTTTAATAATAATAATAATTTAATCAAAGTTAATAAATTGTATAATAATATAATAGAGTAATTTAATGATTAATCGATAATGATAAGAATGAAGCTTTCTACGCATTGATCAATAGATAAATTACATTTAACTAATATAGTATACTCGCCACGGTGGCTTTAGTTTAGTTTAGTAAGGTGTTACTGATATTTGCTATACACTTGTCTGTTAAATTCATTGAAATTGTTCAAGTTGCGTGAGTTCATGCGCCGGGGCCGATAATTGCCCAATGTTGCTCTCTGAAAAAAAATATCCTTTTTAAGTGATTTCTACATAAATATTGCGTCTATTAACTATAGATTTTATGCAAGTGTTGTTAATTGTAACCCCCTCGACATTTATTGACAGGCAACTCGATCTTTGCCACCACGACTGTACTTCGTTGTGTTCGATTCCAGAATATCTCCCGCTATACGTAATTTTGAAGTTATTTTTTTGCTATAAGTAACAAATGTAACTTTTTAGGAAATGTGTTGGACTTCGCCTGGACATCTGTATATTAATTAGGTGGTGCGTAAGTCCGTCCTGGTTACGACCACCGTTTACAGGTGAAAGGACCGTGAAGTTTAATCACGGATTTCCGATATTAAAGCGTATATAGGTCAACAGCACATCTTGTTTAGATGTTATTGCCGGGGCATTTCACCTACCATCAAGTTAATCCTATGCTTCTCTATCCCCTTATATTATACAAAACGAAATTACCGGCGGTGGAGGGCAAACGCGCAACAGTGACATTTCGTGTTAGTAGGGCCTATTAGCGTCCTTCGGCCTCTTGAGTTGAACCTTTAGTCGCTTCATGCCAATCTGGAATCCATTCATCGCCTGGATTGCAGCCTGGGCTGATGCGGGGTTGTCGAATGAGACGAAGCCTGAAAAAGTTGTCGTAATTACAATCGCGATATACATAATTGCGTGCAAACTAGCTGGCCTGACAAACGTTCTTTTGCCATAATATGAGGTACTAGCTGAGCCCGCAACTTCGTCCTCATGCCATAGTTATTTTAGGTATCGGTATCTTTTAATCATTTTTGTGCAAACACCCAACCCAGTTTCATTAATTATAGCTGTTAACCACGACCACGTCTGCGTTTTATCTTAAAAGATTGACATATACCATCGCGAACATTTTTTTAAGATTATTTAAAGAAGGACAATTATTTCCTACGTATTTCTTGGGTATCCGTTACTGTTTTTCCAGCGCACGCAAGGAAAACCCTAAAAAATCAGCAATTTTCACAATTTTTTCTCTCTTTCTATCTGTTTGTGCGCTCTTATTGATAACAGAATTTCAATTTGAAGTAGTAGTTCCTGAGATTAGGTTGTTTAAACAAACAAACTCTTCAGCTTTATAATTTTAGTATAATTATGTCTAAGGGATTAAACCGTTGTCGAACCATTTCCAAAATTAAGAAACAGTTGGAGCTCGATAACAACTGGACGGTTTTCATGACGTTTGTTTTATAAAAGTGTCTTCCGGGCTCATATAGTTCAAAATAAATGGTCATAATTCAGCTACACATAAAGCTAAAGGTATGTAGCTTAATTATTTCGTTTCGACCAAAAGTGAGACTCACCAAAACATTTGCTTTGGTTAGTTGCGCGATCGATAAAAACCTTGCTGCTGATCACGTTACCGAACGGCAAAAACATCTGCATCAGCTCCGCGTCTCCAAACTCCTGAGGTAGGTGGTAGATGAACAGGTTGCACCCCTCGGGGCCCGAGATCGAGCATCCTGGAAACATAAGAAAATCTTTAAAGAACTCACAAATCTGCCTCAGAACACCAACATTGAGTGACTTTTAAAACTAATGACAAATGACAGTAGGAAAACATGGCGGCCTTTATCAAGATCTTAGCAAACTAAAAACACAAATTAAATGAAAAAGTAGAGAAACGATAACAAAAAAAAATGTGTTTATAAGTCTGTACATTGTTGCTAATACAAAACTGAGATTGTTTCTAAAAATGATGATTCAAAAGAACCCAGTGAAAGAAGATTACAAAAGTAACTACTGTACAAAGAAATATCTATACTAATACTTATTTTTATAAATGCGAAATTAACTCTGTCTGTCTGTCCGGCTTTAATGCCGAAAGTACTGAATTGATTTTAATGAAATTTGTTACACAGATATTTTAGAGGACATAGGCTACTTTATAATGCCTAAAAAGGGTCGTTAAGCTTTGAAAAAGGGGATGAAAGTTTGTATGAAAATTCGTGGTTTTTGAAGCTAGAACAATGAAGCTTTCTTCTTTGGCTTTTTGGGAATAGGAGCAGGAGTGCGAGTGGAAGTGGGAGTGAGAGTGTGAGTTGGAGTAGGAGTGATGTGAGGTGAGAGTCGGAGTGTTACGGCAAAGGAGCACTTACAACATAGATTGGCTGCCTTACATAAATTAATAAACAGCCTAAATAATTAAAAATAGCCCAAGTCACTATTCCACGCGGACGAAGTCGCGGGCACAGCTAGTAATAAATATTAATTTGGATTTAACCTATATAAAATTAACAGTTACTGCTAGTTCTGATTATTTAAAAGCCGTCATGTTTGTGATATTAGAAGAATTAAGACTTATGGACACTGATAAACATTACATTGATACACATAACACATGAACAGAGATGCAACAGCAAAGTCAAAGCGACTAAAGTGAATACTCTTATGTTGAGTGGATACGAACGATTACAAATAAGATTTAATTGTATTATGTAACTAAATACATATTGTGTATTAAATGATATTTTAAGTACTTAAGATATTTAAAGCTTATGACGGACTCGGTGGTGTAATGGTAGCAATGGTGGTATGGCTTATAATCAATAGGTCGTGGATTCGATCTCCACTGGGTCCTAGATGTTGGACTGAGTCTGGAAATCTGTATATAAAATGGGTGGTAGGAATAGCGAAATTCGGTCCTGGTCACGATACGCCGTTCACAGGTGAAAAGGCCATCAAGTTTAAGAGTGTTTTTGTGTCAGTCTGGATTTCCAAAGCCAAAATATAGGGGGTAATTCATCAAGCCATCAAGTAAGCCCACAGCTTGTCTGACCCTCTTCTATTATAAAAAATAATAATTTTTGTTTGTATAACGCCGTTTATTAGTTATAAGATTTGCGTTTTCTTTAAAACTTTTTGATTACAAGTAATTATGAAAATAGGTTAAGTTGTAAAGTGTAATTTGTAAGAGATGAATTTTATGCTATTTTCTGGAATTCTAATGTGTTGTATAAACATTGCATTAATAATAAACATCGCTGGTATCTTGCGAAGCCATGTGTTGGTAATTTTTGGTATTCAGCATAGATTACCTCCGTGAGTCATCATATGAAAGAATGGTACATTTCAGGGCTCCACTTACCTTCTCTCTGGGCTGGCGCTATAGTTGACATCGGAGGTGGAATTGGCTGCGGAAACTGTCCATAAACCGCTGGGTAAGCTGTCAAACATTAAGTTGCACATTTTCACAATGAACACCTATTTTATTGCGTGTACATGCGTCTAAACATTGGCAAATAAAAATGTAAAGCTTGGTTTCTTATTAAGGTAGAGGAGAGAAGAAAACAAATTTTATTTTAGAATATTAACCGTATGTTTTTAAATGCCGTATAAATAAATACATTGACTACAAAGATGCACTCACTACAAGCAAAGAAAGTACAGTATTGAGAATTTATCAATGCGAAACCTTGTTAAAGTTTGACAGCCTAAATTTATCTTAACACCGGAATTCCTGTGAAATATTCGCGTTGATAAACTGCCGTTCTCTTTCTTTCCGTTCCAATTGTGGGGAATTAAAATTCAATTCAAATGAACTGTCAAAGAAGTTTACGATAACAAGAGAAAGACAATAAAGTCAGTTGGGGGAGCGGCGCCGAACATTGAACTGTATTCAGATAACCAATACAATGTTTAATTTGTCCGCTGTCAAATTAAGATCTACGTTCGGCGCGTTTGTTGTGAGGGAACGATTTTTTACAACTTTCGCCGAAATAAGCGGTTATGTACACATTTGTTGTAACATTGAAAATATAGACGAGAAGTTCTCGACCAGCTATATCCAAAATTCTGTACAGAGTATACTTCGGTTTTCAACTGTAGCAAATACAAAAATTGGTTACGATATAGGTGGTCAAATAGAAACATTTACGTTCTAGAAGCAGAGGCATCTACGATAAATAGAGTTAGAAGAACTTGCACGATGCTAATATATTAAGTTGCTCCATCTTAGAAGACATGTGAACGTTACTCACCGACTCCAGGGAAAGGCTGCATACCGGGATAGGCCGCGTGCTGCAATGCAGCAGCCTCTCCGTTCGGCAGACCTTGAGCTGTAACTGGAACCGCTGAAACACATTTCCGTCATTTTATTATTATATGACTACTATACTTTAAAGACGATAGGATAGAGATCCCGTTGTTAAAGAGTATTAGTAAATAATGGAATAAAAATATATTTTCCATTCCTGCTTCTGGCATCTTGCCATATCCAAGGATAAGATAAAAGAAACTAAGTAATATTAAGCTCCATATTTGGTCGCCGACTGTGCAGGAAGTTATAACATACGAATCTACGATTTGTCGGGCTCGTTGGTTTAATGGTATTGCTGATAATCAGCGGGTCGTGGGTTTGTTTGATTTCCAAGTCTCCAACATGTTTTCTCAAACACGTTGGACTTCGTCTGGGAAAATCTTGAAATTGAATGGATGGAATAACGAACTTCAATGAAAAACCGTGAAGTTTATTCGTTTTTTCAGTTTCAGTCTCTGAGTTTCTGAATATCCAAAGCCAAAGATGTTATACGACTGGTGTATTTTACCTCCCAAGAAACTCCTCTGCTGTCAGGAAAAAATCATTTCTTCTTGCATGCATATTAATGCAACTAGATTATAGGATTATTAGTTATTTAAATATGTAAATACACGGACACTATCTAGTGTTTATTTTACTTTAGCAGCATAATATCAAAGTACTAACGTCCAGTAAATGTTTGATGTATGCCGTTGGTATAGACGGCTTCCTGTGGTGGTGGTTGGCCGTTCGCGGTTTGCGCAGCCATGTTGAAACCAGGCATGGTCGGCGATGGTAGAGAGGGCAGAGCACCGTTTAGTGGCTGTCCACCACCCGTACCTATAGCCAGGCCGGTGAAATTATCTGCGGAAAACGTATATATTATTCACATGATGGCAATATATAAAATAAAAAACGATTTTAATTAAAAAATTACGACACCATTTAGTCATTTTACAACTTATACGGACGGAATCGTCGGTGTACCGGCAGCAACGTCTAATAATTTCCAGGTCCCACCATTTTTCTAATCAATTTAGAATTTATCTGAAACACGTTGGACTTCGTCTGGAAATCTGGATATAAATGGTTAGTAGGTATATCGAAATTCCGTCCGGGTCCCGAATTACCCTCTACAGATGACAAACCAGTCTATGGATTTTCGCATATCCAAGTTAAAATAGATCGAAAGCAAATCTTGTTTAGATTTTATATGGCTGGGGTATTTATTTTACCTACAATCAATTAAATATTTTTTTAGACTGCTTCGGATAAAACAGACAAAGACTTATGACTATAATAGATAAGTTAATATATTAAATGCTCTTGGCGATTGAGTCAACTAACCGTAAGTTGAATGCTCACCCGAAGTAGGAACGGAATTCGCCATTCCGTTCAGCGCATGCGACGCCAGCGCAGTCATGGGACTTATGTATCCTTGCGCAGTGGCAGCAACCATCAACGCCGCTTGTTGCTGTTAACGAAAATTAATATAGATGTAAGATTTATTATGACAGATAAATAATCATCTAAACAGGTTTGGTGACGTGCCGCTAGAGACAGTGGTAGGGGTAGACGACTCCGTACCAAATTTTTAATAGGATTGGGCACGGGGCCTCAATTACTAACCGGAGGTTGTATTCGAGGCACAAATTCATTGTCACTTAAGTTAATAGTGCATTTTTATTTTTCTCCTTCTTGAAAATCATGTTTTTTGTTATTAGGCAACTTTGCTTCTATATAACATACAAATATAGTTTTACGATTGGCGACTTAAAAAATAATTGTCAGCAGATTATTTTTGAGAAATTATTTATAAATAATTAAATATTATTACGTTAAACTTGTTCTTTTATATATATATATTTACCTGTTCAGTAATGACTTGGGCATAGGTGCCATAAGTCCCGAACTGGTTGAACACGAATGGATTCAACAGACTCATATTGCCGGCCATCTGTTGCATACGCCTCAGTTGTCTTTCCTTCTCAGTGTCAGCAAACTTGACCACTAAGCTGGAAGATGCTCCCTGAAACAAAAAACAACTCTATAAAGATTACAAAAATACATATCTCAGCTTTAAATGCTGTCTACAGTTTGTGCGGGTACACATTTAAATAAAAAAACTTTAACGGTTTAAAAGTAAAAAAAACTATGGCCCGACGTTTCGAATGTTTTACAAATCATCTTAACTACGGCCAAAAGTTTTTGAATGCAATCGTGGTTACGGAGAGAAGGGGAGCTGCTTCTGAAATGTGGGGCCGTAGTTAAAATAATTTATATTTACGTTTAACTAATATATTTCGCGTTTTAAACAAGTATTTTTTTTTTAAATCTCTCAGCCTTGTCGTAAAATACCAAAACGTTAGTGTTCAGCTTGATTTGCTGAACGCTGAAGTTCAGTCTGACCCTGAAGATGGTAGATTTGATAAGTTTTTTTTTAATTATTTTAAATGGTAGGTATATTTTTGTAATAAGAGCATTACTGTATAATACTCGCATATATTTGTAGTGTCATAGTTGCTTAGGTTAGAAATCTAATATATAAAGCTGAAGAGCTTGTTTCTTCGTTTGTCTGGAAGCAAAATCAAAAAAAATGTCCGCGCGATGTCTATCTTTTAAGAATAACTTGCAAGAACGCCGGGACGCGACCGTGAGTACCAGCATACATTTATAAAGCTTAGGCCGAGGTTTGCATAAACAAATTTAAATGTCCAAAATAACTATTCTACGCGGACGAAGTCGCTGACACAGCTAGTTATAAATATAACGAATAATAAAAGTATGTAAAAACATTATGTCAGTGTTCTCAAGCGTTGAAGATATAACCGCTATTCTTCATTAGTTCGGCACGCAATCTCGGTTCGGTGTGAAATTCTCAACAATTTTCGCGTCCATTTTGAGGCATTTTGCGGATAAAATGCGCGGATAGCGATCGTGTCGAGATGCCGCAAGTTAATTTTCAGCTCGTTTTGAACAAGGGAATCTGCTTGGCGGAATATGCTACGGGTGTAAATGAAACAACATAATTCTGCTCAAATGATCTCGTAAATACGAGAATGTGTCAAAACTTAAACAATTAAATATCATTATTATATCCGTTCATAATTTTACATATATACATGTGTTTGTAAATGAGACACGCTGGCTCAGTTTGTAGAACCAGAACACAGTGAGCTGTCGTTAGGAATTTGATTCAAGGATTATTTTTTTATGGCTCGTGGAGTAAGTACCTATTATATAAACTCTCGTAAATAGTACGTTTAAATAAAACACTTTTAAAGGTTTTAAAAGCGAAATATAATATTTAACGGGATGGGAGGAGAGACCAAAATTATTTGGAAATAAGTTAACTAATATATTTCACGTTTTAAACCGTAAATAGTGTTTAATTTAAACGTGTACTGCTAGCGTAAACGACAGACAATACTTAATGTGTTATAAGTGCATTAAATTTAAAGTCTCTATGTCATATTGATTATTGATGAGCATTTGAAAAATAAATGTGTTTACAAAAAACCGTTACAGATCCAGTATGGGACCGCTTACGTTGCTTAGTTGTTAAATGCATCTAGCTAAGAGATCTTGGGTTGGGAACCCGGGAATCATTATTTGATTAGACACTGAATCTAGAGGCTATATTATATACTTGCTTGTAAATAAAATTAAAACAATGAGACAGGCACAAGAGGCATGTCCACGTTTGGGTAGTGAAATTTCGCTATTTTTTACACGAAGAGCTATAAAAACGTTCAGCGAGAGATCATCCACTAAAACGCTGTAATAAAGCGCTTATTATCAGCACTGAGCGGTGTTCAATCGTTAAAAATGCAAAGGCCCGTAGGCAGTTCTCACTACAACTAGGGTTGCCAGATGGGCGGGAATCGTCTGATTATCCCACATTTTCAGTGATCCTGATAATTATCAACATCACCAGAAAAATAGTTATTTCTAAAATTCCATATGATACGTAATTCGAATTTTAAATTATTTTTAAAATTTCCACGCCCTTTAAAATTCAAAGTTAATAAAGGAACTAAATATGATTTTGAGTTAAACATCGATTTTAGAATGAAAAAAAATTACGACACGGGGAGAACTTGAACCAGCGATCCACAGCGTCCTGTGCCGTTGCTCTTAGAGTAAACTTTTATAATGCCTTTATAATTTTTCTGATACATGTCGGACTTTCGTCTGGAAATCTGGATATTAAATGAGTGGTAGGAATATGGATCGAATGTGGATTTCCGAATATCCAAAGTTAAAATAGGTCGACAACGTATCTTGTATAGATGCTATAGGCATGTGATAAATATTGTAGTTTTCAAAAATGCGATTTTTTATTAATACATTTTTTCTCCCGGCGATAACTCTAGTCTCGATTCGTTTTTGCAGATATTTTGAGCTGGCAACCCTAGCTACAACAGAGAGCGGCTGCATTCATTATGTATAACAAAAATACCCGTATAGGCGTAGCAACAGGTTGGAGGCCGATGCAACAAGTCTGGGCTTCATTCCAAAAATGCAATGAACTTCGAGAGGTTCGCCGTTCTCTAATTGACTATAGCTTTTGTAAATGCAGTGTTTTGTGTTCATTAGGGAAGAATTGACGCTTATTTCGGGTCGGGTCGGCTGTTACAGTTTTGTTTGGGACTAGAGGACGCGGTATTTAGTGAATAATTGTTACAAATGACAAGCAAGTTAACAACTACCACTTTTAACGGGTTAAAAGGTGTAACATATTAGTTACATTAATTTATTTTACGGCATGATTTATTTTGATGCTTTGCGGCAGCATTGTTAGTGATGTGTTTCGTGTTTTAAACAGTTATTTGTTTTATTTAAATGTGTACTACTCGAGTAAACTATAGATAGTATTATACACATTATACATAGTAAATGTTTAGGTTTAGAAAAAAAGTTAATGACTTCAATGTGCAATGGTTAAACGGAAAAATAGTTAACTTATTTACAAATGATTTTAAACTAAAAAAAAATGTTTCTACCTAAATAGTAATATTATACTTTTATTTTTATATAGTTGTTTAATACCACTGTATTTAGTACGCGTTGATTTATTCAAAAGCTAAAGCACTAAAGCAATTCACATAAATGTAGTTTGTGAGTATAAATTTCACGCTTCAAGTTTAGTTTGCATCCAATTTGTAACCGCTCCAGCTATTTATTTTCCCAAGTTACAATATTTCAATTAATCAACGCGAAACCGCAGATTTGGTCTCTCTAATTGATAGACAAACAGTGATTGAGAATTGCGAGATTAAGCCTATTTACACGGCTCCTGGAGAGGAATGGAGGTTTCGTCAAATATATTACACTAAGTTTGAATAATAGTTTCGAATTCATCAAGATATTCGTAACATCTGCGTAGCTAGTCCATAATACATGATAATAATAAATCTCTGTATTTGGCATTCACTTAGTACAATTAAAAAAAAAATGTTTAAATAAACAACTTTAACGGCTTAACACGCTATATTTTATTGGTAAATTTGTTTGAAAATTATTTTTAACTACGGCCCGATTTGTCGGTTGCTTTGCAGCAATCGTGGTCACGGGGAGTCCACAGCAAGTTTAACTAAAATATATTACGTTCTAAACCGTTAAAGTGTTTTATTTACACGTGTACTACTCGCGTAAACTACAGACAGTATTTAAGAAATAAATGTATACTAAAATAATTAATACAAAATTATTAAATTTAATTTGAAGAAAAGTGATGTCAAAAGGGTCTTGCGTCAGCATAGTTTCCAAATAAGTTTAAATAACATATCGCGTTTTAAACCGTTAACGCGTAAAGTGTTTTATTTAAATGAACTATACTGCACTGTAATTAAAAATATACAAAATCAATATAATAAATCAAATGTGTAATTAGTCAAGTATTTAAAAAGATGTAACACTTGCAAATCACTTAAGGTAATTCCTATCGATCCATTTTATTACGGGTTAGTTCTTTTACTACCCTCATATAAATGGGCGTTTGTGTCGACGACGCTTATACGCCATTGTTCCTTGAAAGCCTCTCGCCCTGAGTTAACGTCGCTTCAATGGGGCGTTTTAAATGGCTACAGTGTTACTTAGGCCTTCGTTAAGATTTCGCAAAGAAATTATGACTGCAATAACTCTAAAAGTAATGTCTAGTACTGGGCTACCGTTACAAACATTCAACAGTCCATTTCAGCAAATAGATGTTTTTTATTAAAAGAAAGTTAAAATGTGAAATGAAATCCCCTGTGAGAGATGGGGCAAAAAATATCTGTGTTCTTTTCACTGATCGATCTTCTTGATAGCAAGTAATGGATTAGACTTGTGTGTCCTGTCCAAACGAAACAATTTATTGTGTCACCGGGGTTCGAACTCAGGACCACTCTTGCTTAACGCAATGCAGCATCACATTTACCCATGTAGACTATAAAATGGTCTTAATAAATTATTTTAAATGTATAAAATAAAAACGTAATTTGGTCATGATAAAAAAATTGTAACTCCTTCCATGGTTCATTTCTTAAATGTAAAAAACAGAAATATTAGGCCGCTAGGAGCAGAGTAGCCTAACTGCAATTTTATGACTTGGCTTATTTATATTTTTAAAGTCTAAAAATGTTAATCTACAAGAGCACAGTGACCGAAAATTGTTTACATAATTCTTACACAATTAATACTGCCAATTAATTTTCGCCTGAATCAATTGCGTATTTTTATTTAAGTTATTAGGCCACTCTGTCTCTAGCTTTATATGTCCCCGAGCCCCACGAGAAAGGAAATATCATATTTAAATTGTTGATACCGTTCTGAAACCAAGGCATATTGTATATTACTTCTTAAGTTTAATTCCACGACTCCCAGTTTCCAAGATTATGAAGAACTCGGGCCGTAGTTAAATAGCTCGTATAAGGCTATTTAAGGCTTACCGGCCTTGAGGTAGAAGTTAATTGAAATCTTTTAAAGTTTATTTCGGCTATAAAGGCCCGCCCGTGACCGGAGCGCTGCGGATTTGTCCCGGCTCCGTCGTGGAATGAGATTTTATTGCTGCATTAACTTGATTGTTTTATATACTAGGCTTAATGTAAGGTGCCTTTTAATTTGGGGACGCTTTACGGATAGTTGGGGTTTTAGAATTTGTGTTGTTAGTGCTATATTTCGGATTTGTGGTCTGTACACGGACAGGGTGATGGGTCTATACTAATATTATAAAGAGTTTGTTTAAATGCGCTAAAAATCAAAAAGGCTTTCATCAGGATGCGACCAATAGGAGCAAGTATATCATATATATAAAGGATACACTGTCTACAGTTTACGCGAGTAGTACACATTTAAATAAAAACACTTTAACGGTTCAAAACGCGAAATATTTACGAGCAACAATGCGAAAAATAGAGTTTTCAAACAATTACTTTGTAAACATAATATGAACGATCAATAAGGTTGAAAAGGTTACGTAAGACTAAAAAGAAACACAGAATGGGATCGTATAGAACACTCAGCTAAAGGCCAATTCGAGAGGCATTTATTTATTCCAATTTCGGCCTGCAATAACTGGCTTTTGTATTATTCATCACCCAATTATTGTAAAAGGACGGTTCCTTGCACGAGGTGGAGGCTGTAGCTTCTTCCGTTTAATACGAGATCAAAAGTAGGGAGTTTCGAGTGGCATTCTAATAAGTTTAAAGCAGGGGATTACCAGTCACTTAAAATGAATTAATTTAAATTAAATAAAGCACATTACAATACAATTATTTTACTATTTAAAACTTATTACGGTCACCGGGAAACGTCGATCCCTAGTCATAATAATTTTCAAATAAGGTTTTACTAATATATATCTCGTTTTAAACCGGTAAATTGTTATATCTAAATGTGTACTATTCGTGTAAACTACAGACAGTATTTCATTCAAATTATTTAATCAAAATAATTTTTAAACGTAAAATGTATTACTTAAACTTCTTTACAATTTATTTTTCTCCCGTGTCGTGTTGTGTAGAGTTCTCCCGTGACCACGGCTGCAAAAAAACCGAAACGTCCTTGGTTCAAAACCCTGGTAAACAAGACATTGCTTCGCTCGGATAGGGCACAGATCGACTATCCATATAACATGCCTAAAAATAACTTATCAGTGAAACGGACACATTTATATTCCCCTCCATGGGGGGAAACGATTTCACTTTAATATATTTCGCGTTTCAAACCGTTAAAAGTGTATTATTTAAATATAATAGCCAAGTTAAATAATACGAAGCAGGATTAGAGCGGGCCGTAAGCCCCAATTAGACGGAGGAGGCTTACGTATAGTGCTGCCAGATAAAGTGACCTTACTTGACCCTCCGGGAAGTGTTTTTAGGTACCCAAATAAATTGGATTCGATTATTCATAAATGGAACGGGAACTGACCAATCACGATCACGTAAAATTGATGGAGAACTGACTGAGGTATTCGAACCCACTAATGGCGAAACGCATCGTTACTCTACCAAAGATTGAGCTACTATTTCTTAAAATTAAACTAATTGTAATTAAGCACTGTCTTTAGTTTACGTACGCGAAATGTATTAGTTCAACTCCTTTATAATTATGTTCCGACGCAAGTATCGGATGCTTTGCAGCAGCCGTGGTCACGGGTATTTATAGTCTATACAGGATATGGCGGGAGGGGTGTTGGGTTTAATAGTAAACAAGTTTACCTAATGTCACGTTTTAAACTGTTAAAAATGTTTTGTTTAATTGTAGATATAATTTTATTTTGTTTTACGGTTTAATTATTGTTCCGTCCTTTGGGGATCAAATTAGTTTACATATTGATAGCGCAATAGCGCTTATCTTAAAGTGCATTAAATAAATTGTACCTCATTCATTGTTGACTTTAACAACACTCTTATAATATCTATATTTATTATAAAAAAGATTGACGCGTTAATTTGTTAAAAGAAGAGAATACTGATATAAATTTCAAATTTTCAAAGATATAATAGATAGATAGATTTTCAATAATTTTTTTCACGATATTTAAATAAAGTAATGTTCATTGAATCAGGAATGCAGAATACAAATTGTTTAATTTCTCTCCATTCGATTTTTAACAAAAACGCGTCGTTTAAATAAAACACTTTAACGGTTTAAAACGCGATATATTAGTTATTTGAAATGATTCTTAACTTCGGCCCGATGTTTTGGATGCTCTGTAGCAGCCGTGACCACGGCTAAATGCGTACTACTCGCGCAAACTATAGACAGTATTTAAAAACGCATCGCTTAATTTATGAATATAGCATTCCAAACTTAATTACATCGAATTACTGAAATTAATTTACGAATTACAAGTGTAAGACGCCCTGAAGGCGTGTTTAATTAATATTTGATACAACTCGAGCTCTGCAACTTGTAGTAATTTGAAATGATTACTTTCTCCAGTCAATAAACAGTCGCGAAAGTAGGAAATCCATTAGGGGAACTTTTGACATTATACACATCTCAATTTTCTTGATGGAAAATTTAAGTTAAGGTAAGAACTTGGATGTTAATGAAAACGGAAGCCGTTGAGAATTTATATTGTCGTTAGTAAAAATAAGTGGACGATAGGTCGACCGCGCATCTTGCTTAGATATTATATGACTGGGGTATTTTACCTCCAATTAAATTAAACCCATGCCTCTATATTAAAAAGTGTCATCCTTCAAGCAGCACTTACAGCAACAAATCTGTTCTTGCAGCAACAGCTGAGTGAGAACATTTATTTTCTTATATCATTGTATATATAATTTATATATGTTTTTTTTGGTGTGGATTTAATAATTTATAATGTCGATTTGACGATGAAATGGCATATATCATATTACAAAGCTGAGAAGTTTGTTTGATTGCGCTAATCCTAGGAACTACAGGTTCGTATTGTTTTTTTTTTGGATTGATTAGAAAATTTTTCGTAGATTTTCTATAGTAGACTTTAAGCTATAACTATTTACGCTGTGACCAATAGAAATCATTAATACATCATAATCATTTCTTTATTTAATAATTTCTGTGTCATCAATATATATATATATATATATATATATATATATATATATATATATATAGTCGAAGTACTGGCATATGGCAAAATAACCTTTTCTAGGTCAGCTACCTACTTATAACTTTATTTTCATCCAATGTTTCGCTCTTACTAATTAAGCAAACGACAGAGTAAAACACATTTGCCACAAGATCTGAATAAGCCGAAGCAAATTAAGTAAAAAACGAGACCTGAATCTTGGAGATAGCTAAGAGGATAAAAGTAATTACGTAATACACGGCCCTCGGCTTAATAGGACTGATCTTATTGGCTCTCTATGAAACATATTAATACTTTTATTGAAACGTCTAATAAAGTTATAGCGTAATCTGAATCACTTCATTAATCGTGATTAGTTTGGGAGCTTTCATTTATTTTCGTCACATTTGAAGCGAAGCTTATAAAATCTAAGATATATTTATAAAAAGAATAATTCTAAGCTTAATTTTACGCAAGTAATAATTATTTAAATAAAACAATTTAGCGGTTTAAAACGCGATATGTTAGTTAAACTTATTTTAAAATGATTTTTAACTTCGACTCGATGTCCCCGTGACCATGGCTGCTGCACAGCATCCGAAATGTCGGGCCGGTGTTAAAAATCATTATTTAAATAAGTTTAACTAATATATCGCGTTTTAAACCGTTAAAGTGTTTTATTTAAATGTACTCAAGTAAACTATAGACAGTATTTACGTAATAGTTATCCATTTATCTCAGACTTCGTTTAAGATGCTTTCCATCAGTCTCATCATCGTCTCCCGTGGTCACGGAGAACATGTCACATCGAAGTTTGAAAATCAATCACATATAACATACATATTATGTAGGTTGCGCTCTAAACTGTTTAGAACTGTTTTAATTTAATTTAAATCAGTACAAAGAACAGTGTCAAATACTGGTTGGTCCTTACGTAGACTTGCTTTGGTTCTACGCCGTAGCATAGCTCGTAGCTTAAATAACATATAAAAAGAAAGGGTACATTGGCTTCAGTGAGAAACTTATCATTTTTTTTAATGTATCCACCTTTATAGGGAACTAGCTGCTTAAGCGACTTCGTCCGCTAAGAATATTTATTTTAGGCATCCAAATTCGTTTTTGCAAACCCTTTCATCTTTATTAACTTAAGCTGTTACCCACGACGTCAGTCGCGTCCCTACCCGTCGTTGTTGCAAGAATCTTAAAGAGACATATAGCGTCGGGGACTTTTTTTTTGATCATTTAAAGGGAAATCATTCATTCATATATATTTTCGGGATATCTTGAACCGTTTTTGCAGCGTACGCCTCGAAAACCCATAATGATGATTTTTTTTCATATTTCTCGCTATATCTCTGCTTGTATCAGTCACAGGGTAATGTTTTATAGCCTATAGTATTCCTCGATAAATGCTCTCACATAAAAAGGATTGTTCAATTCGAACCGGTAATTCTTGAGATTAGTGCGTTCAAACAAACAAACAAACTCTTCAGCTTTATATATTAGTATAGATACAGACTGACAAATGTATAATATTGTATATGTCTGTATTTTCCATGTATTTTTAACAAGTATCTGTAATTACCTGAATGTGTTAAATTAATACAATTTCGCACGAGCAATATATGCGTAATTCTCTAACCGTTTAATATAATGCTAAACTATTAGTCTATTATTCATGAGCCTATGATTCCTAGCCATGGAGAGGCATACCCAATTATTGCTTTGCAGTTTCAATTTAAACGTCAGGAACACGTGTACAGTGTTTGTATTCAAAATGAAGCATTAGATTTACGTTATTCGTTTCATAGTAACGCTATTTCGTGAATACAATGTGTTTTGTTAATTCTACACTCTACAATTGTAAATGTAGATACGTTATTTTTTAATATTCATTTAGATAACATGTGTTTAAATTACCTCATGCATGTGTCAGTCTATTTATATTGATAATTATGGATTAAAAAAAAAACTAAAATTATATAAGAAATATTGATATAATAATAAAAAAATACAATTGCCTCTAAACGGAGTCCACTCAGCTACGTTGGGACCAATGTCGCAACACTGATATTCTGTGGCTCCATTAGAGGCCGACCAAACACAAGCAAGATAAAATGTGCTAAGTTATAATAAGATACAAGTATCAACAAAAAGCTTTTAAGTTGAACGGTTTTATTTTTTGTGCACTGAAAATTACAGATATTTTAAATTTTGACATAATCATAGTGTTTTATTAGTGTAGCCCTTTCATTTGGTACCCAAATTGAGGGGATTGAGAAAAAATATGTAATCCGCCATTTTGTATCGGCGGTCATCTTGGATTTATAATGTTCTTGATTTTTTTTATATTATATTGTCATCTAAATTAAATGTGTGTACCAAATTTCAGATCAATCTGAAAGCGGGAAGGTGCTTAAATTTCAATTTCTTATTTTGACCCAAATAAATAAACTCCGCACGGGTCGAGCTAAATAAAACCGTTTAAAAATAAAAGCTAACCTGTGTCAGTTTATAAAACCACAAAAGAGTTGCACGGTCGCGTAGTTTCAGCGCATTTTGAGCACTCATTTTTAGCTCATTAATTTCCTAACTCGGCATCGCACATAATTCTCTCTTGAATGCTTCCATACTTCTAGATAAGGGCTTTTATACAGAGCAAAAGCAATAGGGCGCTTTTTTATTAAATCCGGCGTCTCTCGAGTGTCGACAACTGATAGCGGAGCTGTTTATTTATAAAACAACGCACTTTCCGCTCAAAGAATTAAGGGTCCTTTTGACTAAGTCGACAGCTTGCGTATTATTTCTTTCCTTATGCTATTACTTTTATTGTGTTAAGTTTTAGGCTCATTTCGTTTTAATTTAGGGATTAAGAGGTATTTTTCGCTTTTAATCTACTTAGTAGCTGTGCCCGTGACTTCGTCTGCGTGGAATAGTTATTTTGGGCATCATAAGTTTTTAGCTTTGTAGTTTAGATAGACGAATAATATATTTAAATACTGTCTATAGTTTACGCGAGTGGTACACATTTAAATAAAACACTTTAACGGTTTAAAACGCGATATATTAGTTAAACTTATTTGAAAATTATTTTTAACTTCGGCCCGACGTTTCGGATGCTTACCACCACCACGGCTGCTGCAAAGCATCCGAAACGTCGGGCCGAAGTTAAAAATCATTTTTAAATAAGTTTAACTAATATATCACGTTTTAAACCGTTAAAGTGTTTTATTTAAATGAATAATATATTTGTTAATTGAAACTATAATAATAGGTATAATAACTTAAATACGAGTAAATTACTAATACACAATAACACTATTAATTGTCATAAAAATAATTTGCTGTTGTTCTATATTAAGAATTGTAAATTTTATCGAATTTAAGAATCGAAAATAAATTGAAAAAAATTTCGACTCGGGCAGGACTTGAACCGGCATCGTCAGCGTTCCGTGCTGTTGCTCTTTAATTTATTTTCGATTTTTAAGTTAAATAATTAAGTTTTCAATTTTATAGATTCCAAAAACTATTTAACCTATAACCCTAACTGCTGTCGTGGGTTCATGACTCGCTCATGACATCAAATTATCACTATTTAAATTAAGTATAAAACCTTATTCATTAGGAACGCGAAGCGTATCAAACTAGTCTGCACATCTGCACAAATTGAACATTTTAAGTTCCGTGAAATGGACTGACCCTATAAATATGCAAATTTCAATTCCAACTAGCGGAATGTATACATCGGTCTATATTTTACGGTAAGCACACCTCAGCTATGATTGGAGTAGCCGAATCTCTAGAATCCCGGTCGAGGTCTTACGGCACTCTGCTGTTATTCTATGCAAATGGTCGCAGCAAGCGTTCCTAGTTGTTTGAGCTACCCGTATTGTCAAGGTGCTCTTTTGGTTAGAGTATTGTAATGCCATGAATATTTTAGAGTGTCTTTACAACCCTCTTCATATTGTTTCTATGAACATAAGCCCAGCTATACACAACATATCTATTAAAGTACTTTTAATTTAAGCTACTATGTTAATTAAGGTGGAAAATTAACGTACTATTAAATAGATTAGATAGACCAATCTTGTGTCTCAAAATTCCTCGTAAAGGGGGAAAGGCTCAATAGCACAGACAAGGCAGACCTAATTGTAACCCACGAAACAACGAGGTACTGATTGACGAGGCAGTTTATCGCAGAATCAAGTCTCCATACTAAAACAGATTTAATAAAATCAGGTTAAGAATATATCATCTCCATACAAACGTTGGTCAGACGTAGCTAAATGTTCTCTGTGTTTACTCCACGATAGTTCCCTACCTGCTTTGTATTTTTAAGCACGCTCTGCTTAAAGACTGCATTTGTTTGAGGCTATTTCGTTACTGCACCCAATTTCGGCAGAAAGGCAAAATTAAAACGTAGATAGGACTAATGTAGAGCTTGATAAAGGCGAACAATACGGAAAAGCACGGCCAGCTTACAAATAGAGCCGTCATTTGAGGCGAAAATATATGAAAAGTGGCTAACGTTATGCGTATTAATTAAATAATCTTGCTTGTTTGTTTGTTGCCTCAACTATTAATTTAAGACTTAGTTGCAATTCTAATAAATTCCTATTTTCTAAGATTCATTGGGTAAGTTGCGACTAGTATTGCATTCAACGCGAAAGAACTGGATTTGAATTCCCGGGAAATGAATAGTTTCGAGCAAGGCTCGAAAGTCTGATTACTACTAGTATTATATAATACGTACTACAGACACTTATTATATATTATATAATAAGTGTCTGTAGCTAAATTCCTATTGTTTCCCCGGTTCAAATCCGGGGAAACAATAGGTGTTTTCGATCCGACGGGGCACAGACATTAACTACTTGTCTGTAAGTAAAACTGATAAGGAAAACGGACACAGAAATATGTTCGCCCGATGCCCCACGCGGGAAACGGGATTTTAGTAAATCATCGTGATTGGTATGTTTTGTACTGTTCCAATTCCATTTCACGTAACGAGTAAAAGGTGTTCGTTGATAAAATAAATCCTTACGTGGCCAAGTTTGCCACGTTGCCAAACAGTTGGCACCCATCCAGTGGTTGGTACCTTCGACTCAACAAACATGAGGTCATTATACCGGTCCACAAATATTTTTCGGCTCTCGCAGGATGTATAATTTCGATAATTCGATTGGACATAATCGTTTGTTATTATGTTATATCATGTTCTTTAAATATGTATCTATATTACGTCCTTACAAAGGTGTTCTGTTTTTTTTTATTGGATTAATGTATGGTATTTTTCTTGAACCCATTCTGAGTTCGTATTAGCTTCGCTTAACGCAATGCTAAGCAATCCTTATTATATTCAACCAAAAACAGACGTAGGTACTCAAATATACATATATATAAATACATATAGTTTTGACTCTGTGCATCATACTCGAAGTAATTTTTTGCTGCTTGTGTAGCAATGTATAATAATGAACGTCGTAGGTCACAGGTTCAATCCCCACCGGGTCGAACATATCGTAACCAATATATTTAACAAATCTGGTTTTAGTCAGTTAGTTAAGCCAAAATAAGTTGACCTTATGACTATGATATTTTACCTTCCGTCAACTGAACCTTGTCTATCCTCCCTGATCACAAAAAAGAAAAGAGAGATGATCAAAAGTTAACAATCTCGGTCTCTTTCGTATACTGAAATACAGAAGACATATCTCCAACACGTAATACACAAACAGAAAATAAAAATCGATTATACATTGAACAAAATTACGACACGAACAGGACTTGAACTGGCATCCGACAGCGTTTCTTCCAGTTACCGTTCCCTATAATATAAGTAATTTATATAGAGGGATAACGTTATATAAAGAATATATAAAGTTTTCAATCATTAGTCTTAGATACGGGACTAAATGGGCGTATAGTTAAAATGGACGTTAGTTCTTGTATTTCTCCTCAAATACCCTAATTAAAGAGTTACGTACAGTATACAAGAATCAGTGAGAGACATAAATAAGCCGAAAACCGTGTCTTTAGTTATTGTGACATTGAATAGGCCGTAAAAATATCAGCGAGAACATAAATATAGCCCCTCTCGTTCACACTCGAAATTCCCTCTCGCTCTATTTTTTATTACAGAAATGAACCATTTCAGAAACATTTCCGTATCCCGTTTCCTTTAGGTTATTTTTTTCTTGCCGCCGAAAAGTGTATTAAGCAGCGATTGTTTGCTGCGCCAGTAAGACGTGAAAATGTTCCATTATTATGGTCTTTTTAAATATTATAATGGAGGGTAAACATCTCAAATCCGTTTCTAAATAAATGGGGCATGGGCAGACATATTTATGTGTCTGTTTCTCTTATTTAGGCACGTAGTGCTTTGCTCTGCTAGACAATTTTAATATATTAAATAAAGCATAAATGCATACCGTTAAACAAATTCGGTTAATTATATTAATCTAAAAGAATGACCGCAAAAGTATTTGTCTACCTACTTTCCGTCGTTTACGTGAGTAGTACACATTTAAATAAAACACTTTAACTGGATAAAACGCTATATATTTTAGTTAAACTTATTTGAAAATTTTTATTAACTACGGCCCGACGTTTCGGATGCTTTGCAGCAGTCGTGGTCATGGGGAGACTAAAATATAATACGCGTTTTCAACCGTTAAAGTGTTTTACTTATATGTCTACGTTTTGAAGTTTAACTTGCAGTAATGACATCATGACAAAAAGAGGTTGCAAAAACAAACTTTGATGGCCCAAAATATCTATTCTACGCGGAAGAAGTAGCGAGCACAGATAAGAATTATGTATATAGAATTCAGATATTGCACGTTTAATTTAGCTTTGCGAACTCGTAGTACATAGCTGTAACAAGAAAATCACACAACAATACAGAACGTATCTTCGTGAGTAAGCCCGTTGTCCTAGCATGAATTTAATCAGTTGAAACAAGGTGTAGAAAATAAAACATCCGTCCTCAGTACCGGGAAAATGGATTGAGCGCGGTGGATCGAAGCAATTTTTGTTGAAAGCACTCGCCTCTATAGATAGCTTAAGGTATTTGTCCACTTCAACGGACGTGCGCTATTCATAAAAAATGCGCCGTAAAATGTTCATTTGTTTGTAATAGTGGAGGACGGACTAGCAGGGGTTTTACTAGATGGTACCGTGAACCATATAACATCTAAACACGATGCGCTGTCGACCCGTTTCGGCGTTGGATATTCGGGATTTCTACTGATTGAAATCGTAACGCAATTAAACATCGCGGCTTTTTCATTTGTGGGCGGTGCGTAGGTCGTGAACTGGACGGAACTTTGATATTCCTACCACCCATTCAAAATGCAGATCTCCAGAGTCTAACATGTTGCAAAAAGATCATAATTTAATTAGAAAAATGTTGGGCCCCGATGGACTTTGAACCCACGAACTCACTCTTGTCTGACGCGCAATATATATAATTAAACTGCTTTACAGCTGCTGTGGTCATGGGGGAATTAGGACACAACTGATGGCGTAAATACCTGGGCTTGAATACAGGGGGGACAATAAAACGTTTTGTGGCCACATCGGAGGCTAGTCTTTACCTTTCGTTTCTTAAAGCCAAGCGTTTAAGCATTTCGCTGTTGATTGCATGAGAAATTGTGTATAACCTATAACCAAAACTTTAAACACTAAAGACGCATCATCGCACATATCATTATCAAAAAGACTTGTAGGACACGATAGCTCTATTGATTAAAACAACAGCACAGAACGCTGTGTAGGCCGATTCAAGTCCTATAAGAGTAAAATTGTTCAATCTAAAATTGATTTTTAAACATTCACATCTATTATTTCCGTATTTCCATCGTAACGAGAGATTTCGTTTTGCATCTCACCAATAATAATTTCAATCACATGACGCGTAATCTCCATAACACAACGTTCGACGGTGCCCTAATGGCCCACCCCGTTACCAAGACCGAATATAAATCACAAATTAATAAAAAATCCGAGTAGATGGAGATTTATTCGAAGTACAGTGAAACGTGGCGTTTTAGTAGGTTTCCTATAGACTCTCTAACGAATGAATAATTACACAATGATCCTTATTAGGAATGCAAAAATGGGGACCTTTAATTGTGGTCTAAGTGAGAGGGGTGGATTTGAATATTCAGGGCATTTGGATGGGCTAGGAGTAAATGGTGTGGGCAAAACTTTTAGTCGTTTGGTAACTCACGTTATCTAAAGGAAACTTAGCCTCCTAGTTCCGCAGTTTAATAAAACTAATAAACAATTTAAATAAAAAAGTTGATATAGCAATATTATTTTCTATTGTTCAAAAACAGTCGAAGAACAATTATGGTCACAACAGCCCCCAGTACATTTCGCGTTTTAAACCGTTATATGTTTTATTTATATGATCACAAACTTGCACGAACAATAATGACTTAATTACTGTTTCACAAAATTTTTATTTTTTTACGATATTTACGAGTGTACTTATAGGTAGTTTTATTTATAATTGTGTAAATTACATTGTATTGTACATAAATACTAAATTCATAAATCTTTAAGATATATATATTAACATATGTATGAAGCTACTAATAGGTACGCTGAAATAGAAATCTTTAATACCATTTCGTAGCCTGTTTTAAAGCGAAGTTGAACAAACATCGACAGTAATGACTGGGTAAACGGATATCTGCATAAGACCTGGGAAAAGCCTTACTGCGTTTATTGGTTTGATTTTCTTACTTATGAACATTTTTTTTATAGAAATATACCTGTTTTCTTCGTTCATAACGTAAACATTTTTGTGATATAAAGACAAAATATTTGATTAGTTTTTTATTACATTAAAAATAATTTGTGCAAGAATTAATCCATTAACTTCTTCATTTATAACGTAAAAAAAGCTCGTGTTATACATATAATTATGTGGTTGTTTCTCTTGGCTTAAACAAAATATGTATTTTTAACATGTCTTGACTAGACTGAAATTATAGACTCTATACTAATATATAAAGCTGAAGAGTTGATTGTTTGAACGCGATAATCTCACTTTAAATGCTGGTTATAACATTTATTCAGGACGGCTTTAGACCATATAATATCGCCATGTGACTAATACAAGTAAAATATTTTGGGGAAATTATTCATCATGATAGGTTATCGAGGCATACGCTGCAAAAACGGTTCAAGATACCCAAAAAAATATGTATGAGAGAATGATTCCTCTTTTAATGATCTAAAAATGTGGAGGAGGTTTGCAAAACCAAATTTTACTGCCCAAAATAACTATTCTAGTATTATTCCTTAAAGTATGTAAAGACTACTTCAGTCAAGAGAAAATCACAGACTAGAGAAAATCTTAAGCAAACGTCGATCACAAGCTTTGAGCGATTTAATGTTTTAAGAGGTGGCAACATAATGTTATGCACGAGGCAGACTATTCGCTCGACAAGACCGGCAGCTAATTAGCCTTTGTTATTTTATGTTAATATACTTCAGCCCGATTACTGAACAGCGTTTAGTATATTGCGACGAATGGTTAAGGAAACTCGAATTATTCAATGAATATCTAAATAATTCTATTCGAAGCTGACATGGTTTCAAAAGTACAAATTAGTTTATAAAATAATTTACAAATAAGTTTAACTAATATATATCGCGCTTTTAACCGTTAAAGTATTTTATTTAAACACTTCACTATTTAAAACCAAATTATATGAGTTGATTTATTTTTAATTTATTTAACTATGGACGCTTTTTTCAAAGCTTCTGGTCATCGGATTTGATTTTGACAATTCAACAATCTTTAGTCCCTCCGTGACTACGTCTGCTACAAAGCATCCGAAACGGCGGGCTTTAGTAAAAATATATTAACTAATAGATTTCGCGTTTGAAACCATTAAAAGTGTTTTATTTAAAAGATAACATAACTTGCAAACAGTGCTGGAGATCTCTTCTCTATTTGTATGTTCACATAGTAAAGCAAATTGTCGAATTATAACAAGATATTATTATATGTTACTTAACTTTATACTAATATTTTGTAAGAAAACATAAACAATAAAGCGGGAAACTCATTCATGATTTGAGAAATGAAAATAAACAGAACGGAACTCATTTAAATCTCAAGTTAGAAGAGAACAAGCTTTCCTTGTTTTAAGTACAAATAAATATCTTTTAAGAATCGGTGTGTCGGAATTAAATAAATTTCACCCCATACAAATTGTACCTGAACTTTTATTGTTATCCTGCTTCCAATTACTGTAATTTGTATTCGTAGTTTATGAAGATAACATCTGCAATATTATGGAATAGTGCTGAGGATTTATTTCGTACTAGCTGTGCCTGCGACTTCGTCCGCGTGGACTAGTGATTTGGGGTAGAATTTTTAATTATTAAGTAAGTAAGGGCGCGTTTAAGGCAGCCAATCTATGTTGTAAGTGGTACTTTGCCGCAACACTCTCACCTCACATCACTCTTACTCCCACTCTCACTCCCACTCCCACTCCTATACCCAAAAAGCCAAAGAAGAAAGTTTCATTGTTCTGGCTTTAAAAATCACGAATTTCCATACAAACTTTCATCCCCTTTTTCAATTCCTATAGACCCCTTTTTTGGCATTAGTTATGTCCTTTCTCAGGCTCTAAAATATCTGTGTACCAAATTTTACTTAAATCAGTTCAGTGGTTTTGGAGTTAAAGCCGGACAGACAGGCAAAGTTACTTTCATATTTATAAAATTAGTATAGGTAAATAAAAGTAAATTGCGCGAGTAGTACACATTTAAACAAAACACTTTAAACAGTTGAAAAAGTGAAATATATATATATATATTTAAATTAATTATGTCCCACTGTGCCGTTGGGCCGTACTTAAAATTGTAAATAAGTTAACTAATACATTTTACCTTTAAAATCGTTAAAAGTGTTTATTTAAATGTGCTATAGCGTAAACTAAAGACAATAATTACTTAACTTATTTTTAATTAATTTTAACTACCGGACGTTTCGGATTATTTGCAGAAGACGTGGTCACGGGGGGGAACGGAGATACAGGGTGTCCCTAATGTCAAAGTCAAATTTGATGGCACAAATTTGTTAGATTATCTTAAAGCATCCCTAATTAAAATAAATGAAAAATAAGACTATGTCAGTAGTTAAAGCGATATACACATTCCTTCCTCCATCTTTTCAAATAAGTTAAACTAATATATATCGCGTTGAAATTGTTCTATTTAAATGCGATTACTTTTAGAAGTTTTAGCATAAGATAGAGCTAATAAAAACTATTTGTCGGTATAATAAAGACGCAAGTGTTCGCCAGGTCGCATGGCCGGCACTCATATATAGTAATAACGAGCACTCGTGGGAACTGCTAATATTGCAGAATATCATTTTGTTTATATGCACACTTAAGTTACGCTCTAATTAGACTTGGATATTATTTTAGAGCACTGGCATTTATAATAAACAGAATTTAATTTGGGAACGTCTTTTTATTTTAATTAGCTATTAACATTTGAAAACTTTATTATTTTTTACATGTTATTACACATGAAGGCACTATATAAATTAAAAATCGAAAATAAATTGAAAAAAGTTTCGACTCGGGCAGGACTTGAACCGGCATCATCAGCGTTGCTGTTGCTCTACCAATTGCGCTATCGAGGACTCAATTTATTTTCGATTTTTAAATTATATAGCTATTAACATCTATACTAATATATAAAGGTGATGAGTTTGTTTGTTTGAACGCGCTAATCTCAAGAACTACAGGTTCGAATTCGGTTCATGATACCCAAAAAATATGTATCCAAGAATGATTCCTCTTTAAATGATGTAAAAAAACGTCCGCGACGCTATATGTTTATCTTTTAAGATTAACTTGCAAGAACGACGGGAAGGGACGCGATCGACGTCGTGGGTAACAGCTTAAGTTTATAAAAAAAGGAGGGATTTAAATACTGTCTTTAGTTAACGCGAGTAGTACACATTTAAATAAAACACTTTAACGGTTTAAAACGCGATATATTAGTTAAACTTATTTGTCAGTCTCCCCGTGACCACGGCTGCTGCAAAGCATCCGAAACGTCGGGCCGAAGTTAAAACGAATTCAAATAAGTTTAACTAATATATATCGCGTTTTAAACCGTAAAAGTGTTTTATTGAAATGTGTACTACTCGTGCAAACTACACGCAGTATTATACAACTTCAATAAAACTTTTCGAGCCTCGTCTGTCCACTTCGAGTTGGTAGTACGTGTCTAATATCCCTCAATGCACCCAAATTGCTTTAGAAACAAACAAAGTCAGGCGGGGTCGCATGTTCGGCGTGTAACTTCTGAATAGCTTCAATCGGGGTCAATTTCTTCACGGTAGGCGCTCGTAGACGCATTTCTGAGCTCGGGATTTGTAGGATGAACTTTTATTGGCATCCTAGCCTTTGGGCGGCCTCATCGTTTAGATGTTATGGAGGTAGCTAAGATAAAGTTTACGGGTCAATTGTAATTCGCAATATTTTTTATTAGCACTAACTTTTTATACAAGGCATGCTGTTTGTGATATGGGGCTTATTGTTGTGATAAATTGGAAATTTTTGGGTATTTACTATTTCATGATAGACGAAGACAGACAAGCATGTACCATATACCATCTAAACAAGATGCGCTGTCGGCCTATTTTGGAAAATTTCTGTGTCCATTTAACTAAGCAGACTTCTGTGCCCTGTTCGAACAAAAAAATCTATTGCTTCCCTGGGAACCGAACCCAGGACTTCTCACGCTTAACGCATTGCTAACCAATAAGAACCATTTCGTTTCAGAGGCGGCCCTAATTTAGGTTATTAAAGAATATATAATTTTTGTTTCGTTACGTAACGCTTGACGTCATCGTTCTCTTCCGTTCGACCGGTCTTGTGACGTAGGCATCATTATGCTTATAGAAGTAATAAGTGAACAAAGCTACTAAGAATACTTCTGGTTTATTGACTTGAATAATTTAAAAAAATAAACATAGTTAAAATTACTTTTTAGTCAAAATTTCATAAGCTTTAAGGTGGATCTTCATAACGAGTTGTGGTGAACACAAAATCAACTTTGTTTACTAAAGACAAAATTAAAAACATCAGACATTTTAATAAAACCATGATTCACCCAGAAATGTCAAAATAACATAAAATGCAGAAAACCGTGTAACATCATTACGACGCGTTCGCAATCCTAAACAAATACGGCTTGTCTGTCTTCATTTACACATCAAAAATAATACGTGCTTAAACGATTTTCCAAAAATAACGGCGTTATTTCAACTCAAAGTATTTTTGGAATAAATAAAATGATTGGCGGGGCTAGAAGAGTCACAGTAATAATAACAGTTTATTAAAATAAAACAAGTTGGACGGTTTCAAAAACGCAAATATTAGTTAAATGGTTTATAATTTATTTTTACTACCGACGTTTACCTAGTGACCAGCGCATTATAGGGCGGTTTCGCGTTCTAAACCGTTTAGAGTTTTATTTGAATGTGTTCAATTTGTGTAATCTACAAACAGCTTTATTCTTTTTTTTTAGTAAACCAAAGATTAACAGTAAGATAAAAGATAGTATAGTATAATTGTTAGTTTGGTTTTGTAAGGACGATATTTGTTTTAAAGAGAGAAGTATATAGTAAATTGAAGTTATAATAAATAATAGCTAAAATCTATAGAATTATCAGTTACATTCGAGTTATGTTTTTATAATGATAGAAATACAAGAATGGTTCAATCTTGCATTGCATCGTTCTGTAAAAAGATAGGCCATGAAAAATACCACAGTCTCCCCTCTATATATAAACGTTTGCATGTTTATAACGCGCTCGTATTCCTAAATAAATATGTTGGTTATCTTTGTTTTAAAACGGCGTTTAAAGCTTCTATGAACTTAATTATAATATAACGAATTAACACTTTCCGGTTTGATGATTCAAGCTTTATTTATTTAGGTACTAAACATTGTTTGCTATTTAATTTGAGCGGAGAAGTCGCGATGTGTGTATCCAATGTATTTTTTCTTTGGAATACAAAAAAAGAAGTATTTACATTATGATTCGCTTTAGCCGGGCATTGTGTTAAGCGCGAGAGGTCCCGTGTTCGAAATCTTGCGAAACAGTAGTTTCGGTTTAGCAAACACAGCCGTATGAATCTTTTGTAAGGGTATATATACTGGGCAAATAGTTCCATTTTTTTATATAAAGGAAGAAAGACAAGCCCAGGGTTCACTTGACGGGAAGTGAAATGGGCCAGCCATATAACAACTAAACAAGATACGCTGTCGACCTATTTTCTCTTAAGACTGCAACCGAAACGTGATTAAACTTGGCGGCTTTTTTATCAGTGGACGTAACTTCGTGACCCGGGCAGAATTCATATTCCTACCTATTCAATATCCTAATTTTCAGTCTAACATATTTTAGAGAAATTATAAATTAATAAGATAAAAGACGAACATACGATCAGAATTACACCAAAGAGACATATCCTTCTATATTCTTCTTTCTTCACAATGTTTGTCTTTAACGGATACTTTAGACAGAAGATGTAAAATTCTAGAGTACTAAGATCAAATTATTAACCACAAGAAGCATCATGCTATAACACGACATAGTTCTTAATTAGCTTAAAATGGATAATTGGCGTAAAACTTATAAATTAGTATTTACAACCAGTTAAGAATAATTTATCTTTATAAATATAAGCTAAGATTTCTAATGAAGTTAAAAGGTACAGGTTTTAGGATAGAGAAAGACAATAAAGGGGTTCGCTCGATGGTAGGCGAAATGTCCCAGCCATCTCACATCTAATCAAGATGCGCTATTGATCTATTTTAGCTTTGAATATTCGGAAATCCACAGACTAAAACCGTTTTCCAGATGTAGCCTGATTTCAGAAAAAATATAAATTTGTTAAAACAATATTGGATAGGGTGGCCGCCATTACACCAACGAATCCGTGAATTAATTTGTAATAATAGGTATACCAATTAAATACTGTCTATAGTTAACGCGAGTAGTACACATTTAAATAAAACACTTTAACGGTTTAAAACGCGATATATTAGCTAAACTTATTTGAAAATGATTTTTAACTTCGGCCCGACGTTTCGGATGCTTTGCAGCAGCCGTGGTCAATTCTGTAAGGACCCGGCCAGTTTCGCCAAATACCAACTTCGACGGAACAGATGGCGCTAGCGTAGCAATTTTATGACGTCAGAGACATCCTCCATCTTTAGTCTCCCCGTGACCACGGCTGCTGCAAAGCATCCGAAACGTCGGGCCGAAGTTAAAAATCATTTTCAAATAAGTTTAGCTAATATATCGCGTTTTAAACCGTTAAAGTGTTTTATTTAAAGGTATACCAATTGCCATTTGTTACAAGTGTGTACAACTTATTTATCAGATTCACCTTACGAGGTCATGTTAGGTTGTCGAAGTTATTTCAAAGACAGATACTAAGTGTAACAAGTTTCCGTCGAATGTTATAGTACACTCTGCTGTATCGAGTTTCACGTAGATTTTCATTAATAATATTAAAATTAGTTTAAGGTAAAATTTGTTTAAACATATTTGTAGTTATATTGGTTTTTATGTGTAAAACAACGCTAGTATTAACTACAATACTATTTTTATTCGTTACATCGTAAAAAATTATAAACAATTAAATAAAGCACTTGTAAAGTGCTATAAATCGCGAATTATTATGATACGTTACAGTATTAGTTCACTTATTTATAATTTATTATCAACGTCGCGCCGTAACGGGGGCTTGATCTTATTCGCATTTGAAACCGTTAAATAATTTATATACTACTCGCGTAAACTATGGACAGTACTTAACTGATACACAAATTTTAGCATGACACATATACTGTCTATAGTTTACGCGAGTAGTACACATTTAAATAAAACACGTTAACGGTTTAAAACGCGATATATTAGTTAAACTTATTTGAAAATTCACGGGGAGACTCACCACGGCTGCTGCAAAGCATCCGAAACGTCGGGCCGAAGTTAAAATCATTTTCAAATAAGTTGAACTAATATATCGCGTTTTAAACCGATAAAGTGTTTTATTTAAACATGACACATATGTAAAAAGTCTTTTATATATGTCATGATGAAGAGTTTTTATGGATTCAAACTTAATAAGCTACAAGAAGGTATTTTAGTAAGGTTATTAGCACTTCTACCAGTTTTAAAATCCAGTTAAATACCTACCCAACTTAGCAGCCAGTTCTTAATAGACTTATTGAACTCGACTCTACAGAATTCACTTATAAAAAACCCATCGACTTTAAATCTCCTCCAATCTCGAGATCCATCTGAGATCCCTTTATAGCTGTCAATTTATGGAAAGAAAGCGAAAGTTTCCGAATACCTTTTTGCCTTTGACTGATTTGCGTTGAAATTCATTTTAATGCAAATGGTCCGATCGTTTTCATTGTGGTTTAGGCGTGGTTATGAATAAATTGATTCTTTAGCCTCAGGTCATACAAAGTATTATGAAAATAAATATTTTCAATAACTAGTTCAATATACGAAATAATATTGTCTATTAATTAAATACTGTCCGTAGTTTATATAAGTAGTTCATATTTAAATAAAGCACTTTTAACGGTTCAAAACGCGAAATGTTTGTTCTTTCTCCTCTTTTTTGTTTATTATATACCTAATTAAGCATATTTTATGTAGCTATTAAACTGATATTTTATTTAATTTTGCTATATTTTTGATATCAGTTTAAGTGTCCTATAATCCTATAATTATTACGTTTAAACCGTGTTTTATTTAAACTGTATATAAAAGTCAAAAGATTAAAAAAAAATGTATATAATCGTCCAAGAATTACATCAAACAATAATTATTAACTAGAAACATACAAGTTAATAATTCTATATTATTTTACTTTTGAGTGAAAACTTTTAAGATATATGTTCCTACAGAGAGCGTGATATATGCATAGAATGTAAGATATCTGGCTATTTGTACGTTGAATCTCTATTTGAGTTACAAAATATTAGTTTTATTATGAAGAAAATGTGGGCTATAAACATCATCTCCTTACTATTAACCCGTATGAGTTCTAAGCCGTAACAAGCGAGGGTTAGATATAATCGTATAAAGCTACGCAGATTGTAAACGAAGACGAGAACGCAATCTAGCCGCCCCATAAAAAGACCCCTAGGAAGCCTTATTAAACTAACTATAGTTCAACGGACGTTTTTGAGAATTTATTCTAGGAAAAACATTGACTTAGGAGACGTCACTATATTTTTTTTAAGATAGAGCAGGATAGACATACATAGTTAGTAGATAAAATACACTAGCCAAACAACATCTAAACGAGATGCGCTATTGCCCTATTTCGGATATTCGAAAATCCACAGACTGAAACCAAAATGCGATTTAACTTGATGATTTTTCATCTGTGGGCTGTGATTCAGGAATTGAAGGTCGATATTACTACCACCCGTTTTTTATTAGACCTTCAAGTCCAATATGGTAAAACGCGATATATATTAGTTAAAGTTATTTTTACTACGGCCCAACTTTTCGGATGCTTTGTAACAGCCATGGCCACGGGGTGACTGATACACATGGCAATTTAAACCGTTAAAGTGTTTTATTTAAATGTATTCTACTCGCGTGAACTACAGACATGCATTAAAGTCCAACATGTTTCAAAAAGTTATAAATTGTTTTTAAAAATGTTAAGCCCGTTGGGGATCGAACTCCCGACTCGTTGATTAGTTGAACATCGCCACCATTACACCAAGGAGCCAGTCAACTACAAAGGACACAATAAGTTGGAATCTTATATTTTTAATATTCATCCATCATAACTCAAATCAATCACTCGTTCGGATCCATTAGCGAAGTTAATACGCTCATTCGTTCACTCAGCGGTTACCTTCCATTAACTCTTTTCTTATTAGTTAATGCTACTTTTCAACTTTTACCGAGAGACTATTTTTCCCTTTTTGTTCCTTAAGTTTCTCAAGATATAAAGTGCTTAATCATATTTCAAAGATCCATCTAACCCGCTTCATAATTAAAAATCTTATATTATAATATAACTCTAATTAAATTTAAATAAATACTGTCTATAGTTTACGCGAGTAGTACACATTTAAATAAAACACTTTAACGGCTTAAAACGCGATATATTAGTTAAACTTATTTGTGGTCTCCCCGTGACCACGACACTAGGTCGACAGTGTGTCTTG
Source organism: Leptosia nina (assembly GCA_963661955.1). Classification (NCBI taxonomy): domain Eukaryota; kingdom Metazoa; phylum Arthropoda; class Insecta; order Lepidoptera; family Pieridae; genus Leptosia; species Leptosia nina. Next base: position 6,932,362 of record CAVLEF010000011.1, read on the forward strand.
TTGATATGTTATGTGGCCGGAGTATTTTACCTTTTATAGTTTTATGCTTGTCAGTCGTCCTCTATCATAAAAAAAACTACTTACGTTATATTCTACTTCAGTTAACTGTTTAACTTTCTAGTTAAGTTAGCCTCTGCTCGCAATCTCAACAGTCTGAACCGACAGCGAATCAATATTTACACCAAATACAAGATTAAAGCAATGAAAATCGGACAAAAACATCATTAAGAGGAGAGGGGGCAGATCCGGGCGACGGCTTTGTGCGGTGCTGTAAGGGAATTATCAGCTCGCTCCGGCTTCCAACTCGTTCACAGCGGCCTCAATGGGCACGAATTAATATTTTTGTGTAATATAATCCGTTGACATTCAAAAGTAAAATTTTTAATTAAAAGTATTACGTGTTTATTTTTATTTGTTGTAGCTGTGCTACGGTGCTACGACGTAGCGCGTCTACGAGTGTATTTTTCATTATTTTTGTGTTCCATTATTATTTTGAAATATAAAAGACAGCTTAAAATGTTTAGAAAGACTTACGTGATTGTTTTCAAACAAAAAAATTGTATGAATAAAGCGTTATTAAACTGAAAAAAAACGTTGTAGAAGAATAATGATCATCATCATGATTGTTTAGTTTATATCCAAATAATTCAAGAACAATTTTAATTAAAGGTATCATTCGAAATAGCCATTTTCTCGGTTTAAATACTGAAAATGTGCACTGTAAACAGAGAGTATTTTTTAAAACGTAGCCTGAAAACATAGACGTATTTGAACAGTCGCTTGTAGTCTCAGGACGTACTAATTAAAAGTTAAGCGGCTGTTTCGGACAGTCAATTTTGGAGTTTTTTTGTTGAACCAACACACGGCACTTGTAACTACAATGCGTATATTTTCCTTACATTGAAGCATTACTTTGTTTCACAATTTTTGCAACTAGTATACGAAAATGAAGATAAATAAACAGTTACATTACACATACAATATTTGTTCGTATTGTTAATAAATTATTGTTATTTGAGTAATGTAACTATCGAATGTAACGAATCTTGTGAGGTTGTAAATTTTTCCATCTTTATAAATGAATTTGACGAAGTTACATTACAAATAGTTCGTAAGTACACATAATTATTTAGCTATTTAATAAATGGAATATTAAATAATATTGTTTGCACAGAGACAATAGATTTATCTCAGTTGCCCAGTTTCAAACGAATTTTGTTTTCGATAGAAACTGACTAGTTTCGTGACTGGCCGCTTGTCGAACGAGTTTATTTAACTGTAAACATTGCTAATAGCTCGGTACAATACATATGCAATGAATGTTTTCTAAAAACAAACTAAAATAAAAACAAAAACAGCAAGAAAAATAGTCATTATAGGATAAAACGATAATACAAAGACTTGAATTTACGACTAAAATACTTTAGCTAGGCGGAAAATGTGCAAAATCTTACATTCGAAATTTAAAATTCGATTTATAATTAACTCTTGTCTATAGTTCTCGCGAGAAACTTAAGTTAACGAATACATTTCGCGTTTTAAACCGTTAAAATTGTTTAATTTATTTCGTTCTATATTTTATATTCTACGCACTCTTGAGTTATCGATATACATATTGATATGTTTTCGATAGGGAATTTCAAGTAACAAAGCAATTTATTCGAAAAGCAGTGATTTATCTCAACAAACAATTTGAGTGACAAATGTGCCAATAATTGTGGCGCTGTCAATAATATTGTTACCAATAAAAACATCATTATGACTTCTGTTTGCACACAATTTGTGAAAGTTGACGTGTTTGCGCTTGTCCACTTTGTAAATACCGACTGACGTGTACACAATATCGTTCGACAGATGTTTGCGTGATGCTTAACACCCTGGCAATGATATCAATATTTATATATGTATCTCCTAGATATGTGTTGCGTATTGTGTTTTGTGAGATGCATTTATATGCCTTTAAATATTCCATTATACATAATATGTTTGGACTGTTTGGAAATATTTGATGTTATATATAAAATTCTGTTTGTTTGTATGTTGTGTATTAAGATATTTGGCGAGTTTTAAATCTTAGTTATAGTAAGATATGTATTAAACGATGGATGTAAAAGGACAAATCAAGTCAACATCTTGACGGGGTCGTTAGTGTAATGGTAGTACGGCTAATAACCAAGGGGTGTTCGATTCCCACCGACTCCAACTTTTTTCCAATCAACTTATAATTTTTCCGAAACACGTTGGACTTTGTCTGGCAATCTGGATTTAAATGGGTGGTAGGATTATTAGACATTTCCGAATTTCCGAATATCCAAATCCAAAATAGGTCGTCAACGCATCTTGCTTAGATTCTATACGGTGGAATGTTTTAACGAGAGAATCCTATGTTTGTCTCTCCTTCTCTCTTTATAAAAGAAAAATAAAAATTAATGGAATGTGTTAATTTCTGATTCGTCGAATAACGTATCACAGTACAGTTGCTAGATACTACAAAATTGGCTGGATGTTCTATAATTTTATAATCTGACGGCATTTACTGTCAAATCCATTTTCCTAGAACATTAGCTTCTCCTCTGTTCCTTTCCGCCTACAAATTAGCCCCACGCTAAGTCCACGCAGATAAGCCTAACAAATCAAGCGATGTCAGCGCTACACGTATATAATAGAACAATACTCACGGGCATAGTCTGACTTCCGTGCAGCTGTGTAATCGCTTGCTGCGCTTCCTGGTGTGAGCTGAACTTGACGAACGCGCAGCCTGCAAGGAATAATATTGTATTTAATATATGATATAAATTAAGAAACAAAATAAAAAATATGACACGAGCGGGACTTGAAGCAGCATCAGCAGCGTTCGGTGCTGATCTAAGTAATTGACCCATCGTGTCTCATCATGCACCTCTCGAGGCAATCTAATTTCAACCTTCACTTTTACGCACTGAGGTTCAACATCTTATGCTTTTAAGGAAATACAGAGCTTAACTTTAGAATAATTTAATATTACACGTTATGTATAAAAATATATTAATGTTGTATTCTGTATATACATATTTAATTGGAAACTCAAAAAAAATATATTTCCTTTTCGAATCTTGTTGAATGCTTGTAAGGCCAAAAAAATAACTTTTTCATTTTATGACGATGGCTTTGTTTTAATTGTCATGATATTATTTCGTTAATACAGCGTCGACTACATTCAGACTAAAAGCCTTAAAGTACTAAAAACTATGCATTAAACATCAAAACAGTCATGTCATTCAATAAAGTTTAAAATAAGTTACATAGCAAAAAGCGAATTGTTTCAGCTGTTCATAAAAGTAAAGATCGCAACTTTTCAAATCCATCAACCACGAAATGGAAATCCCAATACATTTTCGTTAGGAGCCAACCGAAAGCCATCCAATTTCCATTCGTCTAAAAGTGAACAAAAATAACGCGCGAAAAAACGGAAAAATCTTAAACAACACGGCGCGGGATTATCGCTCAATTTTTCAATAACAAGCTGTCAGCCGTCGCGGATCGTAGTCAGGTCATATCAATCTTGGTACAGGTGTTGGAGGGAGATAAAAAATATAAACTAGTGAGAGTGAAAGGGACGGGCGTCGTGTCCGCTTAATGACGACAGATGGATACCGGCTTATGATCATAGGATTACCTCGGAACCGAACTTGGAAGTAAATCAGTTACGGAAATGCGGGTTGATCTTTTAGAAATATTAGTATCAGGTGCTCGCAAAATTAGGGAGGGATCGCTTTACTCCAGTCTTTTATCTCATTCACTTAATGTGTTCCGAAATGCGATTTCGAGGGAAATAGTCTGTTTCGTATTTATATACCTGAAATAAGGTTATCCATATTTAAATAAAGCCGTGGTCACGGCTGCTACAAAACATCCTAAACGTTAGGCCAGTTCATTTATAAATTTCACGTTTTAAACCGTTAAAAGTGTTTTATTTTAAATCTATATTACTAGCATAAACTACAGACAATATTAGCAATACAGCATCCAAAACATTGAAACAAGTTAAAATAAAATCTTATAATCTACGGGCCGTGGCTTCGATCTTTATCGGATCCAAACATACTTTTAATAAATCTATATTTATTTCTGAAACATGTTGGGCTTCATACGAACATTCTGGATATTTAACGAGGAGATGAAAAAGTCTTAAGTTTGAACCGCGTTTTAATTTTAGTCTACACTAAATGGAAATCATAATAAATCTACGGTCAACCTTTTGCGCCCCACCCAAACCTATAACGTTTATATTGTTTCGTGTACTAGCATTCATAGCAGACTTATCTAGCTCGATAAGGATTTACAGCCGAGACCTAAAACGCCAACTACACACTAAATATTATTACTTTGATTAAACTTTTCGTAGAATGTCAGAAACTGGTGAAAATTTAGGACATTTTTAGAATTAATTCTAAACATCTTATTATGTCTATAGTTTACGCGAGGAGTACACATTCAAATAAAACACTTTAACGGTTTAAAACGCGATATATTAGTTAAACTTATTTGAAAATGTCCCCCCCGTGACCACGGCTGCTGCAAAGCATCCGAAACGTCGGGCCGAAGTTAAAAATCATTTTCAAATAAGTTTAACTGATATATCGCGTTTTAAACCGTTAAAGTGTTTTATTTAAATCTTATTATGGTTAGAGTTTTCTTATTTTGAGAGACTCGTTGGTGTAATGGTAGCAATGTACGCCTAATAATCGACGGGTAGATTAGGTGTAGGATCGATCGCTACCGGGACAATATTTTTCTAATCAATTTATGATTTTTCTGAAACATGTTGGACTTCGTCTCGATAATAAATGGGTAGTGGGAATATTGAACCAACGTTCACAGAAAAAACGTCAAATTCATTCACGTTTCAGGCCAAAATGGGTCGACAGCGTATTTTGTTTGGATGCTGGGGTATTCCATCTACCATCAAGTGAAACTCGTGATTGTCTGTCTTCCTCTATCATAAAAAAGAACAATACTGAAATAAGCTGAAATTTCAGTAACTCCCTTGTGAATTACAGCTAGAGCAGATAGCTATAAAGGGTACTTTCAGAACTAGATAAAGAGGCTTCAGTTAACGAAAAGGAAATTAATAAAAGGAGATTTTCCGCAGTGCACTCATGCCTACTTTATGAACGTGAAAAAAGGCACGGCCGCGGAAAGAGCACAAAAGAAATTACGACGGTATTGTGTCTTTTGTGAGACTTTCCGTGGGAATTATGCCTGATTGGTTATAGCTGCGGCTTGACGATTTGGCTTGTTCCAATACGTTTCTACTCCGCTTCTAACTTAATATTATTCTCTACATACCTATTAGATTACTTTAATGAGATAGTAATATTTTTTAAATAAAACACCTTAACGGTTTAAAAACGCGATATATATTAGTTACTTATTTAAAAATTATTTTAACTCCGGTTCGACGTTTCGGATGCTTTGCAGCAGACATGGTCGCGTTTAACTTATATAGTATAATAGTTTAACAAATAAATATCGTTTTAAACCGTTAAAGTGCTTTATTGAAATGTGTATTCGTGTAAACTACAGCCAGTATTTAACTTTAATATTTTTCACATGTTGCAGATGATGAATTAAAAATGGAATTTTAGATTGAAATATAATTACGACACGGGCATGACTTGAATCGGCATCCACAGCATTACGTGCTTCTGATCTAACCGATCGAGCTATGTCAATTGGTCTGAGTAAAGAAATTTGATTACCATAAAAACATGGACATTTTTTAGATTACTTAAATAAAAATCCTTTCCACATATTTTTTTAGTTTCTTGAAACGTTTCCGTAGGGCACGCATCAGAAGCACTCAAAGATGAATTCCCCATTTTTTCCCACAATTTCCACTTTTCATTCCCTCTTATTAGTCACAGCCTGTGTTATATAGCCTAAAACCTTTCTCAATAAATGTTCTATGGAACACAAAAATTTCAATTCGAACAAGTACTCCCTGAGATTAGCGCGTTCAATCTCTTCAGTTTTATAATATACTATAGTAATTGTTGGAAGTGCCCCATAACTCTCAAGTTAAAAACTATTAATTACTTAAAGTTTGAGAACTTAGGCGTAGCTTAAAGCATATAAAACAACCTAAATGATCCCAACTAGCATGTAAAGGAGCGTAATAATGCTTTATGCGAAGTACTTAAAGGCTCATGTATAAATCTTAAGGGTCCTCCTAATTAACTGCCTCGCTGCGAGGTGCTGAAGATTTAACCCCCGTCTCATAGAAGACTAATTAAAATATTTCTTCATAAAAAGAAGTTTATAGCTCGTTTCGGACCGATTTAAGTAAGTCAAGGGCCCTATGTTATTAGAGTATTACATGTTTGCAGGTGTTTAAAGTTTGAACGACATTTTAATTTGAGTTCTAAACGCATTAAAGAGAAGTGTAATATTGTTAAAATAAAACACTTATACCGACCTAAAACGTGAAAAACATTAGATTACTTCTTTACAATTTACTTTACCTACGGCTCGACGTTTCAGATGCTTTGAGGCCGTAGTCACGAGGGAACGGTACTGTACTGTACTCTTTATAAAATGTAAATTCATTAGTTAACTAATATATTTTGCGTTTAAAACCGTTAAAAGTATTTTTTGAAACGTATTAGCGTAAACTACAGATAGTACGTACAATATTGTTACTAACACTAATGGACTCCGAATGTCAGAAAATCAATTATTGTTATCATAAATAACAAAAATCACAAGCCTATTGGTAAGAGTAAAATGAAGGTTCATAACGAATTCATAATACATTTGCCTTTTATTAAACAAGCACCAGACGTAAGCTCATTCGTTATTCAAATGACATCTAAGTAAGGTGAAATCTCCTAAACAAAATCTATTAAGAAAATGTCGTTCACGGGCGAACAAAATACTTTAACGATCTCGTGTGGATATACGGAGGAAGTTACGAGTGATTTTGTTAATATTTTGGTAAGCCAGATTCTTAAAATGTTTACTGTAAGAATAGATCATCACAAGAGCTGTGTTAGTAATATAAATCCGGTTTACGTTCATCAGAATTTTCAATTTCGAATCTTAATCTCTTTTTTACCGAACTTTCGACCAGTATTATTTACTAACATTTCAGTAAGATAGATTAATACTTACAATTTTCAGGAGACTCGTGACGTCATACTGTGGCAACTTATAAAGGATTGATGAAATAGAAAAAAACATTTTTCATGTCATCAGGCTTGCTATTTACTTATAATTTTTATTGTAATTTGATTACTTAGTAGTAAATACTGTCTGTAGTTTACTCGAGTAGTACATATTTAAATAAAACGGTTTAAAACGCGATATATATATGTCTCCCGTGACCACGGCTGCTGCGAAGCATCCAAAACGTCAGGCCGTAGTTAAAATTTATTTTTTAAAAAGTTTAACTGATATATAGCGCGTTTAAACCGTTAAAGTGTTGTATTTAAATGCTTAGCAGTATTTAGCTATATCATAATAAAGATGTTTGTTTTTAAATAAAACTCGAGAATAGAAAGTTACAATCTTAGGATGCGAAATAATAAATGTGGATTTTGAAATTATTTCCAGAGTGTAGTTTTTCAGCAAATAAAAGTTCTAGCCGTCGTGCAAGTTTACACGATTCTTATTCAGTCGCTTGTTTGCGTATTGAACCGACGTGCGCGAACTTTGCGAATTCGCATCAAAATGGAGATGAGCTGAAATTACATAGTCATGACATTTTTAGGCGCCGCGGTAGACGGAATGTATGATTATTATGAAAACCTTTAAAATATTATACAATTACAACGCAAATACCGTTCAAAATGAATAATTGAAGTGACATGTCGCTGTCAACTTTATTTATTATATATATCACTGTTAAATTTATCGTGTTTCGTAAAAAAAGTAAAAATATAATAATTTATATGAAGTTGTCGTCTGATGGAAGGTATTCCATTTCCATTCTTACGGAATAAAAGATTATTCCAGAGGTCTAAAACGAATAAACACAAAACATTAATCTAGGCTCATTATTTTTGGAAATACAGTAAGTAACGATACAATGACAGATACCAAAATATAATGCAACCAACCGTTCGTGACTGTTCTTGACACTAAACAAGACTTAATCGCTTCACAATTAAAACTAGACTATACGGTTTGCACAAGACTGTGTCACCTCCAGATTTTCCGACGTTATTTCAAAATAACAAGTTGTCAATAACCGTCTGTCATATCTTAATGACAGTTTGTAAAACGTCAATGCCACTATACCCAAGTTAAAATGTTACCTGACGTTTCCGCATTTTCCTCATTAACCTAAACGTTAAACTGTGCAGTCGATTTGGTTAATGTAACAGATGGCAGAAATGCGGCACATATTTATATTATATATACTTTTCTCCCTCTCTTTTTTATTGTTTAGCAAATGACAGCATTATAGTACTTTGCTACACATTTCGCTTTGACATTAGGGCGCGCGTCTTCAGTCCCCCATGACCACTGCAAAGTATTAACGTCGGGTAGTAATTAACTGATGTATACAATAAACATGAGTTTGTATTTCGTTTTAGACTATTAAAAGCGTTTTTATCTAAGAGTTTTTATGTAAGTATAAATTATAAATATGTATCGTAAAACCTGAAACGTAAAAATACACAGCTTAGTTAAACACGACACTGAAAAACTTATCTGACATCAAGTTTTAAACGAGGCAAAAGTTTTAAAAATATAACACTTCCGATACATAAAGCCATCGAATAATATTAGTTTCGCTACGACATGAAAACATTTCGCTATCGGTCTGCTATAAAGGCCTTTCGGGTGATAAAAACTGATCTGAAAGTTCTCCGGGTACAGGAAAACAATTCTTTGGACAGTTGCCAAGTTACCTGCACCAAGCCTCACAACGGCCATGCTGCCTATACTTATTTTATAAATGTTTTTATTACAGTGAGAGAATTGCCTACTAAAAACTGATGTTGTTGAAAGTAGGCTGACGATCTCTGCTTTAAAATAAAACACTTTAACGGTTTAAAACGCGAAATATTAGTTAAACTTATTTGAAAATGATTTTTAACTTCTGCCCGACATTTTCAAATAAGTTTAACTAATATATCGAGTTTTAATCCGTTAAAGTGTTTTATTTAAATGTGTACAACTCGCGTAAACTATAGTTAATATTTTATCTCTGCTTTTAATCAACATGTACATTGAAGTAATAAGCGTGAGCCAAGGATAATTTTCAGCGAGAGGTTTCAGATGGACGTTCTGGAACCAAGCCAGTATAGGAAACACCTTTTTGTGATCTAAACAAAGTAGTTATGAGAGCAATTTAACTTTCAAATACAAACCGATGTACCCTAGGACTGTATAAAAACAACTCCGCACAAACTGCTCTTTTGCTTAATATGATAAATAGAACGCTATCAACTGTTTAAAACGCTGCTATAGTGGATGTTGTAGTGTTTTCAAAAATTCATATTGTAGTTAAAAATAAACATAAATTAAAATTTTAAACCGTTTAAGGTGTTTAATATCTGATGTTAAATTTCGTTTCCATTATCTGTAGTAATAATATAACTTGGTATTCTTTGATTTAACGCCAGTAGAATATGTTGAAATAAAATCCTTTAAACTGTTTAAAGCGTGAAATATATTTAAAATTTATATTACTCCCCCCAAGCATTCTTATCGTCAGGCCGTTTTTAAAATATATTAACTTATATAGTTCGTGTTTTAAACCGTTAAAGGTGTGTCTTTAGTTTGACCTTTATACATGCTCTACCTTTGTAATTTCCTTTATATAATAATGTATTTACTCATATTCCTTTTATTTATTATTTAGATAATTCCTACATTAAGTAACGGTTCCAGTTAGTACTTATAAATTTAACTAGTACCGAAATTTGACTCCCATGTGTCATACTGGTTCCACTAACTCTCTGAATCATTTAGCTTATTTGCGTTGAGAGGTAAATACAACTGCATATCCCTTAGGTATTCCCAACACACCGAACTAACACAACGCTCCTTTATAAAGATCTCGGTATTAGAAGCTCTAATTTCGCCACTGCATTTGAATTCTGTTTATTTTAACCTGAAAATTTCCTACGCTGGGCACAAGTTTCCTTGTGTACGTGAGTAATGACGAAAAAATCAGCTATCAGTCACCTGTTTTTCCTTTGTATATTCGAGAATACACAGACTGAAATCGAAACACGATTAAACTTGACTTTTCATCTGTGGACGATGGTTCGTGATCCGGACCGAATGTTGATATTTTTTACTACGCATTTAACATCCAGATTTCCAGATGTATTCCATCATGTTTCAGAAAAAATATACAATAATTAGAAAAATTGTGGATCCATGGAGATCGAATCCACGACCCGTTGATTATTAGCCATACATTGCTTGCTACCAATGAGCCCGTTATAATTTTTGAACGAGTATGAATGCTTTCAAATTTGTAAGTAAAAATGTAGCTTCTCCAGACGTATTATTCTTCTCCACGTAACAGAGAGGTGAACCAACTCTAAAGTATTTCATGCGCTGCCGAATCGCCAAATTGCGTTCAAACTGAACCAATAGTTTGGACCAACTTTTGGCTTCTCACTTTCGAACTAACGTTAAGGTAATGCGGCGCCGCCGAGACGCGGAAATGGTCAAATGGTTCCGTACATCGCTTATTACTCTCAACTTCCAACTAAACGACTTGTTTTCATACAGTTTTATAGCTCGTTTTTTTTTGTATTTCTATAATTTTTTTTCATTACAATATTTTCGAGAGCATTATCATGTCTTTAATTGACGTGTCAAACGTTTCTTCCATGTTTCAGGATAGTGGTCGTAATCGTCTAAAGCCTTGCAATTACGAAACAATTGCGGAACAGACTCTTTGACATATCATAGTGGCTTGACAGATTGTGAACTTTGACAGTTAAACATGACATACCGCAAAGTGAACTATACTTAACTTCAGAGTGGCGGGAATTAACGAATTAATAAACCGTCATATACAGGGTGTAAATGGAACAGTTCTGAAACCCTATGAGGCCATATATAAGGGGCTAAAAGGTGTTTTATGGTGCTATTCATTTTCATTTATTTCCAGATTTTTTCAAAGTTTTTAATACGAGTATAAAATGTACAGCGTACAGCCCTGAAGCATATTGCAATACGTTTTGTAAATAGTCGTATTAATAGATGAATCGTTTTTACGTTTATTGTGCCTATCTTGTGGTAAAAAGTGGACACTGATACAAATTGTTTTGCGTTTGTTCGAAGTACTCAAGACGAAAAAAAAAACAAAACCTACATGTCATACGTACAATAACATAAAATACAGCAAATAAATAAGCAACTTAACAAAAAACTTACATTTAGATCATATTATTATGTTAAAACTATTTACTTACGTGAAAGATAAAGATATTGAATACTGAATAACTGATGTCGTGATCACAGCAAAATGTACCGGACTCGTATGTATGTATCGTTATACACTTGCAGTAATTATTAACTATTAGACACTACACATCCACCTAAGAATAACTTATCTGTAGAATTTACAATCAATCACTTAAACATACGTAAACCCTTAAGACGCGTGACGACGTGCATCAAGGTCAAGTTAATATTCGCAACTAAAAATAATACAATATTAAAAAAGGATGCCAACACGCTTTTCGACTATATCAGGTGAGGGGGCGTGGACTAGACACTCTTTGTCGGAATTTACCGAGCTAGCTTTTCGGCGCGTACGGCGGCTAATATCAAACGAGTCGTAGTGTTGCCGTTTTGTTTTTATAAAGTGTCGATAAAAAAACAGATGTAAAGTTTAATAAGATAGGTTCTATGTTTTTACAACTAATTAAAGAAAGGCTTAAAATTATTCCTTATAAATTAATAATTAAAGATAAAATAAGAAGTAAGTATTGTCTGTATTTAATGTTTAATTAAGGGATTGTTGATGTTAAGTTTAAAATGATAAAGATTAACTTATTTACAATTTATTTAAGTATGAATACGGACGTTTTAGGTGCTTGCAGTAACCGTGGTTTATGAAAGAAGGGCTTGTTGTTAAATAAATTGTAACTTCAAATTAACGAATACATTTCACGTTTAAACCGTTATAAGTGTTTTATTTTAATAAGAAGTATGTACATGGAACAAATAAATTTATCGGAAAAATAAATAGTGGTTTATCGATATTATAGTTTACCGATATTCGAGTGTATTGAGGTACATACCTATACCTATTCTACTACTTTATAAATGTTGTTTAGTTGCCTGTAAACATTTCTTGCGTCATCACGTTCCTGCTAATTTTAGGAACTCGTAATTATTTCGTTTTTAGTGTCTTAGTTAGTTTTGTTCTTTCATTTCTCTAAATTGTTTTTATTTACATTTTAGTTGGTTTCTTTTTTGTGCTTATTTAATTTGTGACATTTCGTGGTGTGTTAGTTTTATTTAAAATTCTTGCGTCGAATTTGTAACCAGCACGTGAGTATCTCATTATGTTAATTTATTTAGGTTTACTTTTGGTAATGCGAAAGAGGTGTTGAGAATTTACTGGAGAAGGTAGGGACCTCTCGTCTGCTGGCCGTCTAAATTATGCAGTTTTAATTGCGGTTTTGCTATGGTGGTTTTGTCTTTCTTATTTATTTGAAGTAGTATGAAATATACATTTCGAAAAAAGTATTTAGTATACACTAAATACTTTTTTCGAATATTACAACTACCTATACGCTAAGATGAAATAAAAAATACCTAACCTACTTAAATTGATCAGCTGTTCACGTAACGTTTTGCGGGTGTGTAGGTCATAATGCTTCTTGGCTGAACGCTGTACATTTCATACTCGTCATTTAAACTTTGAAAAAAATCTTGAAATAAATGAAAATAAATAGCACCATATTACACCTTTTAGCCCCTAATATATGCCCTAAGTTTTCAAAACTGTTCCATTAACACCCTGTATATTGTCTAATACGTTATTTATAATGATGTAATGAGTATTAAGTTTTTTACAGTTAACTTAAAAAGTAATTTGATGTTATAAAGCATTTGAAAAATTATTTTTTTTTTTTATTAAGGTTCATGAAAGCTGTATTTAGGATATCGTTAACACATGGCAATGCGACATTTTGATGTTGAGTTTGAGTTCCACTTGTCGTAAAAATTTTAAATATAGAATTATTATTTTTTTAATGCATGTTATTTTGAAAATAAGTCTAATTACTAGATACTTAGATCGTAATATCTATTTGCAATGTACGCGGATCGTAATTGCGTATGATTTTATCGTCAGCTATTTGAGGATTGAAAAATCGGTACCCAAAGGAGAATGTGACAAACATTTCACGACAAATCCTTCCATTATCTCCGGGCATGAACAATTTCTGATAAGTAACATTTCACATAGACGATTCAATTTCTTCAATAGGCGTAAGTCGCTGTAATCGTGCGTGAAGATGTTACGTCGATCGAAGCTCGACATTTACGGAATATTGATGAAAGAATCCAACTTAAATGCGTTAAGTTAAACGATTTTTGAATCACCCACTTAAAACGGGAGGTGAGGCTTTTATGCTGATATGGTAGCATCTTTTGCTATTGTAATCTATAGCTGGAGGCCATAGATGCAGTTGCGCGTGGTGCTACAGTATTTTCATGTAAGTTGAAATACCCGAGCCATTTACATCTTAATAAGATGCGCCATCGACTTATTTTGACTTTCGACATTCCGAAACGCCATTACATTTTACGGTTTTTTTGTTTGTGTGCAATTTGTGGACGAATCGAATTTGTTCAAAAGTATTTTTAAAAATATTAATTGATAACACACATGTTGGACTCAGTGGAGATCGTATCCACGACCCGGATTTATAGCAATACTTCGCTACCATTAGAGCTGCGAGCCCATAAATATAAGCTCTAACGGTCTAGTACAATTGACACATCTAGCGGCTAAAATAATTGTATGGCAATGCACATTCACCCACAATACGACCGGCGAATAAAACAAAAGTATAAAAAATATGAATTAATTCAAATTTCAAATTCAAAACGTTTATTGCAATTAGTACGCCCAATACACTGTTGATGTTTGTGGCCCCACGATAAGACATCTTCGGTGCCTTAGCCAGTAGATAGCGTTTTTGGGCGTAAATGTCGCTAAATACTTTTTAATATTTTAACAAGAAATATTTTAGAAAATAATAAAAAAAAGAAAATATTAAGAAGCCTCTGTAGCTAATTAGTTAAATGTGTTACCATATAACTATTTAGCTAAAACTACTATCGTGTAATCAATAAATTGTTCTGGCAGGGCACAGAAGTCTGATCAAGTACTTGGTTCCAAAAGAATCGATTTTTGCCACGGACACAGAAATGTGTTCGTCCCATCCCACGGGGGGAAATGAGATTTAATAAACAATTATTAGAAATTAAAGATAATATTAGTAAAACTAAGCAAGTAATTAAACGTACTATCTTACTGATTATAAATGTACGTCATACGAATATTAATTATTTGCTTACCTAATGACAAACCAATCGCAATTATATTTTCCCCATAGTTGTTTCCCATATTAGATAAAGCTTTAAGCTCTGTTGAAGTAATATAGCAAAGTCGATCCAAGGTTAGCGTGACCGACAAACATAGCCCTTATCATAATTACTTCTCAGTGTCTAATACTACGACTAAGATTTCGATATCAGTCACGCTATTATCGTCATTATACCTTAACGTTACAGGCGATTCTTCGATACACATTATATTTATCGTTGGAAATATAAAATGGTGCTTCGTACGTGGTTCAGTCTTATCTTTTAACAATTAGCAATAAGGTGTATTTTATGGTCGAAGAATGAATTAGAAAGATATCTACACAGAGACATATTTATATTTTTCAATTACATATATTGATATTATGCGACGTTGAAGACAAAAGGGATATAACAATACTTACTATCTGATAGTTTTAAACCGTTAAAGTGTTTCATTTAAATGTGCACTACTAGCGTAAACTACGGACAGTATTTACTTATTTGAGTTGTAAATTATGTATTTTGTGATAATAAACGGATTATTTATTTGTTTATATTGACTTTGTTTGTACCCAAAGTGTGTAAAATCCAAATCTAAACCATTTTTGATATAAATATTTAAAAAAAAAGACGGAATTAAAAACAAAACTTGTAAATCAATAATATTAACATATGAGCACCCTTTACTTTGTTTTAAATGAGAAATTCTGTATATTGAAAAGAAATACCCATAATATACTAATTGCGCTGTGGTCGTGGGTTCATGTCTGTGTCATGAAAATTTTGAATCAACCTATATTATAAATTAACAGTTGAAAATTATTTATAGCTTCAAAAGCTGTTTTTACTTCTTGTTATGTCAATATTTAGAACAAAATTCCTATGACAGTCAAAGAGAATAGACAACAAATATATAGTAAATCTAGTTGATGAATTTTAAATAACCGTACCGTGGCACAAGTGTGCACCGCGACGTTGCCCGCTCATTATTTTCACGGTTGCGGGCTTCCATCAAGAAGAGAACTCACTGTTGTTTTGGAAAATATTTTTCAACATACTTGTACCTTTTGCGTTGCACTGTCCATGTTACTTCTGAAAAGATTCATGCATACGCTGAAATTCTATTCGTAACAAATACAGAGTGAATTGAAGCACTGTTTTATTGAAGTGTTGCAATACTTTTTTTCCGTTCAACTAACGTAGGTATTAAATACTGTCTATAGTTTACGCGAGTAGTACACATTTAAATAAAACACTTTAACTTAATTTTTAACTTCGGCCCGACGTTAAAAAAAATTTTCAAATAAGTTTAACTAATATATCGCGTTTTAAACCGTTAAATTGTTTTATTTAACGTAGGTATTTCTTTTAGCGTTTTACACAACATACGTTGTTTTCTATCGCTCTACTCTCTTGTTTAAGGACTGGTAGATATAAATTTGCAGGAAGGACTATCTTGCTTTCAACGATCGATAATTTCCTCCTTGTCTATTGTGTGGTTATTAATTAAAGTTGTTATTATAGCTTATTATATTATACTTATTTTCCAATGTTTTAATTTTTGATACTACTTGTTATCTTAAGGGGCAGACTGAAAATCAGCGCTTAACAAGCCTTGCTGAGTCGAATGCATTTTAGAACGAGTTTAGAATTATACTTTTCTCATTTTTTGTTGTTAATGTTTTAATCAGTATTATTTTTAGTTATAGTTATGTGAGTCAGTGTTAATAAACGAATTATTTATTTATATGAAGTATGGCAATTAAGAGTTTTTGAATTTGAATTTAGAACGAAAACTGGTGGCACAATTCAGCTATAGGCCTAATAATCTCTATTTAAAACACCCGGGAAGGTAGTCTGAAATCACCTTAACACAAAATCAGGTAAATATTTCGTAGGCGGCGCTGAGGGGCGCTTGAGGTGCGCTCAGTCGAGATAATTTCGCATTACTTCAGCCAGTTCTTAATGATCGGTATTGTCTGGATCGTTTCTACCTATACATACATAAATAGAACTAGGTCTATGAACGATACTGGGAAATTTATGTGGAGCGCCTTCCGTGTAAAAAATTGTTATAGCTTATGAAATAAATAAAACACTTTAACGGTTTAAAACGTGATATACATATATGAGTTAAACTTAATTGGAAATTATTTCACCTACGGTCTGACGTTTCGGATGCTTTGAAACAGCCGTGGTCACGGAGAGTGTCCATATAACTAGTGAACTGTATTCTTACGAATTCAGTTGCCACTTACTAATAATAATATTCAATCCATTTCATGTATTGGAAAAAGGTACAAAAACATAATTATATATTTGTTCACACTACGTGTAGTTTATGTTACTATTTAATGTGATACAATGGACTAGTCATTTTTGTGCTTAAATTGTCATTTTCAAAATTCTTTTCCTCTAGATATATCTTATAAAACATAGTACAATAAACCTTAAATACAAGAAATTTTTCTTTTAATTAAAACACTTAGAAGAATGTGCTGTTTCTCCATCTGTTTATTTTTAACGCGTTCTAAATAATTAAAGTTCGCGGGAACTATAAATTAAGCAACTTAATGAAATTCGTGAGGCTTCGCTGCGATCTGAAATTAGATGCGGTCCAATGTGGCTTCACGTATTTTTATTCAAATGAAGGGGCAAATGTAAATCGTTTTGTTAGCGTTTAAAAAATTGTGGTGTTGCGTGCTTCAGTGGTTTGTTGATTTTTGTTCAAGTTATAAACGGAATTATAATATGTCTAGTTTATTTTATAATATGTCTAGTTTATTGAAGTGTAACTTTGACAATTGGTTCGAGCCACCGTCTTTACTTCGCCCGAGACCACGGCAGCTCGGTAGCAAAATTTAACCTACTTTTGTAACGATTAATCTGACACTTAAATCAGTTAAAACTTGACTGAATTGTTGTCCATATTAATACTGCGTACGTAAGTTTTTTTTTTTGACTAATTATAGAAAATTTGCTGAGAGTATTTTAAAAATATGTATCGAGTATTGTCTGTAGTTTACGCGAGTAGTACATAGTAGAGTTGACGGTGACGGACCATGGCTGCTGCAAAGCATCTGAACGTAGTTAAAATAAATTGTTATAGGCAAAACATGCGCCATTTTGATCGTAAAATTTTACGTAGATTGGAAAAATTTTGACACATTAGCACAATTGGTTAGAGCAGTACGGCACGCTGTGGACACCGGTTCAACTCCCACCCGCGTCAATTTTTTAAAATCTAAATAGCGTTGTAAATGTTTCCTAGGTAACCGTTTAATATATGCTTAATAAAACAATTTCAACTAAGTCTTCACTGCGTATTAATTACTATCTAATGCATCGTGGAAAACCTTTTTCCTTTGTACCATACCCGAAGCAATTAGGCAAGCAGTCTATGCGTGGTCTTATCAACGATTACGCGTCGCTATCTAAACGGTAGTCTATAGAAAAGTATCGCGTGTTTTCTCTTTGTTTAAAGGTAATTTCGCTTGGTAACCGGGTCATACTTATAACAGCTCTCTGAAAACAAACTTTGAAACTTATATATTTTCGAACAGCTTGTTACAGCTTCCATGGTATAATGTGAACAAGTTTATTGTCGTAAAAGTAATCTTTATATTTACAGTGATAGTTAAAATATGAACAACAAGGTACAGTGATAAGCGACGGCACACAAAAGCGTCTGTTGTGCGTTCGACTATATGAAATAAGTTCTTAATATCTATACTAATATAATATCAACGTGAAAAGATTTGGGAAAATTACACATCATTATGGGTTTCCAAGGCGTCGACAAACTGCCAAAACGGTTCCAGGTTCCATTCAAATTTACTACTCGCGTAAACTTTAGACAGTATTTAATACCTAAACATTTTCCATAAAAAAATATTCTTCTATATTTCATTCATTCAGTTTAGTAGTAGAAATATATAGCTTTTATTATACCGTGTAAGTAATTAAATGTGCCTCGATCGATCGCATTACGGGAAAGGTATCCTTCACAATTATACGCTTGGCTAGACATCGCCTCCCTTATCTTCAGAGCCAGGCCCTCTTAATACTAAACTGTGTCTTCCGAAATAGGTCAGTATTGATGGGGATACACCATTTTGTTACTTTATCCGCTACTGGTTGACGCTTGCTTTTTCGTAAAACTGTTTAAACGGAAAATTAATGACATACAAGTGGATTATATAATTTGATATAGATAGAGCAAGATTTGAATCCATTATATTATAGAAAGCGTACTGAGGGAACTGTCAAAAATCGCTTAAGATATGTCGTCACGTTGATATAATGTTTAAAAAACGAACATATTTTATGTAAATTATGTTTCGTTGGATTTCTTATTTTTAATTATCGGCGAACCTTACTAGAGTGCAACACCAATTTCGTAATCCACCAGCCACCATTGGTTCGCAGTGTACACTTTGCTGTATAGAATAAGTAGTGTTTTTCTTAAAAGATTGAATCCCGAAAGGTTGAAAAAGGCTTCCCCTTTCAGTAACACCTAATAACCGGTATAAGCTCACTATATAGACGAAGTAATAACTCGGTCCGTCTGCGCATTTGTATTCAGCCCGCGGTTCACCACTCCGCTATATCTTTTTATATCTTTGCGCGGGCTTAATAAGCGCGGTTACAGTGACCTAAGGCTGTGTGCAGACTAGCGACTTTCGTATTAGCGCGAGAATCACAAATATACTACCCACATCAGAGCACAAAGAATCTAACAAGATTATTAAAAAAAGGTAAGAATTACTAGCCTGTAGATTAATTTACGCCGAAGCAGATATCATAAAATATATTTTTTATATAATACACGATTATCGCAAGTTATTCAACATAAATTCAAAATACTACTAAAATAGTAGTAGTATTTTAATCGGTTTCGATCCAGATATTTTCGTAAGACCTTAAAATTTTAAAGGTTTAAAACGCGAAATATATTAGTTAGCTTATTTACTATTAAGTTATCAGGTGGCCCGATGTTTCGGATGCTTTGCAGCAGACGTGGTCACTAGGGTCTAGACAAGAAGAGTGTCGCTAATGTGTAAGTCAAATCTGGTACACTAACGCCACCTGTTTTGTGCCATATTATTGAAATAAATTGTAAATAAGGTAACTAACATATTTAGACAGACAGTACATGCCTTCTTAAACGGTTAAATATTTTTTGCACACATATTGTATAGACCAGCTAGTGTTACTTCGTTCAGATCACAAATGTATTCAGTTCCGATAATGTAGATCCACCTTAATACCAACGTAAAGCGAACTCCTTACGTGCGCCACCAGTTATATTACTCGTTAAGGTGTTACAACGATTAGGCTTACTTTATGGCATGAAATTTTGCACATAATTCCCACGGTTACGGCCATTTTTACTGATCTATTGATTACTTTTGGTTTACTTTTACGACTGTTAACATTACGCACAAACAAACTTGGAGAACAGCTTAACGCAATTCGACAATATCACACAATGATTGTTTAAATTCAAAAACTCTAACCAATTTAGCTACCGTGTTCTACACGTAATCGTGAATTTTTTTTATGATACATGCACCTCTCGTGCAATGTAATTTCAAACTTAATATTTACGTATTCAGGTCTTATGCTTTGTAACTGAAAATTTTATTGACGATAAAATTACAGAGATAAAAACTTTAATATTTTTTACATGGCATATGATGGCACTATATAAAGTAGTCGAATTTTGTACATGTATCCGAAACCCGTAACTGATGATTTTTTTATGATATTGGAGGACTAGCTTGGGTATATCACATACCATCAAGGGTTTACTTGATGGTATGTGAAATACCACAAGCCATATAACGTCTTAACCAGATGCGCGGTCGACCTATTTTAGCTTTTTTAGAAATTCACAGACTGAAACGCAATTACATTTCGCGGCTTTTTCATCTGTGGACCGTGGTTCGTGAGTCGGATGAAGTAATTATTAATATATTATTCCAAATATATAATAGTACAGACTGCTCCAAAGATTCGCTACTTTTATCGAATACCTTTGATGCGACTATAAACAAGACATACGCAATATTAAGCCTACTTCATTATCAATTTCATTTCACAAATAATATTGGCTCTGTGGCCCACTCGTCAAACGACGTCAGCTCGACTTTTTATATTTCTGAAGAACCCTTTGTTTAAACAACATCACATCAAAGCGTTATTGCCTCGTTTGTATGTATGTGACGTCGGGAAAATTTTCTTTCACTCTCTTTGACGTTTCGGAAAATATCCCGAGTAAATATCTTAAATAGCCGAGGAAAAGAAATAATATTGCTATACATATTCTGAGTGCGGTCCTTAATAGAGTAATGAAACTGCAAGATGTTCCGCATAATATGAACTGCTGCTGACGGTTTAAAACACGAAACACGAACGATTTTTAACGAAACATACATAGTCAACAATTAGTCGTAAACACGGAGGGACTTTCAAAGCATCAGAAACGTCTGGCTGTACTTAAAATGAATAACTAACTAAGTAGTATATTTTGTTTTAAACCGTTAAATCGTTTTATTTAAATGTGAACTACTCGCGTAAAGTATGCATTGCACTTAACACATATAAGCTTATTGTGTTTACGATTAAGGTGAATTTATTTCTTGGATTACTATTTTTCAATCTTTATCAGGTCGTTGTAAAAATACTAATATATTTAGAAATCATTAAGAAGAAGAAGGAAGGAAGAAGAAGAGGAAGATATTAAAGATGTTCAAGCTATAACGTGTTATCTATATATACAAAAAGCATTACACCTTTAGCCACTGTCGGATAAATAACAAAACAGCAGTATCATTAATAACCACACTAATAAAAGTAATAAGTGTTCACTCGATCGATACCCAAAGAAGCGAACAATTAATGACCAATCTCCGAGGATAGCACTCAGCGTAATTAATTAAACTCAACTGCAACGCAGTACTGGGGCTTCGTTGTTTTCAGTTATTCTTACCAAGTGCACTGTGTCTTCACTTCCTCCCGACTACTCGGGATCAGTTAGATTTTCACATAGTTATTTTGAACTCAAAAGAATGCTCATTTCTTTATTAGATCAAGCAGTTACAAAACGTTAAATGTAATTAATAAATAAGCAACTAAATAAAATGTTGACGGTTTAAAACACGAAATATAGTATCATTGTTTTTCGGACTGTTCGGCCGACGTAAGCGAGAAGAGGTTCTCGACGTTTCGCCATCACGTGCGGACGGCATCATCAGGAGATGTTAACTCCTCGATTGCTCGTGAATCTCTTCTCGGCCATGTCGGCGGAACAGCCCGAAAAACAATGATATGCTGAACGATGGCCTTGAAAGCCTTACACAATTTACGAAATATATTAGTTAACTTATTTTAACTACGACCCACTCATCCCCTCTGTATTTATAGTCCCATTACGAGTTCAATGCGATATGTTACTTAGCTTAGTTACGTGGTAAAAATAATTAAAAATGATAATTATTTTTACCACGATTCGACGTTTCGGATGCTTTGCAGCAGTGGCGCCACGGCTCAAAAAATTAAATGTTATAATTACGTTTCAATGTATATAAATTAATAATTTCAATACAATATTTGAGTAAATTGGTCTTATATATTAATAAAAAATTATATTTACGTGGTTTGTTTTTAATGCGTAATATGGTCTTATGTCTCTATGTACTGATTCTAATTAGATTAAGTAGTTTAAAATATGTTTGTGTAGTTAGTAAGCCTTATTAAATAAAGTAATTAATATACGAAATACGAATATAATGATATCCCTGTCGGAATCTTACATAACTTTTATTAATGAACACATTAATTAGTGGTAATGGAACCTCGTTCATAGGAATTCCTGTCTTAATAATTTTAATTTTGCCACGAAGGTGCAGAACTTTCCCAATTCGGCCTAATGGACTCTTTTAACGGCGATGAATACTTTATCGCGGTTATTGGAATTGTATAACAATTATGTAAATCAGATAAAATTCGGTTCGAAACTCCTGACCTTTGATTATTAATTTTTCGTTCAGTTTTTCGGACTATTTAATAGAGAGAATCAAATTAGGAACGATTTGAATATTTCATAATGAAAACGAATTAATATTTTAAATTTAGAACGAATTTATGAACGGCAAAAAGTATTCACAAATCAATATATATCTAAATGTTATGTTGGTTTATGTACGCTTCAAAAACTCATTAAATTTTTCATCGATTGAGTTGAAATTTTAGCATGGTATTATTTTTTGAAAAACAGTTTTTATCAATCAGCTGTGATGAAACATCTAATAAAGTTTACTCAGGATTCAAACCCAAACCTTACAAGTTTTTATGTGTATCACAGGTATAGCACAGAAGTCTAATCTACTTGCCTGCAAATAAAATGGACTCAGAAATGTGTTCGGCCCATGCCCCATATAAGGAATTGGGATTTTATTAACATTGTTATATTACAAAAAATATATATTTCCGAATACATAAGGCAAATCGAGAGTCCCTAGTCCATGGAGCAAGCCTGTGTCTGTGGGTAAATTTATACTACAGACAATACAAGTGATACAACTAATAATATGTAATACATCTTTCTACATTATGCAAATATCGTAAAGAATGAAAAGTAATTGATTTTTGTAACGTTCACTTTTTCGTTGAGACTCACCTGATAAACGGCTTCACGATATTTCTCCAACCATTAAATGTTTTCTTTATACATCTGTGAAAATTCAATTTAAGCTTCCACACGCCTTTATTGGCGAAATGAATTTCTTCACGTTTATTTCTTGAATAAGGGAATACAGTCAAAAGGGCGCGTCAAAAGAAACCTGGCTAATTGCTGAATTTTATATGTTACACATTTCACATTGGCTTTTTAACACAAACAGTCGTGCTGAAAACATTTAGAATAAGACGATTTTTACATTTCATGAAGCCAAGATAATGAGAACAATATTTTTATGTAGTTTACGCGATCAATACATTTTAATAAATCACGTTTAACACTTTACAACCCGAGTAACCTCCGTATCCACGTCAATAACTGTGTAATATATTTCGCGTTTTAAACCGTTAAAAGTAAAAAAGTTGAATAAAAGAAAATTTAAATAATAAACTTCGAAGCGTAGTTAAATTGAATTAAAACATTTCGAAACATTTCGACTTTTAAAGAGTTAACAGTGTTTTATTTAAATATGTACTACTTGTGCTAACTACAGACAATACATAATAAAGTTAATAAATTATTTTAATTGTATTTTGATTCATATTAATAAATGTTCTAGTCATTCTTATATATTAACGCTTTTTTATGTCTATTTGTGTGTTTATAACTGGGACTTTTTTAGGAACCCACCATTTTAAAAAACCATTAGGTCGTTTAATCTTTCATTATCACTAAATATAAATAAAAGTAATTGTATTATATTACTAGGATGCCTTGAATAGAAGATGTAGGCCTAATCTCTTCTGAAAGGGAGATGAGGTGCCTCATCCTCGTTATCTGATCGATTGCTATTCTGTAGTTGGTTTGGTTTATGAAGACGTAATCCGTATTTGATTAATAAGATATATAAGTACTAAAAATAATACTGTTTCATTGTTAGAGTCTTTAGCGAAATTTTGGTAATGATTTTATATTTCAATAAAACACTTTAACGGTTTAAAACGCGATATATTGGTTAAACTTTCCGCCCGATGTTTCAGATGCTTTGCAGCAGCCGTGGTCACGGGGAGACTCCAAATAAGTTTAACTAATATATCGCCTTTTAAACCGTTAAAGTGTTTTATTTAAATGTGTACTACCCGCGTAAACTATAGACAGTATTTGATGATTTTATAATAAATATATCTTGTCTTTTTTTAAATAAAGTAAACTTTTGTTTCTTAGAGTGCATAAGACAACGCAAAATGCGCTAGCGACTTATTTTTGACTGAAACCGAATTAAGCCCCAAAGGTTTTTCACCTGTGGACGATGGTTCACGACCTGGATGGAATTTCGATATTACCATCCATTTAATATTTAGAATTCTAAGCGAAGTCTCAGAAAAGTTATAAATTTAAAAACATATGGGATCCAGTGGGGATCGCACCGACGACACGTTGATTATCATTGCTACCAATGAGCGCGTCGAATTCGAACAATTGAACCACGAAAGAGGTTTGTCTTCTCAAGTTTACGCTACAGTTAATATTTGTGTGTTGTGTATATGTTTTATACTTTGTGCCGAAGATACTTTCAGGGAAGCAGTGATGAGTCAGTGAGAGGGTTGAAGAGTGAGAGGAGCAAACAGTAGCGCGTACTGGAACGTAATGTGTTTACACTGCAACCTATGATAGACGTGTTTCACTCTACTGGACGGTAGTCTAAGTTGATTTATAATAGCGATATTGTGCTATAATATCTTTGTTGTGTTGATCATAATAGAATCTCTTCATAACATATTCGCAAAAACGAGTTATTATACAACTTAGTAGAACCGAGACGCTTGAATGTACAAATAAACAAAACGTTTGTGTAAAAGGCGGCCTTATCGCATATGGTGCTTTCTTCCAAACAACGTTTGCGAGAAATAAAAAGAAAATTACAGTGAAAAAGTATAAACGACAAGAAAAGGGAAAATATACAATAAAGATAGTATAAAACTAGAGACTTTATACGAACAAATTTAATACTGTAACTGATAAAAATGTTGTCGAATTTTTGTCGATTTTATATTATGTTTCTTTACACTACAAATTCTTCTTCAAATAATTAAAGTGGTTAATACAAAATTTAACATGTAATTATGACAAGTTTGCGGTATAATTATATTGAAAATCCTTACTGTATGGTTTTTAAATAAATAATGATTGGACGATGTACCAAATAAAATTTGAAACTCTTAGTTAAATACTGTCTATAGTTTACGCGAGTAGTACACATTTAAATAAAACACTTTAACGGTTTAAAACGCGATATATTAGTTAAACTTATTTGAAAATGATTTTTAACTTCGGCCCGACGTTTCGGATGCTTTGCAGCAGCCGTGGTCACGGGGAGACTGAGGGAGACTCTTAGTTATTAGGAGACAATACAAATAGAAGATAATGTTCTATTCAGATTTTAAAACAATACAACATTATTACTCTCATAAATAGACATGATAACAAGTAGAAACAAACAATTACAAAATAGAGTGTATAAAATCGCTACCTCCCAGGTTTTGGACTGTTTGGTCCAGTGTATGTGTACATTGAGGCCCTAATTTAACTCTCGGAAAGTCACTGTTTATTTTACTTTGCTGCGGACTCGAGTAAGTTATTCTCTGTTCATTATGATATCCGAACCGGTGTCGGGTTAATTAAAAAGTTCTATTATGAAAATTATTATGCCCGTAATTGCTAACGTACAGTGTCTTTGTGCCGGGAACTTAAACGAAATGGATATGAAATTTCAGTTGAAGTGATAACTTGTTAATCATATTCTGTTCGTTTGGAGACAAAGTAGACCGACCTCGTTGATAGATTGTAGTGAGTGATTTTTGAGGTTGTGTTTATAACTGATATAACTGTAGGTTGCGTTTATGATTCGACTTAGCTAGCAAAAAAAATATATTGCAAAATAGTTACGTGTTGTAACTAATAAAAATTATCTTAAAATCTTCGACGTACTGTACCATACGTAATTCTCTAGAACCACATTTTCAGTTGCAATAAGATTCAAAGGCCTAAATTATTTATAATTTAACTTCAGATATTAAATTTCTTTCATCACTAATGATCATAATAATCAGCCTAATA
Source organism: Leptosia nina (assembly GCA_963661955.1). NCBI lineage: Eukaryota > Metazoa > Arthropoda > Insecta > Lepidoptera > Pieridae > Leptosia > Leptosia nina. Next base: position 6,958,724 of record CAVLEF010000011.1, read on the forward strand.
TAGATGTGATGGCCAAATGCATATTTTGGCAGATGTAATTTAATTTTATGTTTACCGATTTTTTTTTGTACGAAGAGGACTTTTTTTGATGATAGAGAAGACAAGCGTGAGGTGCCTTGATGGTAGGTGATATGCCCCAGCCATAATAACATGACCTTGATACCTAAACGCGATTAAAACTTCTTGGAATTTTCTTCTATGGATGGTGGTTCGCGACACCAGATTGAATTTCAATTTTCCTACCACCATTCCACCGTTGTTGCTTATTGGCCATAAAAAGTGAAAGTCCGTTTCCCCTTCGTGGGGCATGGGGCGAATACATTTCTGTGTCCGTTTCATTGATCCGTTCTTTTAACGGGCAAGTAGTTGATCAGACTTCTGTGCCCTGCCCGACCGAAACAATTTTATGTTTCCCTGGGATTCGAACCCAGGACCTCAGGCGCCTAACACGATGCTAGGCAATGCGTTTAACCATTTGGCTACAGAGGCGGTATTGGCCATACATTACTACACTTAACCAATGAGCCCGTCAATGTATACATGTGTCACGCATGTGTGAGAAGGTAAATAAATGAGGGTATGTTTCCGACTTCACTCAAGGAAGTTGCCGTTTAGAACCGCTCGAAGAATAAAAAGCGATCTCTATTTCCTACTTTGACAACTACTTAAATACTGTCTATAGTTTACGCGAGTAGTACACATTTAAATAAAACACTTTAACGGTTTAAAACGCGATATATTAGTTACTTATTTGAAAATTATTTTTAACTTCGGCCCGACGTTTCGGATGCTTTGCAGCAGCCGTGGTCACGGGGAGACTAAAGATGGAGGATGTCTCTGACGTCAAAGTAAAAAATTGCTACGCTAGCGCCATCTGTTCCGTCGAAGTTGGTATTTGGCGACTATATATAACTAATATATCGCGTTTTAAACCGTTAAAGTGTTTTATTTAAACTACTTAAAATATTTACTACAAGTAGTAGCTGCGGCGTAGTCCTACGCTAGTTAGTTCCAATTTCGAACATTTCGCCACAACGATATTTCCGGCTGCAGTAACATTTCTTTAGTTACTAAGTAAGACCTTTACACCCTTCATTTAACGTGACCAAGATATTTGCAGGACTTTACGGCCGCATAAAGCCTCGCCCGTATAGCGGCCATTACTTAACACCATCATTTCTGTTTAGAGGGCACACCTTTGTCTACAAAGTCGGTTAATTTATTGCGCGTCACAGTGGCCCGTCTTCATCCACCCGCTTTGAATGTGGGGAAATTTGTAATTGCTCCATTTGTTTTGTCGAGAGGTGGATTTTGGGTGTCTCTTTATGTTTATTTGGTGGGGAGTTTATTGGTCGATATTTTTAAATCGAGAATTTGTATGTACAAGTACTAAACATACTCAAAACTAGTACAAACGGTGCTTTTATCTCTACCGAGAAAACGTCGACCTAGATCGATTTTATGTACAAACAAGATTATAAATTTGTTATGTAATTATTTGTTTCCTACAAAACTGAAAACAATAATTACTATTTCAGCTTCACCAAATACCAATTTCGACGAAACAGATGGCGTTAGGGTAGCAGTTTATTTTTAACGTCTGAGACACCTTCCATCTTTAGTCTCCTCATGACCACGGCTGCTGCAAAGCATCCGAAACGTCGGCCCGAAGTTAAAAATCATTTTCAAATAAGTTTAACTAATATATCGCGTTTTAAACCGTTAAAGTGTTTTAATTAAAGCAAAGTAGTAATTTATATCGCGTTTAAAACCGCTAAACTATTTTATTTATCCATTAAGCTATAGAGGTATCTCAGCTAGAAGAGTACGCTTAGTATTAAATTTTAATTTATACGCAGAATTATTATTTTTGAAACTTTTATAAGTCAGCATGGATATTGCCAGCGAAGATATCTCCCAAAACAATATTAGTTATTCATTCAAATATTGAAATAGTCCGGAACAAATACCAATACAAAACCACTCGTCAAAATCGGGATTTTCATAGACGAGTTCACAAGTATATTTGCGCAGATTCCAATTTAACTAACTCTCGCTTCGTAAAATTTATCAGAAGCGATGTTTGTTTGTTTATTCGCAAATTCGGCTTCACTTTCCCTCGCCACATTTTGGCACGCGATCCCAGTCAAGTAGGCTGCTAACTTTCGCTTCTTGGCTCGAGTCCAAAATCAGGGTATCGTGTACCAAAACGACAGGCCGAACAATAGCATAGTGGAAATAATAGAAAGGTGAGATATCGTTTTGGGTAAAATGTTGTCTTTGCTTTTTTTTCTATTCTGCTACATTTAATATTCAATACATAGTTTTTATATAAAACTCAATTGATATCTCAAATGTTTTACATTTCCGATAGCTCTTTAGAAAATGTATAGATACTGTCTATAGTTTACGCGACTAGTACACATTTAAATAAAACACTTTAACGGTTTAAAACGCGATATATTAGTTAGTCTTATTTAAAAATGATTTTTAACTTCGGCCCGACGTTTAGGATGCTTTGCAGCAGCCGTCACCCCGTGACCACGGCTGAATCATTTTCAAATAAGTTTAACTAATATATTGCGTTTTAAACCGTTAAAGTGCTTAATTTAAAAAATGTATAGATTTCGTAGGAAATATTACTATATAATTAATTTTTTAACACGACTTTTTAAACAGTTTAAAACGCAAAATGTGTTAGTTATTCTTATGTGGAAGTTATTTTAACTACCGCCCTAAGATTTTGGATGCTTTGCTACAAGTGATCAGGTAATTAAAGTAAAATGTAAATAGTTCAATTAATAAATTTCATTTGAACCGTTAGAAGTGTTTTATTTAAATGTGTACTACTCGCGTAAATTTCGGTGATATGATTAATTGATAATTTTCTGAAACGTGCTGGACATCGTTTAGAAATCTGGATATAAAAAGAATGGTAGGAATATCGAACTACCGTCCACAGACGACAAAGCCGTGAAAATTAATTGCGTTTCGGTTGCAGTCTGTGGATTACCGAACAGCGCGGCTTATTGAGATATTATATCGTAAAAATATTTTGTTGTTTAACTTTTACGATGATATACAAAGTTATTAGACCGAGGGCGTTAATGATAAGTATCTATATAGTTGTTAGATAATGGCGTCACGTAAGCTGAAACAGTTACAGTAATGTGTATAAAATTATATGTTACGCTCGTGTAATTATGTAGTTATATAACAAACGCAAGTTCAATAAATCGCTTAACAAGAGTAGTAGGAAACTGTATATTACAATTTTAGCTAGTTTCCCTTACTGTAAAAATGTAATGTGTAATTTTTTATGATAGAGCAGGGCGGAAAAGCATGTGGTTCGACCTGTACTTTGGCTTTGGATATTCGGAAACCAAAACGCAGTTGAACTGTGGACGGTGGTCCGTGACATGGGCTTTCGATATACCTACCACCTATTTTATTCTCAGATTTCAAAAAATAAATTTAAATTGATTAGAAAGAAGTTGGACGGGGAATCGAAGCCACAACCAGTGTGTTATAAGCCATACGTTGCGATCAACGAGCGCATTAAGTAGAGGCTTTTAAGGCATGAGTTCTTATGGGTGAGCAATAATCTTGGTAACGTAACGCGTTATGTTATTAATTTCTTTCTTTCAGAGTGATCTAAAAAATATAGTGGAACTGATTATTCACTCACGTACGTAAAATATAATAAGACAACATGTAAAATATATTAAATACTTGGTTTGAAACAAAATAATGGTAATTCATTGTCTTGTTGAAAGTAAAATGATTATCCATGAAGACCCTTTGGGGCTACAATAACACAAAGTTTGTTGTTAGTAAGCTGGTGACTCTAAAGGAGGCTAGTTTCTCTTTAAACTTAGACTCAGATAAACGGCAAGTCACGCAAATAACAAATAGGGTTAAGTATCGTATTATCGTAAATTATTATTTTTTGTTAATTTTATACGAGAATATAGCTCATATATTTCATGAGCTTAGCTTTCATATTTTTGCGGCACTAAATTCAAATCAACTTTCTTTGTATAACTTATAAGTTTTAACAAAATAGCGCACAAATTCTGACGTCAAATGCGGCGGATAAACATATACAGTAAATACAAGTAAAATTGTTTTATTACAGTTATCAAAATTATAATGCTTCAACAAAGTACTCAAAACTTATGTACCTCGTAACGTGTTGTATCTTTACAATCTTGAACCACGGGGTCGTATAAATAGTTCCAACTAAGATAAAGAGGTGGCGTACGTGAGGATTATCAGCGTTTACTTGTTCGAATTAAACTTGTCAGTCAGACGTGACTGGGAGTTTTGCAACACTCCTAGTAGAAATCAATAATTTCCTAACATTTAAGTATGATACAATTTGAAAAACGTATATATACAAAGATCCTAGCTTTGTGAATTTTAAAATTACATTACGATATATACTACATTATATATCTCCTGTGGTCTATAACGATCTAGTTTAAGACGCCATTAAATAAAAAAACATGTTTACGTCCCAAAAACTATTTCAAGAACTTTATTACTCAAGTTCTTGAAATAGTTCAAAAATGTAGGTAATATTAAATGACTTATTACTTTAAATTAGGTTTTGTCTTAGCAGCCGTCTATTCTAACAACATAATTTCACGATGACATTAAAATGGGATAGCAAAATCTTACAGATAAATAATCTACAATAAATATAATATAAGACTACAATAAATTCGTGTTTTAAACCATTGTAAAGTTTTTATAAAATGACATTTGATATCTTTAAATAACGTCACCAGATTGCCGTGAAGTGAACTTGCGTTTCAGTTTCAGAATGAAGCAAAAATAGGTCAACGACGCATCTTAATAAGATATTCTAGAGGTGGGGTCCCGTCGGGGGGGTGGACCTTCCGTCAAGTGAATCCCAAGCTTGTCCTCAGTCATAAAAGAGGTTATAATGACCCGCTCGTTGGTCTAATCTAATGGTAGCGATGTAACGCTAATGATCGTGGGTTCGCTTCTCACCGGGTCCAATATGTATACTTCGGCTGGAAATCTGTATGATATATTGGTAGTAGGTATATCCGAATTCCATCCGCGTCGCAAACCACCGTCCACAGTGAATCGTCCATGAAGTTTAATTGCTTCTCGATTTCAGTCTGTGGATTTCCGAATATTTAAATATTGTTGTGTTATGTGGCTGGAATATTTTACTTGCCGTCAAGTAAACGTCATGTATGTCCTCTACTATAAAAAACAAAGATTTAAACCGAATTAATCTAGTTTCATCAAGTTATAACCGTTAAGTTCACAATAAAGCTCGCAATAATTTAGCTATAACATTGCGTTGTCTCTACTATAGTGACTATCACCCGTTTCGCTATAAAATGCACGCGCTTCCGTACGATTATCGTACACATACGATAATATATTGCGGAATATATGCGTACTATCTATACTAAATAGTCTTCTATTACGTTTTTAATAATAGTCAAATCTAAATAATATGTGAACGTGAAATGCCTTTTCTCCCCATGGAACATGGCCTTTTTGTATTCGTATTTAATTATTAATTCTTTAAGAATGTTTATTTTAATTTACTTTCATACATACATTATTTGTGGAACACCTTTTCTCTTACTAGAAATTGTATTATTTTATTGTTGCTGCTATTTCTTGGACAAATAATTAATATACAAACATAACATAGATTAAAACAAGAAATAACAAGTCCAGATTTTTATTGCACTTAAAGTAAATCTAGACACATTTTAGTATCGGGTTAATTTCTTGGTAACTACTTGCTATAAGTGCCTTCAAAGATTCCACGAGGTCAGACTTTTATAATTAAAAGTAAATAGTTGTCCTTAATGTATACTGTATGTAGTACACATTAAAAAAAAACTTTAACGGTTCAAAACGCGACATATTAGTTAAACTTGTTTGAAAATAAGGCCGGCAGTTCGGATGCTTTGCAGTAGCTGTGGTTACGTAGAGACATCTTAAAGAAGTTTAACTGATATATATCACGTTTTAAACCGTTAAAGTGTTATATTTAAATAGTTCTATGTATGTTTAATTTATTTTAACATTTATACATTGTGTAATTTTTATATTTCTGAATCTAAAAGCAAAACTTTTATAGTCTATTTTGCGACCACCCTAATGTATTAGCTGTAAATATTCCATAGGTGAATAAATAAATCAAAGTGTAAATAGCTTCTAGTACAGATATGGTGTTGAAATTAAGGACTGTAATATTTGTTTTGATTTCATCTCACGCGAGACAACAGCAGCGATCAAATCATCTAGACATTTATGAGTCAAACGAGGTTATCAGCGCAATCACGTGTCCTGGTAATCACTGTGCGCCCTACTTTAGATCATCTCCGATAACTTGTTCCCCAAAATAGGGCGAAGGGACCACGACTTCATTAGCATAGCGGAGTCAGCGACTCACTTGCCTCACCTTTTATTTGTCGACTTAACTTACTTAACTCGGGAAACGAATTTCATGTTCCTTATAAATGTATTTCAGAGCGAATTTGCCTACCCCCACACATTCATCAAGAGGTAATTTGATAGAACACTGCCAACAGACATTTCGGTGAGCGAGTGCTGTATTGAAATGAATCTAACAATGAAAATGTGTTTTGCGAGACAAAAGACAGTTTGACAATGTGATTGAATCAATTAAAACACCTTAACTTTTAAAAACGCGAAATGTATTAACTTATTTACAATTTTACAGTCTGACGTTCCGTATGCTTTGCAGGAACGTGGTCACGGGGGCAATGTCAAAGTCAAAGTCTACTTCGCTAGCGCCATTTTTTTTACATATTAATAAAATATACTGCCTCCGTCAGTTTTCTGGTTGATATCGCGTTCAACTTCAACAACAGAGTTAGGATCTTTTACTGTAATATGCGCTATTTATTATAGAATTATATTTGCTGTTCTCATTGTACCTACTTTGTTGTGTATTGGTAAAGGAAGTTTAAGTAATTTGCAGTAAATCACAGTCAAACTAAATGTCAGAATGTTTTTACTTACTGTAAACACACTGAAATGCAATAAAGTGCTTCAGCCCCAAGTGGGGTTTGTGGCTTCTTTCTTTAGCTAACAAATTATCCAAGAACTAAGGAAGTATAAATATGAACAAGATACAGCAAGTTTAATTCGAAGTGCTAGATTAAAATCTGTATACATTTTGTTCTGAACTAAGGTAGTAAGTTTACTTCTTTTTTATATAATTATGTCCACATTAATTGCAGTATTGTTATTGATTGTAATTTCACATCTGCTAGCCTATATGTTAATAAAGACGGGTCATTGAGTATAATAAATATTTAAAATCGCTTTATTATCTGTTGAGAAATAAATTTGTATTTACATCAGTTGAAGAGTTCATTTGTTTAAACGCGCTCATTTCCATCCTAAACACTATATGTATATCTTTTAAGATTAACTCGTAAGAATCGTTAAAATTTGGTAGAAATTAATGCATTCATTCATTACTAGTTCTTTGGTAGTGGTGTATCAATATACTAATTTTAATCTACAAACAACAAAACAACGTTTGCTGTATTATATAGAAATATCCTCAATAAGTTTAAAATCAAATATTAAGCGAAAAAAGTAACTCGGCAATTCGTCCCCGCTTTAGTCAAAATAACCTAATTATGTTTGTGACGTAACGTAAAGAAAATTTGATTAAAGGTATCTTGACTATCTTAAAACGACTCCATCAAAGTTTCGGGAGATTTCTATCTTTATTTGAAAATGGAATTGGGTAAAACTTCTCCCAGCTAATGTAATATCAAGATGCTCATTCCATTTTGGCAATCATTTCTATTTCTTCCGAAAATCATTTCAGGTTTTGATTCGTTTGACGGCTTTCGAGTTGAAATTTATAAGGAGACGAATTAAGCAATGACGCTTTTCAATGGAATTGAATTAACGATGTAATTTTGCTAAGTTGTTTCAATTTTCGTCCTGTTCCTAATTCACAATTAATATAACGAAATAATTAATTAACTGTTAATTATTATTTATTTTATCTTTCAACAATAATATATTCAGTTGAAAAATGTATACTAATATATAAAGCTTTGTTTGTTTGAACGCGCTTATCTCAAGAACTACTAGTTCAAATTGAAATTGTTTGTGTTAGTTAGAAAATTAATCAAGGAAGCCTATAGGCTATAAAACAAGCGAAGATACAGCGCGAAATGTAAAAACAAAATTGGATCATCATTGGTTACCGAGGTGTACCTTGAAAAAAACGGTTCAAGATACCTAAAATATGTATATGATTCTTCTTTAAATGATCTAAGATGAGACCGCGACACTATATGTCTATCTTTTTAGATTAACTGGCAAGAACGATGGGACGCGGCTGACAGGTAACAGCTAACGTTTATAAAAGTGAAAAGGAGGTTTTCAAAAACCAATATCCACAATAACTATACGCGGTCGAAGTCGTTGACAAAGCTAGTATATATTAAATATTGAGATCCATAAAATAGAACTCGAACATACGAACAACGGCAAACTCATAGAACTTCTTATTCTTACAGTTGTGTTGTGTTTTGTAAAAATTCTATCGATGAAGTAACAAATTACAGAAAACATTATTAAAACCGTTTTGCCACTTTCAGGCAAATACGTTTTCAAAATTAATACTTGTCTACGTAATTACATATTCGTGTAAAACGCGACGTGTTCTAAATTAAAACCTCAAACGCTTTAGTACTGAAACTAATAACGATTTTAATAAATTTCACTTATAAAATATTAATGGCGAAACAGGAGCTTAAACGTCAAACGAATTCATAAAACAGTTAAGATAATTTAGTGTCTATTTATATATCATATTAGGTTAATAAAGCATGAATATCACTAAGTTATTTTTTATTAAGTATTGCTTTATTATTTATAAGACACGCCACAGGAAATACATATTGTATATTATAATGGGGAAAAAATCTTACGTACTAGCTTATAAATAAAAAGCGGCCTTATTGCTAAGTAGCGATCTCTTCCAGGCAACCTAATGTACAAGAGAAAAGAAATAGAAAATAACTTTAATTTTTTTAAATAAATATTTCAAAATACACAACATGAAGTATATTTAATATTATTCTTCTAATAATTAGGTATAATTAAGTACTGTTTTATTTCCGCACAAACAACTTGTTATTAATTGGTAAATGTACACTTGACAACAATGTCAACGTATGTATGTTGCAACTAGCTGCGTAAGCGACTCCGTCCTCGTAGAATAATTATTTTGGTCAATGAAATTAGTATTTTTAAATCTCCATTATTACTGTGACCCACGACGTTCTTGCTAGTTAATTTTTTGAAACATAGACATTTAGCGTTGCGAATTTTTTTATAGATGATTGAAAAAGGAATTATGTTTTGGGTATCTTGAACCGTTTTCACGCAGTGGAAACCCACAAGGGTGAATAATTTTCTCAGTTTTTTTCACATATCTAGCTGTATCTTCGCTTGTCTTAGTCACATAGTCAATGCTTTAGCCTATGGCCTTCCTTAATAAATGCTCTAACACAGAAATAATTTTTCAATTTGAACCAGTAGTTCTTGAGATTAGTGCGTTCAAATAAACAAACTCTTCAGCTTTGTATATTAGTATAAATTGTATTAAGGCAATTTTAGTTGCAATTAAGCTTAAGAAACTTAGCACATTCGGAATCTAGACTTTAAGATCTTACAGCAGACCAGTGGAGGCTGTACCGTATGTCAGTTAGCCGTCACTCACAGCAAGCCCCTGGCCACCAAAACCTGTTTTGCTAAGCTAAGTACGAATGGCTAAGAAATAATAGACTTTGATATTCTATATTCACTTTTGTTTTAAGAATATAAGCACAATGTTTTATTTAACAATAATTTAGACTGAATTAAAAATTAATATATATTAAATTTTATTAGCTCAATTTTAATGTTGCAACCACTTTGTTTTTCAAACTTTACTTTTTACAATAAATAAAAGTTACAAAATATTTTACGTTTAAATATTTTTTAAAATTGTTTTAATTTAATGTATTCTACTGATATATAAATAAATGTATTGTAAGTTTGATTTTGCATTTATACTTCTCTCAGACAAAGAACTCGTAACATCTCTCGATGATATCACCCGCTCCTAGTGACGAACGTCGAGAACCATTTCTACATCACGATAGCTCAACAGCTCGATAACTAATAATGAATCATTTAATTGGAATTGGATTGCCTCTGTAGCTAAATAGTTAAACTTGTTGCGTAGCGTTGCATTACGCGCGAGAGGGCCTGTGTTCGAATCCTAGGGAAACAAGAGACTTTTTCACGGTTCGGTTCACCTAGACTCTTTTTTCTTAAATTCATTTATTATTTTACAAGTAACAGCATGGTAAGCTATTGGTTGTAAGTTTGAGTCCCATATATTACACACTAACAGTCAAGAAACTTTTGGATTGTATAATCGCTATTTTAAATTTTGCTTATCAAATTGCTGACAAAGCTATGAAATATCTTAAAGAACACTTACTGATCTATGACTATCCATCGACCTTCGATTTACACTCGAAGTTAGTTTCGGACCATTGCTTCAAAGACAAAATCACCATTAAGTTAAAGGGTAATTAAACCCGGCGAAACTTCCTTGTCTCGCCTTCACGGCGCTAACACACAAATTTGTGGTCCAAGCAACAGGAGACAGCAGTTTTAAGTGAAAACATAGCTACCTCTAGCGATCTTTATTTTTAAATTTTACGAGGCCTCTAACTAAACACTTTTAAAGGTTAACATGGTTGCAATGTAGATATGGACAATGTTGGACTTCGTCTGGAAGTCTCGATATTAAATGGGTGGTAGGAACATGAAAATTCTGTCCGTGTTACCACCGTCCACAGATGACAGAGCCGTGTAGTATTATCGCGTTTCGGTTTCAGTCTGTGGGCTTTTGAATATCCAAAGCCAAAATAGGTCGACAGCCATCAAGTGACCCCCATGCTTGCCAGTCTTCTATTATAAAAAAAAAATTCAAATGCGAATGATATTATTTATTTATTTTAACCACAGCCGGACGTCGCAGATGCTCTGCAGTAGCCGTGGTAACGACTTCAATACAACTGAAATCATCTTTTTGAAGTATCTTAAGCCTGTCTGTATGTTGATAAGTGTTTGGTATAAATACTGTCTTTAGTAGTACACATTTAAATAAAACACTTTAACGGTTTAAAACGCGATATATTAGTAAAATTTATTTGAAAATGATTTTTAACTTCGGCCCGACGTTTCGGGTGCTTTGCAGCAGCCGTGGTCAGGGGGAGACTGCAAAACGGCTGCTGCAAAGCATCAAATATATCGCTTTTTAAACCGTTAAAGTGTTTTATTTAAAAATGTTTGGTATGTATTAAGAAAAGGGATAGTTTAATTTAAATAAACGTATAATACAAGTCTTAAATAATTAGAGGAATACAGTATTAATTAAGCGTATAATAAACCTAAGATACAGTTGTCTTTAAAAATAATTTTGCTGTTCAGTCGAAAATATCGAAGAAGTGAAATAATTTCAATGGATGGTTTTAAAAGAATCATTAGATCGCTCGCAACTTCGAAAAGCTATTACTCGTTCGCGTATTGCAAATCTATGATTCTCGGAAGAGTTCATAAATGTAATTAATTTATTTCTCTTTCTCTCTCTTTCATGGTCAAATAAATATTCTTTTTGAAATGAACACTCGATAAAGATTACTGAATCAATTCTATTAAATATTATACAAATTAATTCTGTTTCTTTCTATAAATGTTTTACACATCACAAAGATCATTTGGCTTTAAAAAATATAGCATTTTGGATAAATCATCGAATGTAAGTAATAAAAAGTAATTCATTCAATGAGCTGTTACATTTTTATGTAAGAATATATAGACTAAACTTAAGAATTGTCTGTAGCTCAAGCGATTAGTTACATAAGATATTTCAAACGTATAAAAACGCGAAATGTATTAACCATAACCCGTGACCAAGGCTGCTTAAAAAGGAACGAGCTATCGAATTCATTTAAAGTTTTAAACAGTATATTTATTTCATTTTATACGTATACTATAAGGTGGGAGAAAATTTAATAATCTCTTAGTTTAAATAAAACACTTTAACGGTTTAAAACGCGATATATTAGTTAAACTTATTTGAAAATGATTTTTAACTTCGGCCCGACGTTTCGGATGCTTTGCAGCAGCCGTGACCACGGCTGCTGCAAAGCATCCGAATCCGAAAGCATCCGCATTTTCAAATAAGTTTAACTAATATATCGCGTTTTAAACCGTTAAAGTGTTTTATTTAAATGTGTACTACTCGCGTAAACTATAGACAGTATTTAATCTCTTAGTTTATATTGTTGTGATTATTTGTAATAAACGAACGCTGCAGTCGTTCTCAACTGCTTTGTACCACACAGCAGCAATTTTCAACGCAGCGGAGGCAAATTGGTTCCTTTCATGTCAATTTCCGGAATGTCTCACATTACAATCGCTAGTTGCTCCTTGTTTTGTCGGTTCACAGACTTGCACTTAATTAAATCATTACTCGATGTGTCTGAACGAAACTTGTTAAAGTCACAATTCTAGCAAAATAATCGAATGTTACAGATAATGTGTATAATATGTTAAGTCCACTATACCTTAAATACTGTCTGTAGATTACGCGAATAGTACACACTTAAATAAAACAATTTAACGGTTTAGAAAGCGATATGTATTAGTCAAACTTATTTGAATATTACTTTAACTACGGCCTGACGTTTCGGATGCTTTGCCTTGGTCACGGGGAGAGAATCCATAGATAACATACCGTATATAAGTTACATAGTCTAAACCGTTAAATTGTTTCATTTGAATCTACGATACCTTGCCTAATATACGTAATAACTTTTTAATTTTACTATATAATATACTTATTATATGTATATGTTCGATTATTTTATTGATTATATAAATATATAACTCATAATAATAACTACTCAAAATAATACAAGTTTTGTTTATTAATTCCGATAAGCCATTTAACATTGAAACATTATTTTTAAAAGTTTAAAAAGAGTGGATCAATGGTGGGATTGGGCCGTTCGCAGTTCGAAATATTGCAGAAACTGGTATAAAGTATGCGAAAGCAAAGCTTTTGATGTCGGTAACACTCTATTTTATTAATTAATGAGTTTAAACAAATGTTAAATACTGTCTATAGTTTACGCGAGTAGTACACATTTAAATAAAACACTTTAACGGTTTAAAACGCGATATACTAGTTAAACTTATTTGAAAATGATTTTCGATGAACGTCGGGCCGAAGTTAAAAATCATTTTCAAATAAGTTTAACTAGTATGTCGCGTTTTAAACCGTTAAAGTGTTTTATTTAAATTAAATAAATGTTTTTTAGATCACCATAGATTTGTCATTCTATAAAGTAGCAGCTAAGGGTACTCGTAAATTTGTTTAAAAATAGAATATACGATATTATTTGTTAATTGTCAAATATATCATTGTATCTAATTGTTCCGAATTTAATTTTTTCGATGTTATATTGATTAAGGAAGCTTTATACTATGAGTGACATTTGTTTTTATTCAATCAATACGATGCAAAATGAACAAACCTCTTTAATGACTAAAAGGAAAACATACCATGTCAAACAACATAAGCAGAGACGCGTAATCAAAAATCGACAGGTAAATGGCAACCACGAGAAATGTAAAGAGTCCCTTGTAATAACACACAGTACCCTAGTCTATCTTTTTTCAATTTAAACGCTCCATTGACTGCAGATGCTAAACATTCTGAAGCGAGGAGTAAATGAGGTGTACTTATACAGCTTTCACCAGGTGGGACAGGGACGCCAACAGAAATATCGAAAAAAGTTATCGCATCACTTCTCGAAGGTCTCATTAAAAGTGCTTTGTGAAAAATTCTCTCCAGTCTATAAGGTTCCCGGTAAATTGGTCGAAGTAAATAAACCCTTTTAAAGGAATCTTGCCCGCCGTGTTATGTTTCTTGTTAGTGCAGTGTCGCTACCGTTAGTCGAGAGTAGAGACATTTAATGGTAGCTAAGAAAACAAAAGAAATAGCGGAGCGTGTGATTTTAGACTTTGAAAGGGGATACGTTATTGAAAACTAAGAGGGGGAGGGAGTTTCAATTATCTTGAAAGATAGCGGAAGAAAATTATAGAAAACGATATTAGTCACAGCCTTTAACCTTTTTCCAATCAATATATGCTACATATGTGTGACGGGGCTAAGAAAGTTAGTTAGATGGGTATATGTCGCTTTTAGATGTAAATTCAAAATTACAGCTGTTGCCGTAAGATTGTAACAGTTGTAAGTAAAAAATAATAATTTGATAGGCGCCTTACTCCAATAGATATGTATTACTTATCGTGGGTGGAATTCTCACCTTGTCAAACATAACAGAATCATAAACCTTCTATCCATGTTAGATCACGTCTGGAAAAACTAGACACAAAATGGGTTAGGAACATCGGAACTCCGCCCATGAAGAAGTCGTAAATCGTGATGCTTTCTGTACATTTCCAAAAGTAAAATACTGGAAAAGCTTTACAACGTATCCTAATTAAGTGCTTATATATGGGTTATAAGGCATCACTTCCATTAGGTGTTGTAAAAAACCATCCTGTCTCAAGACAATCACGATAATTTCCTTCAAGAATCCGTTCAAACTTCGAAGATACGACGTAAGTAAATTTTACTCTTTCGTAACCCTTCTATCGGCTCCAACCACGCAGTATCGCTGAATAGGATCGTCAAGTACCAAAATTTCGAGTCGCAAGTTGGTCGGAAAATTCTGGAACAAATTCGATTTCGAACATCTCGAAACTTGAAGAGCTGCCGCCGTCATCTGTCAATGGCAGCCGGATTTACTTTTAAAACACGTCATTATTTTTTTATTAGAGTGCGTGTGAAAAAAATGTACTTATTTCGCGCTCCGCTGGTCTGAAAATGTGACGTCAGTGGGTGTGAAGGCGTAAGACGAGCGTATAAGAAATGTACAGTGAGAAATGTAAGCGAACTTGATCCAGTACATAGCTCGACATTTATATGTTTTATGAGTAGTGTTTTTATATTGAAATAAGATACTATCACAAAAAATTTTACATTATTTATTTACGTTTTTCAATATAATAATTCAGATGATCGCCTACAAATTAAAAAAAACAATGCGGGTTTTGCTTATACAAAGCATTGTCGATACTACACATAAGCTACACTTTTGTTTTACCCTACATTAAGTGTATGTTGAAATTTACGATGTATCTCACCCTGTTTATGGTCAGCGGTTTTTATTTGAGTGACGTATAAAACAACGCGCTAAGTACAGTATTAGGTCATATCGAAATGGTTATAACCGCGCTAAGAGCTTTTCTTCAGGCATTTCTGATTTTATACTCTTATAAAAGTGATGTACTACATTAGTTTTAGTATTAATACAGTGATCGGCACTTTAAAATATCGCATTATTTTAATGACGGATTTGATTGAATCTAAATACTGGCTATGTTTTAATCTAAATAAGATGAGCTATGGATCTATTTTTATAGACTGAAACCGAAATAAACTTACGACATTTACACCTGTCAAGTCTTAATCGTAAACAAAGTAAATAAAGATTCGAAAGTCGATATTTCTACCTCCCATTTAATAACCAGATTTGTCAGACAATATTCTAGAATACTTCAAAAATTATATGTATACTAATATATAAAGCTGAAAAGTTTGTTTGTTTGAACGCGCTAATCTCAGGAACTACTGTTTCGAAATTGAAAATTATTTATTGGTTAGAGCATTTATGAAGGAATGATATATACTCGTAATATCGCGCTGCAACTGCGGGAAAAGTGAAAAAAAAAACGGAGAAAATTATTTGTTATTATGAGTTTCCCAAGCGTAAACTGCGAGAACGAATGATGTATCTTTAAATAATCTAAAAAAATGCTCGCGATACTATATGTCTATCTTTAAAGATTAACTTGAGAGAACGACGGGACGCTGCAGAAGTTGTGGGCTTATATTTACAAATGTGACGAGATCGTTTGCAAAAACAAATTTGAATGCCTGACACTGCTTGTGTTAATGTAAATTGATTTAAGTAATTAAAACAAAAACATTTCAACGGTTTAAAACGCGATATATATTATTTAAAATTATTTTTACTACGGCCCGACGTTTCGGATGCTTTGCAGCAGCCGTCGACACAGAGGACACGTTAAAGTGTTTTATTTAAATGTGTACTACTCGCGTAAACTACAGACAGTATATCAATTGATTTTCGTAACTCACAACCTATTGATTATAATCCATACACTACCGTTGGACCAACGTGTCAAAATATACATCAAAGCGGAGCTTCAAATTTTATCCATGTCTGAAGCTGAAATTTATCAACAGTATCGCCACCTGAAAAACATTAATATTCGCATGAAGCTCTCAGGTGTCAAAGGCGAATTTAATGATGTGGCAACACAGCCACGCTGTAACGGCAGCACGTACCTTTGTTAATTATTGTTATTATGTTCGTTAATTTGTCACTGTAGGATGCGCGTATTGTGTGTCAGTGATTTTAGGTAATAGTAACGTTGCAATCAATAACAACTCGATTCACTCTACGCTGTATATTATTTACTAGCTGAGCTAGCGACTACGTCTGCGTAGAATAGTTATTTTGGGCGTCAAGTTTGTTTTTGCAAACCTCCTGTTCAACTCTATAAATTTAAGACTCTACCCACGTCTTCATCCGCGTCCCGTCCTTCTTGCAAGTTAATCTTGAAAGATAGACATATACGTCGGTGACTTTTTTTTTAGATCTTAAAGAAGATCATTATTTCATACATATTTTTTGCGTATCTTGAACCATGTTTGCAGTGTACGCAACGGAATCCCACACGCATAATTTTTTTCCCAATTTGTTTCATTATCCCCGCTGTATCTCTTGTATCATTCACAATGCAAAGTTTTATAGCCTATAATCTTTCTCCATAAATGCTCTCACATAAAAAAATGTCAGTAGTTCTTGATATTAACGCGTTCAAACAGACAAACTCTTAACATAATTTTTACAGCAATAATAGTTAAACTCATGTTTGTTTGTTATTAGGCCCCTCTGCCTTTAGAAGCCTCATATATAAAAGTATAATTTATCGAAAATGACGATATTTACTGGGTTTGTTAACATTATTAAGCCTAATACAATTTCTATTACATATATATAGTAGACATTTCTTAAAGTAGTGACTTATTGTTACTCAGTATAGAAATATTAATCTACATTGAAACGTTATAGCGAATGTAAGTTAAGATTATCTTTACAAATCCCAATACATAAAAATGTTAACGAAACATCGATCTATTCCTGCGGGACAGATGCCAATTGAAATATTATTATTTTTGGCAAAGATTCGCGAGGATTTAGAGGGAGAACACTTAGACGTGAATCGGCGGTTACGTTTAGTCCCTTGCTGTACCCGCAGGCATTGAGCCAACCGGGTAAAAGGGGCAATGTACTTAAAATAATGTTTCTCTTTATTTTAGCATTACCGTGTCTTTACAGATTCACCTTACTTAGTAGAACATTTATCATTTAAATGAAACGGTTTTAAACGCGATATATTAGTTAACCTTATTTGAAAATGATTTTTAACTTAAGCCCGACGATTTAGAACATTTATCATTTTCCTATTATTAATTGTTCCTAACAAATATAGTTGAGAACAATATATTTTTCGAATATATTCTTCGACCTCTTTATTATTTTAAACTTATAATTTCGCATTTTGGAATTATACAAAAAAAATATAGATTTACAAAATGGATGGACACGGTCGGGACTTGAACCGGTATCTATAGTAGCTGCTCTAACCAAATGAGTTTCCGTTTTTTTAATTTGAATACAATTTTATTATCTAATCTTAACCCGAGTCTCCCCGTGACCACGGCTGCTGCAAAGCATCCGAAACGTCGGGCCGAAGTTAAAAATCATTTTCAAATAAGTTTAACTAATATATCGCGTTTTAAACCGTAAAGTGTTTTATTTAAATGTGTACTACTCGCGTAAACTATAGACAGTATTTAATCTTAACCCATCAGTTCAATTACCAATGTCGAAACCCTGAAAATAATATAACTGATAAATTGTAAAATAGTACGAAGAAAGGCTTTCAAATAATCTAGACTATCTAGATTTTAAATCGCTTAAACTTTTTACAGCTCCATGTATTATCTAAAAGATCTATAAAAGAGAACATTGATTTTATGGTTTCCCATCTGCGCTAGATAACGGCTTAAAATAACGACAATAGATTGGAAGAGCGCCTTACTTCTTTAAAAACTTCAATAGATGATTTTAATAATCGTTTTTCAGCTTCTGCGCAGCGAGAAATGAAGTTTAATCTTCTTTGTTTATTGCGATTGTTACTTATTATTAAATGAACAAATAATATTGCTTCATCCTCATCACTGACTTGCAGATGAATAACTTACAACCATAAACAATTATTTCATGGTTTTATGCATTCCTGACCTGAAACACTTTAACGGTTTAAAACGCGATATATTAGTTAAACTTATTTGAAAATGCTTTTTAACTTCGGCCTGACGTTTCTTAAAACGCATTTAAACCGTTAAAATGTTTTTATTTAAATTTAAGTTATTTAAATATGTAGGTACTCCTCGCGTAGACTATAAACAGTATTCCTAACCTTGTTAACTTATTTTTGTTAGAAAATGTAAGTGATTAAAAAGGATAATAATTATGGAATGTGGGATTTACCTACATACACTGTAATAACTTTATTACATACGTAACTCTACTAACGAAAGATATAGTTATTTTCAAACCGTTTTTCCATATAAAGAGGAATAACCAGCGTTCCAAAGAGAAACTCGCAAGTGTATCGAAAATTCAGCATTTTACGGTACACAGCGTTATTTCGGATCGTGAGGGAAACGGCTTCAAGATTGATATTTGATCCTTTTGGGGTCGTGTAGCCCTCAGCGTCGTACAGGGAAATGAACCGACAGATACGCTACAGAGTATCCTGTGCTAAACAGACTGGTTGATCTACAATTTAGATTCGTTTGAATATGAATATGTTTCTAAATAATAACAATTCAATAAGTTATGCAAAACTTTTTATTTTAACATTATACATTTTAAATATGTCCAATACTCATTATCAATCGTATAAAAATACCGGAACTTGAATTGATTTGGCATTAAATATCTATTTCACATTTTGGTTGAATATTACTTAAGCAGAAATTCATAAAGATTAACTAAATTAAAATGTATAAGGCCCTTGCGGCCATTTTGAAAAAGCAAAAACTGATTTAGTGTTGGCTTAGTTAAGACTCACTCAACATCTAATGGTGCCTCTTGATGGTGAAACATTCAAATATAACTGAGAATCATTTCTCAATAAGAAAGCTGGAAAACCACGGTTTTGTTAAATAATATTTATTGGTTTCACAAAAGAAAATATGTTTTGTGTACTATATAGTTAATACAATAAAATCCAGATTTAAAATTAAGATCTTAAGTTATATTAAAATACAGACAGATCATAAAATTATTTCAAGTTGAAATGAATGAGCAGATTTTTTCTTTCATTGTAGAATGTCATTGTTCTTACTAATTATGAAACTCGGAGAGGGCTGACGTCTTGACATAAAGAACTTTATAACCGCTATTTAAATTCGAAGAAAATTTCATTTCGAGAACAGAGTGACGTTCTGTTTTACTTGCTTAAGAAAATAATCCATCTGTATGAATCGAATCTGAGAAAAATCGCGTAGTGAACGTTTCAGAAAATGTTCTTACGAATACCGTAGACTAGACGAGCATTTTTTATAAATTATTATGATTACGTAAAAATTGAAACTTAATAAAACTGTCAAACACGGTTTACTCAAAAACGTATATTAATATGTACTAAAGATTAGCATTAAAATAAATCAATTGATTTATGCGACCTGAAAATGTTAATATTGACCAGTATTTTTAATTATGTGCCACGGAAAACACAATTATAGGCCATTTAAGTGAGTTTAATGAACAATACAAAAGAGCGTATCTGCTGAAATATTTGGAACAACACAAACTCTGTAACTGCGCTACGCTACGTTGCAACTGACGTAGGCAGCTACGGCGATCCGCGGCTACGGAGCTATACCGCTACAGTGCTACGCCGTTACTAAACTACGTAACCCCGTAAAATTAAGTGGCTTATAAACACTTCACTTATTTATGTAACAGCGGATAATTTCTTTTTTACATATAATTTGCTTGTATACTTGCCATAAATTTGTATCAACGCCGCAGTTCAGTTTTCTTACCTGTAACAAAAGAACAAATATACGTTATACTAGATATACACAAATTAGATGTTAACGCTTTAAAAAAACAGATTGAAATAACTGTTTCAATTATTAATATAAGATTTTATTCAAAACTAGATGCGCGAAGTCAGCGACTTCTACCGCGTAGAATAGTTATTTTGGGTATCCAAAGTTTTTGCAAACCTCTACATCTTTATAAATCTGCCCACGACATCGATCGCGTCCGTCGTTCTTGCAATTTAATTAAAAAAAAACAGACATATAGTGTCGCGGACACTATTTTTTAGATAATTTAAAGAGAAATCATTATTTTATACATATTTTTTGGGTATCTTGGATCCGTTTTGCAGAGTACGCATCTGAAAACCACAGAGATGAAAAATTTTCCCCATTTTGATCACATTTCTCGCTGTATCTTTGCTCCTGTTAGTCACAGGGCGATGTTTTATAGCCTATAGCTTACCTCGATAAATATAATAATTTTTCCATTCGAACCCGTAGATTCCTGAGATTAGCGCGTTAAAACAAACAAACTCTTCAGCTTTTAATAATAGTATAGAAGTATAGATTACAAAGACATACATCGACACTACTACCTTATTACGACGAAAGTAATTTGCAGGTATAAATTTATTATAACGTAACGAAAGTTTCACCGTCTTCCGAGATAAAAAACATTTTTACTTTTATTATTGAATTTATGTCTATCTAAAGCGAAAAGTAATTCCACTTTTATCCAACTTTTACAAAGTTCCGAATTTTATAACAATTTTATTGAATATCGCTTTGACGACACAAAAAAGTGTTACAAGCTGTGAAGATGGAATCCTTTCAAGGTTTTAATATTACGGCCTAAATTTATTAGAAGTTATTTTTGGTAATCAAATAAATATACAATATATTTACCAAATCCGTATTAAATATCAAAGTATAATTTATTATTGTCTGTAATTCACGCGAGTAGTATAAATTTCAATAAAATAGTCTTAACAGTTTAAAACGCGTACCTTTTACTTATGACCAGATACTTTGTTACAGCCACTGTCAGGACGGTTTACCGTTAAGATATTTTTTATTTAGAGTTAATCATTATCCGATATTCATAAAATTCGAAATAAATCTCTGCAACTTGTTTGACACATTTCACAATATTTGATGTGAACAATTTCTCTTGTGACTATCCATCAATATTTATGTAAACAAGTAATTTTGAATTTAAACTCAAAATAAACTAATAATACTTTGCATTTAATATACATAAAACAGTTGTGTAGTATTCAAACGAGATAGCGTGTTCGCCGGCTTTCCAATACTCATTAAACTTTGTTTATTTTGACCACCCACCCTCGACCCTTTCGCTCCGTCGACCATAGATTAAACGGACATTATTGGCTTTTATTAAAATATATTAATCAACCTACAGAGGTCATTTGTCGCTGGTCATTATAAATTTATTGCTCTTGTGGTAAATATTGAATGTACGAATCGATTTAGGTTAGTTCGCTAGGTCATTATTATTTATAACTAAGTTTAATACTGTCTATAGTTTACGCGAGTAGTACACATTTAAATAAAATACTGTAACGGTTTAAAATGATTTTTAACTTCGGCCCGACGTTTCGGATGCTTTGCAGCAGCCGTGGTCACGGGGAGACAAAAATAATTTTCAAATAAGTTTAACTAATATATCGCGTTTTAAACCGTTAATGTGTTATTTTACTAAGTTCAATCTGAAATAACCTTAAAATTCACGCATTAAGCGTTGTATAGCACTATGCTGTTGTGTTTTATTTATATGTGTATATTGATCACCTATATTGATAATATATATTTTAATTTGATGAAAGGTGAAATAATATTTTTTTCATCTGGACCGGTATTCCTCCCAGTCACCAGATTTCCAGTCGAAATCCAACAGGTTTCAGAGAAATAATAAAATAATTAGAAACAAATTGGACTAAGTGGGGATCGAACTCCTGGCCTGTTGATTATTAGCCTTACATGGCTACCATTACACAAACGATCCCGTCGTTATGACTCTATACATATATTTGCTATTGTTTAGTCTGTCTGTTGTAATCGAATAATAGACAAATTTTTGTAACAGATTTGTGATTAATTATATTTATTGGAGTGATGGCTGTGTGTATAGATAGACTACATACTCTATATTATGTGTTAGATGTCATTACAGGTACTATAAAATATTAATAATACCTTAGTCTAGTTATCACCCCGCCAGTTGACTTTAAGAATAATTAAATTCGCATGACATTAAACGATAAAGCGACCCCATTCGTGTTTATAGTGAATGACACAGCGCAATTTGCAAACAATTATGATGTCGATACATGTAGAGACTCGGGTTGAACAAGCCTTTAGTGCTCTTGGCGTCCCCGTGTATGCATTTGTTACTCATTGAATCGCTCTCGTGTAAATGAGAAATAGCTTTTTAAATACGCAAGTTCGTCATACTTTTTACGCAGTTTGAGTTAAATATAAAATTTTAATGAAACACATTTAACAACTTCAAACTATAAAAAAATTAATGATAACTAGTTTTTAAACAATTTTAATGGTTTAAACCTTTGTCCCCGTGGCCGGAGACAGTTTCCACGTGACCACGGCTGCTGCAAAGCATCCGAAACGTCGGGCCGTATTTAAAAAAAAAATCAAACAAGTTTAACTACAATATATCGCGTTTTAAACCGTTAAAGTGTTTTATTTAAACGTGTGCTACTGGCGTAAACTACAGACAGTATTTAAGCAGTAATTAAATTAATTGCACTTAAATAAGTAGGCGTTTTATGTTAGTGACGAGTCCGTTTGAGTTGTTTATGTTTAATTAACTTTTTACTTTTTATGGACTTGAGTGGCGTGCTGACCCACTCGTATGTTAATTCGTTTTGTTCGCTATTTCATCAAATGACGTAGATAACTAGGGCTTTCAGGTATCGATAGCGTCAATTTTGTACGAATTAAGTTATTTAATTAGAAATTTATTCTTTGAGGAACAATAATTAAACAACTATGAAATACTAGCTATGTCAGCGACTTCCGCGTAGAATAGTTAATTTAGGAATCAAAATGTATTTTTGCAAACCGCCTGTTCATCTTTGTAGATTTTAGCGTCTGTCGCGTCCCGTCGTTCTTGAAAGGTAATTTTAAAAGACATATAATGTCGCAAACATTTTCCTACGTCATGTCAAAAAAAATTCTGTCATACTTTTTTTTTGCAACGGAAACCCAAAAAGATGAATATTTTTTTTCTTCACACTTCTCTCTGTTACTTCGCTCCTATAGGCCGTAGCATGATGTATAGCCTATATTATACCTCAATAAAGTTTCTAACAAAAAAATATTTTTTTCAATTTTTTCAGCAGTTCCTGGGAGTAGCGCGTTCAAACAAAAAAACAAATAGTATAAAATAATGTGTAGTAAGATTTCACTACAGTGAAGTCTACAAGTTTATGTGTTTTAAACAAGTTATTTAGTTCTCTTTTCCTCTTTCGTGTTTTATATTACTTGTTTATGTCAACATGTAACAAATGACATAGAAAAGACTGATTATTGAAATGTGTCTTTGTTCTCAACTGTTTAAAACCTTAATTTAACTACGGCCTGACGTTTTTAAACTGTTAAACGTGTTTTATTTAAAGGTGTACAGCTCGCGACAACTACAGACATTATATATTTTTAAGCGTAATAAAAGTGTCAACCCTAGACGCACCAGTAATTAAACAGAACATAAGTTTCGATGTGGCGTGCTAGCGTGTTAGACGTCAGAACAATATTATTGTGACAATACATCAACTAAACACTTTCGCAACTTTCCGCGATACGAACTTTCCTGCAATTGAAATAAACGGGCTAGACGTTCTCCAGCGATCCAAATAAGCAACGGGTCTAGGTTCGATTTCAATTCAAAACATTTTGTTGCCATTTAAACATATTTACAGTACACTTATAAGTAAATTGCGTAGATCAAATATATATAAATAATAAATGGCTATCGGTACCAGTCTCAGCTGTGTTGTTACATGCTTTTCACACGCAGCAGCGCTGGATTTCAGACTGTCGCGGGTATAAAAGGAGAAGAGTGAAGTTTATTAAATGAATTTATATAATTTCAAGATCGATAGTTGAAACAAACACTAATCTTTCGTTACAAAGCCGCGTTAGGCATCTGCTTTCCAAAGAAACCCGACACAGTTTTTAATGAAGATATACATACAGCGATTATGATCATAATATTTGACACAACACGACAATATTTTATTAGATTGTGCAATATTAAGTTTCATTTTAACAGGCAACACAAACCATTGTAAAACAAGCTTATTACAGTTGACTCCGGCTAAACTATTTGACTGGGATCTTTAGCGAAAGGGAAAGTAGTCGTAAAACTGAAACTTTCACCATAATACAGAACTAAACCACGGTTGGCCAATTTAGGAGTTCCGAGCCGTCTCTAAATCTATTCTAATGGCTCACACAACTTCATATAACCGCAAAAGGGACAGATATGTTTTAAGTAAATTAAATCTAATTTCTAATACATCCGCTAATTGGTTAGCTGTGTTTGTTTATTGCGCTGACATAGGAAAAATAAGAATTAAAAAGAGATTATTTTATGTTAGGGAAGGAAAGCATGGGGTTCAAGCAATACTTTCTTGGTAATGCTGTTTAGCCTTGGCCGCGCTGGCTTTATAATGAATCACATTTAAGACCTTCTAATGCTTCCCTACATCGACACCTTCCCGACGTTTACTTCTTTACTATAATTTTCTTTTTTTTAATTCTACATGCAAAGGTTGCCTGGAAGAAATCGCCATCGGCAATAAGGCCGCCTTTGCACAAACATGTTTTATTTTGTATATATAATTCTAAGTGCCTATGCTCTTATGTCTATGGCAATAAAGAATTTTATTATTATCATTATAGCATCTTAACAAGATGTGCTGTGTCAAAATAGGTTGTGACTGTAGATATTCGGACATCTACAGACTGTAACCGAAACGCGATCAAGCTTGACGGCTTATTCATTTGTGGTCGGTGGTTTGTGACCCGGACTGAAATCGGTATCCACCTACTTTATATCTAGATTTCCAACATGTTTAAAAAAAAAGTTACACGCGTTAGGGATCGAGCCCCGTTGATTATTTTAAATTATAGCATGTTTATCGTTTTAAGAATTTTGTCTTCCTGCATGTTTCGCCAAGACCCTTGTGATATCAATCTACGCGCCTATCTACCTTAGCTATAGGAATTATAAAATTCTTTTTGACTCGCACAGGACTAGAACCGGCATCCACAGCTTTCCGTGTTGTTACTCTAATAGATAATATGATATTCGATGTTTTATCTAAAAAAAAAACCCGTTTATTATCACCTCATGTTTAAGTCAAAGACCCTTGACGAAAAATTCACGTCTCATCGAAGCCCGATACTAAAATAAACCCAAAACCAGTCTCCACGGATTCCAACGCATAACTCCAAAGCCCGCGTAAGGGGATCCGTCTTCCGAGTCGTTAGAGCGAATAATGTTGCCAACTATTTATTTAGAACACCCCATTGTGAATTGGAAAGTAGATCGAATGGCAACACTGCCTTTGAAATGTATTTTGTTTTGTCGAGCGTGTGTTTCGGGGACACTTCTCACGATGTATTCAGCAAAATTCCACGTTATGCGAGCACAGTTTTCATTGTATCTCTCTCTAGCTAACATTTAATAGATGGAATTTCAATTGTTTCACGGGCTCGAAGCTGGAGGTCGTTAGTCCAGTGCAATGCATGAATAATATAATGAATAACCACTGAGTCGTGGAGATTGTAATAGAGTACGTCTTTGTTTTGTTATTGACGGTTTTTTACTGATGATGAAGCCACGTCGGGCAATAGAGACGTAGGGAGTGTGGTCAATCGTACTACATCCTCGAAGACAATAGCTCACCAGAACCACTAAACACACGACGAGCCCGCTACGGTG
The DNA here is from genome assembly GCA_963661955.1 of Leptosia nina. Classification (NCBI taxonomy): domain Eukaryota; kingdom Metazoa; phylum Arthropoda; class Insecta; order Lepidoptera; family Pieridae; genus Leptosia; species Leptosia nina. Next base: position 6,985,120 of record CAVLEF010000011.1, read on the forward strand.
CTCTCGAGGGAGCCCTGGTAACGTCATTGTTAATCTAAGATTAAAAAAAAAAATATTTACAAAAACGAATATCTTGACTGGCGTCGTAATATGAACTACTTCGTTACACGTTATTAACGGAGTGATAACTTCGAATCTCGGGGACATACATATGTAAGTGCCGATTTAGAAGCCCATGCATCGGAAACCTACAATGATGAATAATTTTCCCCGCTTTTTTTCACATTTTCCGCTATTTCTTCGGTATATAACCTTCCCCAATAAATGGTCTAATTACCAAAAAAAGATTTTTCAATTCGCACCAGTCGTTCCTGAGATTAGCGCGTTCAAACAAACTCTTCAGCTTTATATATTAGTATAGATTTCTCATAGTACTAATAGGTCAAGTCTTTTCGAAAACTAATTTCATATTTCACATGAACGAGGATTCCGCAGAGTACTGCCACGGTCTACTTCAAACAAACTCATTAGCTTCTCGTAATAAATACTTGGCATATGTTTATGAAAGAGAAATACATTCAGTTCTCTTTTACTAGACATGCTTTGAGTGAAATTAGTTTTCTAATAACATTTGATATTTATACTTGAGATTGGTGGTCAGTGCAGAGTTGTTATTTCAATTTCACTGCTATTAATTTGATGTATGTGTTTGAAACTAATGTATGATTTTACTTTGAGATCATAAATTTAATTATATTTTACTTTTCTTCTTTGTTTATAGTGACTATTTCTGTTGATTCGAAAAGCATTTTAGAATTTTTGAGAAATTAGTGACGGCTAGACCAAGAGAAAATAGTTTTGAAGTTTATGATTGACCAGGCCAGGTCCCGCGGGGCTGCAGCGCAACATAGAACCTTATTTCTAACCTGTCTAATACTCCTACTACTAACAACGTCTCCCGTAAAGCACTCCGAAACACATTGTATCAAAATTTGTTAGTTTAACTATAATTTCCCTTTCTACCCACTTAACATAAGTTTCACTTTGAAAAGTATAATATTTTTAAAATGTTATTACACATGATGTTACTATATTAACTAAAAATCGATGATAGATTGAAAAAAAAATACGACACGGGCAAGACTCGAACCGGCTTCCACAGTGTTACGTGCTGTTGCCCTAATCAAGTGAGCAAACGTGTTCTTGGTCAATTTTTTTTCAATTTATTGATACATGCATAAGCCTAAAATATTGCGTATTTAATGTCCTATGCTTTAGCATAGGACATTAAATACGCAATATTTTAGGTTTTCAGGATTCAATGTCTTAAGATATAAATATCTTAATCATTAGAGCAACAGCACGGAACGCTGTGGATACCGGCTTAAGTTCTGCCCATACCCAAAAAATACTTTAATCTATTTTTAATTTATATACCTTTCTTTATATAAAGTAATGTTAAAAATGTGAGTTCTAAAACAATAATTTACTACTATAATCGTAAATCATGTTACGATTTTGAAGCGAATACGACACTAAAAACCAAACACATTTTAAACGTATAAAAACTTTAATTTGGAGAATGTATTCAGTATTCGATTATACTATTTTGTAAGCAAACCACAATTCAGATACAAATCCCCGCGTACAGCTCTCATGCGATGTAAAATGTATGTTTCTGAAGAATATTTTAAAGCTGTCTCCTCGATATCGTACGGAAACAAAACGGATCAGTTCCACCTATCCTGGATATATAGGTACTGGACGTGTTGCAGAAATGATTACGGGATTTTATATAGAACGTAAGATATTTATGGAATAAAATGCTGTTTCTTATTAATGTTGACATATTATTTAGTCCTTATATATTTTTATGACGAATAAAATCAATTGTTTTGGTAATATTTAAAATTTCAAAAGTAAATTATATTATAATAGTTTTCTTAGTTTTAACGACTACAAGTTTTTAAATAATAGCTGATCAACACTTTATATTTGCACGTTTGATTTGTTTTCTCTAGCTATTTTCGAATTATTTCAAACACACATAATTGTAATATATTAAAAATTAAAATTAAATAAAAATATTTTAATTTATATTAACTTTGTTTATGGTGGTGGATGGAAGTCGTAAAACGCAGTTAACATAACAAGAAATTCGTTCGATTTACAGTTAAAACATTCTAGAAGGAAGTTGTCATTGAAACATCGGGATCCATGATGAAATATTCGGGTCTACGGAGTTCGGTCTTAAGTAGGGAACTCATGAAAAGGCTATTAAACTCGCACTGGTGTATGAGTAGATAGTAATCTATGGTGCAGAGTCGAACAAGCTGTGTTCTGTTAGTCTCTTTTAGAAACAAAATTTGTCTTGTTGGAGCACGCTCTCAACTTTCGCCAACATCGAGTTTACCCTCTAAGTTGTTTTATTTTTAAATTTTATCTACATGAGCTTTTAGTCTTTTGACATTATTTTTTATTACTTGAAGAGCTTTCAAAGAGTTGTTCAAACTTTGTGTGTTAATATTGAAATATCTCGGGTATGCTCTTGCTGTACTTTGTATGTCTTTATTGGATTGTTTAAACATTATCTATACCGTATTTTTATCTTAAGCTGGTCTTAAAGATTCCATATTTTATCTTATGTTTCATTCGTGACTATGTATAATACTTCAAGTAAGAAACTTCTTACTGGCTACAATTTCTTGAGTTTAAAAAAATATATGCTCAAAAGCATATTTAGCTATCTATAATATATTATTGATATTCTACTACCACTTGCCTCTTTCATAAAGTGGTTAGTGTACTCCATTGCAGATAACGAGATCTTAAATACAATATCCCGTTTGCTCGAGCTTCCAAGAAAATTTATAGAAACCGAGGTCTGGTTTTAAGGCTTTTGGCCATGTTTACTCTTTTGGGGCATGGGGCAAACACATCTGTATCCGTTTCTTAGATTTATTTTATTTAAAAGTCAAGTTGTTGATCAGACTCTTATGTCCTACCCTAACGAAACAATTGTCCCCAGGATTATAACTTTGCATTAGCTGAATCAAAACTAGGCAACACGTTAGTCATTGGGCTAAGCAAAACCGATCTACTTAATTTATACTTTATGTACTCAACATTTAGTAAATAAGTCTCTCATATATCGGAACTAAAAAAGCAAAGATATAACAAAAGAAATGTAAAGAGGATACAATGATAGTTGGATAAGCCAAGGTCCTCCGTAGGTGGGTATGGGTGTAGGTACAATATAAAAGATAATTTAACAGTATGTAGCCTGCTCATCCGGCCTTCTATCGGTGTCAACAATAGAAAATAATAACCATTAGATAAACCGAATTATCCTCAATATTTTGTGTATAGCTACCATAATATAAACATCAGTTAATGAGATGAATTTTCGCTTGATTAGTTTCTATCGAGGATGCGCCAGCGTTATTTGGTATTTAGCTAATTCCTATTCAAATCCGTTTCTGATTGGGAATCGTATTATAGACGATTTTAATGACTGTCGGTATTGTGTATTCTCTGCTTCATGATATTTATCGATTTCCAATAACCCATTTTCTGCTTATACTGTTGTCAATGTAAACTTGTATGGCACGCTTAACTGGTATATCTATCCTTTGAACGTTTGAACGGTAAGTATAATTTAATTTGTACTTTACACGTATAATGATGTCGTGGTGGAGAAATGTCGGAACCATGTCAGTGGACAGATTTTAAAACTAAGTAGCTTTACATAATGACCACAAAAATAATTTATACAAATTATTACTACAATTTGGAACATATTATATTGAAAAACTTTAATATGTTTCATATGATGTCACTATATGAATTAAAAATTGATAATAAATTTAAAAAAATGTACTCGGGCCTGACTTGAACCGGCATATTATTTTGTCTAATTTTTTGTGGTAAAGTCAACAATTTTGATACTGTACAATACGAGTATAAGACTATAGTAAAAATATTACATGATTATCTAACATAAATGGTGTGGTCAAATTCAAAGACGTTCTAGCTAGGAGCTATCTATTTTGAACTTTAATTCGACGGAAGTACATTTTTGTTTTTGGAAGTACATAATTATATTACAATGAGTGTTAACTTAAAAGTAATATCTGACGATACCCTGTATATAACCTTTTTTAATCTCGCAACAGTCCTACAAAACTATCTTATTAAGGAAATCTCGACATAGCACAGGTACGCGTCACTTTGGATTAGTATTCAGTTTGCGTTCGCGCCTCGCGAGGTCCCTCAACGCCTCTCCCAGATTCTATTACGCTGTTTACTGTTCATTTAATTGGCCTCTTAATTGATTAAGTGGCTGATTTTATCTAGCTCCTTAAGCAACAGCTAATTTAATATATTTGACGAAGTCGTTGTCTATCGTTCTTTTTAATGATAGAGGGTATAAGCGTGGGGTTCACATGATGGTAGGTGAAATACCCCAGCCAATAGCATTTAAACAAGATGTGTTGTCGACCTATTTTAACTTTGGATATTTGGAAATCCTGGACTGCAACCGAAACGCGATTAAACTTCACGACTTTTTCATCTGTGGACGGTGGTTCGTGCTGAACGGGATTTCGATATTCCTACCACCCATTTAATATCCAGATTTCCGAAGTCCAACATGTTCTAGAAAAATTATAAATTGAAAGATAAGTTACATTTAAATAAAACACTTTAACGGTTTAAAACCGATATATTAGTTAAACTTATTTGAAAAGTTTAACTTCGGCCCGCGTTTTAACTTCGGCCCGACGTCACGGGTCACGGGTCATTCTCCCCGTACCACGGCTGCTGCAAAGCGTCTGAAACGTCGGGCCGAAGTTAAAAATCATTTCCAAAAAAAGTTTATCTAATATATCGCGTTTGAAACCGTTAAAGTGTTTTATTTAATTAATTATGTGTACTACTCGCGTCAACTATAGACAGTATTTAGATAAGTTACATATTGGACACGGTTCGAAATCATGACCCGTTGATTATAACGAACTGTGTTTTACACAACCTATATTATTTAAAACTGCTTTGGAGCACTATAAGAGGTAAAATAGGTTATTAAAAACCAATACACGTATTATAGCACACAAACTTTACCTATAGCGAAGTAGCTCGCATAAAGAGGGGTGATTCAGTATTTTTCTCCAAACTTCTCCGGGAATAAACTTGATAATAATTTAGCGAACAAAAACAAAGTACGAGGGTTTTATGTAGTCTATGAGAGCAACATAATTACCGGCCGATGAGTTACAGCACTTTATTGCCTTACCTTTTGTTAATATACATAATATAAAAGTAGACCTGGCATTATATCTACCGTTATTACGAAAATGCATTATATTAAAAAAAAGAAAAGTTTATTGCTAGAATAAACGATACATTGCTTGATTCTAATAGTTACAGAACGCTATGCAGATTCCAATTTTTTATTATTCAAGCAGAACTTTAAACGAATAAATTGTGTAAGTTGTTGGTGGTTCACGGCCATCGTGCAGCATTGCCTTTCGGGCTGTCCGGCCGATGTAAGCGAGAAGAGGTTCTCGACGTTTCGCCATCACGTGTGGACGGCATCATCAGGAGATGTTAACTCCTCGATTGCTCGAAGAATTATGGTGATGGCGAAACGTCGAGAACCTCTTCTCGCTCACATCGGCCGAACAGCCCGAAAGATAATGATATGCTGAACTTTAAACGGTTTGAGACGCGAAATATTTTAGTCCCCATAGACTAAAGCTATTGCAAGTAAGAGCCGGCAGTATCTCTACATTGCCGGCTTTTAGTAAATTAACAAATATGTTTCACATTAAATGAGTTTTATTTAAATTGTTTCATATATTTGTGTATTTTTATATATGGGTATCTCAAATAAATTTAACTCAACTGTCAAATGCCATATATTTTTTATATGATTAAAAATATGAGTAAAAATTATGTATTTAATTTGTGGTTTGGTTTCAAAACACATAAATTAAAAACTGTTATGAGGTACTTAGTAAAACCGTTCTTACATTGTTTGACTACAATTACCTATCCCGCCCTCTTCATACAAAACAGACAAGAGTTCCGTTATGTCCGTGATCATCGAAAACTACTCTGTAATCTTTATGAAATCAATAAGAAAACGTCGAACAGAACTGAGTAACATATTATGTGTATATACATAATGTTATTATGTATGTGTTACGAGCTTCCCTCGCTCCAAATAAAGAACTTTTTACATCAGAAACTTTGAGATTCGTACGTGAGTTGGACTATATGAAATGTTTATTCTGTTTTGATACATTTTTATCAAGTTTATCGAGTATTCTTGTATCGATAAACACGGTTTAACGTCGAACTTATAAATTTAAATCGTGTAGGCTTATTCTATTGTTTAAGACGAAAGAGTACGCGCATATGTATGGTATTCTTTTGTTGTAAAATTGCTCGGTGGATTTAAATAATTGCTTTTAACGGTTGAAAACACGAAATATTTCTCCTAAACTACAGACGACTGATCGATGTTGGCCAAATTTGAGAATGATATCTTCTTGGTAAAACTGTGTGTAATATTCAGAATTTTTATCTAAATTGCTCTACTCAGTTGAACTATCTATCTTAAGTAGTAGGCGGCTGTATAAAAAGTATATAAGTAACTAGCTGATCTGGCAAATATTGTGTTGTATACAAGAATATTATTATGTTAATATAATTTTTAAAAGTTTTCCCGGTTTTTTTTTTAACTATTTCTTATCTCCTATTATCTGACCGCAGCGTGATGTTATATAGCCTAAAACCTGCCTCGATAAATTTTCTGTCTAACAACACGATTTTTCAATCCGAGCCAGTAGTTTTTAAGATTAGCGCATTAAACAAACAAACTATATTACGTTTTAATTAATATTTATAAATTACAAACTAGCCGCTACTTTAATATTTTTCACATGTATTCGTATATAAATTTTAAAAAATCGACTTGGGCAGGAATTAAACAGGCATCTTCAGCGTTCCGATTTTTTAAATTATATAGTGCCTTCATACATATGAAAAAAAAATTAAAGTTTTCAAACGTTATAACTTTGTAATTTCATCTTCGATGATTTCTTAAGCTGCAAAGAATGAGACGTTGAATCTTAATTCGCAAGTTCTAAGGTTGAAATTACATTGCGCGAGAGGAGCATGTATCAATAAGTTGAAGAAATTCGCCGATGAGTTGTAGGACTCGGTGGCTCAATTGAGCAATAGAGCAACAGCACGGCACTCTGACGATGCCGGTTCAAGTTCTGCCTGAGTCGAATTTTTTTCAATTTGTTTTCGATTTTTAAATTATATAGCTGCTATTTCTTGATATAGGATATCCAATTACTTTTTATATTTTAAACGTGTCTAAACCCATTAAGATTTTTTTTTTATATTGAAACAGTACATAGAATGAAAAACTATATGTCCTGAAGTATATATAACATCAATCGCCCGCACTAATACAATTCGTTTCCCGATAAAAAACTTGTCTGATTAATATCAGTATAACGGTGGTCACGAAATCATTCCATACATGACAAAAGCGAGATTTGGCCGGACGAATACTATTGTAAGAGCCGCATCGCTAATGGATTAGTGGTGAGGTGACCAGAGCCGACAATGCCATATAGCCGCTGGATGTGACGGAAATTGAACCAAATTGAGCTACATGAATCGAGTCGCGTGATTATCGCTTTTGGTGCGCAGGTTTTATATAACATAGTGGGTATAATGACGAACGATGTAGTGAAATTCATGAGTCATTCTGTTGCGAATATCCAAAACAAAACTTGGTCGATAGCGCATCTTGTTTAGATCTTATATGGCTAAGGTATTTGTCTCTGCCATGATGTGAGTGAGTGAGTTTCAGAATTCACAACAAAATTTATTTTTTCCTTTAATATATATAATTAAGGTTCCATTTGTTGTATTTTTTATATAGGCATTACCATTAATTAACGTTTAGTTTATTTAATAAGTTAATAAGTATTACTCATCTTCTATCATCTCTATTTCAAATAACGTTCCTTTTTTTCAGACGAGAGACGACATTGGGAGAACATAACTTAGACGCTGCGTAATTATTAAATTATACTTGTTTGTTCGTCTGTTTTGTTGAGTAAGAACCAAGTTAATAAATATTTATAACGGTTCCACATTATACATACAATCACATAAAATAGTAACGGCCTATTATATACTCCTGTTTATTGTCCTTTTTTCTATTCCTAATGACAGTAAATATGAATATTAAAATACAATCTATTAGCTATCATCAAAATGTATCCATACCGCTAATGGATTAGTTGGACACGAACAAAGAACATAACGTAACTAGATGTGACATGATATACCGAATAGTTAAATCTAATGGTCGTACTGTCCTTTTACGACGTTCATATGTTCAGTGTAAACGCGTAATTGCAGAGTAATGTTTGTTTTGTAGAGGTTGTTTGATTTTTTAACTTAAAAAAAATGTACATTTTAAACAAGAAATATATAACAATGTATGCTTTGCAGCAGCCGTGGTCTCCCCGTGACCACGGCTGCTGCAAAGCATCCGAAATGTCGGGCCGAAGTGTAAAATCATTTTCAAATAAGTTTAACTAATATATCGCGTTTTAAACCGTTAAAGTGTTTTATTTAAATGTGTACTACTCGCGTAAACTATAAATAGTATTTAATGTATTTATACATAATTTTGAATGATGTGATAAGTGATAAATATTCTGTTGCAAAGCATAAGAATTGTTAAGGTTCTAAAAAAATAGTATATGTAAATTTCGCTTTTCAAACTGTTTTAATTGTTCAATCACGGGTAATACGGTTTTTTGTCTATATAAGCTATTATTAGATTTAATTTCTTAGTACTGTTGACAGAATTTGATCTCATACTGGATAAATACTAACCTATATTCCTTCTAGATCTACCATAATGTTTAATTCATCTTATTTCCATAAAGAAGTATATAACAAGAACAACACTGAAATCCCGCTTCCCCTCGTGGGGCATGGGGCGAACGCATACCTGGGTCGTATCAATTTATTTTTTTTCCCGGATTCGAACCCACAATCTCTCGCGCTTAACACAATGTTAGGTTCGACGATGTAGCTACAGAGGCGAAAGAACAATAGTAACTATAAAATGTCTTAAAAGGATCTAAGAAAAGGTTACAAATTGATTTAAATATGGATAATTTGGGATGCGTCAAGTCAAAATTAGTTTAAAACAAAAGTCGGCAAAGTTTTAATGTTATCAGGGGCCTCGTTAATTGGCTCAACTTTTAGACTCGGAAGGGTGAGTGATCGCAACGGTGACAAAATACCAAAACTTACTGCCATTTGAATGTTGATTTACTTTAAACACTTAGAATTTCACTCGAACAAATGACAATCGGATTAAACGGTCCAGATGTTCGAAATTCTTGCAAATATTAAAAGAAGAAGAAATAAGCAGTAAAATCAATTCAATTATGTTATGACTATATGATTTTTTAAAAATAAAAACACTTTAACGGTTTAAAACGCGATATATATTAGTTAAACTTATTTATAAATAAATTTTAACTACGGCCCAAAGTTTAGGATGCAGAGTAGCCGTGGTGACGGTGAGACTAAAGATGGCGGATGTCTCAGACGTCAAAGTAAAAACTGCTACGCTAGCGCCATCTGTTCCATTGAAGTTGGTATTTGGCGAAACTGACCGAATCCTAGCAGAATTGACTAACGGTGTCTTCGCGTTTGTTGGTATGCTGTTTATTGGACCCAACAGCTCTGCAATCCGATATCGCGTTTGAAACCGTGAGAGTGTTTTATTTAAATGTGTACTACTCGCGTAAACTACAGACAGTATATAAATATTGTCTAATCGTTTGATAAAAGGTGTAATACGGCAGTCCTATAATATCGTAGATGCGTTTCGTCTCTTTTAACTAATACATAGAAACGAATTAAAACTTTACAAGTTTTCCATTTGTGAATAGTGGTTTGATGCCCGGACCGAATATTGAAAACAAATTCCTAGCAATATTCTTAGGAATTCGTTTTTGAATGTAGTTTTATCTTCTAGCTAGTTCACATTCAATTGAAACACTTGTAACGGTGGCCTTGACCGAGACTGAAGAGTTTTTCCAGTAAAACAGCGCATAAACTAATTGTATACTTGCTCAAAAACGAAGTACTAAGTGAAAGAGACACAAAAATATTTCTGCCTCACACTCTACGGAAAGTTTATGACAACACTAAATTGAACGCAAGTTTTATAAAAATCGATTTTAGAAAACCAAACTCTAACCAATTGAGCTACCGTGTGAAGTCCGAACAGTGTCGTAAAATTCTAAAATCGATTTTTAATTATGTAGTTTTTGCTTAAATTTCTCAAATAATTAATTAAATACATTCATCGTTCAAGTAACTCTTGCGAAGATCAAAAATTAATACGCCTTAAAGCGATAAGCCCCCGTAAACTTACAGCATATCTTTGTAAAGCAGCTAAGATTTCTAATTTCATTCGCACTTGGAATACTAAACTTTGGATGCTTTATCGAATGGAAATGTTTCAAACTCCAGTCTATTGTATTCGATTGAAGAAATACAAGCATTTAAGAGGCTTATAAACTTTCCAACTCAGGATTTTTTTATTCTCATACATATAATCAGATATAGTAAGAAGTTATTCAAAGAAATTAGGTGCTATTTATTTATTATGTTTTAATATGTACATAAGTGAAGATAGAGTTTGCCTAATCCTCTCACTGGAGCAAGACTTTACATTAAATCATAGTAAAGATTTTGTATATATTCTTATTTATTGTAATTTTGAAAATAGAACAAAAAACTACTAAATAAAACGTCTTAGCCAGAATACTAAGCAAAGACTGATAAAGTATCTACTTTACTTAGTCGTGGAATGTTTAACATCTGATGGTTACATCAATCCGTAATTGCGAAACATCGAGAACTATTTCTCAATTACGACGGCCGAACAGGTCGAAAACCCGAGTACTTTAACGAAATTGCCGCGAAATTCTTTATTATTTAGCTATACGTTGTGTTTCTTATGATCGTCGCTGATATGTTTTACTTCGTAGGTTGCATAACTTATATCAAAATATATATAACAGAAAGCGAAAACATTTAAAATGATTTACTCCGTTCCCAACTTAAAAATAAACGGCCATTTACAACTCACAAAATCGCTACAATAAAGCGCGCTGCCCGAAATTCATGTAAAATTTCGCTTCATTATTTTTAATGGGCACACACGTCAAAATATACGAAAGAATAAAAGAGATGACGTTTTGTAAACGAAACTGAGTTTTTAGAATACGGTAGGATGGGTCTCACGCATCGCGAGGTGGGCGGGCGCGCGGAACGTTTTAATGTTCTAACTTCCAAGTTGTTAAAATTAAAATTTAATGTTCAACGCTATTGTAAATATAAAAAAATGTTTATAACAATTTATAAATATAAGAAGCGTACTAGTTGACGTATAACTAGTAAACAACGAAGAAATTTTTTTTAAAAGAGGGTTTTTCTGTTTTCCAAAAAAATTATAATAAGCTTTGTACTGTCTGTATTTTGTTCGAGTACGCGTTTAAATAAAGCAATTTTAACGGTTTAAAACGCGAAACATACTTTAAACTTATTTTCTATTCTGACTGCCACTTAGTTTTGAACGCTCTGTAGTACGGGAAAATAAAACGTTACATAACTTACAGAATAAATAATTTAGTATAAATAAAACACTTAACTGTTTTAAACGCGAAAAATATTAGATAACTTATTTACAATATATTTTAAATATGGCCAACGTTTCAGATACTTTGCAGCCGCCGTGGTCACAGTATTAAAGAAGAAGGGTGTCCCACATGTCAAAAAATGTACCTAGTCTAGTTAAAATGAATAAGTTGATAAATTTTGTTTCGTTTCATTTTAAACCGTTATAAATGTTATATTTAAATCTTTATACAGCGCACTACTTGAGTACAACACAAAAATATACATTTTGTCAAGATAACTTTATACCATAGCGTGTATTATGACTATAACCTAAGATTTTAGCACTTCTATATTCTGTTCTGTGTACTATTATAATACTTGCACTGACGATGATATTCACAGACTTGTCTGCCAACGACCGACTCTTTTCAAACGGCACGCGAAAGTCCCGCTTTATCCTTTCCCCTTTGTTCCACTCTCTCCGGTTTTAATTTATGTACTAAATAACTGTTATTTAAGAGGTTATTAAAGCCTATAAGAAGCCTTTTTAATTTACACCCGAATTTTCGCAACGGAGAGAAAATTAAAATGCGGATATTTCAGATGGACAATTATAACACTCGCGACGAGGAAAACGTTTTTTAATTTAATAATTGTGTTGTTAAGCGAAACTCGGTTTAATAATGCTTTATTAGATATTATTTTTTTATAATAATGTTGTAGAAATAAACAAGAAATTGTTTTATTAATATAACTAATAATAATGCTGTAATATTTCACTTTTTATTAAGTAAACCTCGTGCTCGTATATTTTGTGCTCATATTTCGAACTTCTCTTTCCTTTTTTTGGCCTTAGTCTCTATCATATTAAATACTATTACTTTAAAAAGTCACCTTCGGTTAACACGAGTAGTCCACATTTAAATAAAACAATTTTAACCGTTTAAATCGCGAAATGTGTTAGTTCAAGTTATTTACAAATTATTTTATCTACGGCCCGACGTTACGCTTGCAGCTTTATTTAAAACTTCTTCGTTAACTTCATTAAGATTGGCGTCAAATAATGTCATCTAAATCTACTCTATCTTCTTTTTATTCGTACGGATTCCAGCGTCTACCGATAAAAGTTTACTAACCGTAGCTCCGCGCGTCTTTAGAGGTTCTAAAGGAAAATCTGCAATATAGATTCTTAGATGCGAAAGAAAAACAATCAGTGCTCGTTTACAAACAAGGGAGCAACAGCAATAAAAGCAGACGACTCAATCCCGATCGTTACCGAAGTTACACGATCATTGGCAACATCCGAACGTTTCAAATTTCAATAGGAATCATTAACATAAAAGGGAAACGATAACTGTTTAAAATTCACGTTGCTCTTGCCTCTCTGTTATTGCTTACGAGGAAATTCTTACGTGTTTTTATAATCGTTCGAAATACATTCATAATCATGTACAACCTTCTAAGGTTTTTGGGGTTCCGTACATAATAAGAAATAACAATCTAAGGTAAGACTTAAGTGTCTATTATAATCAGAAAAAATTGTGACTGCAGAGTTGAATTTATCACAAATTGTTTAATTCAGTTACCGCTACAATAACAACAATACAAAACAAGTTATAGTAAGAGAAAAAATCTAAATAAGAGGAAAAAACCATATAGACGCATGGTCAACTATTTCTATACACTAATACATAAACGACATTGGTGGGTTTCGAACCGCCATCGACAGCGTTCTGTGCTGTTCTAATTGATCCGGATAGGACTCGGTACATGGCGAGATCATGTGAAAAATATTAAAGTTTTTACTCTGTATTACTAATTAATTAACAAGATTAAAAATAGATGGTAAAGAATATAAAAAACGCCAATAGATATTTTTAACAATGCCCCTCCTAATGTGAACGTATCATTTTGAGTTCCAGAACGACACGATAAAGTAGAGGGCTGCCCGTACAATTTTGACATATGAGTTTTGGGTTGGAAAATTTAAATTTCCGCTCCCAGTTGCCGTAATTAGAACCTAATGAGCACGTAGTCGGCTGGCTTTGGGCATTTTTCCGGTTACACGTCCCTTTTATTAACTGGAAAGATGTTATATTGATTGTAATAAAATACTGTGCTTTTTCTCAGTGAATGTTAACTTAAATGCCCACCAGAGGTAGTACATTAAGAATTTAAATCGTGCAGAATTTTGTTGTGATAGACTAGTTATAGTTTAAAATCGAAATTATAATTTAAAAAATATTCGTTTTTAAATTATATATTGTTGTATAAATATAGTAATCCTAGTTATAGTTTTCAAATTCAAATTCAATAGTATGTTAAAATAGTGCTTCAAAGATTTTTAACGGTTTGAAACGCGATAAATATTAGATAACTTATTTCAACTACGATCCAACGTTTCGGATGCTTTGCAACAGTCGTGGCCACGGGGAACAAAAGCTGGAGGTGGCGTACTTTAAAAAACGTCAAAGCCAATCTGCAAAACAAGCGCCATCTGTTTCGTAATCTTGTATTTTTTCGTATAAATGTTTCGAAAAGTACTAATTATACTTAAGTAAGTTAGATTAAATAATTGTTCAGCGACATTAACATTTTAATATATTTTTTAACTTAGGTTAGGTTTTTAAGTTAATTATTATTACTTCGTCAGTCTTAAGCCCTAATATTCAATGCATGTTGTAGTGACGTCACAAACATGGCCACCGATAGTTTTTTAGTTACATAGCATACAATTACATCTATTTATCTAAGAAGATCAATATTAATTTTCTGTACAAAAGAATAAACAAAAATAACGTAGCTTATAGGTTTGTTTGCGAGTATCGTGTTATTGGTGATAAATCTTTGTCGCAGGTAAACAGATCGATGCCCACTCATTGGCCGCGGTGCCAAAAAGGTGTACGGAATAGAACAAAGGCAATTTGTTCTCGGCTATTTATAGATTACATAATTACGTATAAAGTTGTTTTGGAACCGCGCCAATAATGATACGTGCAATTTCTTTGGCTTGTTGGTTGAACATATTGCTCGTGGGGTCTTCATATTTATAATTTAATTAATAGTATTTAAAAAGTTAGTATGTGCTGAAACTCTATATCTCCATCACATGGGGTAACCATAATGTCTGTTTACAGGTAAACAATAATTTTAAACATAATTGTAATGTTCCCATGGGATTTAAATCCAGAACCTCTCACTCTCATCGCATTGATATGCAATGGATTTAACGATAAAGGCGATTTACAAATAGTAAGACGTCTGATATAATCTTTCTTTTGGTTCAAACAAAACACTTTGAACGGTTCAAAACGAGAAATATATCTCAAAACGTCGAGCCATAGTTAAACATGAATAAGTAAACTGACATGTTTCCCGTTTTAAACCGTTCAAGTGTTTTTTTTTTACTCGCTTAAACTACAGAAAACTCTTCTTTTTTATTTTTTTTCATAATATCTTCCTACGAAGGAGTAATAGAACAAAACAAAAGAAGATCACTATTTGACACTTATAAAAGCAATATCACTATTATTATACGTATCGTAAAAAACATGTCTTATTAAAATGCAGTCGCCGCGCGTACCAAATAAGCCGCAATAATTTAGGTCAAAAAAATTTCCAGTAGCATCACGTACCCTCTAATTCTGTTGGAGCTGAAATCATGCCGGGAATCCACTATATTATTTGGACATCATTCTGGGAGATGAGCGCATTTACCATTTATTAAGGAAATAATACGCGGAAGTATTTCTAACAAAAAGTATGTATGTTCTGATATGTTACCTATATAGCCAATTATACTTTCATATTAGAACTATAGCAAAAATAACAATATATTTTCAATATCGATTATATGTAATTTGATTGTATAGAAATTAAAAATTTTGTCGCTTTGTGCACTTTTGTATAATGGAAAAAATTAAAGTCGTGCAAATATCTAATCGAAAATTTTATCATTAATTTAATTGTATCATTCAGTAAGTTTTCGTTGTATCGTATTGACCGTACTGACTGACAAAATTATTAACGCACAAAGATGCAATATAAAGGTACTTAAATATATATAATGTTTAAAAATCAAAAATAAATTGAAAAAATTTCGACTGGGGCAGGACTTGAACCGGCATCGTCAGCGTTCCGTGCTGTTTCAAACGTTATATAAAACTTGTTTTTTGCGTGTTTCATGTTTGTGTTAAAGCGAACATGAATCACTAAATAAGAAAATAATTGAATTGCGCATCTAGCTGTTAGCGATCGTTGTCTATCGCCGTGTCAGGAGCCGCTGCGAGCGTTCAGTGCCAGATTCCCGTGCACTCGTTTGCGAGTTCCTACCCCCATTTTCAGCAAATCGCTGAGAGTACTCAGCACTTGACTGTCGTTCGTATAGTTGCAACGATCTTGCATTTTGTTCTGCAAGACGAACAGACCGTTCGACGCTAGATTCTGACTCGCAATTGGGATGGGGATGCGATTGGGACTCTAATACTTTCCAGACGATCATTTTCAGAAGAAGACTCTCCAATAAGACGAACTTTAGCTAATCTCGCTAAGAAATTAAGAATAAACTAATAATAATATAAAAGAAAATATTCAAGTTCAAAGAGATAGTTCTGCAAAGAACTCTGACAAATATTATGAAAAAGTGTGATTCCTAATACTAAAACTAAGTAACTCTGAAAATAACTTTTTAAGTGAAACATAAAAAGATTTGAAAACTTTATTATTTTTTACGTGTAATTATATATAGTATTGCACATGAAGGCACTATATAATTTAAAAATCGAAAATAAATTTAATAAATTTTCGACTCGGGCAGCACTTGAACCGGCATCGTCAGCGTTCCGTGCTGTTGCTCTACCAATTGAGGTTGTACTAAATATGGCCTATGTTACTCAGTGATAATGTAGCTTTCTAGTGAAAAAAGAATTATTAAGATCGGTCCAGTGCTTTTTGAGCTTACTTTTACAAATCTTTCCTCTTTATAATATTAGTGTAGATGTCCAACTTTAATATCTACCAGTGCAAACAGAGTGTAATTTTTAATTATTATTTTTAAGTTAACTACGCTGTCGATTTAATTATTATAGTTCAATGTAAACAATACATATGGATAATAGGTATTTCATAAATATCTTTAAAATATATTTGCAGTAAATTAAAATCTGGCTACAATATGACTAGTCATTTCAAAAAATAAAAATTTCGTCTAAACAATATTCTTTTCAGCATTGAAAACGTTGGCTGAATTTTTCTACCCTAATTCTTGAAAAGCCTCGTTCCCTCAGAAGGCTTATTTTTACAACGTACCGGTTGAACTTTATACTTTGACTTGTCTTAACGATGATTTTATACAATATGATAATTAGCTTTCGTTTGTCTTGATACGTAAGCAGCATCCGGCAGTTTTTTGACTTTATGGCAATAACCAGAAGAGAGAGGAAGTGATATATTTTTGAATGATCTTAAAATATTAATTTCTAGCGACCCGCCCAGGCCTCGCTTGGGTGCTATGCTAATACTAAATACACTACAAAAAGACTGTCAGCGTTGTATATAAAAACCTTCCTGATGAATCACTTATCTATTTAAAAAAACGTTTCAAAATCCATTGCGTAATTTTTAAGATTTAAGCCCGCATAGGGACAGAAATAGGGACTTAGTTTTATACTACGTAAGTGATACATGATTTTAGAAAAATTTCAAAAAAATTATGGGTTCACCAGCCATATATAATATAACATCGAAACAAAATGCGCTGTATTGCAATCTATTTTGGTTAGGGGTATTCGGAAATCCACGGACTGAAACAGAAGCGCGATTAAACTTTGTGGACGATGGTTTGTCACCCGGACAGAATTTCGCTATTCCTCTCACCCATTTTAGACACGCTGGGGATCGATCCCACAATAGGGCAATTACTAACCACTACACCAAAGATCCCATCAAAGCTTTAAGTTAGTTTATAATAAAAAAAAGTTTATTACCTGTTGGTCCTAGTCTTGCTTCATTGATTTATGCAGTCTTAAATACTTTTGTAATATATAAGATAAAACAATACAAGGTGGTTTATTGATCCAATAGCTGATTAGGGATTGTGTAGTGTTAGTAGTATAAACCATAGCATGTTTAAGTCTAACGAACAGACAAGGCTTACACTCGAATCGAGGTTTCCAGATGTTCGTATCTACATAAGATTAGACAACGGTCCAGACTTCAGTAAGGTCTACTCTTGCAAGATTTAACGCAGATTTTAGTTAAAGCACAGATAAAATATATTTTTTTTTTTAATTAAAAAAAATAAAGATAAGAACGGGTCTTGTACCGGCATCCCCGGCGATCCATGTTGCTGCTCTATTTAATCGAGCTGCCGTGTCGCACTATAAACGTTTAATACTCTAAATATTTTTTTTATTATATCGTCCCCATTTTAGTTCTTTAATCTTAATTTATATTTGTTTCTAGCCGCGTTGCTTTATTTTTATTTAAGACTTACTTTATAGCGTGCTGTGTTTAACTAAATTCGATTTCTAAATAAGTTCAATTTATTTTAACGCGACGCTTAGGATATATCCGGATTTAAAATTATTTTCAACCATAAATTTGTTCTAGATTCAGGTTTGATATGGCTCAGGTATATAAAGTCGAGCACAGCCTTTGATCCAATTTCACCAACGAATTCATTTTACTACACAATAAATTGGCATCGTCGATATCGTATCCGTCAATTGTTTCGCATTTTATTATCATTACTATACTGTATTTCGGCTTTCAATAAACTATTCAGTCCATAAAGTTAAGACGAGCCGAATAAAAATAACAACACGGCCTGGCGAACAAACACACAGCCTGAAGACGTTGCCTTTTATTTATCCTACGTTGTCTCAGGATCGGCCATCAATGTTTACGTGACCCGGCTTTATTAAAATTCCTACTTTCGCCCGTCCTATTTTTCCTTCTTATTTGAAGGCGCTTCATGGTAAACTTAATTAATTCTCACTACGCTTCCCTCTGAGTTCACTTCGTTGGTAATTTTTTATTGTTAGACGTTACGTCCGGGTGGAGATTTACGCGGCATTTTCGGCGGTGAATTGGGTGGATTTGATTGAGTTTCAACATCTTTTACGACAATTTAAACTGACAAAGCTATTGATAGGCACTCGAGTGGTGGAGTTTTACACTCAATTACTGAAGTAATTACATTAGAGAAAAAAATATTCGCCCACCATACGGAAGTTATATAATCTGTGGTGTGTCACGTCAATTGTCAAAGTCAGTTGCGCGACTATTTACGTTATTGCCCGTGTCTACTTGAGTTCGAGCGTCGCCTGCGTTGGTTGTTTTCACTGACAATATGTCTGAGCACAATGGCGACCGCGACGGCACTAATCCATTTACATCTACGTCATATACCTATGTAACTATTGTTAAAAAAAGGGAACAAGTGAAATTCTTTTAGTAAAGCGTCTTGATCTTTTCTCGAGCATAGGATAGCTTAAGCAAAATCCAAGTATAAATAAGATACGTTTGGCGAAGTGACCTTAAGGGAGCGCTTTGGAGCATTTTATCGACTATTAAGTAGATACTACGCTGGAACTCCTTGGTGCCCGCGGGCTGAATTTTATAATGGCGTCTTTTGAGCACCGTCGGGAAGAGACAAACAAATATATAGACTATACGAGAATAGCTCCCATGAGCGTTGTACTGTAAAGGACTCACATTCAATGTTACTAAATATAAACGGACACTGTTGGAACTTTTAATATATAATTTTCGTATACTTAACTTTTAAAAAAAAAAAAACGAAATCTAAAACTTCTATGTTTAGTGTCTAGGTTGGCCGTTTTCAGAAGCTACGCTAAGTGCAGGCACCAGAAGAAGATGAAAATATAAAGTAACTAAAGTATTGTCTGTAGTTTATGCGACTAGTTTATATTAAAATAAAACAATTTTTTGGTTTAAAACGCTGACTCTGACTACGGCTGTCGGGCCGTAAGTATATACATACGTAAAATAACAGAGAAAAGCGTTTATTTTAAATATAATTAATCATTGATTTACTACAAAAATGAAACCGTCACGCCATGCCATCGCATGTATTGTAAAATGTGTTTTTACAACGATTTTGCAAGAATCCATGTAAAAAATGTAGAAAATCCTTCGTATACAACATTTTAATATTACAAGTAGACAAGCTTCGGTTAGAAGGCTTGAATGTAGGCCACTATAGGTCGCACAATGTGAATTATGTCGCTTCTAAATGTCATTATCTGCGATGGCTTAAGTTACTGGCTTCTGTTGAAGACAAATTATTACTATACTATTTTATTTTTAGCAAGACAGTTCATTATAATATGAGGCTGTAGAATAGCCTAACTGAAAATTTTAAGACTTGTGTTATTTATATTATTAGTATAAAAATGTTAATCTACAAGTGGACAAAAAATTGTTAACATAATTATTACACAAATAACAGTTAAATTTTCGGCTAAGTTAATTGCGCATTTTTATTTTCCTCCTTATTAGAAATCATGTTTTTTGTTATTAGGCCACTCTGCCTCTAGCAGCCTCATATATAGACAAGATGCACTGACGGCCTTTTGTGATTTTGGCTATTCGGAAATCAACTGAAACCCAAACGTGATTTCCCTTGAAGGATTTTCAATCTATGCTGGTTTAGGTGGAATATATAAATGGAAATTCATTGATCCTACCATTCATTTATTTCTATATTTCTCAAACTTTCCAAAAATTGTAAATTGATGGATTAGCTAAGGTAAAAATAAGATAAAAGAACGTGGTTCGAATTTCAAACTCATTTTTTGAATCACGAAGATTTTTCGAAAATTTGTGATCGTTTTTGTAATTGTTAACTTGGCTAATTCTAGTCTTGTCTTTACAATTTTGTAATGTTATTACAAAGGATTACGCTGTAAGTTCTTGACATGACCCGCAATATGACAAGTCATCATTCCACCTCGTTGTCACGCTGTCGACGGTTAATGAACAGGAATACCGTTTTGCATCCCCCTTCCCCCCGGCTGAGCTGTAATCAACGGGACGCGTGATTCATTACACCCTGATAGAATTACTGAGGTAATCGCGTACGAAACCTTGCTAACTTTTTCTACTTTATCCATCTACGTAATTTCTTTTTTATTGGCTCCTATCAGCCTGGTGGTGAAAAGGAACAGTCAGCACAACATACGTGAAAATGCTATTCAATTTTTAAAATACACAAACGGTTTAAAACCCGATATATATTCGTTGAATTTATTTGATTTTTTTAAATCATCGCCGACGTATTTGCATATAATTGCAATAACGAAAAAAGTACGTGACTGTATTTGTGAGTTCTAGTGCTCTTATCCGCTAAAGTTAAAATTGATTAAACAGTTGTCCATATCAGTTTATTGAGCTCGAATGCTGACGAAGCAAAAGCCCAATCGCCAAGTCATGGTTACAGGACGGATCCGACACGGCCTCTGAATTAATCACCACTTGAAAGATCGCATGCCTTGTTAACTTAAAGATGCTACTTTGAGTGTTATTTATTATTTGATTTCCGCTTATAATTGGTACAAGTTGTAGTTGTTCTTATTCCGTATAAATATCGCTTTGTTCGCTTCAAAATGTCTGCAAATTCAAAGATTTATATAAAATAAACAATATTTAAGATTAAAAACAATATACGGGCATAAATCAAACACACGACGGAGTGTCTTTGAGTTCGTTTGAAAAATAATTACATTTAAGATACTGTCTATAGTTTACGCGAGTAGTACACATTTAAATAAAACACTTTAACGGTTTAAAACGCGATATATTAGTTAAACTTATTTGAAAATGATTTTTAACTTTGGCCCGACGTTTCGGATGCTTTGCAGCAGCCGTGGTCACGGGGAGACCGTTAAACCGTTAAAGTGTTTTATTTAAATGTGTACTACTCGCGTAAACTATAGACAGTATTTATTTCTATTTTATTCTGAAGCATTCGGGACTTCGTCTAAAACTCTGAATATTAAATGGGTAGGATTACAGAAGTTTCATTCGGGTCACGAACCACCGTCCACAGATGAAAAACCCACACACCGTGAAGCTTAATCGTGATTCGGTTTCAGTCTACGGATTTCAGAATATTTAAAGCCAAAATAGGTCGACATTGTCCGCCCCTTGTTTAGATGCTATAGGCTAGGGTATATTATCTACTTAATGCTAGGTAGATGAAGCCCATGCTCTTCTCTACACCTCTATTATTAAAAAATATATACATCTCAGTTTAAATCCCATCTATATATTTCTAGTCCAGAATATACGACATTTAATTTATACTGTTTACATTTATGTCCAGAGTCACTTATTACAGGAGAAGTGTTTGAATAATACCTCATCTAGCCGGGATCGTCTCATTACTGTGATATTGCCGTGGTAATGGTACACCATCAATCGCACCTATGCGAAGGGACCAGGGGAAGTTAGAGTCTTGCTGGAAATGATAAAGCTTAAGTCACTCTGGGATAGATCGCTCAATTTAGATTACAACGCTCATTCTGTGCATATTATTAGTCAAAAGTCAAAGTTAAAAGTCAAAAATCATTTATTCATGTAAGTAACTAGGCGTCACACTGTAAATATCGCAGAACTAAAGAATTGAATGTTACATTTACTACCAGTTCTCAAATCAAGGACATAGAACGAATGAGAAAAATTGGCAATAAACTCGCCGCCACCTCTTTTGTTGTGAATTAATTAAAAACTGATATTCTAAAAAAAGTCTGTTCAATTAGAATGTCTCGAAAAATACATCAAGTCTGTAGTTTACGCAAATTGCACATGTTTGTATAAAATACGTTTAACGGTTATAAACGCGAAATATATTCGTTAACGTATTCACAGTTTATTTTAACTATGGCCTGACGTTTCGGTTGCTTTGCAGCGTGGATACGGAGGCCACGACTATTGCATAAAATGTATTTCGCATTTTAAACTTTAAAAGTGTTTTATTCAAATGATAAATATAATGTTACATAATAGGATCGATTACTGTCTTTAGCTCCCCCACCCTAACCACGGTTGCAACAAAGCACTTAAAATTATCATAGTTTAAAAACGTTTTGAATCAACGATATCGTTTTACTTAAATAAGGGCACTTTAAAATATTAAAGGTAATTTTCGAACTAACTGTTTACATTCCCTGTACTACTTTAATAATTTATGAATAGACAAACCTTATAATAGTAGAACGATATATAGAAAAAATGTTATAGAATGCGTTTAACGGTTTAAAACGCGCAATCTGTTTTATTTAAATTAGTACTACTCGCGTAAATAACAGACAATACTTAATAACACAGACAAGGAATATATATCGACATACATTAATTTACCCCCCACAAGTTACTAAAAAAGATGTAACAAATACCACTGCCGTAGAAACAGTAGGTCGTTAGAAAGGTTTTAATTAAAGGCCTTTTATCATTGGCTATTCTAAATTATGGCTTGAATTCTAAAAATAAACGGCCCGTGTAAGTATAACTTTCAAGGGTTCGCTTTCAAATTATTTATTGTGCTTGGAAGATCCCCTTGTTATTTGTACTTGACTGTAATTAACCAATGAAACCGAAAAAAGGGGGAATTATTTTTGGATGGAATTATCATTGGTTGTATGTTTGTATTTGTATATCTTAAAATATTACGCAGATTTTAACGAACGAGATGTTAAACGATTATATAATATTAACGTCGATAATATACACAATAAAATAAATATTTTTAGAATCAACGGGTCGTGGGTTTGATATGTTTAGGTTAAAGAAGTTTCAAATCAAAATATGTTTTCTGAAACAAGTTGGACTGTGTTTGGAAATCTGGATATCAAGTGGGTTGTAGATTTTCCAATATCCAAAGCCAAAATAGGGCGATAGCGCATCTTGACAACATATTATACAGGCTTGTGTATAAAAATATGTATGAAAGAATGATTCCTCTTTAAATCAATTTTAAATACTTGCAAGAACAATTGGACGCTGCCGACGTCGTGGGCAACAGTAATGCAATAAAAAATTTTGCACGGACGAAGTCGCTGACACAGCTTGTGAACTGATACGTACATTGTAAAAAAAGTCAGAAAAACGTGCACAAAATTCGCGAATGTCACCGTTCAACTTACGAGAGTTAATTAAATACGTTTTTTCATATCTCAGCAACGGAGGCACAAAGCAGTGGAATTATTTTTTCCACATAGTTGAACCTGCCCCGGGCGACGCTAAATGTAACGAACCCGTCTTGGGACGAGCATAGAGCCGGATGAAAAGTAACTCCACTGTGAAAAATCACTGTGATTTAATCACGTCACTGTGGGTTTGAAGCTTTGAATGTAAAATCGATATGCCGTGTATGTAACTTTTATTATGACGAGTATCGTCTGTGCTACTGTTTCTACGGCAGTTGTATTTTTAATCTACTTATGTATTTTAGGTACATTGGTATATATTTCTTGTCTGTGTTACAAAGTATTGTCTGTAGTTTATGTGAATAGTACGCAATTAAATAAATCATGTTCAAAATAGGAATATAATAAACCTGTATCACGTCACCTTGATTTCAAACCAGGCACTTCTGAATGCTTTATTTATCTGAACCATATGATTAGTACAATAAAGGCATTTTTTTTTAATTTAAATGACATACTCTGTAAAACTGATTGCCTTGTTATATCTAAAAGATGGATGATATGAAGTCAAAAGCACTGTGCTTTTCCAGATTTCGAATTTCGGGTCAAACAAAAACTTAGTTTAGATTTTTTTAGGACAGAATAGACAAGCAGGAAATTCACTTGATGAAAAATGACACGCAGTGTATATTTTAGCTTTGGATATTCGGAAATCTACAGACTGAAACCGAAATTAAACTTTTTCATCCGTGGTTTGTGACGTGACCGAAATTTCTAATATTAATTTTTTTTAATTCACTTATTTCTAAACAATAAAATGGGAATCGCTCATTGATTACGTAGTAGTTCCAAGCTCTTAAATCCTCTTCATGGAACAGGACATCAGAAGTGGGATATAACCATATACATTGGATGTTGAAACTTTTTATACGCCACCAAATTTGCTTGACGTTGCTCGTTATTATCGGCTTAATAAGCAGGGAATTACGTGTATGCGGAATGTGGTCATTACCAAGTAATATATGGACCGAATATTCCAGCGAATGTATAATGACGTCACAGGCAATTGAAGTTGTCATGTTGTTGACATGATTAATATTTATAGGGATAAACTTAATTGATAGTTTTAAGTTAATCTCCACGTTTTATGTAGCGACAGTTTATTGCTGTGATGCTTTATTTTCCTTGGCTACAAGTATTTTAATATATTGTAATTCAAATTTAGATGTTTTATTAAATTTTATCTAAGTTATTCAGTCTTAAAATAACTTACACTTGAGAAATAACATTGTCAGTATTTTCTTTAGTTTTGCAAGTAGTACGCATTTAAATAAACCACTTTTAATGGTTTAAAATGCGATATTTATTTGACAATTCATTTTTAATTAACCTACGGCCCTGCGTGATAAAGGCTTCTAAAAAGCAACTGAAACGTTGGGCCGTAGTTATATTAAATTAAAAATAAGTAAATAAATATATTTTTATTATGAACTGTTAAAATTGTCATATTATGTAAACTTGAATTTACAATTTATTTTGATTACAACCCGACTTTTCGGATGCTTTAAAGCAGGCGTGGTCGTGGGTGGAAGTTAACGAATATATTTCAACCGTTAAAAGTGTCTTAAATTTTTTGTCCCACTACGTTTTTGCTAATGAAAAGCAAAAAAATAAAATCGGTAATACTTTCGAAAATCACTGGTGGTCGTTAGTTTGAGACCCCTTCGTTTCAACAATTTTGAAAGCTAAATATTGCTAATAAGTGCTCCGTCCATCTCCTTTTTAATACACAATAGCACCCTAACTAAATAAAGCAATAAAATTTGCATATAACGCTTGGATCCAATAATGTATCCAGCAAAGCACTAGTTAGAACTAAAACAGTGAATTAAAATGGCGCAGCAGCCCATGCGTTGAATAAACCACAGCAAAGGTCCGTTAGCACGTTGTAATTTTACAGTACGCGGTTGATTTGCGGCCGGCTGTGACGTCACTCGGAGTGACGCTGTCGTCACGCCCCTGACAGATGCGGAATTGTGCGTAATGAGGGTAGGTCGGTTGACTTAAGCTTCTGCACGAGATTGCAAACAAAGCACGACGGTACTCGAAAATTGTGTAAGATTTACGACGGAATCGACCGCTAGTTTCAACCGAGGGCCCAATTATTTCAAATATTAGAACAGTTATGTCGACTTGATAATACTTATCTCAAACTACCCTCAAATTATAAGATTATATTGTCTTAATGATTAACGTAAGTGTTGAGTTCAGACTTAATTTCTAGACAATAATAGTATATAAAAGTTGGTGGCTATAAAAAGCATTAATAAGACAATTCTAATGAAATGATTACCACAAAAAAAAGAGTCGATTGAAATGGCTCAAAAGTATTTCATTAAAGCGAATAAAATATCAGCGGTCTAGCTACAGAGTTATCTGCTCGTAATAAAACCGAACTAAAGATGGAATATTGATAACGTTTCAATAAAACAGCTTATAAAGGTCTCACAAATCTCAAGTCACGTCCCGAAATATGGAGTCCGTACTCCAAAGCGATAAGGTGTCGGCAATAAAATATCGCGAATCACGCCCTGCGATCCCTGTCCTACGCAATGAGATTTCAATTTTACCACTTCACATATTCGGCTTTTTGGTTTTAATACACACGGACAGCAAGATCAATTACCACAAAAATATTACATAATACTGTGTGCAGTTTGACAATTGATATAAACCATTTGACAGTTCAAGAGGATCAAGTACATGTACAGATGGGGCTTGAGTTTTGACTTTAGACGGCTCTCGATTTTCGCCTCATGTAACCTTCAAAGCGTTTTTGCTCTAGTCCTGAACTAATGTGTTATAGACTTACATATATATATATTTTTTTAACTTCAATAAACAATTTTTTAAGGCGCGAGAGCGGATTAAAAACGTTTCTACAAAGTTCAGCAGAACAGTACCTCATAGAAATGGGTTTGTGTGGTTTGAATGCG
Organism: Leptosia nina; assembly: GCA_963661955.1. Classification (NCBI taxonomy): domain Eukaryota; kingdom Metazoa; phylum Arthropoda; class Insecta; order Lepidoptera; family Pieridae; genus Leptosia; species Leptosia nina. The sequence continues at coordinate 7,011,971 of CAVLEF010000011.1, forward strand.
CTAATCTCAGAAATTACTGGATCGAATTGAATAAAATATTTTTTTGTGTTGGATAGATCATTCTTGGAGGAAAAAAATTAAATAAATTCACTTTTGAGGACTTCTGTTTCGCGCGATGTGATAACGGTTCAAACCATAAATCTGTATGAGAGAATGGTTCCTCATTAAAAGAATTAAAAAAAATGACAGCAACAATATAATATGTCTAACTAAGATTAACTTGCAAGAGCCACGGGACGTGGGTAACATCTAGTAAATATTAGCAAGCATTAAACACGAAAATATAATTCTCCCAATTCGTGTGTCCCATACACGCATTTCGTTATAACCTCGTTCCCCGTTTTCCCTTACAAAGGACAATAATAAATGTGGGCATCCCCTTTGCTAGCGATTATGTAACGTAGCGTAGCGAGTTACGGATCGCGAGTTTTTGCCCTATCTGATATGGGCCTATTCAGCAAATTACGACTCGAAACCCATTTGTTTCGAATCGAGCGAGAAAAGATGTGTAAAACGAATGATATTGCGTTTCAGGCGTAGCCAACGATAGCGTTAATACTGCGATTTTCATCTTACAGGAGTTCGGTGGATTTGCTCCGGCTAAACTGTGATGAATTAATTTAAATAAAAACTTTAATTTACTGATAATTAGAGGGCGGGCACGTTTGACTAGAGCACTCTAGTTTTAGAACTTTGTTTGCATTTTCCAGCCGTACTGAGTTTATCAAATACTGTCTATAGTTTACGCGAGTAGTACACATTTAAATAAAACACTTTAACGGTTTAAAACGCGATATATATATAAAAATAATAAAAAAATGATTATATCTAGATGTAAAGTTTTATCTTTAAAATTATGTTAATAGTGAAAATATTGTTAGTGTTTTGTTTTTTTGGAGTAAATACATAATTTAAAAATAACGACGAAGTTTTTTTTTCTTTTGCTCATATTAATTTAAGCATAGGATTTCTTTCATTTATGATTCTTATTGTTAATAATTATAGTTAAATAATAACGGACGTTCATTTTGTGTGGACGTGTGGGACGGGACAGAAAAATTTCTCTGAACGTTTAAAATTTTAATACTGGAAAATAGATGAACGAAACTGTTTATTATGTTTCTGATGGTAGTAGTAGTAGTATTTTTTAACATTTAGATAGTGAAGATATAATGTTTACTGACTGTGTCATTATGTAATTTAAAACGTATAAATATATAAAATAAAGTTAAATCTATTTAAATTATACTTGACTTCAATATGAACTGGTATCCGTTCCGTGTTGGTGCTCTAACCAATTGACTTAATTTTTATATAAATATTAATTTTTTTATTAAAGTTTTCACACTTGCCATTTTAATTATATAATATTTTTAATGAGATATAATCAATCCCTTGTTCTTTTCTTAACCTTGACGTCACGTGAGTACTTTCCACTTCATGTGAGTAAATTGGGTTTTCAATTTTCGCGAGTAAGTACCAACTCGTCGGTTCCGTACGAAAGGACAAAATTGAACGCGAGTGGAATTTATCGTATCTCCTCACAATTGCTTTCGCGAATATTTCCTTTGTAGCAGGTGAATATTTTTCATAGACTCGAATTCTGGAGATTTTTTTCTGCTAGGTCAGTAAATTGAAAATAAGTAAATTGGTCATTTAAAAAAGAGTGAACGTATGAAACAATTTTAATTTAAATAAATAAATAAAAATTGTCATTACGGCGCATAATATCATAACTAGATTTTTTTATACTGACCATTTTGTTCGAACATTTGATGACGTTAATTTATCGAATTTTATTTTCGAAAATACAATTTCCGCGCACACTGTGTAAGGCGGCATTGGAAAAGCTACATTTTGTAATAGTTGGGTGGTAGGAAAGGGAGATGAAAAAGCCGTTTAATCGCGTTTCAGTTTCAGTCTGTAAATTTCCGAGTATTCAAAGCCAAAATAGGCCGTAAGCGCTTGTATATCATAAAAAAATCAACAAAAACTTTTCCAAAGTTCTATACATTACGAGTATCGATTAATCAATGACTGCACACAATATTTTAATTAGAACATGTAGGTATCTATATACACCAGTGATTTGTCTCCTGATTATAAAATTAAACGATGGTAGCACTAGATCAATTAATATATCATAACTATGTACATTAAGTTGTTAAAAATAGCTTGTAATGACATAAATATGTACTATTTATATAAAACATTAAATAAAACACTTTAACGGTCTAAAACGCGATATATATCAGTTAAACTTATTTAAAAATTATTGTTACTATGGCCCGACGTTTCGGGTGCTTTGCAGCAGCCGTGGTCACGGGAGACTCCCGTAGTTGAAATAAGTTTAACTGAAATATTTCGTGTTTTAACCCAATAAAGTGTTTAATATCATATGTAATATTCGCGTAGTAAACATTTGACAATAATATTGTCTTGTCAAAAACAGCGATGTATGAGGGCAAAATTGCTCAAATGAAATCCAAAAGCCAGACGCCTATACACATAGCAAATAACCTCTTCTTTTTATGATTCCCTTTTCAGCCTTCACCATCAGCGTCGTCGTTACCATCACTCGCGAATAAGGCCAGGTCACGGCGAATAAGCATCGTTAAACTGCCGCAAAACCCAGCTCTTTACGGCCCTATTACGGCTGAATCGTAAAATATCGCCAATATAGTTCACACTTAGCTTTTAACCATCATGTACTATATTGTTTCGAATAAAACGGAGTATGGTAATGAAAAACAGCTTGATCAATGCTGAAAATCGAATATTGTAAAGCTGAAGAATTTTTGACGCGCTAATCTCAGAAACTGTAAGATGAAATTGAAAAAATATTTTTATGTTGATTTGAACATTTATCGAGAAAGGCTCGAAGGTTATAAAACTTCAGGCTACGTGAGAAACAACAGTGGAATAAACAGTGAAAATTATTCAAGTTTAAGGGATAGCGGTGCAAAAACGGTTCTAGGCCCCGAGAAAATTTGTAAAAAGAATCACTTTTCTTTAAATAATCTCTCATCTAATAAACTCATAAGAACCGTTTTTATGTTAATCAAATTTCGTGGAAATACTTGCCACATGTACCAAAATAAAGTTTGCCAGGTCAGCTAGTTCTTGGTGTGTCACCTGGTCTTATCAATCTGTAGGCGCTTGGGTAAACTAATTTAATGTATTACATGTCACCATAAACTTCTACGTCATATAAGTCGTTTAATGAACAAATTAAATTTAACTGAAGATCGTGAATGGTTTAGGGGGGGGAAAGGGCCCCCCCACCAAAAAACTGGGAAGAAAAAAAATTTTCAGGGGGACAATCCAAAACAAGGAACTGCACTAATACTAAAGAGTTTATTTGCTAATTATCACCATTATGCTCTAGAACTAAATATTGTAACAATATACTAAACAAATAGAATTAGTAATGATAACCGTTGACTAAGCGTGCTCTTCAAGGCACGGAGATGATGACATATTCTATTTTCGAATCTGTGGATGGTCCTCAAGTATAAAAATAGGTTGGGAACCATCCTCAAGTTTGAAAATAAGTTGAGGACCATGCCCAAGTCTGAAAATAGAATTAGTTAGAAATTTTCTTTGCAAAATAACAACTGTACTTTTAACAGTACTATCACTCATGCATCATTCAACTGAATCACCAATGACATTATAAACTATGGCAAAACGAGAAACCGACGTACATTTCAGCAGTTAGCAACATCCACCGCAGGCGAACTAGTCAAATGTTTAGGTAATTCAAATTGAAACACGACCGCGAAACTCGTCATACGACGGAACGTTACGCAACTTTAATTTCATTTTGACGAAATTTCGCCGGATTTTAATTGAGTTTGCGCTCGTAAACTCCGATATAACGCGGCGCGGTTTGTTAGCCGCCTAAACGTCTTTATGTACGCGTTCGAGGAGATGAAAAACTCTGATACCGCATGTGAAATACGAGGAATTTTCCCGTTAAGGAGAAAATTGTGAAGTAGAGATACGAAGATTTTTTTTATGATCGAAAGGAACAGATGAGCATGGGGTTCCCTTGAAGGTAGTTAAAATACCTTAGCCATATAACACCTATATCGAGATCATTGATGTGATGTATTTGTCCCTGATACAACTATACTATACTTATAGTATAGTCGTATACATTTAATAAACATTTCTATGAAACGACGTTTAGAGATCGCAGCCTTGATTAAAGTCATATTTATACTACTCGTTCAAACCACAAATAAGTCTGTACTAAATAAATAAAACCCTATAAAAATTAGTTTAGCAACTTGGGTTTTTATCATCTACTGATAATAACCAGTCGTGATGGCAAAATGTCGTGAAACAAGAGCCATGAGTAACAAGATGGCCACAGAAGATACAAAAAACAAGATGGCCGCGACGCTTTATACGATTAAAAAAAAATACCTTATTTTGTGACAGTACGCCAACAACCGACGGAAATCATCTGGTGATAAAACTTTTTAAAGATATGGCTTGCAGTCCAAATTGTAATGATTTAATGACACACAGCACTGGCGCCGCGGTGCGATAAACTCATTTTACGAGCTCCCAGTTGCTGGCGACGGTTTAATTATAAATTAAGTGGATTTCTGCCTGAAAAGCTCTTTGACGCTTGGAATTGAAAAAGTAAACCACCTTAAGCCACTTTCCCATTATGCCAATGAATGTTTATGGTGAAATTTTTCGGATAAACTAGCTATACGAGGCTTCCGTTAACTCACAATATATAAAACCTGTTTTAAAAAGTTACCACACTTCTTACGGAAGAGTTCACGGCTATTCTTTCTAGATATCAACTTTGAATATGTTATGACTTCTGTCCGGGATCAGTATATAAGTTGTAGAATTCAAAACCATGAATTGATATATGATATATCTATATTAACAATCAAAACCGTTTAACACAACATCGCAGTGACTTTCCTCCAGGGATACCCTACGCTTGAGATATGAAGCTGAATACAAAATGATGATTTTTAAAATAGCTGGAAGTTGAAAAAACGTGATCTCAATGCTCCTTCTAAAGCACAAAAGGCTGGTGGTCTGTTTAGTGGTTCTGTTTAACTCGCGTCTCTGGTAGGCTTGGTACTACCACATTGAACGTAGATTGTTGCACGATTTACTATTTCAGGTCTCAAATGCGATCTGGGCGTGCATGTATTCAACATCAGTAAACTTAACTTACTATACTTGTGATAGTACGAACTTACCTTTACTCGAACCGTCGGGCCCCCGCAGTATAGAACACTCTTCTATCGTACCAAATGGCGTAAACAATTGGCGCACATCTTCCTCCGTCTGTTGTTTGCTTAGCATCCCCACGAACAACTTGCGATCTGCGATGGAAACACACGCCTTAATCAATGCCTCTCGCCTTGGTGCAACACTGATGGCCAGGAAACGCTAATAAAAATTGAGATGTGTGTCTTTGCTGAATGGGGTACATTCCCTTAACTTTGATTAACGTTTCTGCTAGCCATGAGCCACACCACATAAGCCTAGCGGTGTTGCGTGGCGCGGCGGTATACCGGACCAGGCCAATTAAACCCCAGATTGACAATTTTGGCGGTTATCGGAGCGTGACGGACAAATATAACCCTAGCAAGATTTGGTTCAGGGCGGAACCACAAGAGCAGTAAGATTTAGGCAAAAATTAACAGCGGTTTCTATAGTAACATTTCGTTGAATAAAACAGATTTAACGGTTTTAAACTCGTATAATTAAAACACTTTGACGGTTTAAAACGCGATATATATTAGTTAAACTTATTTGACAATAATTTTAACTACGATCTGACGGTTTCGCTTTGCAACAACCGTGGTCACGGGTTGACTAAAGATGGAGGATGTCTCTGACGTCAAGGTATAAACTGCTACGCTAGCGCCATCTGTCCCGAAGTGTGGCGAAACTGGTTTAAAACCTGCCTGAGGTTTTGATATGCTTTACAATGGATGTTCCAATATTATGTATTATTGGGAAGATTTGCGTACACAGAAGATATAGCAAAGTATTTATTTCACAAAGTTGAACAGCATTTTCACGTAGCAAGAATTCTGAATAGTTTATAATGAAATTCCGTATGTGAACGTGTTAATAAATGGAATAGTTCAGAGCTATTTGAAAACTGTGCTATCAGACAATTTCTTAATGCTCTTGTGATAACAGCGCCCTGTCAGTCGCCGCCGCCCCGACACGCGACCGCATTCCACCATTACGCCTCCACCACACAGGATAATCCCACGAGCGTCACGAATCGACACGATACATTGCATCGTAAACCAGCAAATCGGGACGAATTTTCTAACTTAGTACGCAATGTATCGTGTGCTCCGCGATCGGATCAGATTGCGCCCTGTGAGATTCAGGCCTTGGCGAAAGAACAACCACAGCCTTCTATAAAACACAGATTACACACAGTTTTAGTCAAAATGAAACAACGAACAAAATTCAAACCCAGACCAACACATAATTAGCACATTACACTAAAATGGTCTCCTCGACGTCGAGGCTTTCGTAGTGCGACAATTATTTCCAATTTGACTGTTTAAAAAACATTGTTTCCGTTCGCTTGCACTACGAAACTCTCGATCGATTGAATAGCTTACAGTAACAATTTTGACGACTGAGTATTGAGAAATGCTTCCTTCAATAAGCCACCCATGTACGATATGCCCTTAACACCATACACGCCATATACATTACAACATTTGACAGCTGTAATGTAAAAAGCGATGCAGTTCGTGTAAACAAATCGTACTGGACAACCCGTTTGATGTGCCTTAACACCCGAGCGCGATACCCAATACGTTATAGCTCTAATAGCGGCAAATTTTGTACGTGTTACATTGGCTCTTTACAGAAATCAACGTTATTTTTATATAAATAAACGACAAAATAACAATAAAACACTAATTACTTCTCGAAAATGAATACGAAAACAAAATTACTGTTACAGCACGACGATAACTAAGTGCAGAGTGAGAATGTACGTTCGATGTCGAATCTAGTCGAGTTGGAGGCTAGATCGCCTAGAAATAGTGTTGAAGAGTGAAGAAAATATAAAATAGCTTGTAAAATAAACAAAGGTCTTCTAAATTAGGTAAGCCTTACTTTCAAAGTTTTAAAACGAAACACAACAAACATAAAATGCAAGGGGAAAGTATAAGGATTTTACCACATTTTAATTTACTTCAAGTACGGCTTTCGTAAGAATCGTCATAAATGTTAATTTTTATCTCTACCGTCAGTATTATAAAGGGATCAGTAGAAATTACCAGACTCTAATATTTATTGTTCTACCTCAAAATGGGGTTTGTAGATGATAGCCAATTTTATATTAATACTGTCATAATTGAAAAAATATTTTAGATTGAATAAATTGATGCCACTGAATTGAACTCATGAGCACTTTCGCCACATTGTTTCTTTGCCAACTGAATTATTGATTTCAATCTAGCATATCTTTTACTTAATCTTGAGGAAATTGGGGAATAGTTAAACAAAAAAGCAAGACCAACTAGATAGATTCGACGTGGAACTCTCTCTCTCTTGCTATCTGACAGTGAACAGAACAGCCTATGCACGCACAACAAACGCTACCTTCATCCACCTATGCTCGTCGCCTTCGTACGCCCCCTGCAAAATAAGAATATGCTTCACACGCTTTCCACCGCTTGACTTAAGCTTCATGGACTCGTCTGGTGAGGTAAGGGTTCAAGAGCGCTGCAGTGGAATTATTAAATGCAACTCTTGTTTGAGACAAGCGTAGCCAGTGTTAAACACTAACGAATGAAACAAGGAATCTTAGAAGGTAATGCTCACTAGCCAAGTCAAAAATGGACATCTAAAATTAATTGAGTCAAGAAGAATCATTGTGAAAATTTCTAAAAACAGGTTTGCAACACGGTGTCCGATAGTGGCCTGAAAGGGGCATTTCCTTTTAGTTCGGTATAATTCCACTGCGGCGCCAACTTCTGTCTGTATTAAAGTATTACCATAAATTTCATATTTCCTTCATTAAAATATAAATGCTGGTAAAATTTTGACGAATTTTGTGTACACTTTATGTTAGTTTTTTTTTTGTTTTATTTATATTATGTTCTTTGGGTGACTGGTTAACGAAAATACATAATTTTACATGTTTAAATTAATATGATGCCATGCGTAGTTTTAATTATATGCCTAACGTAACTCATGAGGGAATTGAAAATATCAAATTATTTTAACAATAGCGTTCCCGACTATACAATAATTCAAGCGATCGCGCGAAGTATTTCAGTCAATTGTTTAAATAAAACACGTTACTAATAATTGTATCTAATTTATTTAATGTCAAAATTTAAATAATCTATATTATCTATTGATGAGGTATTAATGTCAAAAAGTTGATTATACTAACATTATTTTTCATTGAAATAAAACACTTTAACGCTTTAAAACGCGATATATATTAGTTAAGCTTATTTCAAAATTATTTTAACTACGTGAAGACAGTCTCCCCACGTGACCACGTAGTTGCTACAAAGCATTCGAAACATCGGGCCGAACTTAATAATTTACAAATCCGTTTAACTTATATATGTCGCGTTTGAAACCGTTAAAGTGTTTTATTTAAATGTGTACTAGTCGCGTAAACTACAGACAGTATTTAGTGTTGTTTATATCGAAAGAGGACGGACAAGTGTAAGGTTCATTTGATATCATGTGACTACTCCAGCCGTATAATGTCTAAGCAAGATGTGCTGTCGACCCATTTTTACTTTAGATAGTAATCCACACTGACTGTTTGTGTTTGTGATTCGGGCAGAAAATAAATATTTCTACCATTTAAAGCCCGATTCTTCCAGAAGTATCTGAAACATTATCATTTTATTTCTTTTAAAAATGATGATTACATTTTCTATGGGTTGTATTGGGTCAACAGGCTTGTGAAATATAAGTTCTAAGCATCGTTTTATACCTATAATGTATTCAAAATAGGTCGATGCCTAAGTATAACCTTTATAGCTACACGAGTAGTTACAAATATCTAGCTATAGAAAAGGTCGAAGGGCGTCTACGTTGTAACTTACTTTGTGTCAATTAATATTTTAGATGGCTATCATATCAACGTCACACCATTAGTATGTTAACGTGATGTATTGATTAAATTTCATAAAATTGACACAAAAAAAAACTAGCACTCAAGTCCGTATATTTATATACTTTTTGAAAATCTGTTTTAGGTCAACGCATGACCTGATAAGCTAAGTAAGATCCTATTGTACCAACTAGTAACATTTGTATACTGTTGAGAGTAAGTTATGGTATTTTTTATATAACATAGTAATCTAAGACATATTTCGAAATAAGTTTTATATGTTGTATGTACTTCTCTGTGCTCTGTATTCATTTACTTATTTAATTAATATACTGTTTCTCAATCTATCTAGCAATATATAGTGATCTGTCTTACTATTATTATTATTAATAATTAACATATAATATATTACTATTATAACGCAACAATAATTATTATTCATATAATTGTGGTTTTAAATATCACAAAACACAACGATTTTCGATGTCTCTTCTTGGCCTTGGCCGCTATAATATGTGGACAATTCATGAAATGAAAATATTGTAGTTAGATTTGTCCGGGGCGCACGAAGCATGTGTCCAACGTTGAACAATATCTGGCCAGGGCGGTGCCGGTCATTAAATTCAGATTTATGCCCGCTACCGGGATATCTCTCCCGGGCGACTCCGCTAATGACCGGCTAAATTGTGATAATTTCCAACAGGGTTGTAACAAAAAGTAATCAAAGTATTAACGAAAACTTATACTTCTGAATTCCTTGTTGAGCTAAGTCTATAATCACCTCGATGTATATAGGTACTTTGACTAACATTAATCGATCAATTTATTAATCTAGTAAATATCGCATAAAATAGAACCAGTTTTAATAAAGGCAACTACAACTATGTTACAATGTCAACGGTAAAAATTCGTCCGTTTATACTGGTTCCATTTTTAAATCACCCGTATTCGAAATATTCTACTCGGTACGTCAGATTGTCTATAGAAAGTGGAAAAAATGTATCAGCCCTATACCACAAGTTACTAATAACGCTCTGAGCGTCGCCGGTTTAGTGCCGAATGGAAATATATTTTGATTAGCAAGTTATGTTAAGATAATAATTTAGTAGTACATATTGCAATGATAACTGGCCGGAGCCTAGAATGAGTATGGCTTGATGACAAGTCGTTGTTAAACTCGGTAATACGCTGAGTGGAATCAAGATTAAAATTGGATTTCAATAATGTTAAAATAGGTTTTGTCGTAAGCTTTAGTCTTTAGAAGAGTTAAGAAAAACACATTTATTAAATTAAAGGAATTTAAAATTTTGGTTTCTAACATAAAATACTGTCAGTAGTTTACGCGAGTAGGTCATGAAATAAAACACTTTATGGTCGTATTTGATATACATTTTGAGCAATAACATATCTCTCGTTTTAAACCGTTTAATTATTTAAATTCGTTTGTAACATTCAACATAAGTGTTCTCCTTCGTTGCTTATTAAAATGACCTTCCTTTAATTGTTGCACTATTTATAAGTTACTTTTAGATTAAATTGTTTGTCATAAGTGGCGGGGTTAATACTGCCTACTACACTCTCATTAGAACCACCATGTTTCTCCAGAGTGTTTTTCTAGAGGGTCTGTTGATTACCAGCATAAAATTTGTAATGATATAAGCAAGTACAACAGCTTTAGTCTTGGAATATCGAACCTTGGACCGTAGTCTATTAGATATTAGATCACCGAATCGGTTACTAGCGATTCAGTCACAATCTATTCTAATTTGGCCATGAAGGGATAAACAGGCAAGATTACGGTGTACAGTTCGTGTAACAATCATGATTGAATTCTGGGATATATCACGTTGCACTAATTGAAGCGGCTAAATCCGTTCACCTGGACGTCCAAGTTGCTGTCAAATTACTTTAAGATTACTCCTGTTGAGACTGGGCTTATCTTATTCCATTTAACCATAGGGATAGGCAATGGGATGTATTAATAGCGGCTAAATGAAAATCGTATTCGCAGGTCGAAATTAGCAAGCAAAAAAAATGCTTGTTAACTTTTAAATATTTATTTTCTTAATAATGATTGAAAATAGGGCATTATTTTGACAACATTCTTTGAGACAAATCAAAGTTCGATTGCAGTAGCTGTACTGGTGTAGCGGACGGCAATAGTTGTATAAAAATCCATATCTGTCGTGTTTAGTGGCCAAATAAATTACTATGTAAGCTCATTATGTGTAATTTAAAAAGAGAGAGATCATCGCAACATAGCGACCAAAGAGGTAACTTATCAAAGATTATATTTAAATTTCGAACTGGCTTGGAGATAAAAATTACTTTAGCGCGTAAAAACCTATTCGTTCGTCAACTTCGCCATTGGTTTTAAACTTTTGAATGGTACTACTTAGTGTTAAGTGGAGGAACATCTCCATTAAATGCCTCTCTTGCCAGCGTCTGTAGTAATGTACAATTAAATAACAGACGCTAAGAAAAGTAATAATAAATAAATCTTCTCGGCACATTTTCGTGTTGTGGTCGAGTGGTTGATGATCTTGTATGATATTATTATATAATTACGTTAGATTGATTACATATATGTAAATAACTATTTACGAACAATCAAAGAAATATAATAGACACAAAAATGTGTTCCACAGCCCATGCCTCAGAAGAGCTAGTTCCTCTCAGTTTAATATATCAGTATATCTTGTTATAATATTAATGTTAGCTGTGTAAAATGTTAATTAGTACAGAATATAAGCAGTAATTTAATTTATACTCCCGAATAAGGAAAAACAAAAGTACAAATATTTGATTCTGAGTACACATCAATCCCTGTTATATCTTGTTACCTGATTGAATGTATACCTGCGGGTCTCGCATCCATCATCCCAACATATTGTTTGGTTGCAGGATAACAACGCATCGGTTGTACAGGAATTTATGAGGGTTAACATTATTGATGAATTTCATGTGGCATTAGGGGGTAATGCGACGAGGAAAAACCCCACGGATGTGTGCGTTTTATGAATTTTTCAGTAATGGCCTCTCGATGTGTAATATTCTTTGACATATAGCTGTTTTTACGCGCATAAGTTGTTCAGTAGTTAACAGATTGTATAATGTTTATCACGAAAGATCCTTAGTTTGAATCCAGGGAAAAAATGAGGAATAAGTGTTTTAGCGTGTGTTTTGTTGTAATCTATGTTGAGTTAAATTTATTTTAGTTAAGTGGGTTATACTTGTCGTTAATAGTTTAATTAAATACTATCTCTAGTTAACGCGAGTGGCACAAATTTCAATAAAATACTTTAACGGTTTAAAACTTTAACTTAAAAGTTTAATTTCGATGTATAAGAAACATTATAAACATTTTATACGTGTTTGTAACTTCCCATTATTGTACCTAAATCAAAATTATATATTTCAAGTAATATAGTAACTGATGACGTTTCATTTAAGCTAAAATATTTTTCGCATTTCAAACGCGTTATATGACACAGCTGTATCCCCATACAGAAAGAAGCCTAAAAGAAACGAAACGTGAAGTTTATAAGTGCATATTTAAAGCATTCAAAATGTTTATTTAAACAGTTGTCATTAAGGCAGTTTACAGCCAAAACATTGTCTGCTTCCCAAAACTTATTAAGATTCTATTCACCAGTTTTCTTTGCTAGTAACTCAATAGTCCGGCGTCGTTTTAGCTTGAAATTCACTTGAAATAGCTTGCAGGTAGCGAAAATGCAGTTGATTCTATTAATTAACGATGCTGTTCTCGCCCCATTGCGCTAACTTTGAATGGCCAATTTCATTCGTAATTGCTAGAAGGTGTCTTGGGACAAAGGTGGCGGGATGTGGTTGTCAGGTTGGCATATGATTGAAGATTTTTCCGAGATTTTTCTAAGAAAAGGAGCAGTGGCAACTTACAGTTTCTATCGTATAGTATGAATGGTTCGAAATTCAAACGAAATATATGGCATATAACAAGTTCAGGAAATAGACAACTTGAAACATATACGATATTTAATAATAAATAAGAATTAGGTATATAAATTTAAAAATCTGTTTTGATTGACAAAATGCGACGACATAAGTAGAACTAGAACGGGCAACCACAGCGTTCCGTGCTGCTGCTCTAACTTATCATAATAACAATTTTTTTCCTGTACTTCAGGTTGCCTGGAAGAGATCGCTGCTTAGCGATAAGGCCGCCTTTTATTTATAAGTTAGCACATAAGATTTTCCTCATTTATGTGTGTTTTCTGCGATGTGTTTTATAAATAATAAAGCAATAATAAATAAAAATAAATAAATAACAAAAAACGAAATGTGTTTTATTTAATTTAATTAATATATAAAGAAGAAAATGGGTAAAAATGACGTAAAAGTTATATTAATAATGGTTAAATTGGTGATGCTAAAAGCCTTATCTATACAGTCTAGGTCGGGATAGAGGTTATATTTATATATTTAAATAAAAACTTTAACGGTTTAAAACGCGACATGTATATTAAAAACGTCAGCCGTAGTTAAAATAATTAACAAATAAGTTTGACTAATGTATATCGCATTTTACACCGTTAAAGCGTTTTATTTAAATGTGTACTACTCGCGTAAACTACAGACAGTATTTATATTTTTATATATATTTCATTTAAATACAACTCATAATAAGGGTTTCTCATACATGTAATAACTTCATTATATAACACAGCAAGGCGTGCGTTGAAGCAAATATGTAGTTGGTTTATTGGTGTCGACATCAGTCTGAAGATATTATCTTGTTCCAGTAACAAGGGTCGGGTGTTCGTTAAAATGTCTATATTAAAACGCCTTATGTGTTTATTATGTTTGGGCTACCAACCGCTGCTTAAGTACGTTTCAACGTAATATTATTTTGATTATGTTTCGTGGTATCTTTATATACAACTATTGTGTATATACTCGAAGCTACATCGGTTTAATTTTTTTATATGAAATTTTTGACTTTAGTTTCTATTATCTGTCAATTATATTTTCTATTTGTATGTTGTATACATAATTTAATTAAAAATTCACGTAAATTTCACAGTCCTCCGTAATCTTCTAATACATTTTTACTGTATATAAGTATATATCGACGTAGGAAAACTTATTTGCTGTAAGCCACAGAAGATCTAAATTACGTTTTTTACATCATTTTTATCAGAAATAGATACTGAGATATGTCTGTTACTCTCCTTTTTAAAATAAATTTGGTATGACACATAAAATAAAACATAGATATTTAATACAATGTAAATTTTGTAATCTTTAGACCTTTTTTATTATCTGTCTATTTGTCTGCCAATAGACTAGGCTATGTAATCATAAACGGTGATAGTAAAAACTGTAATTTTTACAGATAATGTTTTTTGATTAGAACTACACACAAATACACAATAGATCTAGAAAGAATTATTGGAGAATGCTTGGATACAACATCCGTGATTATTTAGCAATCTTTTTAGATAATACAGAATGCGGGCCTTCTGTGCCAGATCAACAGAATTCGCTACACAGCTGTATGTAGCAAGGTATAAGCGGGACATTAACGAAAATCCACTTGACGCTCGTCAATTTAGTTGGAAAATATTTAATTAACGTAAACAAAACCTTTTAACGGGCAGACAGGTTAAATTGCATCTACACGTGCTCTATACAGCGTTTAATTAATGCGCCGGATTAATCCGGTAGTGCGTCGGACGCTTGTCATTGTCAGACTTCGTTAGGTGGCACGGCGCATACTGACCGCGTGTTCGATTTTCGACGGCTTTGTCTTCTCTCCGTGTGCCTTGGGCATACTTGACGTTAATGGTCTTCATTTAAAAGTATAATCCTGTCTCAACTAGACCGTTCGAATTTCGAATCTATTTCGTTATTATTAACTACAGTAGTACTAGATTACAGAAAAATGAGATCGAGAACTTTCGTTAGTATAATGATGGCAATGTACTGCAACCAACGGTTCGTGGGTTCAAACTTTACTGGGTCCAAAAACGTTACTAATCGATTTTTTTTTCGGAACATGACGAAAATGTAGAAAATCTAGGTATAAAAAAGCAGTAATAATAGCTTGACAGCGCACCTTGTTTAGATGTTTTAAGGTATTTTGCTTATCTATCATTTTCTGACACAAAATACTGTATGTACATTATACCTACATAAAAATTTGGAGATGTTCACTAATCATAATATGAACTATTAATTAGTTATTAATATAGCATTGTACTAAATAAATGTCAAATATGTATTATAAATAATTAATAAGAATAATTACATACTGTCTATAGTTTACGCAAGTAGTACACATTTAAATAAAACACTTTTTAAACCGTTAAAGTGTTTTATTTAAAAATAATAATTACTTTAAGATGCGGAAGTAATAGAATATATAAAATCATTCTTCAGTATTTAACATTGTTTATCCGTATTCGTTTTTGAGCTTCACTGCTAACCTTATCAACGATAGTAACCCAAATTTGGTTTAGCGCAATTTGAAATGCGATTAAATTTATGAAGGTATCAGTTAATACAAAAATGACTAAATTCAACGATAAAAATCGCTCATCAGCCTTAATCAGATTATTGCTGAGGGCCCAATGAAGTAAAGGTCACAATGCTGCTAAAATAGATCCTATCTACGCCATTAGACCTTATAAACGTCACGATAAGCCTAAAATACGTTTTATGACAGAGACCGTAATTAAAAATTCAAGTTTAGGAACATTAAGGTTACCTTATTTGATATTTGGCAAAAATCTGAAATACAGTTTGTCGCCTTACGTTGTACTGTCTGTAGTTAACGCGAGTAGTACACATTCGTTTCAAAACATGATATAATATATTAGTTAAACTTATTTGAAGACAGACTCCCCGTGACCACGACTGCTGCTAAGCAACCGAAACGTCGAGCCATTGTTAAAATAAATTTCAAATAAGTTTTACTAATACATATCGTATTTTAAACCGTTGAAGTGTTTTGTCTGAATCTTACTTTGTATTTTATAATCTTACGAATCTTGGGTGAATAAGAGATATTTTTTTTGATCAATCAAGACCATATAATTTCGAAAAACTTTAATATTTTTCATATGATGCAACTATATAAATTAAAATTCGATTTTATGTTTAAAAATTTATGCCACGTACAGGACTTGAACCGGCATTCATACGTTGCGTGATGTTACTCTAACATTAAAATTAAAAGCTGCAAGGCATCCGAAACGCCAGGTCATACTTAAATTAATTAACCAGTTAGTTTAATTATTATATATCACGTTTTAAACCATTTCAATGTGTACTACTCGCGTAAACTATAGACAGTATTTTACCATAATTAGATACTTTATATCGTAAATTACAAAGGTCTGAACACAGCGGCATGTGATTTCAACACGAGCTAGAGCCAAAATTAAAACGCGCAAAACCCATTTTCAAAAGTAAATTATTACACCGTTTTGTATCGCGAACATTCCGAAAACTTTTAATTGTTTACGATAAAAACTTTTATGACGCGAGTTTCCTGTTTCGACATATTCATTGTCATTTCAAAACAGCCGTATATTTTTAGAACTTTATTTTAATAGGAGCCATACAAATGATTTAACCGCAGATGACAAAGTCTCTGCTCCAAGTAGTCTGATTTCTGAGTACTGCTCGACCGAATTTTTGTTTTCCCGGGATTCAAACGAGGGACCATTTAGCTAAAGAGGCAGTCAATTATATATAGGTTATTAGGTAGATAAGAAATAGATGAATATAGAAATAGAGACAGATCGTTTATTCGATTTTTAACTAAAATATTTATTCTTAAGCTATAAAAAAGAGGGGGAGAGCCCGGATAGTTGCACCGCCTTAGCTGAATGCTTAATAAAACAAAAATAGGAACTTACTGGAATTTATTTGGTATGTATGTCAATTTTAATTATTTAATTTTATATTACAAATTATTTATACGAGAAACAAGATAAAAATGAGTAACAAAACGTTTTAAAATCCTTGACCTAGTTCGACGCAACTTCCTGTCTCACCGAGGTAACCAATGAGGGACGAAAATTAATCAAAGCAGACAGCGGTCTAGGGATGAGAGCCTGCTCCAAACTTTCCATCTTAATGACGGATGAATGAAAATTGCTGTAACTATAACGGTTAATCGTCCGAGGGATATTGTTTCGACGCTAATTTTAAAATTTTCCGTTCCAAATTTGAATTTAAATTGTAACCTAAGCGGAGCGGACTGACAATTTTTTATTCTTGCTCTTTCTGTGTTTGTGGAGACTACTAACTACAGATGTAGTTTACACGAGTAGTACACATTTATAAAAAACACTTTAACGGTTTGAAACGCGATATGTTTTAGTTAAACATATTTGTCTCTCTGTGACCACGGCTGCTGGAAAGCATCCGAAATGTCGGGCTGGAGTAAAAATTATTTTCAAATAAGTACAACAAAAATATGTCGCGTTTTATATCGTTAAAGTATTTTTTATTTTATTTGGGAGACTAATGAAATCAATGCGTCGAATTTTTGTGATATTTTTATACGTTTATAAAGGTTTTAAAATATTTGATAACATTTATGATGTATCATATTATATAAATCATGATATCACGATGATATATTATATGAACCCCAAAATAGCAACTACGACAAAACAGATGGCGCTAGCGTAGCAGTTTTGACTTTGACATTGATTCGTAGTAATTCACGTTATAAACGCTCGCGTAAACTACAGACAATACTTAATAATATAATTGTTCATTAGTTCAGTATTTATATTGTCTCCAAAGCGTAGCATTGTACGGTCTGAATAATTGTAGAATGTCTTTTGTTTTTCACTTTACTAGAATAAGAAGCCTTTGTAACAATCACAGGGGACCGGGCAAAACTACAATGCAAATGTCTCGAACGCTAAGTTATTGGTTGGTAACAATCTTTTACTACGCTTTTTAAACCCACGAGAGGTTTAAAATTGCTTGCTTTTAAACCGACTTAATATTGTTAAACTGACCCAGACTCATTTTTTACCAATATCGTCGTGATTCTACAGATTGTTCAAAAGAGCAACATATCCGAGAAGAACGGTCAAGAAACTCAGTCTGGCTTTTTTCAATATGTCTTCGTAATATTCTTCAAGAATTCGTGGTTTAGCTGTTCTCGATATTGCTCGATTTTTGATATGTTTCTATTGTATTATTTAAATTTGATTTACTTAACTTAGATTTAACAAGAAGCTTAGCATTATGTTTATTAAATTACTATTACTAACTAATTAAATTAATTTACAGTTACAGGCTTTTTATTTTTAATAATTATTTTATCTATTCTGATATTTCATCAATTATGGACTTATCTACTTAAGTATTATAGTTTTATAGAATTAAAATAAAACACTCTAATGATTTAAAACACGATATATATTGGTTATTCTTATTTGAAAATTATTTTAACTACGACCCGACGTTTAGAATGCTTTGCAGCAGCCGTCTCCCCGTGCCTACGGCTAATGTGTTTTATTTAAGTGCGTACTGTCGCGTTACAGACAGCATTTTATGAAATGAAACAAAAGTGGTTTTAATTTCTTAATTCCTTTTTTGTAATTCTTATTCTAACTAAACGTTGAAAATGAGACGAATATTTACTGTAAACGGTGAAAATATGTTCAAATAAGTTTAAAGCATAGCTCTAGATCTACTTATACAAAGACGGTCGTCTTTCAATAGACTCGTTTGAGGAATGTCTTGCCTTTGAAGTGTATCCGGACATATCCTGGACATTTTAAATGCATCCGGGCCCTTTGACATATTGCTCTATTTCTCGGGTATTTCGTTCGTTGGGAATGACTACATTATATATTTATTTTATGTAGACTATATTACACTTTTTAGGATGTTTCTTATCATTCTTAAACATACAAAATTGATTTCAATATATGTGTTGTCTGTAGTTTACGCGTACATTTCAATAAAATCTTTCAAACGGTTTAAAACGTGAAAAAGTAAGTTTATGCAGTCATAATCGGATAATACTTGACGGTCACGTTGGTCGTGCGTTCGGGCCTCACCTGGTGGAACTTTTCTGTAATCAGTTTATTATTGTTAATCATGTTAGACTTATATCTGGATGTGATGGGTGGTAGAAATATCTTATTCGGAACGAGTCACGAACCATCATCCACAGATGAAAAAGCTTATTCGCATTTCGGTTGCAGTATTTCCGAATATCCATGCCAAAATAGGTCGATAACGCATCTTGTTTAGATGCTATAAGCTGGGGTATATAAAACACCAGGCTTGTCTGTCCTCCACTATGAGTAAAAAATAATATTCGAAAATGGAATACTTCCATTATTTCTATACAACACAAAATCAAATCGTAAACCAAGAATCTTATAATTGAATGGCCCGGACTAGAGCTATTCGAGTAACAAATAAAGTAATTAAACTCAGGGAGCGATAGGAATCGCCGGGTATCGATGACATTAAACAATCAATGAGGCCATCCCGGACATAATAGCCGGCAGTTGCGGTAACTTTGCCCGGGAGATATTAATATTAAACTGTGTGTGCTCTAGAATTTTATCTCTTAATACCCGACGAGGGCGAAGCCAAGGGAAGTGCGATTTGTCACTTTTGTAGCCACATCAAGTTGTACATGTAGCGCGTAAAATACTATACTAAGAAACGTTTACCATTAACGGTTTAAAACGCGAAATGTATAAATCAGTATAATGTCCATAAGTTTTCAAACACCTGGGATCTCATATTAAAAATTCAAGGTCCCAAAAGACAGCATACCGGTGAATGCAAGGACGCCATTAGTTACTTTTGCTAAATACCAACTACGTTGGAACAGATGGCGCTACAGTAGCAGTTTTTACTTTGACATTAGAGATATCTGTCATCTTCAGCGTGAGGAAGCATTTGAAACGTTAGGCCGTAGTTAAAATGCATTGTAAAAAAGTTAAAGTTTTGTTTCATTTCGCGAATTAAACCGTAAAATGTTTAATTTAAATGTGGGAAAAATAGAGGCAATACTGAAAATCCTTCAGTCACATTAATGTTTAATCGATCCCTACGGCATTTACAAAAAAATAAACGTCATGTATTTACATTGGTGTTTAAACTGTATTAAGAATGCAGTATAAATAATAAAATACATTATTTCAAATTATGTTATTGTAAGATAGCAGCGTATGAATTAAGAATTGACTATAAATTGAAAAAATTACAGCTCGGGCAGGACTTAAAGCGGCATCCACAGCGTGCTGTGTTGTTGTTCTAACTAATTGAGCTACCGGTCATCGTCGTATTTTTCAATCTATTGAAGCATGCACTCGCGAAATGTAAGATAGCAGCGTATCTTATCAATACGTAATTTTGCTTCATCTACTTTGCCCTGTTTCACTTACGACGTCTTCCAGATTGCACTATACTGAATTAAATATGAAAGAAGTTTACCATTGCGTGGCCGCGGAGCCATTAACTCATAAATATCTTAAAGAGATCTCGACGTATCGTTACCGATAGAAGTCCATGTAATAATAGATGATATGTGTGACCTTTATCAAGAAAGCCGACGTTTCGCCTTATTACAACCTTCGCTGTCAGCGTATTCTTGAATTTTTCGAAAGGGTTCTATTTCAAGTTTGTTTCGTATTTATCGAAGCTTTAGAATGTATTTTTAGGTCTTCGTAATAAAGAAGTCGAAGAATTGATCCCGTTTGTGGTGAGGTTTTTATATTGCGAAAAACCTTTTTTGGATCTTGAGTGTAACTATAATAATTCAGTTTTTAAGCCGACTTCAAAAAAGTAGGTTTTAAATTTCATTCGTAAGTATGTTTTTTATGTTAGTTCGCGTATAATTTTTTAAATTAAGAGATTTTTCATTGTTGGAAAGTTTAAATAAATTTATTACTAAGTGTAGTAAACTAAGAATATAAATGATAGTAATTTAATATTGTAGTAGAGTTGAATTCAAAATTATATTATACCAATATTTATCAAACCATTCAAACATCTATTTAACTGAGACGAAATACACATTGCTTCTTATTTTTTCTTTTCAGTTCACTGTTTGAAGCTTCTTATTTTTGTAGAAAATAGTTTTATATCTAATACTGTCTATAGTTTAAACGTAGTACACATTTAAATAAAACACTTTAACAGTTTAAAACGCGATATATTACTTAAACTTATTTAAAAATCATTTTCAAATAAGTTTAACTAGTTTTATATCGTGTGATATAATCGCTTAAGTGATAAGAAAACTAGATGGATTTTTCTGAAACACACTTTGCATTTCGTCTGGAAATCTGGATATTAAACGGTAGTAATATCGAAATCCCGTCCGGATCACAGATAAAGGAGTTGTTAAGTTTTGCGTTTAGTCTGTACATTTCCGAATATCCAAAGCCAAAATTAGGTTGACCAGACATTCGATATTGTTCAGATTTCGATGTTGTATGGTAATTCAACTCCCATAAATTGAACCCCATACTTGACTGTCCCCTTCTATCATAAAAAATAAACTAAAAAATTGAATGTTATTATAACTACAAGTTAATTAAAAACAGTCTTAGGAAACATGTGGTCAAGCGAAGATATCAGTCCCTGTCCAGACCCACGCCATTTCAGCGTTATGTGTCGGTTAAAATTGAATAATTTATCAAACGAGATATCAAATCGCTTTTATAGACGATAAAGTGTGGAATTATTATTTCCTTGTTAATGGTGTCGATAAATCTGGGATGTTATGCGTTCGGTGACGTCACATTGTAACTTGATGCCGGTTTAACGATCCTTTTAATGGCCCAGTGCTGGGGTATTATCGATTATCTGAGATTTTAAGACTTTGCATACACTAAAATTTCGATGGGATTTTAAATAAAATTGAAATAAATGGCGACTCGCTGATCTTTATTCGTCTATTAACAACGAGAGTAAATATAACTAATTCAAAGTGAAGCTTAATAAAGAGAATTACTTCTAAGTTTTTCCCTTTTTTTAACACCCTCACATGCCTTATCTATACGTAATAAACATATAAAGCTGACATTTTTTTTAACGCGCTAATCTCCGAAAGTTCTGGTTCTAATTTAAAGGCTTTATAAAACGTCAGATTTCAACCAATAGGGGCGAAAAAATAAATATTAATGGGGAAAATTATTTACGTTTGTGGACTTAGGTTGCCTACGCTGCGAAAACGGTTCAAGAAACCAAAAATATGTATGAAATAATAATACTGCTTAAAATGATTTAAAATAATTCCGGAACAGTATTCGCCTATCTTAGATTAGTTTGCAAGAATGACATGACGCGGACGACGTGGTTTATTTGCTAGGAGGTTAAGAACATAGATACTTGGAACTATAATATATACAAAATAAAAGTTTGTGCAAAGGCGGCCTTATCGCCTATGGCAATTTCTTCCAGGCAACCTTTTGCATGTAGAAATAAAAAGATAATTTTAGTAAACATTTAAATGTCAATATGTAAAATAAAATTATACAATAGAAAGATAATTCAAACTGGAAATTAACACTAAAATGCTAAAGCTAAACATACTGGCTGTTTGCAAAATTAAATGAAAAAGTAAAAAACGTGGACGAAGTCGCGAGCACAGCTAGTATTAGCGTAAAATCGATTTGCTATGAATGTATTTGTTGGTTATATGATTACTATCGAGCGTGTAAAAAGATATAGGCACGACCGTCATTTGTTAAAAATCGACATATATATTCTCATTCAATCAAATTACAATCTATATTAAAATCTTCATGTAATACAAGTTTATTACGAAATAAATCTCAGAAGATAACATCACAAGTGTTATTGAAATGGTCTTAGTGCAATATCAAGACATAAAGGGAGCATTAACACCTCAACACAATAAGTGATAAGGAAAAACTCGCTAAGCACTCTTCCGTGAGATGTTGAAATAATTCACGAGATACCGTGATGTGGTATCATTATCACATTCTTTATTAAGTCTTACGGGAGCAACGAATGCTCTACTGCATCAGAGATGTGTGATGAATAAAAAATGCCTTTATCTCCTATCAAATCTATCTATATACTTCTAATCTTTACTTATGAAGCTGAAGAGTTTGAACGCGCCGATCTCAGGAACTACTAGTCCGAATTAAAGAAATATTTTTGTGTTGGTTAAAACATTTTTTGGGTATATTTATTTATTTACACTTTATTGCACAAAAATGAAACAAAAATATAAACGAGAGTATATAACATTACTCTGTGACCAATAAGAGTGTAACAGATATTCATCTCCAAGGGTTTCCGTTATGTGTGCTGCAAAAACGGTTTAAAATACCCAAAATATGTATGAAAGATTTATCTCTCTTTATATAATTTAAAATAATATTTGTTAGTTGTATGTTCGATAGTATATCTTCTAAGATTAACTTGTAAGAACGAAGGGCGCGGTCGACTGAAAGTAGATTGAAAAAAAATCGACGATGACCTGTAGGAAACCGTGTCCTAAAACTTATTTTTAGCCCTATTGAAATCATAAAATATTACACGAGTAGATATACAAATGTTATATCTATTTATATCAAAAGTTTGTCCCATAAACCGATCTCAACATTAAAAGCAAGTAAATTGAATTACGTACCTAACGTTCCCTCACTAAGCTGTTTAGGAGTGGTCGTGTAAGAGTCCCATTTGGGACGGAGAATAAAATTATAATTGGGATGAGCGATCAAAAACTCCAAATATATATGTCTCGGATTCTGTGATTCGCCTTTGCTTAAATTACATATTATTGAGAGTTGAAGTAAATAACAATTGATAATTTAATAAAACACTTTAACGGTTTAAAACGCGATTTATATTAGTTAAACTTATTTCAAAATTATTTTCACTTCGGCCTCCCTGGTCTTCCCATGACCACGGCATTCGAAATATCGGGCTGTATTTAAAATAATTTTCAAATAAGTTTAAGTAATATGTATCCGTTAAAGTGTTTTATTTAAATGTGTACTACTCGTGAAAACTACAGGCAGTATTTAATTGATAGGGTTTTTATGATAGAGGGGAGACGGACAAGCATACAGGGGGAAAGACAAGACTTGATTTATCAATGTTTCGGATTTGTTTGTTCTATTACACAATGAGTTGATAATGGGGTTTAGTGTAAACTTCTATCGAGTTGAAATTGTCTTTTATTGTTTGTATTTTAATGATATCTAATTAAACTTTATTCTGCCCGGGCCTCGAACTGCAGTCCACTGATAAAAAGGTTTCAGCATTACGAGTACTGGCTATAACTAACAGGTAACTAGCGCATCTTAATTGGTGTTAGCTAAGGCATTTCACTTTACACCAAGTCATTACAATCATTGTTTGATCCACTGTAAGTAAATCTACTGTATAGTTATAAGTCAATACACATGTTATACGCTTTGAAAGCAATCAAAAGAAACACATCGTTGAACTAATACTTGTATCTTATGTAAGTAGATAGCGGTTAATTATTTTTATAAATTTGACGTTGTAGTAAAAAAGAGCCCCAAAATTACTTACGCGTTACACAGAAATGTGTAAGGAATAACAAAGCGAGCTTTAAAGCCCAACGAGTATTTGCTGTTTGAAAACAAACGCGCCGTACCTCGTCTCGAAACTTTTATGTTTGAAGTTCGGTTATTTTGTCGCAATGGTCACCTCGCAAGTTTCCAAAAGCGTCAACAGTGGATGTCACTTCTCCACAAGAAGTTACTTTAAAATATTTACGACGCGAAGTTCGTATGGGAAAAGAGACCTATACCAAATTTATAGTTCTTAGATGGACGCCGGAAGTTTCAGATACGTTATCTTTCTGCTTTGTCATTTGAAATTTATTTGTGTTAGTGTGTTTCAAGTGTTTACTGAGAATTGTTTTGCCTCTTAATCTCTCGAAATTCTGTATTTACTTTATGACTTCGCTGAATTAATGTTATTAGATTAAGCTAAGATTTAACTAATTAAGCTAAGATTTAGACCGTAACATTAATTGTCCTTTTGCAAATTCTGTAATGATTGTTTAAATAAAACAATTTGAACGGTTTAAAATTGGTAAGTATTACCATTTATTAGTAAACGTATTTTAAAATACGATTTGACTTGAAGGAAACATGTTTACAATAACATACGAATAATTTGTTTTGAGAATTGGACTGATTGTTAGCAATTATAGTAACATAAAACTATATTTTTTATCCCGTTTACAATTTATTTTATTTCAAATATGGCATAACGTTTTGAATGCTTTGCAGCCGTGGTCAGGGGAGTACGCCATCAACAGCAGCCGAAACGTTGAGCTGTAGTTACAATAAAAATACATTGTCAATAAGCCAGCTAAAGATTTTCGCATTTTAAACCGTTAAAAGTGTTGCGTCTTATAAAATGTAGTGATAGAATATAATCCACATTTATGTCCAAGTATTTATTTATTTTTTATTGCATATTTATCTTATAAAATCTGTTAAAATACTCCATGTAATTAAAAAAAAAAACTTCATAATCCTCAATATATGTATATGTTGAATTCAAAACGTTCTCCACTAAATATTTTACAACTTGGCCATCTTTAGTGTTTAGAAAGTCGATTTATCAGCGCGTCGCCTGCGGTTAGCCCGACGGGCCCGCAGATAATAAATAAAACAAAGGAACATGGCAGCCCACAACCGCCGTGTTGCCATTTTTCGGACCTTTATTCCGCGTGTGTATGACAAACGCGTCAAAAGATTTCTGTAACCTTTGTTTATGGTATTGCGATATGTTTTATTGTTCCGTTTGTTAATTTGCTAAATTCCATCTAAAAATAAAGGGGTTCTCTGTACGTGTTTTATTTTAGAAGCATGCGGGTAATATTCCTTCTGTTTCTGTTTTCGGTCTTTCGGAAACAAACCATAATTATATTATAATCTGTATCTTCTAACTTTTACATAACACAATTTTAAAGCAACAAAAAGCAATTACTCCACATATTAGTAAGAACACAGTAAGAAGAAATAAGTGATACCGTTGCTTAATAAAAAAAATTGTATACCTTCAGTCTACGTGGAACGCAATTACAAAATCAAATATATACCTAAACTACAAAATAATTATTATTAGCCCTTATTATTCTCAAAATACAGCTCGACCTCGCTGATCTGCTGGTCTTGCTGAAAAGACGTATGAAGGTGAAGTATCCTAGCCATATAATATCTCAGTAAGACAGAAGTCGACCTATTTTGGGTTTGAACACGAATTTAAACTTCACGGCATTTTCGTCTATTTGTGGTGGTTTGTGACTCGTACAATATTTCTATAATCCTACCACTGTTATAAGATCCAGATTTCCAGACTAAGTTTTACATGTTTTATTAGAAGTTAGAAAAACTGGGAAATTATGACCCACTAACTGTTGATTATAGTAATCCTATTTGATATAAGTAATGAAGCGAAATAAACTTTATTGTAATGACAATTCGTCGCGTGTTGGACGTCATTACATACCACTTACAAATCAGGCTCATTTGTGGCTTTTACGAGTCAAAAATGGTGACAGTACTTTAAATGTTTTGATTTATAAAATTACACTAGATTACTGTTGTGTTAACATCGTTTAATTTTGAAAAGTTTAAACTGTTTATTGAAATACCTCAGTGATCACGACTGCTGCAATACATATAAAACGTTGAGTCGTAGTTATAAATAAGGGAACTGATATTTTTAGCGCTTTAAACGGTTAAATGCGTCTTATTTCAATGTCTGTACTACTTGCGTAAACTACAGACAATATTTAGAATACATCACTAAATTATTTGTTTGGTTGATGGGATCATCTAAGAGGATTCTTTTGTTTTTCTTGGTTTCTTTATCATGTATAATTGATCAGGTCGAGTTGTAATTAAATTAAGTAATATATTCGGAATTTTAAACCGTTAAAAGAATTTTATTTAACGTGTCAAATCGGCTCCGGACCGCAATACATCACATCGTAATTAAATTTTGTATTTTCAAATCGAAAAATCCGTTTCATCAATTCAAAATCCAACGGAGGGTGCGCAAATATTTTCCAATCGTCAAAGTAAATAATTTGGTCTCGTCAAAATGATTGATCTGGACCCAATTTTCTGTTTAAGTTCGCTCCAGTAAATGCCTTAAAAGTGATTAACGGGTTAAATATTTTTAATTATTCGGGATTCACTCATGCATGTTTGTTTTAGTGAAGGGATATGGGATTAAATGTATACTATAAAGATAACTGTGTTTTGGGTTGTAAATGTCAAATTCAGGTCGGATATTTGCGATTGGGTTGTCAAATTGTACAAGATCACAAGCTGTCTTCTGTCTGTATCTGCACACGTTATTAAAAGTACAGTACGTATGTCTGAAGAAACAGCGCTGTAAAAATAAAAACGTTCATTCAAGAATTCGTTTTAAAAATAAAAATAATCTGTAAAATCTTTACACAAAATTCAAAGAGTAATTTAAAAATTTGAAAATAAATTTAAAACAATCTTTTGACTCTGGCAGTACTTCGATCGCTCTTGGAACGCTGACGATGCCGGTTCAAGTCCTGGCCGAGGCGAATTTATTTTCAATTTTTAAATTATATAGTGCCTTCATGTGCAATAACATGTAAAAATAATAAAGTTTTCAAATTAAAACAGTATTCAAGGTAAAAAATCATGACACGAGCGGGAATCAAACCCATGCTGTTTTGGCAGATTTACGTGTATTCTTACTATATTTTTATTAACTATTGTGTTATTGTGTAATGTAAAGACTCTTGGGACTCACTTTTGTAGTAGCAAAGTATCCAAAACGTCATGTAGTAATTAAAATAAATAAATTAATATATTGCGTGTTTAAAGCAAACCTGTAAGTCCAATTGTCTGTTTACTATCGTTATTAGGTCCGTAATTTAAATAAAACACTTCACTGGTTTAAAATGCGATATCAATATTAGTTTAACTACTAAAGCCCGACGTTTCCGGATTTTGCAGTAGCCCTGGCCACGGGGAGACTACTACAATAATTTTATCGAAAACTATAGACAGTTCCATAATTGTTATAAAACGCAACAGTTGTTAAATAATGGTCACTAACAGCTATTGTACTGTTAAGATAAGTTGCATCCATTAAAGAGCCTGGTTGCATTCGATTTGATCACGAACAGCGGCGTAATGTAGGAGTATTTTATTCAATTCCCTCCTCGTGAATATCTCCCGAACATTCTACTTCTTAGTATTTTAATGATGTACAGTACGTTTGTGGAATTGCAATTTTGCTCAAAGACTTTAGATCCGAGTTTCTTTTATGTTTTGTGAGAAACATCGTTTTATGAATTGCATGAAATTGAGATTTTTTTCCTTTGAACGGCTGTTATTAGGTACGCTGTTACTATTATCTACGTTGAAACGTACAAGGAGAGCAGATTATAAATTAGAATAATTACTCTCTTTTGGTTTAATCATGTTTAAACGGTTCAATACGCGAAGTGTATATTTTTTGTTATCTAGTTAATAGTTGATGACTATTTCTAACTTTATTAAATTTTGACAACTACCTACTTCTTCCCTTATACTTTAAGAAAAAACTTTAAACTATGAACTTTTTTTAAATGGGCAGAAAAAGGTATCCTTATTTGGTAAAGGCGCGGCATTTGAAAACTGTTGGTTAAAACAAAATGAATAGCTTTTTGCTTCCAATTTAAACTGTATTGACGTTCTAAGCTATCTTAGTTAACAAATTCTATTATTAAGTCACATGCAATGTGCATATTTTTTTCTTAATAATATAGGAAGACAGAAGCATGCGGTTCCTTCGAGAATTGACATTTTTGTGAGTTTAGGTGAAATACCAGCATGGCATCTAAACAAGATGCGCTGTCAATCTATTTTGAATTTGGATATTCAGAAATCCACAGATTGAAACCGAAACGTGATCAAACTTCACGGCTTTCGTCTGTGGATAGTGGTTCGTGACCCGGTCAGAATTATTAAATTCCTTCCACACATTTGATTCTCAGACGAAATCCAACGTGTTCTAGAAAAATTGAAATTTATTACAGAAATGTTGGACCCGTTGGTAATCGAAGACCAGTTGATTATTAGCCGTTGCACCAACGAACCCGTCATTTCATTGTAATTTGGTCCAGATCCGATACTAGCTTCTCACTCAAAGCATTACTATGCATGACAGCGAAGCACAAGAACGGATTAAACTGAATTCTAAGATATTTCGCCAATTCGCAAACTCAGTGACAACCGGTCTACTTCCGACAATCATAGACGTGAAACTAGTATTGGCTACAATATTAAATAACTTCGTTGAGCTTTGACTAACTACTCTGCAGAGGTAATAGAAACAAATGAGTCAGGGAGAAAATTACGTTATTTGAAAATATTTTGCCTTATTGCGCTGGATTTATATTAATTTTTAATCATTATTTAGAAGTACATCAGGTGATTTTTATTTGTATTTAAATAAAATTAAAAGATAAACATCATAATATTAATTTATGTATTACATTTCAACCATAATATATACTACTGTAAATACCATTTATTCAATTTCTCATCATAATAACTTAACGAAGTAGATTTTCTGCATATTCTCTTATTTAGAATATATTTATTACCACAAAAGTAAAAAAACTAACATATCCTAAAGACAATTATTAAGACACAGTTTGTGGCATCTCGGGGTTCAGATTAAGATGAATACTGTAAGGACATCGCACAGCGCTGTTTTTCAATGTGTTGTGTTGTGTTCCCTTCGTATTTCCAGAAGATTTCAATACAAAACAATTGAAGTTGTAAAATTTAAGTTAAGTATTATTATAAGTTAAAAAAATCGATAGTACGATTTCATAGAGTAAGTGAAAGAGTATAGAATCTTACAAACAGTATATGAGTACAAACACAGTACATTTAATGGCTTTTTTCATTTTTATTAAAGTGATTTTACCATGTTTATAGGAGACAAAGTAGTGTTCCATCTACCCGCAGGATACTAATTCTATCAAGATATTTTAAAGTAAAATAACATCGTGTTTTCATTTGAAATAATATTGTGCAAAATCCCTCGCATTCGCTACGAAGATATTATGGTTTCCATATTAACGCCATGCGGTTGCAGCTACAGTGTTTTCACGACCTAACGCGGAAACATCTGTTTAGATTTGCTTTCGAATTGCACCGTGGTTTTAAATATTGTTAACTTTGCTTACGTGCGCTGCTAAATTCCGACTGGTTTTGACTTTAATGTTCGTACTTGTAAATAAAAACCCCTTTTAGCAACTATTTCTAGCTTTTCTCAGAAAGTTTTAGAAAAATAATATCTTTTTTAATTTATTAATTATAAACACCACAGAAAATAGCTCACACAAATAACATGCATGAGTTTAAAATAACTTGAATGTTCCACCGATGGACATTTGAACTGCGTTGGTTATATATTTAATAAATTTATAATATACTTAAATACTGTCTGTAGTTTACGCGAGTAGTACACATTTAAATAAAGTTTGTGTAAAAAATTAAATTTAAATAAAGTGTTTTATTTAAATATACGTTTTGTACTTGTAATATTCAGCATGTGGTTATATAAGGTAAATTAAAGTGGCAGGACTCAAACCCACGACTATAGTATATGACAATTCTCGTATGTGAAAAATTTGTGAAATTCCGCTTCTGTTCGTGAGACATGGCACAAACACATTTTTGTGTCCCTTTTACTAATATGTTCTTCTACATACAAGTAGTTGACGTACTTATTAAAATATATTATTATCATTATTAGTTGAAATTTTAAAATTTATTGGTAATTTTAGACCTAAGTTACTATATAGCAACGTGTAAACCTAAACAAAATTGAACATCGTAACATTCACATCTAAAAATACATCGCGTGAACAACACAATTACTTCACAGCGGTTATGAAATAATCAAATTATGTCGCGATACATATCTCGGTTTTGTTTTTCCTCACAAAAAATAATGTGTCAACAATGTAATCGTGTTAACTGGGCGAGAGTTGTGCGTTAAAATGTTTGTGTACACAATTTATTATGTAACGTTGACTGGTCGGAATAATTTAGACCATTGTTTAACGTCGTTGATTGTTTTATTTATGTATGTACAATTCATTAATTAGGTAATATTTAATAGTATTTTTTAGTACTTAGGCTGCTGTAAGTCATCCGAAATATCTGGTCGTCGTTGAAATATCAAAAATATTTCTTAAATACTGTCTGTAGTTTACGCGAGTAGTATATATTTAAATAAAATACGTTAACTGTTTAAAACGCGAAATATATTAGTTAAACTTATTTGAAAATTACGTGTGACGTGTGTCTCTCCGTGACCACGGCGGCTGTAAAGCAGCGACAGAGAGACACGTAATAAGTTTAACTAATATATCGCGTTTTAAACCGTTAAAGTGTTTTATTTAAATGTGTACTACTCGCGTAAACTATAGACAGTATTTAGTATACTTTGTGTTTAAAACCAAAGTGTTTTATTTAAAAACCTTTTTTATTTTAATTATTTACCATACTTACCATGAAAATAAACACAATAACTTTAAACTAGTAATTACATAATACACAACTTCCCAAACTAAATAATAACCTGAATTTTTAAGAAGTTGAATGTAACGTAATAGCTTAATAAAAGTAAATATTTTGTTTATTTAACGACTTCTTATATTTACACTTGTAACTTATACATATTTCTAACTCTGCAGAAATAGTTAGAATAGAATAGAAATAGTACAAACAATTACAAAAAATATAATCTAGACGTTGCTACGACGCGAAAATAAGAACTTATCTATTGAGTGTACATAAAATTTACACATTATCGAGTAATTAGTCTCTAGAATATACCAGACCAGAAAATACTGTTGAGTAAAGTATTGTTTTTTAATGATAAGGAGGTCAGATATGGCGCGTAATGGTAGGTGATATACCACTATACTACGCCTATAGCATCTAACCAAGATGCGATGCTGATATCTTTTGGATTTTGGGTATTCGGAAATTCACAGTCCGAAACCAAAACGCGATTAAGCTTCACGGCTTTTTCATTAGTGGACGGTGGTTCGTGACCCGGACGAAATTTCTATCCAGATTTCCAGACAAAGTCCATTATGTTTCAGAAAAATTATAATAAAACAATTAAAAACATGGTAGACCGGTGGGGGGGGGGGGAGGGATGGACCCGCGAAACGTTGATTATATTAATAGCATTAGACCCGCCCATCAATATTTCCGTTTACTAATCTTATAAACATGTAACATAGGACGAAAGAACAAGAATCGATCGCGCTTGTAACGAAAAAAAGGAGCGAAATAGACCGACGCAAAACATACGGGGTTTTTCAGAAAATGTCCATATAGAATTTTAGGTGAAATTTCACCAGCGAAACCAGTGAAGGCTACCCAATAATTAAATTCGACTCATCAAAAGCTAGTGACGTTCGTGTGTCGGGTTATTGATGGTATTAATTTATCGATCTTTCGACAAGGACGTTTTCAACGTAACGTCCATGTGATATAAACAGTGTGTGTAGACAAGTAGCTTAGCTTCCCTAATGATTATCTCAATTGTTAGGTCTAGGAGTGTTTAAATGTTATAAAATTTAATATTGTAATCATAGTATATTAATAAAATATTCCACAATTACATTTATCATACTACTTCGAAACGGCATGACATGTTTTATAAAAAAATAGATGCATAGTTATAACTATTGGATTGACAATGACCTGCAATTTATATATGTAAATTTTTTATTATTTCATAATGTAGCGTTATGATACCCTCCATCTTTAGTCCAAAGGACCCTGTGGTCCTTTGGATGTTTAGCACAGCATCCGAAATGCCGGACCATAGATAAAAATAAATTTGTAAATAAGTTACGTATTATATTACTTGGTTTAAATCCGTCTAACATGTTAACTACAGACGATACTCAATACATACAATTATGCAGTTTCATCCTGATCTGCCAAATCCATTTTTATTAGTTACTATTTAAATTATGATACCACGTGCATTTTTTACACTAAGCTTTTTACTCTAACAATAATTTATATGGCAGAACATCGTAACCTACATATATAGCGTAACAAAAGCATTCCTATTAAATATAGATAAGGAGACACGTTAAGCCTTTTGTAGTAATTCGACAAAATGTAGTAATAATCGTCGAAGTCACGCAACGTGAATTACGTACATTTGACGTTATTAAAATGACTACAGTTGAATGTAACCTGTTGCGTCTAGTTCGCGTTTTTTCCCCTCTTTATTAATAAGAGTGTACTTTTAAAAAGTTTAAGTGCTTATACTTAGTAGCCCTTTTAACACTAGTATTACAGATCGAGTATATAAGCTATTTTGTTAGTAAATTATGGTTTAATATATTTAATATTTTTCTAGTTCCAAATTTGAAACTTGGACATAATTTAACTATAGTTGTACTTACGATGTAACTTATACAACTTAGGACAAAAGTAATAAATTTATCGATAAACAATTATCTAAATAAAACTATATTCGTGTCACATCACTTGATTTTGTGTTGAAGTTTCTATAATTTCCTTTGGGGTTAAGATTGGAATGTACTTGGCGATAGCCACCGACTAAATTATTAACCCACCCCCGGTACAGGGGTCACTGTGGCTCGTAATATTTGCGGTTGATAGATTTTATCACTCATAATGTTGAGGATAAATCTGTTCTATTCATTAATAAGTTACATGATGGAGTATCTACAACATATATATGCTTATTTTAGCAGCTTAATTAGTAGACAAAACGGCACAATAAGCTGTATGTTCGAATCTCGTCTGTAAAGTATTACAGACGAGATTCGAACATACAGCTTATTGTATACATACAGATTATTATAACGCAGTAGCATTATAACAGCTTAAGTTTATTTACATATAAATAGAAGATTTGAAATATATACGTAATAATAAGGCCTAAATTATAGACCGGTACGAGTGGTGACTTCTAGTCAGTTATCTAATATTTATGCCTCGAATGACAAAGGTTCTGCGGTTATATCAATATTTACTGAACGCTTGAACATTTTGACGTTTCAAATAATAACGACTGAGTAATATCAATACTATTTAACCAGTCACCAGTCACATTCCGTTCGGTACGAAGCCCTCATGATTTCTATTAGATTTTTAGTAAGATGTAGCTAAGTTAGGTCACAAGACGTCTGTTGAGACCGCAGACGTGTCCCACTAATGTTTCTTTGAGTTATTCTTTCCTTAAATTATTTTGAACTTATTTCGAAATATTATTGAGATATTAATATTTTGTTGTATATAAGTGTTGTCAATGTTGTATTGTTCTACAGTTGGATATGAAAAAAAATGTTTACCTCCTCTATTTTCACTATCTGCTGGTTTCACCTGTATTGCTCGATTCATCTGAAAAAAGGAAAGAAAAATTTAAAACAATTGAACAACTTGAAACTATGTATTATTCCATTTTCAAATTCAATGTTGCGTTGTAATATAATATATATTTTTATTTTTTTTATAGATTTTTATACATTGTGAAAAAACTAATTGCAGTATTTAGCAAGAAAACAAACACTATATTTTACTATATAAGCACAATGTATATTTAATTTTACACATATAATATCAATAATCAATAAAATATTATTTAGTGAGTTGGTTTTCATCATAATAAAAAAAATCCTAAAATTTTCTAAGTAATATATGTTGTACCAATTGGTATACAAGCAAAATATATAATATAACAAGACGTGGGGGCATGCAGAGAAGCTCAAATAATTTTTAATAAAAAAATAATTAAATAACTAAAAACCTAACATAATATTACAATAAATAAACTATGTAGATCGAAGTAGTCTGTTTAACGACGGATAAACTACTCTCCAGTTGGCAATGGGTAAAAGTAAATTGCTTTATAATCGCGTCCTCTTATAACAGCGCGACTGAAGTGTTAAATAAGGGCCTAGCTGGTTCGATTATTGTAAAATTTTCTGCGCGCGTCAAACGTTCCACCACACTGAATTCCAATACGGGTTAATTTACGCGAATAATTCCAAAACACATTCTAACGAGCCTGCATAATTAAAGCTAGATCATTGAGTAGTTGGATGCGGTTGGAATATTTGTTAATTATTATTATAGATTCATATAACGCATCCTTATATAGCTTGAAATATAGAATACTGTTTTTACTGCATCATACTGGCGTACTTCTGTGTCTATTTCGCTTCTTTATTTTATTTACAGACGTAGTTAATTACATTTGTAAGGTACAAAAAAATTTCTTGAGTGTTCTTCTCAGTTATGATGCTTTAAAATCACGATGAAAGACGACTAACTTTTTTTTAACTTTTTTTTGAAGAATATAAATAATGTTTTTAAATTTATAGAGAATCGAGTATTTTTTATTGTTTTGTTTTATTAAAAAAAAAACTATTTTAATCTTAGACAACGCCTATTAAAGAATGGTAAAACTGAAGATATATAAGAACAAATCATTTTTATTTATTTACTGGTTATTTAAAAACTACGATAAATATAAACTACATAACAACATTGTTTAATTAATATTTGAATGAGTATTTTATGCAATGATTAAAGCTTTTAACTATTACGTTAACTATTAAGTTAGTTTGAAACAAATTTTACTCAAAGTTACAGACGTGCAACATAGTTTTATATGCATATATTCTGTATCAGCCTCAAAAGTTAAACCAGCAAAGAACACGTATAGCATCTTATCCAATGTGCATTTTTACATCCACTTCTTAGTCCGAGCACCTCGGTCTTGTTATCTGAACAATTTCTATGAAACTTTTTAGAAATATAACCTCCAGTACCCAGTAAACTAGCTTTCCTGGAACGTAGAATGAAATTACTCGTACTTTCTCAACTTTGCTGCAGCGAGCGAGAGGGACGGCATACGGAGGCGTGGCCCAGGCACGATAGGTATGTCGTAGATCAAAGAACACCTAGATATTATTGAGTTAAGTTCTGAGAAACAGGTCCCTGTTTGGAACAGATGCCACCGATAAAATAAATCGACGATGTAAATTGTGTATCTGGATTAGTTTAATATAAATCCTATAGATTTAATTAGGACTTTTAAACGCCTATGTAATGTATTCAGCACGCGAGAAATAAACTCAAGAAAACAATAAAATGTCAGTTACATTATCAAGACGAATAGAAAAGCGCAAGCTGCTACGATTTTGCGATGTCACGCTACGAGTGCTACGCGGCGGGTGCTACATCGCTACGAAATTGAACTTGTCACCCTGTCGCCTGCTACGAATGTTAGCGCTTAGTTTTATTTGATGATAACAAAATCAAAATCAAAATCAAAAATCTTTATTGTTTCCTTATATATGGTACAGAATCGAAAGTCCCTAGTCCCCACACTAGGGCAAGCCTGTGTCGTGGGTGACTAGTCTCTTCCAGATGATGGGTTACAATAAATAAAGACATCTAAGCTAACTTATGTCTACTTACGATTAGTGTCTATTTAGGTGAGTATTTGCATTATGTGTGTTAGTGTATGTATGAAGCGAGAGCGTGTTACGTGTGTTGATATAATATAGGTATGTAACAGAATACGTATGATAGGTGGATAATGTAAGTTTACAATGCTAACGAAATACGAAATAGACTTATTACAATTATTTACTTAACATTACTAACGGAATAAACTTAATACAATTAGTAACTCAACATTACTAACGAAATTAACATTTTACAATTTGACAATTACAATAGCATTTTGTTATAGACAGATAAAGTGATAAACTATGCTTATTTAGGAATATTAAGCAAAGCCTCAGCTGAAGCGTAGTCCAGGCTTGACAGTAGGTTTTTTATTATTTTGTTTATCCTATATCTTGACAGTTTGACGAACTCTGTTTTAGCCTTTTTATGAAGTTTATTGTAGAGGTAAGGTCCTCTGAAATTGAAAAATCGTTGTCCAAAACTAGTGTTTTTTTTGGGTGTTGTGAATTGAGAGTGTCTTTGTGTTAATGACATTAAGTTATGTGAAGTAGAGACTTTGTGGAAACGAAGGCAAGTACTAAGAATATATAGATTTCTGACCGAAAGCAACCCTGTCTCAGTGTGCAGTTGGGTTGTAGGAAATCGGAAGGGTTTCCTGTAGGCTGTTTTTAAAATGGCTCTTTGAGCACGCTCAAGTTTAAGTATGTATTTTGCGACGGCTCCTCCCCAAACCGAGATGCAATAGGTGAGTATGGATTGACAGAGAGCAAGGTAGATCATTTTAATGACCCCTTCATCTGCCACTCGCTTTAGCCGATTGAAGATAAACATCAACTTACGGATCCTGGAAGACTGGGCATTAATATGTTTTTCCCAAGTGATATGTTGATCAATGATGACTCCTAGATATTTTATATTGTTAGCGTAAGCTATGGATGGACAATGGCATGAACTTTCCTTGGTTAAATTAGAACAGGAATGAATTTTGATATCCGGTAATATTTTTGGTTGGTTTCGTTTGGTTAAACTGAAGCATAGGAATTTAGTTTTAGCTATATTTAAGGTTAGAAGATTATTTTGCAGCCATTGGAAGATGCTATTTACACCTTCTTCTGCTAATTTTGTAACCTGTTTCCAGGAGTTGCCACTAAAAATAATAGAGGTATCGTCAGCAAAAGAGAAAATGCTACCATTTGTAAGCGAAAGATTGCACAAATCATTGACGTAAATCAGAAAGAGGGAAGGAGAGAGGGCGCTGCCCTGGGGCAAGCCGAAAGGAACATAATTTTGGTTGCTGGTGTAACCACCAAGGCAAACACGTTGCTGTCTGTTGGAAAGATACGATTGGAACCACCGCAGGGCCTGGCCTCTTACCCCCATGTACTCTATTTTCTGCAAAAGTATAGGGTGCGAGACGGTATCGAATGCTTTTGCGAGGTCAAGAAATACTCCAATACATTGCTGGCCCATGTCTAGCGTGTCAGTTACTGTATCAATAAGTTTAGAAATAGAGTCTTCAGTTGACTTCTTTTTGCGGAAGCCATACTGGTTATTGGAGAGAATAGACTCAGCCTCCAAAAAGGAGAGTAGCCTCTTATTTACTACTCTTTCCATTATCTTTGCAATAACCGGAAGGATAGAGATTGGTCTGTAATTAGGTATTTCTCTACTGTTTCCGGATTTGAAGATAGGAGTTACGTTTGCTAGTTTCCAGGCTTCGGGAAATGTATTGCTTGAGATACTTAGGTTGCATAGAAAGGTAATTGGTGCCACAAGAATATCTTTAAGTTTTTTTACGAGTTCACTTCCTATATTGTCCCATCCGCTGGCTGATTTTAATTTAAGTTTATTAATAATGTTTGATATTTCTTCGTCGTCAGTGGGTTGTAAGAAAAATGACTTGGGATTATAAGGTAATTTAATGTTGTTAGCCAGTTGCTGTTCAGAAATATTACGATGGTTAAGAGTAGAATGGGCTAAGTTCTGGCCAACGGTAGCGAAATAATTATTGATTAAATTAACTGATTCTGTAGGGTTAGAAGTAGCTAATAAGATGTCAGAATTGGTTGATTTATTAGAAGTAATGCAACATACATTTTTAACAGTTTCCCAAAGTTTTTTTGTGTTGTTTTTATTTTCTCTTATTTGGTTTCTATCGTACTCAATTTTTAAATTAAATAAGAGGGAATTGCAATAATTTCGATATTTTTTGTATTTGTTTTGAATATCAAGATCCCTCGGATTTTTTCTAGCGACCATATGTAAACTATCCCTATGCCTGACGCACTTCAGAAGACCTGGGGTCATCCATGGTTTTTTGATGGCTCTAGACCTACTTATCGAAGATGTTTTAGTATACTTGGATACTATATTGGAGATGTTATTTGTAAATAATGTAACAGCTTTATTGATGTCTGAGGTACAATAAAGTCTATGCCATTGGAAGCCTTTTAGGTCCTCTGCAATGCCTTGATAATCAATGTGAATTTTGCTTTTTGAGGTTTTCGGTTGGTTCTGTGGTGTTAACCTAGTACTAATACCTAGGATCACACAATCATGGTCCGATGCTGTTGAGGGGGAGATGGCTACTTGAGAGGGAAGGTTCGACCTAATCAGCGCATGGTCTAAGCAGTTACCTTCACGAGTGGGTATCATATGGCCAGGGACAAATCCTAGGTAACCTATTAAGTCTAGGTATTTATCTTTTCTAGAATCGGAGGACGCCTCTTTAATATCTATGTTAATATCTCCCACAATAAATGTTGGTCTACCTTGGTGTTGTGATAGATGTTCTAAACGATTTAAAATAAAACAATGTTTTATTTTAAATCTCAGTGAATGAACTTGTAAGGAAACTAAACTTGCAAACTTTTTGATAATTCATTATTTATTTATAATTTATTACACAACACACACACAATAACATAGAAAAAAAAATATCTTTAAACTATGGAGTGTATCGCGCTTAAGAAAAAAATGTGAAACAAATGAAATTAGGGAATGTGCAGGAGGTGCGACACTTAAAATATAAATAATTTTACGTATTACTTATTATTTATAAACGTTACGTTTGAAAGTTGGAATATATTTTAGATAGATGTTAATGTCCAGATGCAAGATGAATAGTCACAAGAAATAAGTAAAGAAAAGAGGATTTCTCGTATATGATCTACTTGTATTATGAATTTTTATCTATTTTTTTAAATTATTATAGGATAAAAAGATATAGCATATACTAAACGCCAAATGAAAAATACTTAAGATATGAAACAGCAAATCTTTTAGTAAGTACCCCGTAAAAACAATTTCCCAAAACCATTTCCCCTAAGACTGTACATGAAACTGAAAGGAATAAGTGAAGCCTTCTTCAGGGATTACGAGGGAGCAGCATGCTCCGGAAAATAATATTTTTATTTAATAGCTTCTGAGATATTAGCCGTCGCGAGTAATTGTTCTTGTTGATGTCCGACTTGAAAGAAATGTTTATTATACATTCCTTTGGCTCGCTCTGAAGCTCTAATTGAAAAAGTAAACTAACTCGTTCCACGTAAGTACGATCAAAAACTTAAAAAATGTTTGCTGTATATATCGCCGTTAAATTGATATTATATACGTACTATGTAATAAGTCAACTGCGATTTTGAATAACAAGATAATTAAGACAGGGATCAAATAAGGCGAACAAATGTAGTAAAACGAGCACTTATAAAAATACCATTAAACTACCTAATTTTGAATCGCTTATATCTCTTTTTGCAGTTAAAATGGCTGCAGCTACTAAGAAGTATGGCAATGTTTTTTAAACTACTTTAAGTTTAAGATTTGTTTGGTAATCACTGGGTTAACACAAAGCTACGCGATACACATAACTATTAATTTTAAGGCTGCTTCATACAATACTCCGATACGTATATTTATGTCTCATCAGCCACTAGGACAGATCTCAATAATGAAGTTTGCACAAGTTCTAGCACAAACAGCAGATATTTGTCATCGTTTCCAAACTAATGTATCGGAGTTTCCAATTAGCGTATATTGTTCGATAATCCGAACGCTTGTTTAGATGTGTATCGCTGTGTACCGGTTTGTACAAGAGACATGATTGTAGAGTGATAATTTAATTCTGTTTTCACATTCTGAAATTACTTGTTATTAGATTCTTGTATGATTATGACGATGTTACACGGAAGACACATACAATGACATGTGTATAACGTAGGAAAGGAAATGAATGAAAGATTATGAACTAATGAAAACATTTAGTCCAACAACTATCAATATCTAACCAGATAAAAACCTCTAATGTAGTCGATAGATTACTTAATATTGACATTATTTAAATAATGTTTGAAGCACCATACCATTTTTTTTTGTATCATCGAAGAGTATGTAGCGCAATAAAAACATGTACGTAAGACGCGTCATAGACCTTGTTTGAGGATTTCACATTCAGAAATGTAAACAAAATTTCCATGTTTCTACCACTCTCAAAATTTTATGTCCAGATTCTCCTGAAGTCTTTTCATAGTCTAATATATTGGACTTATAATATATTATATCGAGATTTAATCCGTTGAAGTGTTTTATTAAAATGTGTACTACTCGCGTAAACTATAGACAGTCTTTATATTGGACTTGGTCTGGAAGTTTCGATTTTAGGTGGGTGGTAGAAATATCGCAATTATATCTGGGTCCATTCACCAGATGCCAAAACCATCAATTAATGAATTAATTGATGGTTTTGGCATCACGTGAACGTTTTGGTTTCAGTCTGTAGATTTCCGAAAACCATAGCCAATAAAAGTCGACAACGCATCTTGTTAAGCTGTTACATGGCTGAGGTATTTCACGTTTCACCAAGGGAGCCCCATGCTTATCTGTTCTTCTCTATTATTAAAACTAAGTAAAAGAACCGCTTGAGTACGATACCCACTTCGATACATATTTATGAATTCGGTGAGGGGTCATCATAACACGATAATCCAAACATTAATTCCGAAGCCACAACCAAACAAACATGTCCGATTCGTATCGTAACATCATTAGAAAAACATTGTGTACGACAATGTCTTACTTGTCAACTTCCACATGTGTATTGTGGACACTGGATAGTGTGAGGGTCTTGAAAAATGATAAACTAACAGATAATGTTTGTCACACAGTTGCTTTGACAACGCCCGAAATATTAAATGCTTCTCGTCTTCGTAAAACGTCAAACTGCTGTTGTTATAGTCGTGTTATTATAAGAAGATTTTTTATCGTCACGTTATAGCAATATATAATAATGAGGTAGTGGATTCGGTTCCTTTGTTACTAAATCTTTGGGTGGGGCAGTTTACGGCATTAGATTTCAAAGTCGATAGCGCATCTTACATTAAAGTTATATGTGTTGGATAACCTTTCAGCATGTAGTAAAAAAATAGCTAATATATATTATATAAAAAGCAACATAGGTAAGGTTAAAATAAATTTGTTAACTATACATTTACATCTACAGCAATTTAACCTCTCAAACGGCGAAAATTTTGATTTAGGAAAATATCTCAGAGGCATAATCGTATTATCTGACTACGAAACTTCGCATATTTAATAAATAATATTCCCTCCTTGTAAAAATCTCGAAGCTCCATTACCTTCACTTAATTCCCTTTAGGGATAAGCTCACAAAGTTTTTAAGGTCAACACGAGTTGGTCCTTTTATGCTAAATTTTATTATAAAAATTTGGAATCCATTTAGTCTTGCAAAAAGGTAGCTGAAATATTATAATTAATGATTTTATTACGTGTGAACATTTAATATATATTGTTGTTAAATTCGATGTTAAAAACTGATAAACAATGTTCCGAAATGGGGTTTAAAATTTTTAAAGATAAAAATAATCAATCCATTAGAAATTCGAAATGACCAACAGAACAATGGAATAACCTTAAATCGAACAAGTGGAATTAGGCTCATAATATTAAATTAATAAAGTTTACGCCGTAACTTTGGAAATTCGAAACAAATTATTGGGTTTTGTTCCGAAGTAAAACCGATCATAAATTAGGAATCTACGTTCAATCGTGGGTAAAGATTTAAGACGGCATAGAATTACTTCAAGTTCACTCTTATCATAAAACCACAATTGTACATGTATAGGTAGTCACATCTGTTCCATAGTTGAAAATTTACAACTATAATTTCAACCTTGTTCATACAATTTTTATTTTCGTATGTAAAAACTACTATTTTATAACATTTTCACACAATACAACGAAGAACAAAAGCGGTGTTCGGTTTTGTCTACCTTATTACAGGTGGCATAACTAGAGTAGGTAGATAAAATAAATTAGACACCGGCGAATCGTGTAAGTTTGTCTATCAAAGCCTAACAAAAAATGAAGTAAAACCTCCCAAGTAAATGGACCGTGGAAGGGATTCTTTCCAACTTCGACAACTCCTGGTTAGGGTATGATAAAACTTTTTATGTTGTTCTCACGGCTGACCCTTCAGTTTTCTATATATACAGAACATTATCCTAGTGTACATTGCAATATGGTTTTTAAAAATAAGCATGGCATATAAAAAATGTTTTTGTTGAGAGAAAATAGAAATATTTTAAGATCTTTCACATTCATATTTTTAAATATTTTACATTATTTTCTATGTAAGCATATTTGTGGTAGACACACTTCTTTGTCTGCTTTACTGATCAGTTTTATTTCCAGGAATTTTTCTTAATCTTTTAGAATATTGAGTATAATCTGTATTTTCCACGAGTAGTTCACATTTAAATAAAACACTTTTAATGAATTGAATTACACGAAATAATAATCATATTTTAATAATGTTATTTACGGCCGTAAGTTTTTATGGTTATCACTTTGCAAGAACAGAAAAAAACAGTTCTTAAATTATAATAAAACTTAAACAAAGAAAAAAGATTTTCATTCGTTGTTCAGCAATGGTGTAACGATTATTCGATATATTAAAGATATATATAGTTAATTAATCTTGATTTAATAATGATGCCTCCCTTAGCTGTATAAATCTTTTGTAGAAAATGCAAATTAAATTAATACATGAACTTAATTTGATTACTTTCCTACGTTTATTGGACCATTGCTCCGTCATTAAATTTAAAGTTACGACGCAAGATGTCAAGACGTACTCTTGTACATTGTTCTTAATTATTTTACGAAACGAAATAAGGGAGCAGCGATGTGATGTTTTCAAAGAAAAGAGTTCATTAAAGTCTCACAAACATGCTACAAAAGTAAAATAAAAGACGTCATTAGTAAAATAAAATATTTATTGTAATTGTTTTATAAAACAATAAAACATAACCATTATCACTGAGCAAGTAGGGGACTACTTTAATGTTTTATACAAATAAAAGTTTATCTGTAGCTTATTTTGTAAAAAAACAACTATTAAGAAGTTGAGGAATCTCAAATAATTTTATACGTTACTAGAATTTTATATTACGAAAGGATCAACTGAAGTTTATTATCGAAAATTAACAATAACTTCTAAACAACTTTCTTCACATTTCAACTGTCGGTATAAACATAAAATCCACGTTTCTCTGCAAACAGAAAAGGTAGAAAAGAAATAAAAAGTACACGAAAACAAAACTATAACAAAAACTTTGCCAAACGTAAACAAACTCTACTTACAATAATCGGCGGCGGGTATTCAACGTTCGCCGAACGAAATATATCGACAAGATGAACCATATGGACAGATAATTTCGTATCAATTCAAGAGAAACCAATATACGCGGCGATGGAACAATCGCGTGAGTACGTAATTCAATACGGAGCGACTCGATGCTCACACGGCGACGGTTGGACGTTGACTGAACGGCGCGCGAAGGAATACGCACGCGGGGAGGGGGTACGCACTCACGCAACGGAGGCAGCCAATCGGCTGCGTGGGTCGCGCGCACCCCCGCTCCTCAATTCCGCCCCGCGGTCTCCGTCACCTCAGAATCGATGCCCTATATTGCATTAATTATTTAGGAAACACGCAATAAGATAACGCAAGGTAACAGATA
Organism: Leptosia nina; assembly: GCA_963661955.1. Classification (NCBI taxonomy): domain Eukaryota; kingdom Metazoa; phylum Arthropoda; class Insecta; order Lepidoptera; family Pieridae; genus Leptosia; species Leptosia nina. The sequence continues at coordinate 7,056,661 of CAVLEF010000011.1, forward strand.
AGAGTCCGGGGTTCGAGCTCTAAATCATTCGCTCACGGTTTCAGGTGATAGCGGCGGTGCGTTGGCGTGTTTGTAAATAGCAGCTGTTTATTTCGTAGTTTTTCGAGACGATCACAAACGAATTAGCGCCACTTGGCAGTTTTGGCACGTCACAGTTAGCAGAATGGGAAATGCTTAATGACGTATTTTTGCTATTATCATTCTCTTTGAGTTTGTAATATCTAAGTTATAATATATATTTTACGAGTCTAGTTTCGGCGTTTTCTTGTAATTTTAACATATATTTTTACGTGTTACGGTTTTAATTACTGAAATTATAATGTATAAATAAATAAAACCAATAACTCAACTAATTTATTCTAACTATGGCCTGACATTTCGGATGCTTCGCAACAGCCGTGGTCACGTGCGTACCGTGACCATTGCTGAACATCGCAACATGAAACGCAACACCGTTTTAAACCGTTACAAGTGTTTCATTTAATGTATTTGTTTAAACTACAGACATTATCACATTTATCACAAAATCGGAACATCGTGATTCTCATTTAACCGTCAAAAATGGTTTTTATTGAAATGACAGATACAGACATGTTCTAGATTAAAATGCATATCTTAATGCCTTGAATCAAGATTCTCACAGCACGTCCAACGTCACCTGCGACCATCTGCTGTACCTGACCTGAATATCAAGCAGAACACCCAATATGGGTGCTTGTCATAGACTCTGTATTATCATAGATTAGATTAATAACCATTTCGACGGGACCGTTGGACCAAGAGTGTCAACGCCAACAGTGGACTCAATATCTTTATCAAAACAATTTATGAGTTTCCTAAAATGTATTTGTAAGAAAAATTTGGATTTTCCGGGTCAAAAACCAACATCAACAGAACAAAAATGGTGACATTATATGTGCTTCGGTTGAGTCTGTGGATTTCTGAATATGCAAAGACAAAATAGAACAGATAAGTATGTTTTCTAGATACGTGCTACGTGACGAGTGCGTGATGTGGATGTGGGTGGGACACTTTTCTGAGGCGGTTTTAAAACTTAAACTTCAGAAATACCTCATCAGCTTATTAAAAGACTACATAATTAGGAATCGTTCGTAGCTTACGCGAGTATTACACATTTAAATAAAACACTTGCAACGGTTGAAAACGCGAAATATATAGTACAAATGTATTTCAACTGCGGCCCACTGTTTTTTTAATTTCCTTTTTTAAACACGTTTAGTTTATTCACTCCTCTTAACTAACTTACAATTCCTTACTAACAATATATTTCAACTACGGCCCGACGTTTGGGATGCTTAGAAGCGATATCACTGATTTATTTCGCGTTTTGAACAGTTAAATATGTTTTATTACAACCACCGAATAATATTTGTCCAGGTTACGAACCGTTACGTTACATTTATCGCTAAAGTTGTTCACCATTCGAATTGGCTTTGGATAGCCAAAATAGGCCGACAGCACATCTTGTCTAAATGTTATCTGGATCGGGTATTTCACCTCCAATTAAGTGTATTGGTTATGCCCTCCTCTATCATAAATAATAAGACGCTACATTCATCACTAAAGTTGTTACCAAGAACGTAGTCAGAAAATACACGGTGATACGTAGAAATTCTTTCGTGAAATATTTATAAATTATTATTTAATTACGGCCGAGTGGCGTGGGCGGGAGTTGGATGCATTCCAAAGGGGTCGAGCTTCGAGTAGGCAGGTGAACGGGGGATGTTTAAATACACTCTGGTGGTACATGCGCGTTAAATAACTAAAGTTGGGAATTAACTCTCCTTTCATATCCCTACAGCAAGTAAATACTCTACGGAAAGTGTTACAGTAATTAACCTAGTAGTACACGTATAAATAAAACACTGTAACCGTGGTCCAACAGCCGTAGTAGAGTCCCGTGGCTCCTCGTGACCACGGCTGCTGCAAAGCATCCCAAACGTCGGGGCTGAGTTAAAATAATTTCCAAATAAGCTTAATATATATCGCGTTAAAGTGTTTTATTTAAACCTTTCGGCAGTTGAAAGAATGGTAAAAGTGTGAAATCCAGTTTCCAATCGTGGGGTATGGGGCTAACTCATCTGTGTTCACTGATCGGTTATCAGGCTCTTTAGGCTGTAATAACACAGGTTATTTACAGGTAGTTGATCAACTTCTGTGCCCTGCCCGACCAAAAATATTTTGTTTTTTGGGATTCGCGCGCTTAACGCATTCTTAGGCAACACTTTTAACCATTTAGCTACAGAGGCAGTTGAAAAAGAATGGTACTGGGTGTATATACAAAATTATTAAAATTAAATATATTAATTTACAGATGATTTGAACTTTGAGTTGCACGCATATTGTCGTTTGTTTTTTTTTATTATTTAAATTAAATATATTAAACACGAAATATAATATTTAAATAATTTACAATTTATTTTCCGGTTTGAATTGTTTACGTGTTTACACGTGTACTACTCAAACTACAGACAATATTTAATTTTTTATCATTTACGGGTAAATTAAACCTGGTGGGGATCAAACCCAGGACTCGTTATTAGCCATAGAATACTACCATTGGGCAAAAGAGCTCGTCAAAACCTAGATATCTTGGCACATCTACCTGAGATTTTTTGTATTACTCTACGCTAGGTTCAAGATCTTACGTCACAGCGTCGTGACCGCCCCGGGCACTACACACGAGTGGTTTTGATCACGTAATGAATAAAATATCAACCTGCTGGACATCGTGTTTCCATTCGTCTCACTGACTTTGAAAATTAACTGCCTTATAGTTCTTGATACTTCTCTACCAGTTTAAAAGAGTAGTTTTTCACTGGGCTTTTTTACCGCCAATTTCTACTGACAACTAGCTGAGCCACCAAAGGTATTGTGTCCAGTCCAGTCTGTTTTTCAATGTTTATATAATTTAAGAGTTAAACAAGAAAGGAAGAAGATTAAAGAAGAAGGACAATGGATATTTTTTTAGGTAAATTATAGATGAGGGAGGATTTTTAAAAATTGTAATTAATGTAAAAACTATATATATATAGATAAGTTGTTTTATATTTATAAGTTGATTTCATTTAAATAAAACACTTTAACGGTCTAATCTAATTAGTACTCAACAACATTAATGATATATTATGACGAAATTAACTTAAATACTGTCTATAGTTTACACGAGTAAAATTTGAATAAAACACTTTAACGGTTTGAACTGCGATATATTTTAGTTAAACTACGTGGTCACCGGGAGACTCCGGCGACCGCGGCTGCTGCAAAGCGTTCGAAGCATCGGACTGTAGTTAAAAATAATTTAAAAACTAGTTTAACTAAAATATATCGCATTTTAAACCGTTAAAGTGTTCATTCAAATGTGTACTACTCGCGTAAACTACGGACAGTATTTAAGTTGATTTCGATATAAATATATCATTAACGTTGTTTAGTACTAATTAGATTAGACTATTAAACATGTGAAAATAAAGCTGAGTAATCATCAATAGTATTGTACTATGTAGTTGAAAATATTGTACTGTAATTGTATGTATTATTGAAAAATAGACTAAGGGTACAAACTTAACAAATAAAGGTTTCACGTGAAAAAATTCGTAAGGCTGGGAAGGGATTAGAAAAACACAGAGCCCGACTAAATGAATTCGGAACTTAGCTAGTTTGTAAAAACATTTCCCCAATGAAAAAAACATGGTGCGGTCGGCAAAAAATTACCATTCTTAGTATTAGTCGGGTGGCTCGTGGAGTTCTATGCTCCACTTATATTTTCAAGAGAGGGAAAAGAGAAAATAAATTGATCACTGAAATTAAAACACTTTTAACAGTTTAAAACGAGTTTTATCTTAACTACGACCCGACGCTTAGGATACTTTTAATTATCTATAGCTATTTTATGGAATATCCAATTGATAGAAAATATCCATTGATATTTTTTCATGATAGAGAAGCAAGCAAGCATGGCGTTCAATTAATAGTAGGGAAATTTTCACAGCCATGTCATCGCAAAAAGATCTGCTATCGACCTATTTTAGCTTTGGATAATGGGAAATGCACAGTCTGAAACCGAAACGCGGTTAAACTAGATGGCCTTTTCATCTGTGAACGGTGGTTCGCAACTAGGACGAAATTTAGATAGTACTGCCACCCATAAGATTTCTAGGCACAAACATAAATTAATAAAAAATCGGGTAATGGGTTTGATCCCCACCGGTTCCAACAGACCCGGTGGGGAGCAAACCCATTAGCCGTTGATTATTAGCCATACATTGTTAACATTTGACCAATGAACCCGTCAAATTTGCATATCGCTCTACACTGTGTAACTATGTATGGACATGTTTATGACTCACGTGTAAGTTTAATTTATATTCTCAGTTTAATTACAGCACACAAAAATATGCTCACTTTATGACCGAGAAAAAGGTCGAGTACAGACGTTTTACAGGCTTCTAAGGTGGCGGGGTTTTTATAGCCTACGAAGAAGGGAAAATTTCGGCGTCAATTCAATGCGGGTACGAAATGGTTTCGAGTGCTTCAGGTGAAAGTGAAAAGATTTTTATTTCGCGTTTCTTTTAGGTGTGCTTATGGCACTGAAAATTTAATGACTGCGTTTATCACCTTCCGTGCTCTGAAATTATTGGGCTATTCCGAGGATATTAGGTAATTAGTAGACAAGGTTTTACTTTTAATGATAAAGGACAGACACGGCATGGTTCACTTGATAGTAGGCCTATCTTGGCCGACCTAGGCCGACCTATCTTGGCTAAGGACAATCGGAAATCCGCAGACTGAAACCGTAACGCGATTAAGCTTCACGGCTTTTTTCATCTGCGGACAGTGGCTCGTGAGCCGGGCGGAATTTCCATATTTCTACCACCCATTTAATATCCAGATTTCCAGACGAAGTCCAGCATGTTGGGAATAATTACAAATTGATCAATTAGAAACACGTTGGACTTGGTGGGGATTGACCCCATTGATCATTGGCCACACATTGCTACCACCAACGAGCCCATTCGTCTTTATGAGTACCATTGTTAATGATATTGGAGGACAGTTGAAATACATGATAGGTGAAAAAACCCAGGTGTTAAAAAAACATTTTAACGGTTTAAATCGCGATATATTAGTTAAACTTATTTGGAAATGATTTTTACCTTGTGTGTCTCCCCGTGACCACGGCTGCTGCAAAGCATCCGAAACGTCGGGCCGACGTTAAAAATCATTTCTAAATAACTAATTTATCGCGTTTTAAACGGTTAAAGTGTTTTATTTAAATGTGTACTACTCGCGTAAACTATAGACAGTATACCCCAGATGTATAACGTCTACATGCGCTGTTGATCATTTTTGGCTTTGGAAATTTTCATTTAATTCCAAACGAGGATACAGGCTTCAGAAAAATTATAAATTGATTAGACATATGTTGGACCTGATAGGGATCGAACCAGCGATTCGTTGATTATTAGCTATCCATTGCTACCGCGCTCGTAGCAAAATATCTGTAGTTCGCGATAAGAGGTTTGAATCCCATAGTATTTCATTAAAAATGCTGTCTACTAGCGCATATATTTGACCTTCATATGACCATGGCTGCTACAAAGCATCCAAAACTTGGAGTCGTACTTTAAATATATTGTAAATATGTTAACTAATATATTCCCTGTTTTAAACCGTTAAAATATTTTTATTGAAACAATTAATTTTTGCATCTGTAAGTATGTAAGGTGTTCTTCATCTCTGTTTGTTGTCAATCGAACTATTTTCTACGCACACACAGTTAAAATCTCTCTTTGATTGTGTCCTCTTAACTATTCGGTCCTTATAACTTTTTTCTATCTACAAAGTTTTAACAAGCTGGATGATCGATATGGGTCCCTAACGAGACTACGGTGTCATCTGTGACGGCGAATACGGTTTTGGCGCGATTTTTTTTTGTGTAATGCTTCATCCACAAAGAACGCAAGTACATTGACTTTTAGTATTACAGTAATTACACACATAGTCAGAATCAATATATACATTTAAATAGAACATTTTTACATTTTGAAAACTTTATTTTTTAGATGTTTTGATGGCACTATATAAATTAAAATCGAAAATAAATTAAAAAAACAACGAGCCGGGCACCCGCGTCGTGAGCGTTCCGTGCTGTTGCTCGAACCACTCAAATGACTCGATAGCTCGTTCAAGTCCTGCCCGAGTCGTAATTTTTTTCAATTTATTTTGTATTTTTAATTTACTTTTAAATTATATATAGCACACTGCTGCAACGTATCTTAAACGTAAAGCCTTGGTTAAATTAAAAAATATATCATTTACATTGTGGTTTAAAACGCGATAGGTTTAAACAAAACACTTTCCAGCACGTGGTCAAAAGTGGTCCCGTGACCACGGCTATTTAAGAGCAATCTTAAACGTCGGGCCACGTTAAAAATCATTTTCAAATAAGTTTAACTAATATATATCGCATTTTAAACCGTTAAAGTATTTTATTTAAATATGCCATATATTGGAAATAAAATTAAGTTTTCAATCAATTTGAAATTTGCGAACTAATTCAGAAGCAATAACAAACTTTTCAAATACTTTGAATATTATTTGACTAATCGCCTGAACGGAGCTTACAATTTTAAAATTCATAAAGTGTTTTGAGATTAATATCTGACCCTTTACAGCGGGTTCACTTCCCAATATCGTTCGAGGGTAAAACAAATATTTTTCAAAGGCCTGGAAATTTCAGAATCTAATTAACCTACGAAGTTTTTGACTCGATACTTCTTTACGCAAACAAATTAAACTTTTCTATGAACACGGCGTAATATTATTAGGGGTTTATTCACGTTTTAATTTGATTAATGATTGGTGGATTCATGCCACTTTTGCAACACGAACCAGGGCTTGGATTGACAAGCTTTATTACAAGTATTGTCTATAGTTGACGCGAGTAGTACACATTTAAATAAAACACTTTTAACGGTTTGAAAAGCGAATTTTATTAAATTTAAAAAACTTTAATATTTTTTAGTTGTGTGCATTACATATATAAATAAAACACTTTTAACGGTTTAAAAAGCGAATTTTATTAAATTTAAAAAACTTTAAATTTTTTACAGTTTAATAAAAATAATAACATACAGTTTAATAAATATATTTGCAATATAGAAAAAAAAACGATTTTAGATTTTAAAAATACGACATGGGGGGCTTGAACATTAATTGAAAAAATTAAGGATGTCCGACATTTCAGATGATTTCCAGCAATGGTCACGGGAGACTCTTTTGAACCACACCTCTTAAACCGTTATAATAGATTTATGATGAATGTATACGTTGCGTAACTATAAAGACAATACCGAAATATAAAATAATTATGCAATAAGTTTCAAAGTATTTAAATAATGTTAACGATCTCTAGCCGGCGCATTCAAAAACTTTACAGCTCCATAAAAACCTGCGCTTGATTCACCTGTGGGACTATTTTAATAAAATTGTCATCCTATTCAGCACGTGTGCACAATTCTAGGTGAAATTGCCCTCTCGGTCATAAAGTACGTCGCCCGTGTCTGTTAGGCTGACGTAAATATAAAATTTACGAAACACTCTCGTTATTTGGAAAGGAAATTTATTTTTCTAGACGACGTCTACTATATTTTATTTGGTGACAAAGTGTCTTCGTGAAGCATAATTTTATGGATATTTGACGTCAATGAGAGGCGCTTTATATTGATGTTAGGGTGTAATAATTCAGAGTTCTTCGGGGCAAGAACTAATCGGTCATTATTTATGACAATTCAATATATAAATACTGTCTATAGTTGACGCGAGTAGTACACATTTAAGTAAAACACTTTAACGGTTTAAAACGCGATATATTAGTTAAACTTATTTGAAAATGATTTTTAACTTCGACCCGACGTTTCGGATGCTTTGCAGCAGCCGTGGTCACGGGGAAACTCCCAATTTTCAAGTAAGTTTAACTAATATATCGCGTAATATATTGTATATTTAAACAAAACAAAGCATAGTCTGTGACGACACCAATACTACAACGTAATACATTGTATTGCCTGTAGCTTTTTAGAAAAAACACACTGATAGGTTTTAACAAAACTTAAAAAAAGTAGATCTTATTCAAATAAAACGAAATTTAACCGTTTAAAACTCAAAACATATCGGTTACACTTTTTGATCTTGGGTCGACGTTTCAGTGCTTTGCAGGAATCGTACTCATGGGGGGATCTTCCCTACCGGAGACAAGTAGACCTTATTTATCCGAAAAATCCATTCGTGGTGGCTATATATCTATAATAATTTATCAATTATGACCTTAGGATCAACAAATTTAAAGCCCTAGGAGTCATACAAAAAAGCCCTAAAAGTTTTAAACAATTTATAACAAAAGGCAGTCAATGGGATATTAAAATCTAAGTCCTATATAACGCGAGCAACACCACGGGACAGAACTAATGATTAATATAAGCTGAACAGTAGAAGATCAAAGTCACATAAATATTAGCTCTACATAGTACAAAACAAAGTCGATTTCTGTCCCGTATGTACGCGTGTCTAATTAAATTTTAAACATACAACATGCGTTATTTAATAGTGACACAAGAAGTTTTTATGTAGTGTATTTAGTATCAGCTTTACACCAGAGCGAAGCCGGGGTGGGTCGCTAGTTATTAAAGAACGACAGTAACAAAATTAATAGGCGCAAACCGTTTTGATTTCACAAAATATTTTTAAAGGTTGAACAAATAACGCAGACGCTAAAACACTTTTTACTAATGAAAGACCTTAATTATAACAACGTAAGTTAGAGCGAAAGATCAAAGGCTAGAAAAAGTAATTACATAAAAAGTAATTAATTTTAAAAGCCTCTATTTCGATGAAAGTTGTTGTTTCTCAACGGAAAACATTTTAGATTCTTTTTCTCGAGTCACCTTAAAAGCATCTAATTAAAGGAAAGCTTAATAAATTGTTATAATTAAATTGAGGTATCCATTGCCGCTGCTTTTATTTTATTTTCCTTTCTCACTTACTTTCGATGTAGTGAATGTTTGTTGTTATTCAAGAGATTGCTATATTTTCATTTATTTAATTCAATCCAAACGTGTAACACAACTTATAGATATAATTTTTAATTCTAGTGACTAAAACGGCGTAAGTCAAATGGTTCCAAACCAATTGACATTCTCATTATATTAAAAATATATATGTCAATGGTTTGACAATTACATTATTGTTATATAATATACAATTTGAATGTTGTTAAATATTTATTCATTTGTTATTTGAAGAAAATAAATATAAAATAGTTGATTATTGTCTGTAGTTTACGCGAATAAAGTTTAGCTGTAACGGCTGCTGGTCGCGGGTCGTTCTTAAAATAAATAGTGATAAATAACATATTTCGTGGTTTGAACCGTTTAAAAAGGTTTTATTTAAATTGAGGAATTTGTAGGATTATATTCTATTTAAGCCATCTTATTTTCAATTATGATTATTTTATCAATTTGCAGACTTGAATGTGTATTACAAGTGAATAAAAACATAATACAATTTGTTTCAAGTGGGGCAAAAGTAGGAATGAGCGCCGGTAGTGCTAGCAGAATTTGCAAGCGTTTTTCACTATAAAAATGGCGAGTTAAGGTGAAAGATGAGGCAACTTATTATAGCGACAGAAACGAATGCTGTCTGATTTTCCTGTTTGCTATTGTAATTTTTGCCTTCGGTGTTATGAAATGGAGAGTTTTACACTTCTCTCATTAAAATCAAATATATACATCTTGTTCACCTGCTATATATCTGGGCAATACCACATTCCATCAATTGAGCATCATGCTTGTCTGTCTTCTTCTCTTATAAAAAAAAAACGTCATCTTTATACATAATAATTCTTCATTATTATTGATTTGACACTAAGTCATTTGTATGCTAGCGTAAACCACTTTCTTACATAACGTGTTACGGCACACGTCAGGCTTGAACGTCAGACATTGAAAATTAAATAGTATATTGTTAAATTATGTCCAATTTTATTTATTTAAGTCTTCTAGTTATCTATCGGGCGTTCCGAGGCGAATATGTACTTTCAAATAAACAATTATTAATATTTGGTTAATCATTATATTATTCTTGAAGCACGAAGAGACCAGCGGGTATTCTAGAGCAATTTAATTAAAGTTGTCTTTATGCGAATAATCCTGGCTCTGAAAACTGTTGCCATGGCAACTTTGACGCTGTTAGAACATGGTTTGAGGTTTGATTCGGTTCTAGCAGATATTATAAGAGCTTAAAAGCCTTTGTCACTTGCCGACTCTAGCAAATCTGTTGAGAATCAGACGGAGAATTATAACATATATATACAACACAAACAGATGTTCGTAAAATGTTTACACTAGATGTTTGTGCTGCGAATTAATCTTTCGTTGCCATGGCAACTTTCAATCTAAAGAAAAAAATAAAAAAATAAAATTTGGAATGACATATCCATGTGCATATAAAACTATTGTCTGCATTGTCTGTAGCTTATGCAAGTAGTATACTTTTAAGTAAAACACGTTTAACGGTTAAAACGAGAATTTACCACCTTTTTTACAATGATATGTTACTGCTGATGCAATGTATTCGAAATGCCGTAGTCTAAATAACTTAACATATATTTAGCGTTTAAATCCGTTCAAAGTTTTTTTTACTGATGTCTACATTCTTTATGTATTATTAAGACGGAATCACAATGTTACATTCTGAAATATTCATTTATTAGCAAAAAAATAGGCTTAGCCGACAAAATGCGCGTGACAGATTATTTGATTATTTTGTATATATATATATAATTAAGCGTAGTATAAATCATTGTTGTTGTGATGTATAACTGCGGGTAGTTTACAAAATGTTGAAAAGTAATGTTCGTGTTATTCGATGACGTCAGGCTAACACCTGGTCGGTTGTTTGTGAATTGTATAAAAGGGGGTGCGCTGTAAAAGCGGGGAGCAGTATCTCTGGAGCGATCGCAGGGTAAACGTTGGTGGAACGTTGTTTGAAACGTAAGAGGTTTCAGAATATGTTTAAAATCGTATATCTGTATTAATACCTATAATGCGAACATTGGTTGAACATTGGATGGTTCAGGTATGATGTACATTATTATATTGTAATAAATAGGTTGTGATATATTATGTACTTTTTTATTATATTGAATTGGCATCAATATATGTCAATTAAGTATCGTAACCTGGTGTAATATATAGATAATATATAAATATCTTCAAAATGAATATATAATTGGGGTACCATTATTTGTTACATTCCTAGACGTTTTTATACAATAAATGTGTTGCCGTTATTATGGGAAATACGTTGCTGAAATATAACATCTTGTTTAACGAAATAGAATAGCTTTTGACAGTATATCTTCTTGTTATTTACATGTTATCCTTAAAATCTCATAAAAACCAGTGTCTATAATCATATATTAGGTCTCTTTTTAAAAAAATCTAACACCGCGCGTCGTAGTTCGTATTTGACAGTTCGTTAAACGCGTCGCACTAGTGTTGTGTCATCCTCGTAAAGTCGCAGGATTATTCATATCAATTAATATAATAATAAGAAAGTATCAAAAATTACTTTTGCATTGTCTATAAGTATCTTTTCTACCAAAAAAAAAATACTTTTGAATCTGACATACGGAAGGTGGCATGCTGTGTGTGTGAATGTCCACAACACAATTACTATTTTAACAAATGCAAAATTTTCTATGTTATCTTTCACACTTCAAAACATTACTCTAGAATTAGTGACTATGAGCTTTCCAGTATACAGAATATTTCGTAGCCGTAGCGATGTAGCGTTTCGTAGCTGACGGAATGTAACATGCTACGAGAAAACATTTTTGACGCGTTAGACTTCGACGAAATTATGAACGTTCAAATGTTAGAGGTATAGATCATCGGAGTTCTGATACCAAGCAGTATATCTCCATTTAAAATTTATTTATTTTTCAAGCCTATAATATTTGAAACTATTAGTCACATAACTAATAAATACAGACTCTTTTGTAACAAACAAAAACTCTTTGTAAGGAAACTCAGTCATTGATACACTTTTTACGTTACTTACACGATATAATGAATGAAGTAAATTTAAATTTAAATACAAAGAAACGTTCGTTTTCTAATCCAGTAACTGTTTAACAAACTTTTGATGCAATGCTGGTTGATGTTTTATTAATATTTAATTAAATATATATATGTCACCATATTCCAGAGATAATACAAAACAAAACACGTCAGTCAAAGTGAGACTGTAAGTATTTACGAAAAATTAAAGATTACTATTTAAATAATATAATTTTTAACAATTTTAAACGCTCAATATTCCACCACACTAGTCACCACGGCTGCTGTAAGGCATCCAAAACATAGGGCCATAGTGAATTATATTACAAATCAGTATACTAAGTATATACTTTGCATTTTAAAGTAGTTTTTAAATAAAAGTGTTTTATTGGAATGTGCAAGCCAACACAATACTAAAAGTTATTATTATTATTGTTATTTTCCAACTTTATAATAAGATAATAAAAATAGGAAAACTCAAGGAACAGAGTATTATTCAACATTACGTACGTATCAGATAATAAATCAAATGACATTATTATTGCAAGTAATTTTAAAGCAGAATTTGCGAGTTTTTAAAAACGTAACGTATTAGGAGAGTGAAGTCCGACATGTCACTACGAACGGACCTGTTCACTACAAAATGAAACCAATTAAGACTCTGGTCTAAGTTATAAGCAAATACGATTCTTGGAAACCATTATTCTCCGCATGGAACAGTTTGTTTAATAATAAAAAAAAGTCTTTATTTGGCATTCATTTAGTATACATAAGAAAGAAATAAATGCGATTAAAATAAAATAATCAATACAAAAACATTGAACTCAGTGATTTGGTGTCAAATGATACCAAAAGGGACTTAATATGCGTCAGCATAAGTGTCAGCACAGTTATGCTACTGCACTGATTTTCAGCAAAACCCTACTGTTTGTCTGTTAGATAACGGTCATACAACCATTCGATATTTTAAATATCATTTTTAGCGGGAAACATTTTATTATTACAACAAGTGATTTATTAGTAACTATGGTGTAATTAGAAGAACCGATTTATAAAAAAATCAAATGATTGTAAGAAAAATACATGTTTTATAGCCTTAATTATAGTTATCTAACCAGCTCCGTATTTTGTTAAATATGCGTAATAGACAAAGCACTAAGTAGCACATAAGTAAGTGGTAGGTTTTAGTTGCGGTAAAAGACATTTATGGTCGGGTAGGAAAATGTAGTTTGATCGACTAGTATGAAACAAAAACTGATTGGTGGAAAAGATGTAGAGATGTTTCTGCTCTATAACCGTGTGTTTGTAATAAAGAGTTGAAAAGAGATTTATTTAGGGTTTCGTAAATAATTGTAGGGATAGCCGATCGCTTGTCGCTTAAGACGTAATTCGTTTTCTTTGCACTTAGTTGGAAATGCGACGCCCGCGAATGGTCGTTAGATGTATTGACTAGTTTTCCTACTCCGTTCACGTAGCACATAGTATTTCTTTAAAGAAAATAAAGTTTAATCAATCAATAATCAGCTCTCTTTAATTTCTTACTTCAATATTTTTACAGTAATGTCATGTATCAATGGGGTCACGAAGTTAGATAATGACTTGTGTGACACGGTAGCTCAATTGGTTAGAGCAGCACTACGTATATTGATGAAAGTGAGTTCAAGTCCCGTCATATTTTTTTTAACTATTTTAAATATTTAAATAAAACACTTTAACGGTTTAAAACGCGATATATTAGTTAAACTTATTTGAAAATGTTAACTTCGGCCGACGTCGGCTGCTTTGCAGAAGCCGTGGTCTCCCCGTAACCGCATATATATCGCATTTTAAACCGTTAAAGTGTTTTATTTAAATGTGTACTACTCGCGTAAACTACAGACAGTATTTATTTTATATATTGAAATATTTTAAAAATAATCTGTTTTCGGGATTGTCGGTCTAATGTTAGCCACATGTGGGTAATAAACAACGGTTCGTGGGTTCAGTTCCCATTATGTCTGGATATTAAAGGATATTATATTTAGACTTATGTATGGATATTAAAGGTTGGCAAGACTATCGCAATTCCGTTCGGGTTACGCATCTATAGGATAGATCTAGATCTTCGGTTCATCAAACGGATCTACGGTTAAAAAAGTCTATTCGCGTTTTGGTTTCAGCTTATGGATTTCCGAATATCCAAATGCAAAATAGGTCGACTGCGTCTCTTGGTTACATTTTATACTTGCCGCCCTCCTCTATCTAAAAAATGTTTTAGCTACTAAGCACGAGTCGATCAATACCATCGTCCATATTGAATAAAGCAAGTGAATAGACGTTCCGATAATAACGTAATACCATAGAACCTCATTCCTCTAGCATTCCATAATTGAGCTTAAACTTACGAGTTCATAAGAAGATTTGCATGGAGCAAGAGAACAGTCGGGACTTGAGTGCTTTCTGCACCGATCCCTTAGATAAAAATAAGGCGGCGTACATATTGTTTATAACAAGTAATTAAAGAACTTTTATATCCATTAAGTGTTGTTATTTATGGAATGCTTAGCAGTCTTTTATGTCAATTAATTTATATGTGATTTATATTCAAAATATTTTTTTTATAATTTTGCCCTCAGTGTTTTACCAGCTAAGGACGATAGGGTCTCCCCTTCCTCGGTTAGAAGGAATCTACTCAACTTACTTAATTTCTTACTTACTTAACTTATTATTATTATTATATTTATAGTAATTTTTGAAGATTTCTAATGTACAATACAAAAAAGTATTTCATCACAAAATCTCCTTGAATAAAGAAAGTAATTATAAACTTAATGTTGTAACGGTTTAATGTCCATTATAAACTAGTCTTTACTATGAATCTGGTATTATTCATACCGTCTTCAACAAGCCACTATCGAGAAATGTTGGATTTGTGTGGATTTGATTGTTATCTATAACTGGAGCTAAGGTTATATTAAATGTACTTACGAATGATGTAATATTTAGCATTTTTATTAATAGATTATACGATACATAAACAAAATCCAAAGCAAGTAAGCTTATCTTAATTTAAATACTATCTGTAGTTTATGCGATATTAATGGTTTCAATTATTTTTAACTTCGGACTGGAGTTATAAAGAATTTTCAAATAAGTTTAACTAATATATATCGCATTGTAAACCGTTACAGTGTTTCAGTTAAATTATCTTATTTTAGCTAACAAAGAAAGATAATATCATATTTCCTAAAATTTAAGACTACAAAACGACCTACAGAACGACAGTGAATTTTACTTAACCGTCCACTACTCTAAAAAGATTGTAATTATACAAGTTCAAGACGGTAAAAAATACCTTTACAAATTTTGAACTTTTTGTTCCTTCAAAGAAACGAATTATGTTTATTTAGAAATTCAACGAAGAAGAATTTTTTCAGCGCAAGTGATTTACATTTAAGTTAGTAATTACAGAAGGGTTCACGGGTTCATTTATAAATTGTACATTTTTTATCTCGTGAAATGTTCTGAATATTTCATGATATTGAAAATTGTTGTTTTACATGGAATGGAATGAATAATTCGAAAAAACGAATAAATTCCAATAATGATACTAATTTTGAACAGGTTTGTTTAAAATTTTCGGTTAAAAAAATTTTAATTTTAGCAATTACTATACGTTAAAACACAGCACAACTTAGCGACGTAAATTGAATATTGTCGTCACCAACCACCACCATCACCACCAACCGTCGTCTCAATCTCATATTCCTTATAGGCTGGCAAGTGTATTATAAAAAAATAAATTTTTATACTCTAAATAAATAATAACATTAATATTTAATTTATTGACTATAACTTACGATTTAAATTAAAATCGAAAATAAAAAATATAAAAAAATGCTACTTCAACCGGAATTCGCAGCAAGATATTACTATAAAAATTGAGCTACCGTGCTCACACAACGAATTCGTCAGACCGTTGATCCGTGATCTTTTCGCCCGTTGTTAAGACTCTCATCATTGGTTACTAAAAAAAACAAAGTTGAGGTACTTCTATTATCTGTCTATAAATAATACAACTCGGACAGGACTTGCACCGGCATCCTCAGCGTTCCGTGCTATTGCTCTAACAATTAGTACTATCACTTAGGTTACTTAATCTGTATATAAAACATTAAATTAAACAGCAAAACATACATAGGATTACGCAATATACCTACATAGTACCAGGACCGCAGAGCGTTGAGAGCGTTTAATCCTCGTACGCAGCTGCTGGTCACGTACAGACAACAGTTGATTCTTTGAGTTAGTTCCATTGTCCATTGAAGCAATTATAGGCTTAATATAGCACTGCTTCAAATAAAAACTCTTATTTACAAAGGAAGATGGAATGATCTGTATTTTTATTCTACTCAATGTAAACAGTTTATCTTAAAGTCAAATATGAGGCCGCTAGAGGCAGAGTAGCCTAACTGTAATGTATCTTAAAAGTTAATCTACAAGAGCACAGTAATACAAAATTTTTAACATCATTCTTAAACACTGTCTACGTAGTTAGTACACATTTAAATACAACTCTTTAACGGTTTTAAACGCAATATTTGTCAGTTAAACTTATTTAAAAAAATATTTTTAACTACGGCCTAACGTTTGAAATAAGTTTAACTAATATATATACGCGTTTTAAGTTATTTGAATAAAAATCGTGTTTTTGTTATAAGGCCACTTTGCCTCTAGCAGTCTCATATTATCTAAGTTAAAAATCTTCCACTGCAGTTGACATACGCATACGATATTAAACCTAAATACATAAGCATGAATACTGCAATTTCATTGCGTAAATGGATTGAGCTTACCTTTAAATAAAAATAATCACTGAATAAGAAACCCAATAAAACACAATAGTAAAACGAGTTTTCTCACCCCGTGCGTGAAATATTATAAAAACAACAGAAAATTGTGTGTAGTTCACGGAAAGAATCACTTTAAACGGTTGCAAACTCGACTTTTCACTTTTTTTTAAACTCCACTTTTTTTTTAAATGTCGAGTGACAGTTTGCCTTTCCTACATAAATACACGTATTAAAAAAAAATATGTCGATTTTATTTATAACTACATGTACTAGACATAACTTTTCCACACATTAAAAACAAATAGACTAATGGATACTTCATACTAGCATGTATTTTGATTCGCATTAGAAAATCTACAAAGCCATTTCGATGGACACTTGTATAAAATCATTTCGGTAACAGCGTTGACAATCATTCAAAAAGAATTTAGTGAACAATGCATTCGTCAGCATCACGGCATCGCATTAAATTAGAGAAGCATTGTTTGCTAGCGGCAACCATTGTATTGTTTGACAAACAGATGTTATAGCTGAATTACACTTTTATACAAACCCTTGAATAATGAAGTTTACTTGTTATGAATGAGAATTTCATTTCGACTTTTTTAATAGTGACGTTTGTAAACTAAACGGAAGATAAATTAATAAAAACAAAACTTTTTTTTTAAAAATTCTTTTTGGAACACAAACAAACTTTTAAATAAAACACTTAACTTAAACATTCATGTTCTCCCCGTAACTGTGCAAAGCATCCGAAAGTCGGGCCGAAGTTAAAAATAATTGTCAAACGAGTTTAACAAAAATATATCTTTAAACCTAAGGTTTTTTAAATGTGTACTACTCGCGTAAACTATCACACAAATTAACTTGACGACTTTTGCAGAGACACTTTAGCTCAATTGGAAACGACGGAACGATATCGTATTTTTTCAATCAAATAGATTTTAAACTTTTGCATACATAGAAGATAATTTAAAAGTATAGAAATACAACTTTGACCTAACTCATTTTTGGGAAAAGACTACTAAGTTTCTAAATTTGTTTAAGTCCGTCGCTGCGGGTAAAATAACACTAAAAAAAAAATTTTACGGTTCTGACAAGGCGAATGTGTTATATAAAATATTACCATACATAGAGCCGAAGTGGGGGGGGGCCAGCGCGCCAAAAAGTTACCTAATACGTTTTGCTATTTACTAAAAATCATTTATCAAATAAAGTTGTTTAACATCAAAATATATCGCAATGTTATTACTAAAACCTTAAAGTGTTTTATTATAAAAAAAAGAGTTTGTTTGTTTGAATGCGCTTGACTAATAAAAGCGAAGATACAGCGGGAAATGTGAACAAAATAAAAAGTAAACATCTCTCTGCGTTTTAGATGCGTACGCTGCGAAAACGGTTGAAGACACAAAAAAAAATGTATGAAAAAAATTCCTCTTTAAATGATCTAAAAAAATGACGGCAACACTATATGTCTATATTTTAAGATTGACTAAGAACGACGGAACCCGAACGATCGGTCGCGAGCGATGGGGTGCGACTGATGTCGTGGGCAGCTTAAATTTATAAAGGTGTAGAGGTTTTCAAAAACAAATTTGGATACCCAAAAACTCAACGCGAACGAAGTCGACACAGCTAGTAATAGTATGAAGGCCGGTCAAACAAACACTTCCCGTTTATAATGGTGTAGATTAAACATCGATCAATAAAAAGAGACGTGCAACATTTTTCTCAGTAAAGTAAAAAGGTCTTTCGGAGTCGGTCTGGTCATTTGTCGAGGCGTGGCGGTAATCAATTAGAACCGCACCTAGTCACACTATATGTTTGTCCCTCCTCATTACTTACGTTGTATTGGCGTGCGTATAGGGGCCTGGACTTTGCTCTTTTATTAACAGTATTGGGCTTAAACACTATTTACTAACAGTAAAATTATATTGTTATGATACAAGATAGGAAGCATGGAAGTCACTTAGTTAAGGTTGGCATATAACATCTTAACTAGATGCCCTGCCGACTGATTTTGACTTCTATTACAGAACCGAAACGCGATTAAACTTCAAAGCGTTTTTATTATTAGATTGTTATTTCGATATTTCTATCATCCATTTAATATCCCGTTTTCCAGCCGAAAACATGTTTTCGTTTTCAATATTTATTTATTTAATTCTTCATTGCAACAAATACAAAGTATATATACATGATTCCTTAAAAATATTCTTAAAAATACAATTTTTAAGATACATTATTCTCACCAATTATATAGTGCAATGGGCGGCCTTATTGCTATGGAGCGATCTCTTCCAGGCAACCCTTAAGTAAAATGAAATAAGTTATGTCATGGGAACGTGCAGGTCATGCGAAGCTTAACAATACACAAAAAATGAATATTATACACAACGAATTAAAATACAAAAAAAAAAAAACACGAACTAGTTTTGTGGATGGGCTATAGACAAAAAATGCTTATAGAGGAGATGCTTAAAAGATGGCAGTGACGAGGCTAAGCGGAGAATCGAAGCGAAGTTCAATATGTAAGAAATATATAAATTAATTAGAAACATGCTGATCCTAGATCGAACCCTGGAATTATTAATCTAATGAATTGATTTGGTTTTTAAATTTATACTCTAATAAAAAATGCTTTTGGTTAACGGGCTTTTAAATGCGTATGTAATATAAATCATTTTCTATCAAACTTACTTATATACTTCATTAAATTAAATCTACGACTAAGCTACTAAAACCACCAATTATTGACACTCAGCAATTCCTGGTATAACCTGAGTATGGTTTATTTGTATTATATAAACGTAAATACTAAATATACTTATAATTCGAAATAGATTGAGTTCTCAACACAAAAGTCGTTCACTTGACGCAAATTAATCGCAGTTAGATTTGAGACTACGAAAATAAACAAAACCATTCATACTTAATTGGAACAGTAAAATAAATAGAAACAATAATTAGAATCTGGAGCAGACATCCTCAAAAGCACGTTTTAATTATTCCTCAATTGCTTGTCGAAAACTTGGCGGAATCGATTTCGAGCAAAACCTTAGTTGAGTGAAAAATATACTCTTCGTTCAGCTTGGACGGTTGTATACGATTCTTGGAATAGAGGTTGTCCGTTTAATTGAAATTAAATTATTTTTTATTGTGTATATTCATTTTGTAGTTAAATAACATTTCTACTATTAACCAACTTTAAAAGATTATTCGACAATTTGAAACCTTCAAATGTTTGTTTGTCTATCCTCGACGTTCTAAGCACCAAGACTAGATGTCGAAAGCTTTGATATTGTTTTGTATTTAAAATCGTGAAATCTCTTCATTAAATTACGGTTTATAAAAATAAACGAATGAAGGAATGGTGATTTTTTGTAAAGTTAAATTTTATTAAGTTAAATCTAACACTTTAAACAGGCGAACACATTAAAAGACTTTAGTTATTAGCACTGTTTTCGTGAATACATAAAATTCTTGGTCCGCTTGTGAGGAGGGATCACTGTCAGTAGGTATCATAAGAATCTCCTTCCCCTATTGGGCATGAGGATTTCTGGGTCTGTTTCACTGATTAGTTTTAAAACAAAACAAAAAACATAGTTTTATTACTGGCAAGTAGTCGATCAGACTTCTGTGCCTCGCCCGAAACAATCTATTGTTTTCCTGGTACTTGAACCCAGAACCTCTTGTGCTTAACGCTAGGCAACGCGATTAACCAATTAACTATAGAGATGGACTTGTATTATACTTAAATACACAAAATAGTAGAGCAAATACTTCTCTAGTGTAAAATCATTTCTTAGTGTAAAATCATCTCTATGTAAAATCATTTTTAGTAAAATCATTTCTCTAGTGTAAAATCATTTCTCTAGTGTATAATCTGCTTAAACCAATTCATCTTATTAAACCAAGCGTAAGCTATAGGCGAATTTAACAAGTATCCTAATAAAACTTGCTGTAAAGTTCAAGAGGTAGAAAGTTATGCGAAATTTTCCGATTATTCGATACTATCGCTAGTTAGGTTGCGGACCGAATTTTTTGTAGCGTAAATTTTGGCGAAGGTAAACGAAACAGTTCACTGTTTCATAGCTGAAGTAAAGGGTTATATATGTTACATAGATGGCGGAGATATTTGTCGAGGCTTCTGACTCTGTATTTTTATGACAGAGGACGACAGACAAGCATATTCACTTGACGGTAGTTGAAATAACCCCGACATATAACATCTAAACAAGATGCGTTGTCAGACTAGTTTGGACATAGTGATTCGGTTATGGGGTTTGGTTTATTTTGCCTTATTCGATTGTTATGGAACTTTTTAATTTGTATTATAAGTATTATTTATCTAAGAAGACTCTTTCTACTAACTAAACTACTTTATTTTTCTCTGTGTACAATTAACGTTTTTGAATATTCCATTCAATATCCATCAAGTTTACAGGTTGCTTTGGTAAAAAACCCACGACCCCGTAGCACGAGAGACGCACCCATAAGACAATTAAATAGAATGACTTGATATGGTAGCTTACATAGGAGAGTAATATTATTATAGATAGTCAGTGAATTCAGGTCCTGCCCGTGTATATTAACTCAATTTAATATAAAAAAGCATTCTAATTTTAAATTTCTACTCGGTCATACTAGCTCACAATGTTGCAATTATTTGACCAGTGGCTCAATACGTACATTCTTCGCGGAGATACATCATTCTAAATCTATTGAAGAGTACGTATTCTGAATAATAAAGTGTGAAATATAGTGGAAAATGTTCGGTATCCGTCCACTTCAGGCGGCGCGTGTTTGTTGAGCCCTCGTGTCGTGCTACCCGCTACCAACGTACGATATAGTGATTTTTACGTATTTACCAAACAGATATTGGGTTGTGCGATTATATAAATGTTCTAAGCCTCGCGCTCGAAAGATCTAAATGACATAAAGACTATGTTATTAAATCTAGATCAGATCTAGAAGCCATAAACTGTTCTAACCTCATATACATTTTGTTTATTATGTAATGGATTAATCAGAAACAAACTAATTGATTGAAATAGAAAGAGAGAGTTAATTATTAAATTTGAAAGCTCTTAAATGTAATATATATATTTAAATATATATATATATATATATATATATATATATATATCCCTGTATACATTTAAATATATATATATATATATATATTACAGTTATTAATTTATATACGAATGAATTTTGAGCTTATAATTTTGTCTCACCAGTGTTATAAATTGTAGCAATAATTAAATAAATTAAATCAGCTCTAATTATAAGTTATGGCTATTTTAATAATAGTGGAAGACAGACTAGCACTGGAGTGCACTAGCACCTATTTTTGATTTGGACATTCGAAAATCCACACACACTCGAACAGAAATCGAATCCACTCGCTGTTAATTATAGCTACCATTAAATCAACGGGCTTATAAGCTCTCAAATATTGTTTTCTAAGACGTTAACGCGATACCGCTCGACAATCTCAATAACATAATCTAGTTACAGCACAAAACCGTTCACTTTTACGCTCGACGAAAGTTAGATCATGCATCGATGGCTTCTATCGGTTGGAGCGAGGATCGCTCGCCTGGACATAATCCACTCTAATTACTAAAAGATGTACTTACCAAGTTTGTTAATAAAGTGGATGGTTAAGTTTTGCACGAAGTTAAGACTTCGATACGAGTTAGCTGCAAAAATGTTGGAAATTCGCTGGTGTATGCGAGGGTAAGTGAAGCTTTGGGTGCGAGGAATTTAATGTGACATCATGTAATTTACCTACATTCGTTACACGGTTCGCACGATCTAAATGTTGATTAATCAGCATTAAATTACCTTTACAGTTTTGTTTACTGCACTCGTGTTTGTGTTTGTTATAATCTATACTAATATATGCAAAGAGTATGTTAGTTTTTCTGTTTAAGTGCTTCAAATCAAAAGAATGTGGTTGGTTTTCGTTATTTATCGAGATAAGTTTTCGGGTATAAATCACGCTGAGACCAGTGGGAGCGATGAAAATATTTATCATTGAGGGCTTCCGTTCCATGCAATGTAAAAGTGGACCATGAACACACAAGATGTCTATGAAAGAATCACTTCTCTTTAAATGTTTTAAAAAAATATCCCCGACAGTATATGTTAGTTTTTAAGATTATTTCACAAATACCGTAAATACTGTCTGTAGTTTATGCGAGTACACATTTAAATAAAACACTTTAACGGTTTAAAACCGTGACCACAGGTGCTGCAAAGCATTTGACATGTCGGACCGAAGATCAAATAATTTCCAAATAAGTTTAACTAATATACCTTATAGCGCGTTCTTTTACTTGTTAATACAACATATATTAACTTTATTTTTTCTATATTTATATATTTATTCAAGTATAGCAATTAAGCGTATATAATCGATATTATAAATAGCGATATACAGTGAATGAGCAAGAGATAATTGAACTTCCTTAAGAAATCGAAGATCAGAAGTTGGGCGCTTGTTCAAATGTTTCCTTCTACTTGAACACACAGCAATATAGATTACGCGTAATTAATAACTATGTTTCTGCAATTGTCGACTTTATCTGTAGAATATTAGGAAATGTTTTAGCGTGAGAGGGGTAAGGATTACATATAACTAGGCTGGTTCGGATAAGAAATATGTACAATTATCTCGAATACAAATATTTAATATTTTTTACTTTATTTAACTTGGACATGAGAAAAGAAAATTAAAAAAGGAAAAAGGCTGTCTGTAGTTTACGCGAGTACTGCAAGACTTAACGGTTTAAAATGTGTAATTTTTTAATCGCCAATTACTAATTACGACAGAACAAATGGCGATAAGCGTAGCAGTTTTTACTTTGACATTAGGATCTCCATTTTTAGTTTTTTTAAGTTGTAAAGCATCCAAAACGCCGGGCCGTAGTTAAAATATTTTTTAATAATAAATAAATTTAATACATTTCACGTTTTACGCGACGAAGGCGTCACCCTCGGTTTAGTATAGTTCGCCGGTTCCATCCGCCAGTGTCGTTTTATGACAATTTTAATAATAGATATAACTATAGTCACACTAACGAACATCAAAGTAAAGGCAGAAAGTTGAAACCAGTAAATTGGACTGATGTCCGCTGGCCTTTGACCGCTCTGGAGTGACAATTTTGCATTAGCTTGCTTCCGGTCCGCTCTAACTCTATTATTCACATACTTTACTTTATAGCCATAATTCATCCGGTTTCAAAGGTTTTAAACTATTTTATACACGTGTTGCATCCATTAAATTTCTCCCACTTCCATACATTGTAAAGACATGAAAACTGGGCAGCATGGCAACAAAGGAAAAAAAAAGTGGATTTTTTTTAAGTCCGCACTTTATTTTGTATTTCTAATATACACTGTAATTAACGCGATACATCTTAAGAAAATATTTTTTTTTTAATAAAACCCCTCAAACGGTTTTAAACAAGAACTGCGTTACTTAATCTTACATCGGGCTGTAGTTTAAATTCTTTTTCAATAAATTTAAATAATACATTTGGCGTTTTAATCCGTTAAAAGTGTTTAATTTAAAATTGTATTACTCGTATACACTATATAAAATTACTGTTTTAATCTACTCTGCTATTGGACCCTTTGTGTTATAGTAAATATTAATACCCTTAAAATAAAGGATAGTTTGTAATATTGTACGAAAATAGCATATAGCTGCAATCAAAGGCCATTACAGGATATCAGACCGCTCTTAAAAGGCAATAAAAATACCTTTTAATTTCAACTACAATTTTCCGAGTGGGAGGAAGCGAGTGTCACACAAATAAAACAATCATAGAGCTACCAGGAAGATGTTTATTATTTCTCGGCTTCAAGAACAGTGATAATTGTTGCAGTAAAGTTTTTATTAACACCGTATAATAAACGGGTTTTATTTCTCGGATACAAAAATCGCTTGTACGAAACTTTTCCAATTATAATTTGTTTACCTGAAATATTTATAATATCGTCTTGGGTATTTTTTTGATTTTGGAATACTGACATTTTGAAATTTTTTTACAGTTACAAAAATTGTGCGTATTATCTCATCTTTTTATTGTTCTAGCTGAATTTATATCGTAGATAGGATAAAGAAATGACTACATTTTTTACTTATTCATTATTGATATTTATTTGAATAAAACACGTTTGACGTCTAAAGCATATTATGTTTGCATATTATGTTGTCTATGGACAACTCCGCGCTTTTAAACATAAGTTGAGAAAAATGTTCCAGACGAGACATTATGAGACGGTACCTACCTGAAGGTTGGAAAAAATAGTTTGATATGAACTAGCCGTTCAAAAAGTACCTGTACCTAGTACAGTACACAAATAAGTAATTTCTGTTTTAACATTAAAATGTTTCGCCCATATCCGAATTCGATCCCGAAAGCGATTCGAATGACCTTGAACTGATTCTGACCGCCGTGCCGAACTCGAAACACTATAATCAAAATTGAAATTAAACGGAGACCCTTGTGTTGATTGGTTTGGCCAGGATAAAGCGCTCCATTAATGGGGCTTGGGGCCTGTTCCTGACAGTGTCATTACGGCCTAACGCGTTTTAGCCAAGACGCTTATGATTAAAAATAAGTCTTGATCTGGTAGTTTTACTCCGGAGGTTGCAAAGGGCGAACGGGGCCTAATAATTTCCTTTTATGGGCATGACTCAAGTTATAAGATTATTAGCTTTGAATAGCGAAGGCAAAAAAAAACACTTTTTTGATACAGGAGGCCAGACAAGCACGATGCCTATTTAAAGTCACGTACCCCAACCATATAATATCTGATAAGGTGATGACCTTTTTGGTTTTGGAAATCTACAAACAGCAACCGAAACACGATTAAATATCACCGTGTCTTCTGATAAAGGTGGTTAGTTAACGGGAATTTCGTTATTCCTACAACCACTTTAATATCCAGATTTCAAGACAAAGTTCAACATGTTCTGATTAATTATAAATGTTAGACCTGGTGGGGTTCGAGTCGACAACCGTTGATAATACCGTTACCCATACATTTCTACCATTACGCCAACTGGCTCGTTCTTTTGATTCAATTTAATTTTACTTTTAACTTAACTCTTACTTCCTTTAAGTGTTTCCATTATCACTTGGACCACACAACAAGCGTAGTACACCCTGACAGCGGACCCTAATCCGAACCGCTCCGCGGGGCGTCACGCTGCGTCTGACGTTTTCCAATTATAACCATTCACTATGTAACACTTTTGCAAAACTACGCCTTTATTCTTGATTAAATTGTCCGACAAAACGACAACGCTATTGATATATAGAATTTAAAGAAATTCAAGAAATGCCGTTTCCCCTACTACGTTTAGCAGCAACTGACAATTGAGTAAATGAACCACCAAGATACCATAAGATATAAGAGGAACTGAGAACGGGTAAAGTAAACCGAATTTGACAAAAACTGTCCGTGGTTTGTACGACTACAATACATTAAAATAAAACCACGTAACACGACTGCTGCAAAGTACCCAAAATGTCGGGTCCTAGTTGTGTTTCGAGTTTTAAACGCTTTTCGCGTCGAGATATTATCTGACGTAAAGCTTTCCTTGATAGACGGTCTATCTTTTAGAAAAATAATTTCCGAATAAGTTAGTTCCTGCGATTAGCGCTTTTAAACAAACTCTTCAACTTTATTAGTATAGATAAATTAAAGTAATATATAGACAAGAATAAACTTTATAATAATTGTTAATCTTTGCTCTCGAGAATACCCCGAACACAAGATAAAGATGACATTGCAACATGTCAGACGCTCCTAGACTATTCCCTAGTTCCAGCAAAATCTGAGATAATTATGCTCGATATTAAAGTTGCAGCTTCTTTGTGAGCCAGAGCTGCTTTCGACAGGTTGTAATGCCTTTTGACATTCTGTACTCGTTATTTAATATGTGCGCTTTATCCAATAATTTAGTTAAAGAGTTAACTCTACTTCTCTATTACTCTCTTCTCTGTCTACTTACTTAAGTAAACAGGCTTAAAAGTAAGTATGCTTGATTCTTTATTTTTTATTTGTACAGATAATATTGAAAAATATAATTCTTATGACGAAGATCCTATTTTATCAAAAAATATTTAATATTGGATAAGACAATGATTAATTTCGCATCCCTCCGCAGTTTACTGTACAGTGTATCTAATATATTTCGAATTATTAAATGTTAACACGCGTAAATTACAAACCGTATTAAATGTATTAATTACCAAATTTGAAAATCTTCAGTTACTGGTTAGCTGTTGAATAAAAATTTATGTAAGTAAAAAAAACCATTGAACCAGCTTGTCCCACTCTTGCGCAATTAAAATACTTCAGTTAGCTAAAAACATATCTGTGACGTCATAACATTAGCTCCAAGAAAGCTTTTGATCAAGTAATTTTGATTTTTGTGGTTAGTCTAATGGTAACAATGTATTGCTAGTAATCAGCAGTTTGTGAGTTAGATCCCAATACCAATATTCAATTTAATTTATATATTTTATGAAACTTGTCGGACTTCATCCAAATATTTCACTATTAAATAGGTGGTAGAAATATCGAAATTCCGTACAGTTCACGAACCGACTTTCAAAGATAGAGTCGTCAAGTTTAATGGCGTTTCGGTATCAGTCTGTGGCCAAATCCAAAGACAATATAGGTAAAAGGTGCATGTTTCGTCACTTCTGGGGTATTTACACCAACAATCACGTAAAACCCATGCTCGTCATTTGCTAGTCTCCGCTATCATTAAAAAAATATTTGCCAGTCTAAAAGGCTTAAAACATATAAAATAAAATGCGAGAACGCGAGGGTCCTCACAATTTCATTTCACTCGAAGGAAAATTCGCGCTCTCAATAATTCAGCGAAACTTCCATCTCTGCGAGTGTTTACGTTCAACTTGCTTCTCTTTGTGTTTACTTTAAAAGATCCTTATGTGCATTTACGTTTAATTAACTTCTCCCAGTTCGTCAACTTTTCACTTATTATTATGACAATTTTGTGTGAATGTTCACTGGGCAGCGTTTTGAATTAATTCGGGTTGGAAATTCAACTCTGGGTGAGCAATCGTTTCAACCCACGATGCTGCTAGTATGGGTTGATGGGCTTCTAGGATTACCACCAGTAAATTAGTTACAATTACTTATTGACGTATATACTATATTATTCTACATTAAAAAAAAACCACTTTAACGGTTTAAAACGCGACATATCTTAGTTGAACTTATTTAAACTTCGACCCTTTTCAATTTGAGAGCCGTATTTACAGGGAAACTAAAGTTTGAGGTTGTCCCTAATGTCAAAGTCAAATCTAAGCTACTGTTGTTTCGTAATAGTTTCTATTTCTACAGCCTGTCTGGGTCTTTACAGAACTCTAGAGTCTTCTCGTTTACTGGTATGCCATATAAAAATTAACAAAAAGTTAAACAATAGATTTCGCATTTTAAACGGTTAATAGTGTTTTATATATATGTACTGCTTCCATAAAAGTACAGACTTAACCAACTAGGTGTTTGAAAAAAAAAGAAATACTTTCATAAACAGCTAAAAATTATATTTATTCAATATTTTCATTCTATATCCTTTACTACACTGGTAAATACAATTTCTTACTACTTTTGTCATTATGCCAAGGTGAACCAAGATTAATATATAAGCAAAGTCGATCCACGAAGCCTCAAAACTGAGGCTAGGATATTAGTTAAAGTTCGCAACGGGAAGCCTAAAAATTCCCGGAGTAAGTTCAGAAACTCAGCGGAATACGTAATCTTGCTTGTTTTGATACGGTGCGATATTACTTTATAACTAGCTCTTAGACTAAGAGATGAAACACTTTTTCATCATAACGAAGCAGTTTACTTGACGTTTATTCTGAATTAGCAAAATATCATGTAACATTTAAAAACATTTCATCTATTTATATTTACTAATATATAAAGCTGAAGAGTTTGTTTGTTTGAACACGCTAATCTCAGGAACTTGTTTCGAATTGAAAAAGTAGATGTGTTGATTAGAGCATTTATGGATGAAGACTATATATAGACTATAACTTTGCGCTGAGACTCATAGAAGCGAAGATACACCGGGAAATGTGCGGTTCGAGACACCCAAAAAATATGTATAGAGGAATGACTTTTTTTTAGACAATCTGAAAAAATGTCCGCGACACTATATGTCTATCTTTTAAGATTAACTTGCAAGAACGACGGGCCGTGAGCGATGTCGTGGGCAGCTTAAATTTATAAAGACAAAAAGGTTTGCAAAAACAAATTTGGCTTCCCAAAATAACTATTCTACGCGGACGAAGTCATTGACACAGCTAGTTACTAATAAATAATGTTAGCAGTGACGGCTGTACCCTGAGTGCACTCGTGCGCTGAACCACTAAGTTGAAATACTTAAAAATGCCAAAATTTTATCTTTATTTTTAAATTACCATATAAATATAATACAAACTGCATATATAAATTGTAAGAGTCAAAATGCCTGGCGCGTGAAACAAAGGATAGTTCATAGAAATGTACTGAGAAATTAATCGGTTCTCGAGCGGCGCACGTGTGGACCGAAGATTGCCGAGAACACCCGATGTTTGACGAATTTTAACAAAAAAGTGTTTGAACATTTCGCTTTAGAAAAATGTCGTTGTATAGATTTAATGTTTAAAAAATAAACATATTTTAATGTCAATTGTTGTTTTGTTGAATTTCCTTATTAATATGTTGGTGATATTTATTCGATTACCTACTGGTTATATTATTCTGTGCCAATCTTGAATTCGACCTTTATGCAAATGAATCTACGTTAATCAAGACATACTAACATGCTAGATTAAAGATAAAGTTTTGGGTCTAAATTGACCATATTTTAATGTAGTAATTGCCAGTGGTATGATAACTTGGTTCAACTTTCACCGTTAATATTTCGACTATCGTTTTAAGGAATTTATGATTACACGTCAAATTTGTTTTTAAAACATATTTCTTTAGTAATAGGATAACAATAACAATATGTAGGTGTTATTTTAAGACATTTGTTTAAACATAAACTGAGAATTTTACACACACAGAAATATAACATAAGAATTAAAAAGTAAAAAAGACCGATAGTTCAATAGTTTTAGATATAAAATTTAAACAAAGTTAGGTAACACAAATACTTGAATTTATTTATTTTATTATTATTTATAAAACCACAAAGACAAATGAAAGAAAAAAATCTTACGTCTAATTTATAATTTAAAGGCGGCCTTATCGCTAAGCAGCGATCTCTTCCAGGCAACCTAAATTACAGGAGAAAGGAAATAGACAAAAACTTATAAGTGGGTGGGTTATAGATAATATTAATCTATGCTAATACTATAAAGCTGGAGAGTTTATTTAAAAGTTTCTAATCTCAGGAACCATTGGTTAAAATTAAAAATGACTTTTCGTGGGGTATGGTTCAGGGTAAATGTTAGGCCCGTCGTGCGAGACTTGTGAAAAAAATGCCTTCGTACTGCCGAGCATTTGTCCCGGGGTCTAATTTACTTTCCACGCTTCTTATATCAAACACTTATAAACGCCGAGACGTTTTAAGACTCATTTTAAAAGTCGGCTCAAGTGGGAATCTAATTTTGACATTATTAAGTGAAAAAAATATTTTGGAAAGCTCTTTCTTTGAGAAGCTCCAAAGACTTTACACATTCTTTTGAAAAGGTCACAAACATTTTTAATTCAGCACTTACGGCACAGATATAAATGTTTACTGAAATAAAACAAAGTTTAACGGTTTGAACGCAAAATGTATTATTTAACTTATGTTAAATATATTTTAACTATGTCCTGACGTTTCGGATGCTTTGCAGTAGCCGTGGTCACGGAGAGAACGGTTCACGTAGTTAAAATAATTTGTAAACACGTTATACTAATACATTTTGCGTTCAAACCGTTAAAATTGTTTAATTTAAATGTGTAAACTACAGACAGTATAAAGAATCTAATTAATTTATTGACAAATTCCTACTTAAAAGGCTACTTCTATTATTCATTCTTCTTCTTCATCTTACATTAAGAAATGTCATCGCAATCTTTTTTTTTGTTCTCGCGTATTAACGAAATATCCCAAAACACTCAGTATATTGAGTCTCGGATAAAAACAGGAGCTTTTCAATTTAGTTCCGCAAAGAGAACATTCAGGTGCCGACCGAATTATTCTTATGTACTTTATTTATACGCCTTCCTTCAAAGGGCCTTGTGGATTTGTTAAAAACGGTAATATACTGGGGAAAGGGCGTGCGTTTAAATATTTATCGCTCCTTTCAACCAGGTAATAAAACTATATTTAAATAAAACAGTTTAAAACGCGAAATATATTTACTTATTTTTAATTTAATAACGGGAAATTGTTCTCTTTTGTCCACGGCTGCAGCAAAGGATCTAAAATGATAGGTAATGCTTTTAACCTTTGAATTTTGGAAGCAGTCAAGATGTAATAGTAAAGTAGAATTAATTCATTTACATAGGAACTGAAAGCTGTAATAGTTTGTGCTTGACAGCTATATAATAAAACTATCATGAAGCTGCCTCTGTAGCCAAATTTTTTTTTTATGATAGAGAAGGACAACGAGCACCCTTCACTTGATGGTAATGATTATTACCCATACATTAACTATGTGTTCTCTACAAGTTGAATGCAAGAGGTCATGAGTTCCAATCTCGGGCAAACGATAGACCGTTTCAGTTTTGTTTTCAGACTCTACTACAAAAATGCACTGACCCACACACCCCCAAAATCGGGGGAAGGGGTGGGGGTTCACTATCTTGAAATACCTTGCCGATGTACAAAATAAGTATAGGCCTAGATGAGTGATGCCTTCGAAATTCACATCAGACTGTAACACGGGCTGAGTGGTAAAATAAAATCATGCGGAACGAGCAGCAGTCCTGAGGGAGCGATTAGGATGGAAGCCAGGTTAATGCATAAGTAACGATTGCGTGCTCCCGCCTTATGGACAGCCTTTTAAGAAAATTCTCCCCAGGCTCACCTTCAATGGGAGATATTCACGAGTCCTTCGCTGGAACGTATCTCGATTGTGTAATGCGAGAGTAGGCCATAACGTCGGGCTGAATTTTTCATATCTTAGTGTTGAGTTTATTTCGTTCGTTTATAGTTTATTGTATCTGATTAGATTGGGATTTAATGTACAGTACAGTGAAAGAAATACGCTCGAAATTATGTTTATAGTATTATAATGATACCAAAACCTACTTTTCATAATTGCGTTAGCAGAGTAAGTAAGTAATTATAAAAATAATAATAATTAGGTATGGCATTATTTCAGAGATATTTTTTTTGAATTTCGAACGTTTTATACCAAATGTTTTTAAAATTTACACTTTAATATACATAAAATAAAAAAAAATGCGAAGCCTTTTCAAATTTGAAATAGGTATAGTTATGCTATGCGTCTGTCCATTCAAAAAACCGATGACACAGAGGGCCCACGACCAACGAAAGTTAGTATTATATGATAAGAAATTCCTAATAGTCCTTATATCATTAACAGACATAAAGGATTATGTATGGGACGTAACTTAATTGGATCCCCCTCAATTGGAATGGACAAAGCAAGATCAGCCATTATTAAAATTGAATATATGCCTCCAGGGGATAATTGTACCATTTTATTATCCGTTGCAATATCGTGATGGACCTCTGATTAGTCCGGATTGGACGGTATTATGTTGCCATCGCTTTGTTTTCCCGTTGCAGGTATTATTCATTTATTAAATGAAGATTATAATATAACGATTCTGTAAGGGATTTTTGTTTGTGCTATTTTTAATAGATGACAGAAAATTACGAGGCTTACTTGTGCTGCCGACCTAGTTTGGTTTTGGAAATTTTTAAGTTCTAGTTTTTTACAGACTAAAACCAAAACACAGGGTCTTAATTCCTCTATAGATGTCGGTGAATATACAGGCTTTTCCAGATAAATTTACAGACATTATGTTTCAATTACCATACCAAATTAATAAAATCAATATTGAATATCAAATCGATTGACCGCGCATTTTGCTCTGACGTTTATTGTACATTTAAAAAAATGACAGTAGGGCTCCGCAACAAGACATGTATGACTACATACTCGTTCATAGTGCGCGCTAATACATCAATATATCGATAATAATAATTATAATGTGTGGGTGTGTGAATATTAATAATAAATATAAATAATATAATCAAAATATATTTTAAATAAATGTGCGAAAGACACTACGACATGTTTCAAATAAAATACGAATTGATTAAATACTGTCTATAGTGTACGTGAGTAGTACACATTTAAATAAAACACTTTAACGGGTTAAAACACGATTTTTAAGCCCGTGACGACGTTTTTGTCTCCCATTGACCATGGCTGCTGCAAAGAATCCGAAACGTCGGGTCGAAGTTAAAAATAATTTTCAAATAAGTTTCACTAATATATCGCGTTTTAGACCGTTAAAGTGTCTTATTTAAAATACAAATGTATTTCTGAAACATCTTAGATCCGGTGGCATAGATTCCACGTCTTATTGATTATAACCAATACATTGTCGCTACCGATACCGTTGATGAAGATAATACAATATTATACAAAATATTAAATAATAATTAAATTTATAAACTAAACGTAAAATTTGTGCAAGCTTTTGTTTTTATTGTTTAATGCCGAAATATATCTTGTCTAATATAGAATGATTATATATAGATATATTAGACAGAGTATAGTGTCAAATGGTGACAGGTTAATACACAAAGCGATAGTCGCGCGCCGCGTCTTCGCCCCGGTACGCCGCGAGTAATTCAAAACATTAATTTTCCTAATGGACGTTTGCTAAGAGACAGAACGAATGTAGTCAAGGTGTCTCATGGTATAAACAGAGCCCCGTCTTAATTAATTAAAATGCAAGCCGACTATACCATTCCACCTCGCCGCCTGTTCCCGATTGCCTCTTCTGAACTAAACGGTTCTATGTGTTGTTTTTAAGCGGTTTATAATGACACTCGCGGCGTGGATTGGGGCTGGAGTTTGCAATTACTGTAATAATTTTCGTACGTATTTAAATTGAATTCTTTAACGGTTTCAAACATGTAATGTATTAGTTAAGTTAACTTATTTATTGTACTTAGAATCCGAAACATCGGGCCGTTTTAGAAGTTTGTAAATAAGTTTAAATAATATATTTGGCGTATTAAACCGTTAAAAGTGTTTTATTTAATTATGTCCTACTCGCATGAACTACAGACAGTACTTTATTTTCGTAAATTCAAATTGATAATAAGTGTATAATGGTAAGAATAGTAGAATAAGTTGTCGTTATTGTAAATTAAAAATCTTTTTATAGAAAAATTGATGACGCAAAGCTTTGAAAGCACCCAGCGTTATGTTTAAAATCACTTTTAAGGATAGGTGCAAATGTCATTGGATTGCAAAAAAAATGACGATGACGTGTGCAACTCGATAGCTCAATTGGTTGGAGCAGCAGAACGGAACGAACTCAATAAGTTTGTTAGATTTTTTATGAATTAATAATATATAATATTTAACAAATGGAAAATAATAAAACTTTCAAGTGGAATTGGAATTGAATTTAAATGACTGAGGCAGACTTCAAAATTGAACCACAGCGATCGTTCTGTTCTACCAATGGAGTTTTATCTGTGTTGCCAGGTTTTGAACGGTTGGTATAAAAACCAAATATGTCTGTTAAAGTATAAACATCTACGTCTCTACTCGAACAGTGTTAGAGTATTATTTTTATTGGCTTTCCTATTATGTTCCTAGAGCAACATAGTCGGAGGCACTTCGCAAGTTAGGCGACAGGTGCAACATCAATCTTGCGCGATGTAGGAATGTGACACGGCATTATAAATCTTATTGAAGATACGTCATCCATCACGCGAAGGAAATGAAGTGCCTTATACGGGTTACGTGTTATGTTAGTTGGGTTACATTGTTTTGATGCGTTTTCATGCTGAACAAGTTGGTTTTATTTAAATAGAACACTAACGGTTTAAAACACGATGTATATTAGTTAAACGTATATGAAAAGTATTTTAACTACGGCCCGACGTTTCGGATGCTTTGAAGCAGCTGTGGTCACGGGGAGACCGTACGGGCCGTAGTTAAAATAATTTTCCAATTAGTTTAACTTTATACATATCGCGTTTTAAACCGTTAAAGAGTTTTATTTTAATGAATACTACTCGCGTAAGATATAGACCATATTTAAGTCGGTTTTATGTTAATTGAAATCGAACCCGTTGATTATAAGTCATACATTACGTCTACGTTCAAAGCCATAATATTAAATATATCATACAGCGTTCCTAATCAATACGTTGAAAATAATCGACCATTACCTGTGGGACTCAGTAGCTCGATTGGTTAGAGCACAGAACGCTGACGACACCGGTTCCAGTCCTGCCCCAGTCATAGTTTTTTTCGTATATAAAATCGATTTTAAATTATTTATTTAGTGCCATCATCCAACACTTGAAAAATATGGAAGTCCTAATTTTTATATAAAACAAATGTATTTTCGAACTCGAACCGTTTGGGGTTGAAAAGGGGTCTTTAAAGAGTGATAAATTGTATTACTATAACTAAGATAATGGGTTCGAACCCTGGTTTAACAAGTTTCTAAGCATTATATAATTTAATAATTATTATAATTCGGTTTACCCCAGTCATATAATTCTTAGCCCGATGTAGTGTCGATCTATTTTAACCATTGGATGTTTAAAGCTTTGTTGTCGTAGAGAAGATTGCAAGGACACGTGCAAAATGAACTAAATAAACAATTCTAGATATTTTTAAGAAAGATTACAGCGACTTAAATTCTTATTTTCGTCTGAGACTCAATAGAGGAGCCCCCGTTCCACAACATACACTTAAGCGACTATTAACGAAGCGTTCCGTGAAAAAACAACGTTCGTATTTTTGTAAAAACAAGGGAGTTTCGAGTTGCATTCGCTTTTAAAACTACGAACTCGCGTTTTCTCGGTGACCAAAGAAAATGATGTTAAGATTACAAAAGTATAAAAGCTAGCGCGGAAGAAAAATGTTTGTCAGAATATCGTTCTGAGGTCGAAGCTTGCGCTTGGTTCGTGAAAATCGTGAAAGAGGGAATTGTGCATTTTTTCCTTTGTGACCGGCGAAACTCGAAAAGTGGGAACTTATTTTGTTCAACTTTAATAATTACATGGAAGGAATGAACTGAACATGTGAAACATTTGTTTCATACCATATTAATGAAATATTCTATATATAAATACAAAATATATTTCAATTGTAACTGAATTTTTTTCATGTGAAATATTGATTAAGTATTGTCTGTAGTTTACGCGAGTTCACATTTAACTGTTTCAAAAGCG
Source organism: Leptosia nina (assembly GCA_963661955.1). Classification (NCBI taxonomy): domain Eukaryota; kingdom Metazoa; phylum Arthropoda; class Insecta; order Lepidoptera; family Pieridae; genus Leptosia; species Leptosia nina. The sequence goes on from CAVLEF010000011.1 coordinate 7,093,089, forward strand.
AAATGTTATTACTTATCTACATTGAAACAATTTGTAAATACGTTTAGTGAATACAATTCGCGTTTTGAACCGTTAAAAGCGTAAAATTACAATTCGATTAAATACTGTCTATAGTTTACGCGAGTAGTACACATTTAAATAAAACACTTTAACGGTTTAAAACGCGATATATTAGTTAAACTTGTTTGAAAATGATTTTTAACTTCGGCCCGACGTTTCGGATGCTTTGCAGCAGCCGTGGTCACGGGGAGACTAAAGATGGAGGATGTCTCTGACGTCAAAGTAAAAAATTGCTACGCTAGCGCCAACTGTACCGTCGAAGTTGGTATTTGGCGAAACTGGTCGGGTTCTTACAGAATTGACTAAAGGTGTCTTCGCGTTTGCCGTCGGGCCGAAGTTAAAAATCATTTTCAAATAAGTTTAACTAATATATCGCGTTTTAAACCGTTAAAGTGTTTTATTTACAATTTGATGTTATACACTGAAAGCTAACGACATTGAATTTTAAGTAAACTGCTTGTGTACATTGATGGACAAATTCGATTATAATGACCAGTTTACGGTGGTTCAATTGATAAGCTCGGTGTAGTCAGCTGTTCTTGTCCCGGTTTTGTAATCGTGCCAAAAATTGGAAGAATTTTTTTTGAGTTAAACTAACAAACGTATAACAAAGATTAGTGTTTTTCAGAAATCATTAACGTATATTACCAACTTTGCAATTAAGTCTCTTTCGTTGGCTCTCTAACACAAGAAAGCTTTCCACAATGTTCCTTCGTCGGTTTCTCAAAGGCGGGATCTTGACGCTAGGATACAAACTACATAATTTTCCGTTCCTCGCTTATATTTTTATTGTAAAATTTGATTAAATTTTTTGACTTACAGAGGAGAAAGTTACCGACTATAAGCATATTGCCAAAATAAAAAATGCAGTCGATCCCGACTTCGCAAGCTTCATTCAGATATTACTATATCTTTCTAACATAAATTTGTAGTTCTAAGGGTTCAATTTGAAGAAATTTCTGTTAGAAAGAGGTGTTAACATATTATTATCGATATCAAATATTTGGCCTTATCAAAGTATAGCAAAAGTGTATGAAGCATTAAATATAAATTTTATTTTAAGTAAATAATAATTCTACTTACTATGATTGTTATATATATACATACATATTTATACGCGTACTAACATTTAAATACTGTCTCTAGTTTACGTGAGTAGGCCTAGGAACATTTAAATAAAATACTAAGCTAAATATTTAGCTCTCGTTTATAACGTTTTAGTTTGATTTATTAGAATTTTGATACGCGACTGATTTTGTATTTTTTTGTTAGAATTTTTCATACATAATTGGTTTCACAAGAAATATGCTTTCACATGTAGAAAATTGAGTTAGGCTTATTCCAAATTTAAATAGAACTAGTAGCTTCTATAACAAGCCTAGGCCTATAACTTAAATAAAACAGGTTCAATGTTAGTCGCGTAAAAAAAAGTTTGCTATAATTATCTAAGAGTGGTCATTTACTTTATCGCCTAAATAAACAGGCTATATACATGGCTCGATTAAGGATTATAAAGTGTTGGCGAAGGCTTTACGCACATCTAAAGAACGCGTGATGTTTGCGCCGCGTCGGCTCTAAGCGGGCTTACTTCAAAGTTAGCAGAATCCTTAGTACGTGACATAATTATCTTAGGCTCGGTACGGTTATATCTGTCAATGAATATTGCGAAGTCGGGATCGATGCAGAATTTAGTTAGGATTCCAAATTTGCTTACGTCCATAGCTTCTCCTGTGTAAGTCAATGGCCACCTACCATTTACATAAAAAAAGTTTAAACGGTTTAAAACGTGAAATATTTATACTTATTCTAACTACGACCCGTCTTTTTCATACCTTATCAATGTTGAAAGCGTTCTTGAGTTAGGAGCTACGGAGCTTGCTTACTAAGGTTTGATTATTATTACACTCGAGATAAGTTTCCCGAAATATGAAGTGTAAACCACGTGAATACTTATAATAAAAGCAAAGATTTGTAACAATAAACGTCATTCAGCATCCGAAACATCGGGACGTAGTTAAAAATAATTTTTGAACAGGTTTAGCTATTAATATATCGCGTTTTAAAACTGTTAAATTTTATTGCGTGACATGTATGAAAAATATTTTTCTAACGTTTTACTATTTATCTAGTTTAACTTAAGATTCCTTGCACTTAACGAAACACTAAGATATGCAGTTACAGTACGTTTATAGGTATTATAACATTGGGCAATTGGAGATGCTCTTCAGGCTGTGTAATTTTTGCTTTCATCATTCAAACAAAGAATTAACAAGTAATGTGTCCGAAAATGACGGAATAATTAATAATAATTATACTTAATACAGTTTTCGAGGGATGTCATACCAGTAAGCGGATTCAAAGATAAAATGAGATATGTCCGTTTCTGAGCCGAGAACAATAGCGTACGGACGATGGCTCCCACTTTGCAGAGTAAAGGAAAAGATGAAGTTTAGATCTATAAGCCATATTAAGAAATATATCACCACGTTGTAATTAGCCTTTAAGTTGTATTGTCTTGTAAATATTTGTTGTTCAAGCAACACTTTTGCATTGTTATTTTGTTAAACTAATGACAAGAAAGAAAGGCATTTAAAATAGGTTACAAATTATCCTAATTTTTGTTTGTAAAAAGTCCCCTGGACTATTTTCTTTTAATCTCGAAGAAAAAAAAAACATTTACTGTATGACAAATAATAAGAAAGGCTACAAACCGTTATACATAGTAATAAACAAACTATAATAGCTTCATCAGTCTCTCTTTACCCTGCACAAAGCCGTTTTGTCCTCTGCTACATAACTATATTAATATATAACTGTTAAATGTTGCCATTGTTTGTGGACAAATTGTCAGAGACGTAATATTCTATTCATGTTTACAGGTGTAGAACGTTTCAGTAATTTTATATTCAAATCATTTTCGTTTCTATTCAGGGCATTTAATTAAGTTTATGTGAAAACCGCGGAAAAAAGTCTACAAAATTTGTAATATTAATTTATTAGGTAACGAAGTGCTACGAACGCTACGAGTGCTACGAAGATGCTACGCATGCTAATGCAGGTAGCTAAACTTTGACGGTATTAAACGTGACATGGTTAATTTATTACGAAAAGCATATATACGAATTAGTGTAATCTGTGCTGCTAATAATATTGAAGTTAACTTGAGGAGATAAAATGTACCTTAAATATTAAAAACTTATGTAGATGATATGATTGAATTTTCCTTTTTAAATTATTGTTGTTTAATTACGCATTTCTCTGGTTTAAGTCTACTTTAATTATTTTTATATCTTACCTTCTTTATAACAATATAGTTTAAATCTTTAATTTAAATAAATAATCGTCACGTAAGTTGTATTTTAGTTTAAAGTTTTATTATGTATAGTCCTTTTTAATAAACCTTGCATCATGTCTTCAATTCTTTACCCGTTAATAAGGAAACCTGATTATAAAATTCCAGTTATTATTACAAAAATGTTTTTAAACTTTTCTATTTGCCCTATGATATCGAATACCAGAACTATCAATATTATTTCAATGCTACTTATAATTCACGTCACACACTGCGTTTTAATTGTTTGTGGCCTACGTGACCCGGCGATGGATACGAGTCCATTTTTCCAAATCTTTGTTACGTGATGTTACATACATTATTTTCAACTCCATACAACCTTTTTTTGTGGATTTACCGCGTGTAAATATTACATCAATTATACTTTTATGAAATCTGTTTCCTGGCCAATTGTAGTTTAATTATTAGACCATAAATAAGTTTTTGAAGAAGATCAAACGTATTCTGTGAACTTACAAATAACTATACTCAGAAGTATTGTAACTGTATTGTAGGTAGTTAAGTTTAGTTAACTGTACTTAGTAAGTCTTACGTCTTATATGATGATTACATGCAAAAAATTATTCAGAAAATTTACTAATATATTTGTTATTTACTATGTAAACCTATGTATATATGATATGTAAGTATAAAAATACTTAGAAATCATCAGTCTGGTAGGACAAAAATGTATTAGGAAATTATTTTAAAGATATTTGTAATACTTGAATACTTCGTTGGAATGTGATTTCAACCTAAACATCTGCCTATTAACCGGCAACAGGGCTGTCGGTTCAAATCCTCTCTCGAGTCGTAATTTTTTTCAATTAATTATCGATGTTTAATTTGTATTGTGCCACAATGTGCCACTCGTGAAAAATGTTCTAAAACATTATACTTAAGTACTTACGTATATGTACATAGCAACATTAATATATTTATTGTTAATTACAAATGATGGAGTGATTTATATTAAATATTTAAATAATATTCATCAATAAAAAATACTTTCAATTATTTCAAAGTAAAAATATCTATTAAACTGTGTTGTATTAAAGAATGTGAGTTTTTCCCAAGTTGCTATGTATACAGCTAAGGAAATAAACTTAGAAGTCACTTGAAATGTGCAAGTGAGTGTGACTAGAGACCAGACGTGGGCCAATGATTACATTAACAAGTTGGCGAGGAACATTTACACACGGAACCGGCTAAGACCGGTATCAACTTAGCTATTTATAGACTACAAGAAAGATTTCAGTGACTTCTCACTGAATTTTTCAGCTTTTATCAGATGTTTAAGTCTAAAACAAATTCAAAGGACAAAAATTCAACACAAAATTAAAATAAGTGTTATCTGTTTGTGTGAATTGGTTCAAAACGTGAAATATATTTATTAATTTATTTTTTCAACCCAACTAAACTACCAAGACGCAAATGTCAAGTCATAGCTAAAATATTTTACTTAATACATTTCCTGTTTAAACCCGTTAATAATGTTTTCTTAACATATGCACTCCTATTTAGGATACAATTATACGTAAATATAATTATGTTAATAGAACTTCATTATAGTAGCAACATTAAGCATTATAATTAAAACCTGAAATGTGTCCTAATTTTATTTAAAAATCGATGTTGATTAGTCCTAGTATTTCAGTGTCCTGCCTGGCCGAAATTATAAATATTACCTAATATTATTACTTATACCCTCTACCGCTAAAGCAATGCTAAGAATTGAAATTAGTTTAAAATTGAATTGAAAAATAGGCATTCTGTTATAACACGCTAGTCTCCATAAACCGGTTATGAAATACCGATATAAAGGTACATCTAACCGGTTTTAACTAGTAATCTGCGTGCAATGACACAGTGATGACGGAACACGGTTAGTGGCGCTGTCGGGCGGAACAATTGCATCTTCTCAGATATATATATACGTAGGATATATCGTTCCTGAGTGCTTGCACTGTTGAAATTTCTTCACGTTCGCTTAAATTGAGAGAAACATTCATAGATTTGTATTAGATGCCGTTTATAACGCTTCACATTCTATTTTTATAATAAAATAACTAAAAATATTGTCAATAGTTAACGCAATTTTATCACATTAATTAAACAACTTATGAATTAAAATTAAAAAAACTTAATATACATTGTATAAGAGTTCCTCGACTGTTTTGTAAAGATATTTCGGTTTTACAGATGTTTCGCTGTCATAATTGAGAACAAAATCTCAAATATGACGGCTGAACAGCTTATACAAGCCACTATTTAATGTTTTAGTCACCAATAATAGATTTCGCATATTAAACCGTTAATATAATTTTAAAGCAAGTAATTTTTTTCGCATACTGTGTGATAACGGCAATTTTAGCTAATTTTAAAGGCTGAGTAGGAAATCTAAAACGTCGGGTCTTAGGTATGAATTATCAAATATCAATGTCACGATTTATAAGCTTCAGTACTTCAACTTCTTTTGTCTCCTTTAAAAATGTATTATTTTATATTATATATGAAAAAATAATGCATCTTCTATTTAATCTATCATTCAAAGCATCCGAAATGGTAGGCTAGTATGTCATAAGTTAAGTAATATATTTCGCGTTTTAAATCGTTAAAATAATTTTTAATGTCTACTTTTTGCATAATCTACAGATAATGCTTACATAATGTTTAAATTTCCTATAATATTTCTAAGTGAGATCTTGAAACTCACAGACAATATTGTGCGAACTTTTTTCTTGAAACGATAATTAAATTCGAGTTTCAAAAGTTGTATCATTGTAGTTTCAAGTTAACGACTAACTTAATTAGGCGCCATAACTTGCTTTAATTTTTTCTTAATCACCGATTGCACCAGGTACGGCGAAACTTTTTTATTCTTATTTCATTTTCTGCTTAGCCAAGCAAAGGTTTTAAAGGTATTATAGAGTAATTAGACTGTATTATATGATAGAAATCTGTTTATTTCACTAACTTCATTCGATACATTTGCAATAATTAATCTATTACATTAAAATAAAACACTTTAACGGTTTAAAACGCGATATATTAGTTAAACTTATTTGAAAATGATTTTTAACTTCGGCCCGACGTTTCGGATGCTTTGCAGCAGCCGTGGTCACGGGGAGACTCCCCGTGTTAAAAATCATTTTCAAATAAGTTTAACTAATATATCGCGTTTTAAACCGTTAAAGTGTTTTATTTAAATGTGTACTACTCGCGAAAACTATAGACAGTATTTAATCTATTACATGTTTAATTTATATTTATATTATAAATCTGAAGAGTCTGTTTGTTTAAACAAGCTAATCTCAAGAACTACTGGTTTTAATTAAAAAATATTTGATTAGTGAATTTATTGAGAAAGGTGGCAAGGTTGGAGGCATTAGACATGACGCTACATCCAATAGGACCGAAGACACAGTGGGGAATGGGAGTAAAACGGGGAAAATTATTCATCTTAGGGATTCGATTTCGTGCGCTGCGAAAGCCGTTCAAGAAATTGAAAATATGTATTCAGGAATGATTCCTTTTTAAACGAGTAAATTTTAAAAATATCCGTTATGGGATATGTCTATCTTTCAATATTAACATGCAAGAATGACGGGATCGGAGATATTCAAAAATTTTGATGGCTTAAAATAACTATTCTACGGGTTCGACATCGCGGGCACAGCTAGTCCTTTCAATATGTCTTAGTTTTACTTATTTTTGTTACAGGCATGGCATTGATTTTTCACTTCCATGCCGAAAATATTTATTATATCCCCGGGTCTTCAAATCAGAATGTTTTAGGCTTAACGAAATGCTTGGCAATTATTTTTTATTAATAATCATTTATTATTGTGCTACGGTAGCAGTCTCACATACAATTGATGTCGCGAACAGTCAACGTTGTCTTTGTATGGGGTATTATATAAAATGAGCAATCCCGTTAAACAATGTTCATGCATTTGCCCGTTTCCGGGAGCCAAGTTTTTCTCAGAGACGTCCATCAAAATAACGTCCCCGCATTAGTCATGTGTCTGAAGTTTCTTTTTATTTGATTTTCTTGATCTCCTAACCAGCTGAGGAAATGTTATTTATACCTGCTGTTTCGCTAACATAAAGATACGTATGGCATATTTATTTTCATGGCAAAGAAGGACAGATAACATGAAGTTCACTGGATGGAAGGTAAAATACCATAGCCATATTACATCTGACTAAGATCAAGTTATTTTATTTTGAAAACTTGGGAAACCATAGACTGAAACTAAAGTATGATTAACGAAATACCGTTTGTACCGGTCACGGGGAAACATTCGAAACGTAGGGCCGAAGTTAAAAATAATTTTCAAGTTTAAGTAATATATATCGCGATTTAAACCGTTAAAGAGTTTTTTTTTAATGTGAATTACCACTTTTACGCTTTTGAGTAAAAATTCGATACTTAGCCTTAATTTAATATCTAGAAAGAATATATTTATGTACCGCCTCTGAAGCTAAATGACTAAAGGTATTGCATTGAGCGCGAGAGGTTCGAATCTAGGGGAAACAATAAATTGCTGGGAGGGGAGCGGGGAGGGCACAGAAGATCAGAGTCTATAAATAAATCTGGTCAGTGAAACGGACTCTGAAATGTGTTCGTCCCAAGCCCCACGAGAGGAAAATGGATTACAAATAATCTCTTCTACTACAGGTTAAAAAATCAATTCTTCTCTGGGGTTTGGGGGGGTGAAAAAAAAAAAAAAAAAATTTTTTGGGGGGGAAAAAGGGGATATTTTTAAAAATTTTTTGGGGGGGGGGGGGGGGGAAAGGCCGGGGGGGGGGGGGAAAAAAAAAAAAAAAATTTTTGGTTTTAAAAACGGAAAATTTTTTTTTTAAACAATTCTTTTTTTATAGGTTCAAGAATCAATATATCTTAAGTTCAGTGAAGTTATGGATTTTAAGGTTCCATTCATTTTCAATAGCAACAGGTTCTTCTTGTCGTGATAAATTATTTTATCCCCGTATGTATCAAACCCAACCTTTTAAGTGTTGGTTGCTCATTATATCGATATCGATAATAACTAAGTAGGAATATGTGTCTTACTGTTGTTCAAATAGATATTAAATAATTATTATGAGTTAAAACTTTAAATTTAACTTATAATAAGAATTTAGACTAGATTTTTTGTTATGGTTTTCGAATTTGTATATGACGTCATATTTTATTTCTTTGGAATTAAACTGAAATGTTGAGATTTTTGCTTAATCATAGAAGCTTTTCTTTATTTACAGACCTTTCATATTGCTAATCATTACAACATTATAAATGAGATTAACAATACATTATAACACTTTAATGGTTTGAAACGCGATACATATTATTTAAGCTTTGGCCCGTCGTTTCGGATGCAGAGAAATTCGTGTTTAAACCGTTAAAGTGTTGTATTTAAACATTCTTCAGTTGTTAAAAGTGTTTTATTTACATGCGTACTACTGGCTTAAATGCTGAGGAAAAATTAATGTGATTGTAAACTTGACTAGCCTCTTATCATATTCAATTTAAAAATCCGTAGCATGCCACAATCGTCAAACGCCCGTTATTCATTTCGCCTGGTGTTAGCTGGTGATATAAGGCTTTTATTGGGCTACCTTCGGTTTTTAATTGAATCGTTAAGTTAGATTGATTTGTAGGCCTGACTAATGTTGCCGCTAGAATTTAGAGCCATTAATTTTGCTTATAAGGCTTTAGTGGTAATAAAAATTCACTTTCATTGCCCCGTATTGTTTTATTACTATTAATAGTAGGTGTTATAATTTATTGAGTTTTCGAAACACTAAGCTTGGTGAATTCATTTAACGTAAATATACTTGAAAAGTCGCCGACGCGAGTAGTTAAATGATTATAAAAGTTCAAAAATTTATATTAAAAACAAAAAAAATAGTTATAGTGAGACAGGGCACAAATGTGTATATGGGTGGGTGAAATAAATATATACAGTAAAACACATAAATGTATTTTTCCACGCCCCACCATAAGAGATTTAACTATGATATAACTTGGATGCCTAATGGTACCAATGTATATCTATTAATTAATGAGACGTGGGTTGGATCCATTTGGTTCCAACATATTTTAACTGTTTAAATAAAACACTTTAAGTTTAAAACGCGATATATTATTAAACTTATTTAAAAATATTTTTAACTGGCCCGACGTTTCGGATCTTTGCAGCAGCCGTGGTCACGGTCTTCCCTTAACTAATATATCGCGTTTTAAACCGTTAAAGTGTTTTATTTAAATGTGTACTACTCGCGTAAACTATAGACAGTTGTTTTAACTGATTTCTAGGTTTTTCTCTACTTCGACTCGTATGGAAATCTAAATTTTAAATACATGGTAATATCTAAATTCCGTCCGATTCACGAACCACTGATTTCAGAAGAAAAAGTGATGAAGTTTGATCGGGATTTGGTTTCAATCTGTAAATTTCCGTATATATAGAACTAAAATAGGTCGACAGCGTAATTTGTTGATGTTAGACGATGTTATATGACCGGGGTATTTTACCTTCCATAAATGAACCAAATACCTGCTATCTGTCTTATTAGAAAATACGAAGATATAAAGTATAATTCCACATGAAAAAAGATTGTTCGTAAAATGTTGATAGAAAAAGCTAAGCCTCTTTATCGATAACACATCGCCCACCTCTACTAAACAAGAATAACTATTTCGTGCGCCTTTCACATCTCATTCGAGTGAGGAAATAACGAGTCATTCTATTATTATATCTGAACAAAGAAACCGCCACATGTTACCGATTCAGCTTACGTCATCTTATATTATTGGAGTCAGATAGTAATTCACTCACGATATTTTACTTCCTTCACGATCAAGTAAGATTTTGCATTTTGATGTAGGATGAGCGAGATCTTGTATAACAAGAAATGATTTAAGGGTATTTCTGTGCTTAATGTGTCTGAGGTCTTCGTAAAAGTTAAATGGATGTGACAACTAAGATTCCACTATTAAAAAAAGTGGATTATAAATTGAAAAAAATTACGACATGGGCAGGACTTGAAACAGTGTAGGTAAAATATATATACTAATATTATAAAGCTGACTGATTCATTGAGATAGACATTAGGCTATCTATATAACATCACAAAAAAATGTGAAAAAAATGTCCGCGACACTAACACTCTTATTACAAATCGAAGAGTATCTCTCAAACCTGGTTTAAACCCTTATTTACTTGAAATCCTACAAAACGAAGTTTTACGTTCGTACTGCACTAATTATGGTACTACTTTAGAACAAGTTTTTTTTTGTAATAAGGCCGTAAAGGTCTATCTTTTAATAATAACTTACGAAAACCGTTTTTATAGTAATTATAATTCGTCGGAATATGTCACATGGCAAAAGAACGTTTGCCTGCTCAGCTATTAAATTATAAATAAGTAACTGCTTTTTGAACCGTTAAAATTGATTTATTAATCGCGTAAACTACAGGCATTACTTTGCGCACCCGTTTTTATATATTGCGACGTTTATTTTATTTAGAATGTAACATGATAAAATGATATTGGCATTATAATTCGATTCCTTTCTATTTGCGTAGGAGCGAGCGGGACGGCTGCCGGAAGTAGCGGAAGTGCATCGCGGCGGAAGTCGAGTGGATGGAAGCAATTTGCGTGCCCGGTGCCGCTCAGACTATTACACGTTTCTTACAATATAAAGTTTGCTATTGAATTCTATATCGCTGACAATTAATATTCTATGTTTAAAATGTGAATAAAACCTATACTAATATATACAGCTGATGAGTTTGTTTATGTGCGGTTCAAGATATCTAAAAAATATGTAAGAATTTTTGGCATATTGACATAGCTAGTAATTACATTATTTACGCGAGTAATACACATTTAAATAAAACACTCTAACGGTTTAAAACGCGATATATTAGTTAGACTTATTGAAAATGATTTTTAACTTCGGCCCGACGTTTCGGATGATTTGCTGCAGCCGTGGTCACGGGGAAACGTCTGGCCGAAGTTAAAAATCATTTTCAATAAGTTTAACTGATATATCGCGTTTTAAACCGTTAGAGTGTTTTATTTAAATGTGTATTACTCGCGTAAACTATAGCCAGTATATATTTATAATTAGCTTTTTTAGTTTGCTAGTTAACCAGATTTAATTATTTCAATTACCGTCGTAGTTAGATTTAACCGATGCACTACTACTATAGACACAAGAGTTAAAGGAGAATAAAGTCTGAATTTAATTTCATTCAATAGAACGAAATCAATCAGAATCGTACACCAATAAAGCGATATATAAATAAAAGGCATAGAACAATAGGATTTTGTTAACACCATAACTGAATTCGTAGAAGCACTCGAAAATAATTTCAGAATACGGCTACAATGGCCCCGACCGCCATTGTTTTGGGGCCTTTCAGGGAACCGCGTCAATACAAAGTTTAATTATGTGTTTCATAGAAAATCCGGGACGGTAAGCAGATTTGCTGCTATTCATTATATCGACGCGTTCGGGACGAGGTGCGTAGATATTTCGCTTATAGTAATATAACTAATTCTATTTGAGGATTTTTCACAATTAACGAAAACCCCACCCCAGTAGTGCACGAAGGTAACGGTATCGTTAAAAAGTGGAAGAGAGGTATTATAAAACACTTTATCTTTTTTAAAAATAAGGCACCATTTGACGAGCTTACAATTAATTATATTATAGAAGTTTGGCATTCTACTTTGAACGGTTTATATCGCGAAGTATATTTGCAAGTGCCCCGTGACTACGCCTGTTGTAGACCATCCATTAGCTAGATCCACGCATTATGCAAACTTTTCACATTGCGTTTAAAAATTTATAAAATACTTTAATTTTAATAAAAAACAAGTTTATAAAATACTTTCTGTAGTTTACGTGAGTATTTAAATTAATATCGCGTTTTAAACCGATAAAGTGTTTTATTTAAAAGTTTATATAAATTAATATTTAATCGCAACTCTGTTTATTATTAAAGCAAAGTTTAGTAAAACTTTATTCGATCGAAAGTACAGTGAGCGTACACACAAGGTGTGTTCACACAAAAAACAGAACGATTCAACGAAAACAACACGCGGTTTAAAAAATAATCCTATTCCCGTATTAAACAAACTACAGGGGACAGGTGTAAACATGTTGAAACAAGACAAAGTGTGTCCACACGCGTTTTCCCACGCTCCCGACGTTTTTTAGCACACAATCAATTACAAATTGGAATGAAAACAGATAAAAGAAAACGTTGCGACCCAACGGGCTGTGAAAAACTTTGCCACTTCTATTGCTTGAATTATTGTTTTGTTTGGAGTTTTTCGAGTTTTAATATCTTACGTTTTGGATGGACGAACTTTGTATACTTGGGTGGTAGGAAATTCGCTTACTAAAGTTGACGCTCGTAGCTCATAGGCATTTTACCATCTATCAATTGAGCACTGTCTGTCATCTTATGTCAATATTATATTCAGTCAATGTTATTGAAATATTTGCATTTATAGTTGATTATAGCGTGACCACAACTCCTGCTAAGCATGTTAAATTAAGTTTAAATGAATTAAGAAATATATCTCGTGGTTTAAACCGTTATTATTATTTTATTTAAATTTATAATAAAGTTATATTTTAAAGTCAGTCTTTAGTTTTAAGTTAATTATAAAATCACATTAAGTGTGTTTAATGTAATCTTATCAAATAAACCATGGACACGTATTTAGTGGTACATATTGATCTAAACTTTTTGAACATAAATTACTTGAAATATAAAATGTAACAGAGTAGGGGGATACCTTTTTTCAGAGGTAAAAGTAAAATAAAAATCCCAATAAAAGTAAAAATGAAATATCCCAGTCAACAACTAAACTATGAGCTGTCTACCTGTATTGGTATATTCGACGCTTATGCTTAATAGCAATGCATAATATAAAAACTTGGACTGCTGCATTTAGTCCAAAATTCCTCGTATTTGGTGTAACGGTGTTTTATTTAAAATAAATGCCCTTTTTCTAAAATGCTTATAAATGAATTAACTCTTCAACAAAACAACGCAACGCTCCATAAATTATTATCATCAGCCATAATGTAAATGAGCGCCGTCGATTCAACACTAACGTGATTAGACGTCTGAGTCTATCATAAATTTGAGCCCCACCGCGATGAAGTGAACTTGAAATTGCTATGAATTTTACATGAATCACGACCCACCCTGTCATTCATTTCAGTAAACTCGGAATTCTTGGATAATTTCGTGTAACGCATATATTTTTGCAAGGATTGCGGCTGTTCTATTACAAGTTCCTGTGCGTTTAACATAACAAACAACAAAAAAGGTCTTTAACAGGTTTAAACGCAATATATATTAGTTAAACTTATTTGAAATTATTTTAACTAATTTATAACGCGTTCTAAACCGTTAAAATCTTTTATTTAACTATGTACTACTCTCGTAAACTACAGACAGTAGTTATTTAACGAAAAAGCTTTTAACTATTCTAAGGTATTGCCTCTTGTTTACGCGAATACACATTTTTTGTTAGGTTAAACGCAAAAAGTCGTTGCGCTTTTAACTTAAACATTAGGGACTCCCTCAATCTTCAGTCTTCTCTTGACGGCTGCATACAAAACATGTGATCGCAGTTTAATTAAAATTTAAATAAGTTAATAAATAAAGTTCGCCTTTTAAACCATTAGAAGTGTTTAATTATTCTCTAACGTAGCGACAGAGCTTTCTTCGTCTAAAATAAACTTTTTAGTTAACAAAATTATTCTTGATTTTTAATCAAATGTAGCCGTGGTGCTAAAAAACAGGCACACAAATATTGTGAAATTCGACGGTCACTGACGTAATGTAACTCCATAACGTACGTAATTTCGTAGCGAAGGTGGTGATTGTGAACACGGTAGCTATATTGAAAGAAAAAAGACACAGAACAGACATTGATTGTGTTTTAAAGTCCTATGTGTGTTTTTTAAATTTTAGATTCAAATAATCATGCTTTGTAAACATCGAAGAGATAGTCAAAAATCGGGATGAAAAAATGTTTAATTATTTAACGTGTCTTACCGGCTAAGAGGCATCCGGCCGAGAACAATATCAGTCCTAAGGATAGATATTGTGCTGCGGTGGCATGTCTGGCCGCATAACTAGATAACATGTGTTTTGTTAAAAAAGTGATCTATTTATTTAGAATATTTTAAGTGCGTCAGAGAGACCACAATTAAAATCATACTACACTATTTGAAATAAATATATAATAAGTTATCTCGATCTTCAGCTTGATTAAGTGATGTGCTAGTCAATAAGGGAAAACAGCTAGTAACGTTCCGACACTGGTACATTCAAAATGTTAATAACAGACAGAATAAAAATATGGAAATATTTTTAAATACTGTACCCGTTGCTTGCATTGAAATATGACCAGTGCGTTCGGCGTTTGACAGGATTCCGGGCTATGCAGCAAATAAAATGCATTCAGCGGCCGGGGGCAACTGTAGAAAATTGGAAACGTCATTTTCGCCCTTTTTTAATGTTTGCCGCGGCGATAGGATTAACGGACACGCTTTGCCGCCGGCTCACTTCAATGAAATAAGTTTTTCAATATTTTTATTACTATTTTGACGTTTCGTTTCTGTTAATTTTACTCTGTAGAAGAAATTACTTTACAAAGTCGCTAACACAAATTTCACGGTCTAAAATCTACTCTGATTGAAGTTTTTGAAGATCTATGGAATAGTACAAATCTCTTTCTATCCAAAAAAACTCCTTTTTGTTGAAAAGAGACAAAAAAATGATTAATTTGAATACTGTCTATAGTTTAGGCGAGTAGTACACATTTAAATAAAACACTTTAACGGTTTAAAAACGTGAGTATATTAGTTAAACTTATTTGAAAATTATTTTTAACTTTGGCCCGACGTTTTGGATGCTTTGCTGCAGTCGTGGTCACGGGGAGACTTAAGATGGAGGACGTCTTTGACGTCAAAGTAAAAGATTGCTACGCTAGCGCCATCTGTTCCGTCGAAGTTGGTATTTGGCAAAACTGGCCGGGTCCTTACAGAATTGGCTAACGGTGTCTCCGCGTTTGCCGGTATGATGTTTATTGGGATCCAGAGTTTAGATTTATTTGATTATACAGAATCTCGCTTCCTTCTTCTTTTCTAGTCCCACTATTTATCTCGTATAAAGTTACTTAGTTAAGTAAGTAACTAATATATTTTTGGTTAATTTTTGTATCCTGGTTATTGTTACGCGTTTTAGTAAGTAGCTTTTCCGCTGTCATGCATTCCTATTTTATTACTGCATTTTCATTTTCATCGCGTTTGCTTGGAAGAGATAGCTTTTTAACTATAACGCTGTTTGTCCTTAATTTCCATCAAATTTTGTTTTTTTGTGTTGTTTTGTGAAAATAAAGACTTATTAATTTTGTATTGTATTTGTATAATCTCCATCAAATAATTGAAGACATATTTTTTATATTCTATTTAAAATATACAAGTAAATACGTGCAGCCTATATAAAAGTAATTCGCATGTGGACTTGGCCCGCGAAGCAAGACCCGCATTAAACAAATCTACTTCACTCAGCGGGCTTTACATTTGTACACATTCCTTGACCCCAAGATTTCTTGGGATTTCCTTTTTATCTGACTACGCCCTCCTGAATGGACTATAATGGGAAACGCTTAAAATTAAAGTGGTGTTTTGAATGCGTTCAAGTCAAGATATATTTGTATTGTGTTTCGATACATAATATTTTTATTTTTATCGAAATATTTTTTTGATCATATAGGAGGACGGACAAGTATCAAGTTCGTTTGATGGAACGTAAAATACTCCAGCCATAGAATATCTCAACATACTGACATCGATTAAGCTTCACGCTTTTTCATCTTTGAATGTTGGTTCATTGCCTGAACGGAATTTCGATATTCTTACCATCCATTTATTATTCAGATTTCCAGACAAAGTCTAACATGTTACAGAAAATGTAAATTGTTGTAAATTGGCTAGAAACTTCTTGGAACCCACGAGCCGTTGATTATTATTAGGTTTACATCGCTACCCTTAAACTAATGAGCTCGCCAATGTCTTATTGATGTTTCACCATTATTTGGTTTAATATATTTCTTATATACTGTAAGTGTCCCTAATGAAACTATCCATGATCTCCCAAGAAATCGAACCGATATAACAAATAAAAGTCTAAACAACACATTTAACAACAGTAGCAACAACAACAACAGCTACAGAAGTATGAGATAAAAATAATGTTATTCAAAGAACTCGTTTCACACAAGGTAAATTTTTCAATTGAAAAAAGGAGAAAGAAACTCTCAAAGCACGTTTTATAACTTATTTCCCATTTGATATCTTTTAGCTATTTACATCATAAACAAAACGTCACATCGAGATAAAAGAATCCTTTGAGCGGGTTAAGTACTTCAGTGTCAACAAACATCGCTTCAGACTTCAAAAGAACTGAATTTTCTGAATGGGAAGAAAAAAAATGATTTTAATCTTGTTTAGTAAAGTCGAAGCGAGACCAGAAGTCAGGTGGCGTGAGGAAGAAAACTCATTACTTCTTATTCACCGACGTCGCTGTTTAGTGTTGTGCGATATTTATCGACAGAGGAACGAAAAAAGGTATCGAGATTTTATCTATACTAATATTATAAAGCTGCAGACATTATTAGTATGTTAGAACTACTGGTTGAAAAATTATTTTTGTGTTGAATAAATCATTTATCGAGGAAGGCTATAGGTTATATATCAGGCTGAGACGAGACGCGGAGAAACAATGGATAATGCGGAAAAGTCTGTGGTAAATATTCATCCGTGCGGGCTTCCGTTGTGTTCGCTGCAAAAACGGTCCAAGAAACGCAAAAATATGTATAAAAGAATTATCTTATTTATAATTTTCCGTCTTGAAGGAGTTTCATTGGTTGAATCAGTCTGTTGATTTCCTTATATCCGAAATAGGAAGATCTTTACCTGAAATAGGTAAAAGTTGAAAGAATTATCGTAAATCTTACAGCAATAAACGATGAAATTGCCCGAATTAACTGATCTATCGATATTGTGTTTGCTCCGCTCATCCCTATAAGTCGATAATAAATTTAAAAAGTAACGCATTAGTATGCCACTAGCGTTGCGTCTACATTGAGGAGGACAAAGCAAGATATATGATTATGTCTCTTACTGCAATACACACTCAATTTGAGAAAAGACCATTCAATTGATTTTATATTCTATACTCACTGCAGTTCTTATTTAGTGATCTAGATTCTTGAAGTTTCATTAGAGGAGTTAGAGCTTATTTTTATTCAGTCGTATAAACCTATTTAATTTTCAGATTTTTATCGTAGTTTCTGTAATTGAGTATCGCCAGTAGATAAGCTGTAATTTAAATTCGCGTTTCAGTTTCAGGGAAAAAAAATCCGTATGTCTTATGCAATAAGAATCGGTAAAAAAAACTTTTAAGTTAAATTTTCTGTGCACTGCAAACTACAAAATACAAAATTGACATAATCATCGTGTTCTACTAGTTCATTTGATACCCATATTGAGGGGGTTAAGGAAATATATGTAATCCGCCATTTTGTAACGGTGGCCATCTTGGATTTATAATATTATTGATATTATTATATTTTATTGTCATCTAAATTAAATGTGTGTACCTACCCAATTTCAGATCAATCTGTCAACAATCTTTCAATTTCTAATCTTGACCCAAATAAATAAATTCCGTACGGGTCGAGCTAAATAAAACCGTTTAATAATAAAAATAGGTCTATAAGTAAAGTGTTATAGGACTGAATGTTTCACTATTAAATCCACCGCTATCGTAAAAGGAACTTGAATATAAATTAAAAAACGATTTAAGATTGAAAAAATTTTGACACGATTGAGTCTTCAACCGGCATCTAGAGCGTTCGGTGTTGTTGGTCTAATGAATAAAGCTACCGTGTCAATGCTATGGAAGCCGGTTCAAGTCCCGCCTGTATCGTAAAATATCTACAAACTCAAATCACTTCTTAATTTATTGCGCATCAATATGTGAAACATATTTAAAGTTTTCAAACTTCAAAATAGTCCAACAGCGAATTTTACAACATTTTTATAATGTCACATTGATCGCTAGTTGAAAACGTTCCAAGTTAAATCAACCAAAAAATATGTAATAATGTAAAAAGTCGGTAAACATATCCAAATGGGATTTGCAAGGGAGCCTAATGTAAAGAGTTCAGGTGATGTGGGAGTGAATATGGGAGGGACCGTCAGATTGAATTTAGAAGGCCCTTGAGGGCAGGGAGATGTAGCGCAGTACTTATACCGACAGTGAATAAAAAAGCGACCAAGTGCGTTTCGCATTTAAGCACTAAAGGTTCCCGATTTTGCCCTGGCCTTTTAAAATATTACGAAAGTGACAACCGAATATAATAAACATGATATTACATATTAATCAGACTTTAAAACTGCAGAAAACAAGTATATAATAAAAAAAATATAACAAAATTAGCAATGTGCGAATGCACCATCTAGTGCCGCTTTCATCGTTTGCGCCGACAGAAGAGCTCGATAGTAATCCCAAAATAAAATACTCATAACTCCTTCCTTGTTATATAGTTGTGTTCAATGAGAATACTGTCCAATTTTTTTAACATATTAATAAGTGAATGTATACATTCTTTAAAAAACGTCTAAAACCAAAATATATATACAATGGATGCCAATGGAAAAACTACGTCAACATAGAGTTTCTTCATCCAATTGGTATAGACCTTAATACTTTGACGTCCAATTCACGTTCATTTTACTATTAATAATATCTTTAATATTACGTACATTAATTTAATCTAGATAGATCTTATAATGCCATTGTGTGCAAAATAAGAACTTTTTCCATTGTTGTTATAATACGTAAAACGTAATAATTCTATTTAGCGTTTGTTGTTAAATACGATATCACTTGGTGATAGACAAACAAGTTAACTTTCAGCTAATATTAAAGACTATAAAATGTCCAGTAGGACGCTGATAAACAGTACTTCAGCACATGAAAAGTTCCATCATCTATTATTCTGAGAGTTATATGTTTACATATACAGTAATGTCACAGTAGGCCGATAATCATGGAACTCGCGTCTAACATTACACCTTAATTAATTGGTTATACATGTACAAAGCAAATCAATTAAGCGTCTATAATTACGTTGCGACACGATTCGGAACACGAGTTGGCTATATTACTTTTGTTCAGACATTTGACAAACATCAAAGCTGAATCTTTGAACGCACACACACATGTGTAGGAAATAACAAATACATCTGTAGTGTATATAATTGAAAGAACAGACCAACATCTACATCTATCTATAGTAGTATATAAAGCTGAAGACTATGTTTGTTTGAAAATGCTAATCTCAGCAACTACATTAATCGTTGGTTTGAATTTAAATAATCTTTTTGTGTTTGTTAGAGCATCAGTCGAGAAAGGCTATAAAACATTGCGCAGTGAGTGATCGGAGCAGAGAAACAGGGTAATGTGTAATGGAAAATTATTCATCGTTAAAAGTAGGTTTCCGATGCATACGCCGCGAAAACCGTTCAAGACACCAAAAAAAAAAAAAAAAAAAAAAAAAAAAAAAAAAAAAAAAAAAAAAAAAAAAAAAAAAAAAAAAAAAAAAAAAAAAAAAAAAAAAAAAAAAAGGGGGGGGGGGGGGCGGCAGGGGGGAGAACAACAACAAAAAAAAAAAAAAAAAAAAAAAAAAAAAAAAAAAAAAAAAAAAAAAAAAAAAAAAAAAAAAAAAAAAAGGGGAAAAAAAAAAAAAAAAAAAAAAAAAAAAAAAAAAAAAAAGGGGGGGGGGGGGGGGGAGAAAAAAAAAAAAAAAAAAAAAAAAAAAAAAAAAAAAAAAAAAAAAAAAAAAAAAAAAAAAAAAAAAAAAAAAAAAAAAAAAAAAAAAAAAAAAAAACCCCCCCCAAAAAAAAAAAAAAAAAAACCCCGAAAAAAAAAAAAAAAAATTTAAAAAAAATTTTTTTTTTAAAAAAATTTTTTTTAAAGCTTTTTACGAAAGCGGTATAACACAAAAAATATGAATTTATTATTTAATGAGTTAACAATTAAATTCGAGAAAAATAGTAGTAATTGTTTTACAAATGAACTTAATAAAAAAAGTAAAAAATCTATTTAATCGGAAAAAAACGATAATGCTAGAGCAGCTAAACGTATCGCTATAGTTGCCTTTTCAAGTCCCGCTAGATTCTTTAAAAATCTAAATAGAGATTCAATAATTAAAATTTCACATTTGGAACCGTTAAATTTTGTTTGATACTCTTTGATATATACATATAATCTATACAGCACATACACACAAGTGTCCTGCTGCATTCACGTTTCAATTAAGGCCGTCTTCTAATGCACAAAGGTCGCGTCTAATTGGCAATTAATTACAAGTCAATGCATCCAGCGCAGAAGCTCTATATTGGCAGCCGAATGTGTAATAATAACCTTGAAGATAATTTGTTCGCTAGCTGTAAGAATTATTGATTATTTGAAAAATCGATGATACAAAGCCAGAGCTGTAAGTAGATATGATAGTGAGCTATAAACACACGGTACAGCATCGCTTTGTTACATTCTTTATTTAAATCCTATTTTAAATGATATATGCTAGAGCTATTATATTAATAAGAAAAAAAAATTTACTGTAATTTTCCAAAGCCTTTATTTTATGATACTAATAACAATGTCGTTTCACGATGTCTGAAATTAGCGTAAAGTGTTATGAATAATTGTTAAAGATTTGAACAGCAACATTTTTCACATCATCATCAAAAAGTTAAGATAAACGCTAATAAGGACAAAGTAAAAAAACACTATTAACGCTTTAAAACGTGAAATATGAAAATAATAAAAGATATAAGATACCCCACCACCGCGAGTTTCTAGTCGTAGTTACAAAAAAAATAACCAATATATTTCGCGTTATAAACCGTTAATAGTGTTTTATTAAAATATGTACTACGCTCTTACAAAAATACTCAAATATTCATCCTATGTTTTTGCCTAAAAGAGAAGCCTCTAGTTGCATTCATCTGTTTTATTTTAGACTTGTTTAATAATGTACATGACAAAACATTAAATAAATTTATAATTATTATAAACAATGATTGTTAATAGATTCATTATCCACCATAAAGAGCCGACTCCGTTCAAAGGCCACCAATTACGCCCCGATTTATTGACGACCGGATTTAAATCATACTATCGTTCGTTCGTACGCGGACGCTCTTAATGAAATATTGTAGTAATGTAACTGTTTAGATCGAATGTATTTATTTATTCATTTATGATAGATGAGGACAGAAATATTCAGAGTCGTATAATATCTAAACAAGATATGCTGTTGACCTTTTTTGGCTGAAACTGAAATCTTTTCATCTATGCACGGTGGCACGGATAAAATTTCGACATCCCTACCATCGGTTTATAAACAGTTTAAAAATAAATAAGTATTAATAAGAAACATGTTAGTGGCAATCGAACCTACGACGGGTCTATTCCGAGCTATACATTGCTACTAACAAGCCCGTAGTTTAAAACAGTCAAAAGCAGCTTTGCAAAATGGCCGCCTTTTACAAATTAAAAAAAAATATTTATGCATCTAAGCATGCATGCAAGCATATATCATGTTCTAAACAAAAAAAAACATAATAATACTTGAGAAAAATGCCTTGAAAACGCTACCGCTTATGCCTTATAACTTTCCCATGGCGACATCAAATCGACAGTCTGCCATTTGTATAGTATTTGTATGCGAACAAGAACGCCCTCCCCACTTTTCTTAGTTCTGACGGGAACCAATGTATTCTTGCACATGCCTCCGAAGTTTCAATAAGAGGCAAATGAAAATTAATGCTTGGTATTAAGGAATATGTGGTCAACGTAAAAACTGTTTCTATAGATTGAGTTATTTATATGAAACACGTTACAATATTGTTGTTTTTAGATGGAACATAAACCTATTCATGACTTTTTTTCTGTCCAACCAAACGTCGATACAGAACAAATTATATGCTATGCTATGTTTATAAACTAAGTTATTAAATTAAAAAACATTAACAATTAAACATAAAAAGTAGACAATTTTTTAATAGGCATTTAACATACATTAGAAGTAGTCGTCCGACAGGAACTTGTTTGTGACGTAGTCTCGAATCTTGTATAGGGCGTCTATACAAGATTCTAGAATTTTATGAATATTTGTGAGTTATTTGTTCGGTGTAGTGGTTTGTTACTTTATATTTTAAGTTTTCCACTGTAAGCGTTTCGTAAATAGTTTTTGGGCGGTTGTTAATCAATTTTGGAATAACGTATTTCAAATGTTCTTTTACTTGTATAGCGGGCCTACATTCCTTAGTGAGTCGCACACGCAAGCGAGTAGTATTCACAGAACCATTGAAGAAAAATAAATAAATTATACTTTGTTAATAGCAATAAATTGGTTTTCATTGATTACATTTACAATAGAATAACTTTTTATTGGAATTTTCGTATTAAAAATCGATTATTAACATATTACTTAACTTACGATAAAAATTTAAAATCGCCTTATTTCCTACAACATAATATCTCCGTGGTGGACTACCGTTCCTTCCCTCTTCTCCAACTTGGCAGTAATGCAATATGCCTTATTCATTATTTTTCATTTGCTTAATGTTCGAAACGTCGGGCCGTAGTTAAAATAATTTTGAAATAAGATTAACCAATATATACCGCGTTTTAAACCGTTAAAGTATTCTATTCAAATTACTTAATGTTTATAAATTAAAGTTTAACATAATATTTCATAGTTATCTTAATTTATTTATCTTCGTTACCTTCTTGTTAATAAAATGTTAATTATTATTATACTCTAATATTTTTAATATTATAATGAATGAGACACATTAAACTGTTTAAAACGCGAAATACATTTGACGTTTCGAATACGTTTCGAATGATTTGCAGCAGCCGTAGTTTCCCCCATGTCCACGGTAATGGTAGTTAAAATAAATGTTAGATACGTTGTTAGATATATTTCGCGTTCAAAACCGTTAATTTTGTTCTATTTAAATGTGGACTATCGCGTAAATTACAGACAATACTTAATCATATTTTATTGCCAAACTCCGCAGTCTATATTAGACAAAGTATAGTGCACATTTTATTTCATTGAATTATGAAGTTTCAGACTGGCATTAGTATTTTCGCTTCGTACCTGCATTACTGGGCTTCGCGACGCCTGATACGTTGATTGAAAGCTATTTTCTCTACGTGTTTTGTTTTCGACAATACCCGCTTATTCCGAATGAAAAATTCACTTTGATGTTCGCCGAAATTATAATACTCGTTTTGAATTGATATATAAATACATATCATAACTATTTGTGCACTACATATTTGTGAAACAGCCGAAATATGTTTGAAATTTTCTTTATTTTGTTTATATTTGAAATATTTTTCGATATAAGCAATAGTTTTGTAAATAGTTAAAAAGAGTAATTTAGTCAATAGTAGAAAATAAATACGACTCGAGCAGGTCTTGAACCGGCATCGTCACTATATATTATATACCACTAGACCATTCAGGCTCCCCAATATTTTATACGTTATTGGTATAATTAATGTTTCATGTTATCTATATTATTACATTATATCTTTACTAAATATAAATTATAATTAGAAATGAAATTTAAATAAAAATCTTTAAGAAATAAGAACATGAAATATATAACACTTATTTAAATAATTAAATAAAACGCTTTAAAACGCGATATATTTTAGTTCAACTTGTTTGTAAATTATTTTTAACTACGGCCCGACGTTTCGCATGTGACAGATTATTTGAATTATTTTGTATATATATATATAATTAAGCGTAGTATAAATCATTGTTGTTGTGATGTATAACTGCGGGTAGTTTACAAAATGTTGAAAAGTAATGTTCGGTTTTCGATGACGTCAGGCTAACACCTGGTCGGTTGTTTGTGACTTGTATTGTATAAAGGGGGTGCTTGTAAAGGGGGAGAGTGTCTGAGATCGAGGGTACCTGGTGGAACGTTGTTGGAACGTTGAGGTTTCAGAATATGTTTAAAATCGTAATCTGTATAACCTAAATGCGGCATTGAGGTAAGTAATTATTATATTGTAATAAATAGGTGGTGATATATTATGTATTTTTTATTATATTAATTGGCAAATAATTCAATTAAGTATGTAACTTGTGTAATATATAGATAAATATCTTTAAATCAATATATAATGGGGTACCATTATTTGTTAGATTCCTAGATGTTTTTATACAATAAATTTTGCCGTTATTATGGGAAATACGTTGCTGAAATATAACACTTGTTTAGAAATAGAATAGTTTTTGACAGTATATCTTTTGTTATTTACATTTATCCTTAAAATCTCATATAAACCAGTGTCTTTAATCTTATATTAGGTCACTTTATAAAAAAATCTAACATAGAATGGATCGATCAATAAGAGAATAAAATACCTCACAACATGTTTGCTCGTTAGTTATATATATATTTTTTCTTCTTATTATGTCACATTTTTTTTTTTCTCTTTTGTTTTTTTTTGAAATAAAGATAATAACGTGTACATTAAGTACTTATAAAGGGATATGACACGTAAATTTGTTAAATATATATCGAGATTTTGAGGATGCAGATGGATTAGGATTATAAATTTCTAAAAAGAAATCAGCGACGTATTCAGATACTAGCAATAGTTTTGTGTTAATTTTGTTACGAACGTTTTAGCCAAACATAGTAAAAATAAAAAAACCCTCACTTGGGATGAATAATTGAAATAAGTATCCAAACTAATACACCAAGTATGGTTTAGAGAAATATGGACGATAGCGAGAACATCTGCGACATAGCCAGGACTGCTCGAGACGTGATGAAGGAACACATGGCCTTCCAACACTGCTCCGTACCAGACGAGGACCTGAGAATTATGGACGATCAGGGAGAACATCTGCAGCGTAGCCGGGACTGCTCGAGACGTGATGAACTGACACACGGCCTTCGAACACTACTCCGTTATCAGACAAGGAGCCCTGGTGAGGACGTGAGCAAAATCATCCTTAGCGGAGACGTATAAAAGGACTTTACGAAATATTTTTCTTGCTATCAAACAATCTTTTTTTTTTGAGGGGAATTAGTAATTTGGTTTAATACATTAATTTACGCAAGAAATACATTTTCACTTAAGCGTAAACACAATATTATACATTACATCATATATGCGAATAGGTAGTTTGGTTGAAAATACTTCCCTGATCTATTTTAAATATGGTTTCGTCTTTAGCTGTAAAACTGCTTTTTAATAGATAATACATACTAAATAATAAGATGGTGCAATTTGTGTAATTGTATTGCATTATTTAATCTTTTAAACGATGCTAAGAATATAATTTTTAAATTCTTTTAAATAATTTGTAATTTAATATTTTTAATATTGGGGAAGTTTTCTATGTTTTAGCACCATCATGGTATGTTATTTTTACGATAGTTAGAAACTTTATTTGTGTTTAGATGGCTCATTTAATATTTTGAGTACAAATATAGGAATACTATAAATGTAGATTTATTGATGGTAAAGTCGATTCTCTTTATAAATCGTATCAGTTGAAGTTAAGTAATCGTAATATCAGTTATTTTGAGAAAATTGTGATGGTTTAAGATTTGTTTTTGGCAGCAGTGCCCCAGACCACAATTAGATAATTTACGTATTAGCACAGTTGCAAAAGAAAAATTGCGATGTTATTAGCCTAGAGAAATATGACGAAAATAGGGACGAAAATTGTTCTTAGTTGGCTTCTATTATTGTTAATTATTTACTAAGTATGTATTTTTAAGAGAGGTATAATTCGAAACGACAAAAAAAAGCCGCTGGTCGACTGTTTGCTTGGTACTAGTCCATACCACTTGCAGCGGGTGAGTGGGCTAGTGCTTAGGTAGACAGTATAAAGAATAGAAGCCGCTGGTCGACTGTTTGCTTGGTATAGTCCAGACCACTGGCGGGGTGAGGGGGCTAGTGCGTCTAGGTAGACAGTATAAATAATTAAAGCCGCTGTCGACTGTTTGCTTGGTACTAGTCCAGACCACTGGCAGCGGGTGAGGGGGCTAGTGCGTTAGGTAGACAGTAAAGAATAGAAGCCGCTGGTCGACCGATTACTTGGTACTAGTCCAGACCACCGGCAGCGGGTGAGGGGGCTAGTGCCTCTAGGTAATCGGTATAGTAATACCTCCGTGGTCGCTCGATTGTTTGGTGCAAGCAAACTAGACTCATAAGAGCGAGAGGGTTTCGACACGTCTAGAATCGAGAGGTATAAAAAAAAAAAAAAAAAGAAAGATTAAATAATAAATATTCGATTCTAATAGATTACATATTTCAAGTATTAAAAAACATTATATTTGTGATGTTCGATTCAAATTATCACCAACAATCCTATTTGTAAGTACAAGTGTTCTGAGAACAAATAATGTGTCAGTTTGGCCGTAACGGATTATTTGAATTATTTTGAATATTTATATAAATAAACTTGGTTATAATTATTACCAATAATTCTGTTTGTAAGAATAAGGCTTTGAGAACAAATCACATGTCAGATGGCCGTGACAGATTATTTGAATTATTTTGTATATATAATATATTAAGCGTAGTATAAATCATTGTTGTTGTGATGTATATGGGGTAGTTTACAAAATGTTGAAAAGTAATTCGTGTTATTCGATGAGTAGGCTAACCGGTGGTTGTTTGTGATGTATTTAAGGGGGTGCGTTGTAAAGCGGAGAGGGCTCTGGAGCGATCGAGGGTAAACCTGTGACTTGTTGAAGTTAGAGGTTTCAGAAAAAAATCGTAATTAATTGAGGGTATTACATTGTATAGTGGTGATAATATGTACTTTTTTAAATGTGGCATCAATATGTCAATTAGTATCGTAACCTTGTGTAAATAAGATAAATATCTTTAAATCAATAAAAATGGGGTACCATTATTTGTTAGATTCTAGATTTTTTATACAAATGTTGGGAAATAGTTGCTAAAAACTCTTTTTAGAAAAGAGTTTTTGACAGATATCTTTTGTTAACATGTATCCTTAAAATCTCATATAAACCAGTTCTTTAATCTTATATTAGGTCACTTTAAATCTAAACATGCTTGCAACATCCGTGGTTACAAACAAGTTTAACTAAAATATATCGCGTTTTAAACGGTTAAAGTATTTTATTTAAATATGTACTACTCACATAAAATCAGACAAGGAAATGACGATGTACATTTTCGTATTATTTTGATACGAGAAGAGACATAACCTAATTTTCTTACAGACCTTCCTGAAAATGGCGTCATCGGGCGCGCTATAAACCAAAGAATTGCTATATTCGATGCATTTTACAGTCAAGCCATAAACAGACCGAAACTACGAGTACTTAAAATCCTCGTAAACGGTATATCACTTCCTTTGAGTGAAGTTATGTGTGGTGCATGTCTTTGCCAAGTTTCTGCGGATTTAGAGCGATTTACATAAATATAATACTAAGTTAACTTGAAAATTTACTGTCATTTTAAGAGGATCGTCTCGGAGGTTTTGTTTCGCTATTTCATGTACATTTTCAGCAGTTCACTAATCACTTGGTGAGGGTAAAATACTGCTGTATATTGTCGAATGTCATTGTCCGATTAAAGTGAAGTTCGCATCAAGCTGTGTTTATTCTATAATGTCATGAGTGACCACTAGTAGAGGGGTTCGACGTTCTTTCCTGAAGCAGGCAGTTTTGTTGGAGCGCACGATCAAGTTTTTTATCCGAGCGATAGTGGTTCTGGATGGATATACGATTTACCACACTCCGCACGTCACTATTGCCCGACGTGGGCGTGCATTAGGCATTCATACTATCAGTTAAAAGAAAGGGGGGGGGAGGAATGTTGTATATTGTTAAATGTCATTGTGTGATTAAAGAACAGTTCACATCGAGCTGTGTTTTATTACACCCGAGTCCGCTGCGTATAAATCAAATACCGATCTATTTATTTTCTAAAAAGATGTAAAAAATTGTTAACGTCAAGCAAACACATCAAAAACCTTCGTAAAAGCAATTAATCACTCCAACGACAAGTTGACTATAAGCCGCCATATTTATGTAAAATTTTCCTTATCAAAATTCAATTTCGCATACTTAATTATCGCGAAATATTGATTGAAGTATTTGATTATACTAAATTAAACAATATTAATTGAATCGCTGCGTTGCGATGTCAGTTTACTTCGTAAACGCAATATTACGTGTTTATTTTGTTTTTCGACTATCATCAATTATTCAATATTGACAGGGTTTTTATAGCTTAAACAGTTTCAAATTTGTTTGAATTGTAAAGTTTTTAATGTAACATAAAAATGCTTTTTTCAGATTTCAACGGAAAATATACTTAAATTTATTTAAAGATATTATGTGAATTAATGACATCTAACAATAATGTTTGAAATAATTGACTGATTAAAGAATGAACGAACAGCCTAAACTGTCGACTGTATCAAATTAACAACTAAGATGTGAGTAAATTGTGCGAACAGCCCGAATGACAGCACGGAAGCCTGCAAAAAAAAATCAAATTTTTCTTATGAAACAGAACTAGTAAAGGGTAAAATGTCTTATAACACATATTCACCCTCTTTTAAACCAATAACATCATTCACACCCACATAAATAATAAAAAAATGCGCAAGAGACGCATATATGAATTGATTGAATAATGACGATGAATTGTGAGACACGGTAGCTCGATTCATTACAGAATCAGCACGGAACTGTTGATGTTCAAGTCCCGCCCGTGTCATTGAATTTATTTTAATTTTTATTTTCTTTTCATAGATTGATAAACACTGAATGCTTATTCTTTATAGCAGTTGATAATTCGTTATTGTTTTAATTGTTATTTTAGAAACTACAAACAATAATTTCGTTACAAAATACTTATTGTTAAAAGAACCGTGATCAAAAGTGCTTTGTTGTTTTATCTGAACTCTCTCGATGAGACTTAAGTGTTGTATTTTATCGTTGGCTATAATATTGCGTACCTACCATATAACGCAGAGGTAACAAACCCTTTTCAATGTGAATTGACTTTAAAACAGCATGATAATTGTAGAACGTAATAAAAATGCGATATAGATATATAAGTGTCGTATTTTACTTCTTATGTAAGATTAAGTATTGGATTAGTCTAAGTTCATGTTGTGTCTCTCTATTTTCTTTACGTTTTTTTAGTATTTCGTTTAGTATTAGTTATAATTATTATGTTGGTCTTTATCGTGTGCTTATTTAACTGTATTTGAAATTAATTTAATTTACTTTAATATTTATCAGTATACAATACCATCGAAAGAAAATATATGAATGAAAAGTATTTAGAAGGTTATATAATGCATTAAAAGTTTCAACGCTCAGATTCTCTTAGTGCAAATTCATAAAAGTCCCATTCAATAGCAGTTCAATAGGTTGACTATCTCTGATTTAATCTTTTATAAAATTTCGATATTGATTTCGGAATTTTATATGGAGTTTCACATAATTGCACGATCGGGAGATGAGAGGGTCCGTCGATGGCGGAATTAAATCCGATACGAAGCAAAACATTGAAATATGAATAATATTTAACAATGTATGTACATACATAGGTATCGAGAACCTGTTATTAAACAACATGTATGTACATATGCTATTGAAAGTATCCCAATCATGAATGGATTAAAAAGCTTAATATTTTCATTTAATAGCTCAAAAGACTACATTGAAGTTGTAATTACTTTTATTTCAAATGATGATCAAAAACTTAAAATGGAACATTAGAATAAAAAGTTTTAAATTTACAAAACCTTTACCAATGGTCCAAAAGGATGTATGAGGCCGCTAGAGGCAGAGTAGACTAACTGAAATTTTTTGAATTGATTATTTATATTATCATAATTTAAAAATGCTAATCTAAGAGAGCTCAGTGACCGATATTTGTTAAAATAATTACGACACAAATATAGCATAAACTCATTTTCGCTTAAGTTAATTGCGCTTTTTCTTTTCCTCCTTATTGGAAATCATATTTTTTTTTATAAGGCCTCTCCGTCCCTAGCAGCCCCATATTTAAGCTCTCCTAAAGGCAAAATTGTATATTCAAGTAGTACCATATTTGTGAAATGCCACAAGAGTGTTACTGAATAAGTGTGGACAATTACTTACTATCAATGTTTTAAGTCTATGGTATGGATTCACACAATTCACACCTAGACGCTTGTATTTTGACAATATTATTACGAGCAGTAGTGAAAACACGTCAGGATCTGAGGGTAACCATCACATAATAGTGTGCACCAAGTTGATTTCAGAGGACCGCGGAAGTGCTGCACTAACTTGCACAAATGTTTGCTTTACACATGGATACCATGATTTCACGTCTTGAATGGACACTTTGAAAAAAACCCACAGTTTTAAAATTTAGTCTTACAAACAAAGAACCTAGAGCGCTTTGTCAAAAACGGAAAGCGCCAGTTTATAAAGAATCCAGATTACTGAATATAGATTATACAACATTTTATTTTAAGTCAGGTCTACAGCTAAAATATAAGTCACATGCCATGCTTAACATACATACAAAGAACATTAATAAAAGGCATGACATATGTATAAGATATAATTAACACTATAAAGAAAGAATAAAAAAGCATAACTATTTTATTAATAAAACAACAAAACAATGTATGTTCATTCTGATAACAGGTAAAGTAACAGGTAAAGATGATAGAAAAATAACTTTAGCTAAGTTCCATTTATTTTATGATTGAGGAGGAAGCGTGGAGTTTACTTGATGGTACTTGAAACATCCCAGCCATATAGATAACATCTAAATAAGAAGCGTTATCAACCTGTTTTAGTTTTGGAATATTTTTTTAATGTCCCAAAAAATCAGAAACTAAGGCCACCCTACAGCATCAAATGCTTAGAAAGTTCACCGGAGCGAAGCGTGGTCTTACGGTAATCAAACTAAGAGACCGAAGCTCGCCAGCCTATGTCTGGCTATATATACATTATATATGTATAAATCCTCTGAGATAACTATTGTCTTAACTATTTGATTAATCTACTCAATCTTTTCATACTTGACGTTTTACTAAGTGGAGGATACATTTTGAAACTGGCATGAAGAACAAAGTATAATTTATTATAATTAAATAATCCGGCCAGATAAATACATTGTCGATGTCAACAATGTGTATCTATTATATTTCGCCCGTCCTTGATAAATGTTGGCCAGTGTACATTGTTGTCGTTCGCACGCTATCAACCGACCCCACTCACCGCTCATCAAATATTTGCATTCCCCTGAAAAAGTAATACGATTATTAATTTACCATCAATTCATCGGTCGCCAGTTCGATTCCGTTCAATAAACTCGTCTGTGATTCACGATATTCACTCTATGCAAATTGGAAAAATTTAGTTTGAATAAAATGTCGGGGTTTGCTTTTTACTCTGTGTGAGATATATTGAATTCATACTGTGATAAAGAATGCAGATTTAGTATCTATATTTGTGTCTTTTTATTGGAAATTGTTTTGTCTGTGGTAACTATTTCAATCTATACTAATATATAAAGCTGAAGAGTTTGTTTGTTTGTTTGAACGCGCTTATCTCAGGAACTACGGGTTTGAATTGAAAAATTATTCTCTTCGGCGCTATGTCTATCTTTTAAGTTTAGCTTGCAAGAACGACGGGAAGGGATGCGATCGACGTCGTGGCTAACAGCTTAAGTTTATAAAAATTATGGATGGTTTGCAAAAACTAATTTGGTTGCCCAAAATAACGATTTTCGCGGACGATGTCGCTGGCACAGCTAGTTATAATATAAAAGAAACTTGTAGTCATACTAGTAAGAATAAACAAACAGAATAAAAATACTTTATCGTCACCACAATGTTACAAAATAAAACTTAATTTGAAAATTCAAAATGTAGCGAGAAAAGGCTAATTATCTTTAATATATCTTTATCTTTAAAATATTCAGTAAGTTGAGACAAAAAGTGTAGTAATTTTACATGTTATTGCACATGATGCATCAACTATATAAATGAAAAAAAAAGAACGACTCGGGCAGGACTTGAACCGGCATCAGCAGCGTTCTGTGCTAAAGCTCAGTAGCTTAATTGGTTAGAGCCTGAGTCGTATTTTTTTTCAATTCATAATTAATTTTTTATTTACAAATCGACACTTAGCTTTTTTATATCTTCAAGTAGACAAATTTATATTTTTAACGCCAATATAATTTCGTTTTAAAACCATGAATATTTTCCACATGTTGTAGAAACACAGAAGAATGTTGAATACTCGTATAAACTTCCGACAATACCTTATATTAGACTGTTAAAATAACTAGTACCTATAAAGTACCTAGTACCTAGTTTGGGTGTTATTTTTTCGTAAGTATTGTTAAAACATAGAAAGAACAATACAATTTGCAGAATCAAGTAAACCGAGTGTTATATCACAGTAATATCGTTAAGATTTATCTAAAATTTCTCACGAGGCCGGACGGTGTAATTCGATTAAAAATTCATTAAGCGTCCACAGTGGCCCTGGGGAATAATTTAGTGCGATTCACACACCAACACCTCGGAATACCTTTTCGGGGGAGTTATGTACTTTAAGCGGTGATTTTAGTGAATTAAAAAAGGCTTCTCGCGTTTTAAGCACCATTTTAAAATTAAAACACTTTTAACCGTTTTAAACGCAAAATTATTAGTTAAGTTATGATTAATTTTAATAAACTACAGTCCGACATAGCTACATTAAAAAACCGTCGAGTTTCTCCAAATACCAGTCGATACGGCATAACAGATAGCGCTAACTTTTATATTAGGAACACTATTCATCTTCTGTCTCCCCGTGACCACGGCTGCTGCAAAGAAACATATGTTGACTAATAAACGCGCTTAATTCGTTAGTAGTAGTATTTAGTTTAAATGTGTATTACGCGTATAAACTACAGGCAAAAAAATATTTTTTTTGCTTTCTCTTTATTTTTCTATTTATGACTCAGCGCCAGAATATCAGTGTTGGGACATTAGTCCTAACGTTAGTCCTAAACATATATATTTTTTTATTTTATATCTAATTAGTTTTATATTTTAATTGTAATCATTATTATATTGTGTTTGTTAAATGTCTTGTGTTGTTTCCGAATAAACGTCTTCTGTTCTTTATTCTATTCTATTCAAACCTCAAAAAGAATGTTTTTGTCTTTATATGTAATTAACTTCAAGCGGTCTTTTAATGTAATATAAGGGCGGGGGTAGGCTATATAATATGTACGATTTACAGTTAAGCAAATAAACTATGATTAGTATAAAATTAATAGTCTTGAAAATATATAATATCTTTAAATAAAAGTAATAACAATCAATGGTACTTTATTGTAGTTACCGTTTTCATTTTATACTTATGGACTATTTTATATTGTAGTGTACTACTGATGTTAATATAGATTTGTAAAACCCTAATAGTCTAAATAATGTAGAGTTTAGAGAGTAATTTATGCCAGTAGTAAAGATTGGAACTAAACAGTTTTAACGGTTTGAAACACGTAGTGTAACTGTAATGTATGATACATATAAATATAAATATTATATTAGTAGCGTTAAACTTTGAAATAATATTTTTGTTATTTAGAAAACATACATTGATTTTATTTCTGTGTTTCTAAAATTTCAATTTGGTTTCGTTTGTTTAGCCGTCTGGGATGAAACGGGCCACTAAACTAGAGAAGTTTAAATTAAAATGTACACAGTATAAAGAAGAACAAAAAATATTAACACTAAACAAAAACAAAGATTTTGTATTGGTTTAATATTTTCTTAAGTATAGCATCTGAATCATATAATCTAGGAAATACTCAATAAATTTACTGAAAAATTATTATACTATTGGTGTCCAACTTTAAAGGAACAGGACAAAAGGCTGAGGTTGTGTTCATCTGAAAGAGGTTTTAAAGAATACTATATACATTAATAATTACTTAACGGAAATAAAATGTAAAATTTAAATTTTTTATCAAAATAACGTAAAGCAATGTATTTATTCCTAAATAAAGGTATTTTTTATTAGTTCCAACTAATAGGTACTATAAATTACGAACTTAATAACTAACCACATTATTATTATCTATTTAAATAAAAGAGCTTTAACGGTTTAAAACGCGATATATTATTAAACTTATTTAAAAATATTTTTAATTCGGCCCGACGTTTGATTAGTTCAGGAGCCGTGGTCACGGGGAGACCACGTTAAAGTATTTTATATAAATGTGTACTAATAGTAAGTAAATAGTGGTTATAATATCTAGTCAAGATATAAAGCTGGATATATAAATCGAAATATCGCCATTTGCATGGCCCCAACACATAGAGTTTTATTTGTTTAATATTTCCATGTAAGGAGGTAGTGAGTTCTCAGCGATTCTCATGCATATTAAATTATAAATAATGTGCGTCTTCGCCGCAGCCACTTCCAGTCGTGCCTTCCATTTTAGATCCGTGTACGCTATTTGTCTTCGCGTGTCAACTTTGCGAATATAAAGCTGCAGGATACGTTAACAATTTCATGCCGTCATTGAGCTTTTGAATAAATTATGTACGAAAATTAACGCGTAGAGAAAATTAACATTTTGATACAATTAATATATTTATAGAATGTTAAGAAAAGTAACGGTAAGCTGGCAGGCTTGTTCTATGGATGTTTAAAAATCAACGGGTCGTAAATTTTATCCCCATCAGGTTTTCATTTTTATTATTTCTGATATTACATATTTTTTGCACTTTGTTTGGTAATCTAGATATTACATGGTTGCAAATATTATGGAATATTCCGTACGTAACACTGTTTACAGATGAAAAAGACAAATTTGTGGATTTTCGAATTCGATCTGTGTGTATCTGTAATGGATCCTACTCTTTTTACATAAGTAAAAAAATGGCTGACATAGGCAGGTCTCGAACTCACGACCGACCATACAATTACGCTATTAATTGATCTACCGTTTCACATCAATAATCCCATTTAGTCATTCACTTTAAAAGATCTACTAGATAATAGAAACAGCGTCAGATTAAACTATTAATACTAGACTAGTATAATAAATAAACTACTAAGTAGTAGCGCTAGTAGATCGTAAAGTACAATACTCTATATAGATCTCAGTAATCTCAAGAACCGCACATCGGATGTTCAAGCGGTTTCTATCCATTCCGAAGATTACACACCACTTGCGAAGTAGACTTATCCCGTCTAATAGGAACAATAATTGATAAGACTCCACTACGGTTAGTGTTATGCCGTCGCGATAAACTGCTTTATACTTTAAACGGATTAAAACGCGAAATATTATACTTATTTTAAACCACATTCATCGGTTTTATACATTTTAACAATTGATTTTTTAAGCTTTTAGTAATGGCAGATTAAATATCAAGGTCAAGAATTTGATTCTCGGTTGTACAAATATTTATTTTCTGGTATGATCTGGTTGGTAAACAGCATCATTGTAAGAAGAAGGCATGTCTAAAAACTTATATTTAATTCTACTTGCTTAAGGAGTACTTTTTGTAATACAAGCGACGTACTTAGGTGATAGTTATGTGTAAGACATTAGCTTCTTTATAATATATTAAAAAAAGTTATTGTTTCAAAATATGTTTTCCAGTCAAAGAGAAAAAGATAAACATACATATTTACATACATTAGTAATGTTATTAAAATAAGTATTGTGTGATATTGGCTAGACTGTAAAAGTACTAATAATGCTTACATTAAAACACATCATTGTGATAAATAAGATTTTGATTCAAAAACTTTCCAAACAGTCTAAACCCAAAACAAATCGTAAAATTTGTAGCGAAAAAACGTGTTATAACTTACATAGACTTTTGTGTACGCTGGTTCGTGACCCCGCATCCAGTTTGGGGATACTTGCGAACGATATTGTATTTATACTGGCTGATAGCTGGCATTACCGATATTTTTATAACAAAACCTGTTATTTGGTATAAAACTCGAATTTACTACGGAGCTCTATACAGAAGAACTCCGAACCTTTTAGGCCTGTAATTTTTTTTAGAATTACTGTTTAAGTATTTCGTTTGTTAACTTGAAAATCTTAAAGGTATATTTGTGCGATAAAAAAAAGATTTAGTTTTCTATGAAATAAGTAAATAATGTTTATATAATTTTATATATAAAGCTATGGACAAAGACATGAAAAAAAATGTTTTTCTTGAATGGAGCTCTAACTGGGATGTTGTTTATGTCATACTCAGGTATCGTTTATATTACCCGAATAAAACGTTGATGTTTTATTTCAATTGTGCATAAAAAAATCTTAAATTACTTGAAAATTATATCTATCAGCGAAAAATGCCGCACGTCTTACGTGGTGTTGTTTCATAAAGATTAAAATATATTTCCTTTGAAGTTTCTCGAACAAATGAGACACCATACATCACATTGTTATGTTAATATTTTCGTCATCTCTCCCTTAAATTATTTACAAATCAAATCTGTAGGAAGCGAGTACGAGTTAACGTCAGAGCCAGCGAACAACGTTGACAATCATTTCTTTGAGCGCTCGTGTCGCGAACACACGGATATTGGTTTATCTCCTCGCAACGAGTATTTATTCAAGTAACATCTTGTTCTTTGAACATGTTTTCTGTATCAGTGATCGTGATGTTTCTTGTGACAGAGGAGGATAGACAAGCGAGGAGTACACTTGATAGAAGTTGAAGTACAATATACAACATCTCAACAAGAGTCCTGGCAGCCACAGACTGCAAGAGTAACAGACGGTGGTTTACTAATTAAAATAATTTTTAAATGAGTTAACTTAATATATTTCGCGTTTCAAACCGTTAAAATGTTTTATTTGTAATACTCGCGTTAACTATAGACATTATTTAACTAAAAATATTACAAAGTAATTTTTTTTTGAAATTACGGGCGGAACTCGAAATGCTTTTGAAAAAAAGGCATTTAAGTTTGTTAAGATGAATATAGCTAAATTATATTCAAAGTTATAAGACGCAAGACTTCCATTTTTATCATAGAGAAAGAAGGATAAGCACTGGGTCAACTTAATGGAATACCTCAGCCATATAACCTCTAAACGAGATGTGCTAGCCACCTTAATCTGGCTTGGGATATTACTTACGGTGTTTTATAATAAAAAGTTTTTTTTTGTTTTCTCAAACAGACAGACAGAGGTTTGCAAAATAAAATTTGGGCGCCCAAAATAACTATTCTACGCAGACGAAGTCGCTGACACAGCTAGTCTATCATATTCTCACAAACCTAAAATTTATTCACCATACAGTATGATATTTGCAGAATTTCTCCTCGATACATTTATTTTGAAAATCTGCGGTCTGAAGTCAAGTGGATAGAAATATTATGATACGTTTGATGTATCAAAGTAAATGCTATTTCCGTTTCAGCGCCGTACTTTGTGCCGTATAATTACTTGTTTGTATTTTGTTTTGAGATTGGACGTGTTCTTGGCTTATTTATTGATATATTACAATATCAAGAAGGTAAAGTATTTGAGTAAAATAATAGTGATGAAGATCCCAAGACATATACACACACATACATATCGAATAATCTCTATCGTTTTATATAAGGATGACTTTTATCTAACGATATACTAAATATGAATAACATACAAAATTAAATCGACGTAAATCGGATAATATAGTGGTGTTGCAGATTGAAAACTCGCCGTTTCTCGCTACATTTTTTTTTGTAATTTCATCTTTATTTTTGTAATATTTTAGGGGTGACAAAGTTTTTTTTTTTCCTCCATTGTCATTTAAAAAAGAGGGGAAAGGGGGGGGGGGCCGGTTTTGTATGGGGTTTTTTTTCGTTCGTGTCGTAATTTTTAATTTAATTCCATCCGTTGCTAAGTTGCGTATGTATGTAGGAGTTAATATTCTGTTTATATTTTCTAATTGTTTGACAGAATTAGAGTTACTTTAAAGCGAAATAGATTTTTAATTTAACTTCCGCACCGTTTACCCACTTTGAAACCGCAAAGTAAAAAACTCTAGCTACCGCCATATCGAAAACAAACAATAATAAAAGCAAACACAGTAATAAATTACACAGCTGGCCCCGTAACATATCTATTGCGATCGCTCGTCAATATTAACTGTTTGTCTGTTTGTTCAAACGTTCGTAGGTACGCAAACACTGCGTCTATACGCGTGGATTCAAAGACCAATATTTCCTAATCCCCCTGTATTTGCTGCGATTTATAACGTGTCAAACACTGTTTTGGGTATATATGAAAGCTTTTCTAAAGGCTCTCTTACCAATTATTAAGGTTAGTATTCTTAACCCGACCATACTTATAAAAAAGGGTGTTTAAGCTTTAATTTAAAATGTGACGTCATCACATTTACTATAATAATAATTCTACAACACAATTAAAAACTATACAAAGAAATATCTAATATTCTATTCTCGTTATTTTAAAGCGATGTATGGATAAGAATCCGCGGGCCGTGGGTTCGAGTCTACTGGGGCTTCTAATTAATTTATATTTTTCTGAACCATGTTTTACATTGTCTAAACATCTAAGTATTCAATAGGTGAATAGCTGATAAACCGCCAAGTTTAAACGCATTTCAGTTTGATTCTGTAGAATTCCGAATATCCAAAGTTTGGCTTTGGATAATCGGATCGGATATTAAAAGTTGACAATACATCTTGTTTAGATGTCACATGGCTTGGGGTTTTCACTCAACGCACAAGGAAACCCACGTCTATCCTCCTCTATCACAAAAGAACTTAGAATAAAAGAAGAACTTGCACATGATTCCAGTCGGCATTATGTATTTGTATGTGTTGTCTACGACTTTAGTTTATTTTTATACACATTCGAAAACATTATTATTTTTCACATGTCGCACTTAATGGCGCCAAAAATTCCAAAAATCAATAATAAAATCGACTGGGTAGCTCAATTGTTTATAACTGTAACTTAACTTATTACAATTGAATACTGTCTATAGTTTACGGGAGTAGTACACATTTAAATAAAACACTTTAACGGTTTAAAACACGATATATTAGTTAAACTTATTTGAAAATGATTTTTAACCTCGGCCCGACATTTCGAATGCTTTGCAGCAGCCGTGGTTACGAGCCTCCCTATCTAACTAATATATCGCGTTTTAAACCGTTAAAGTGTTTTATTTAAATTGTTTACAGCAAGAGCATGAAACGCCGTGGATGTCGGTTCAAGTCCTGTCCGAGTCGTAATTTTCTTCATTTATAATCTTTTCATACAACTTCGTTGGATACTGTAACTATTTTACAGTTTTACATAATCCCGATATCGATCAAATCAAGACTAGTACCAAGCTTGACTTAACATTGTTAATTGACGAAGCCTTTGTAAATATTGACCCTAACCAAGATCTTCAGAGCATTGATTATTATATAATATTTCGGATACAATTGAGTTTACTTTGTTATAACGGAAGTTTGCATTAGGTCTTTGTTTAATAATAATGTAAGTATTGTCAGTAGATACATTTAA
Organism: Leptosia nina; assembly: GCA_963661955.1. Taxonomy (NCBI): domain Eukaryota; kingdom Metazoa; phylum Arthropoda; class Insecta; order Lepidoptera; family Pieridae; genus Leptosia; species Leptosia nina. The sequence continues at coordinate 7,133,220 of CAVLEF010000011.1, forward strand.
ATAAAACACTTTAACGGTTTAAAACGCGAAATATATATTTACTTATTTACAATTTATTTGAACGACGGTTCGTCTTTTCGGACGCTTTGCATGCCGTGACCATTGCTGCTGCTATGCTAATACCACCACCATTTTTGCAGCGCGCAACGGAAATGGCGCAACGGAACAGAAACTGTAATTTTTTTTTCGTTTGTTCCACATTTCTGACTGTTCCTGTCCCTTCATTATATACAATTTTGAGGTTTATAGTATCTTTACTAGTTAAATAAACCCTTTAATGGTTTTAAACGCGATATATTAGTTGAAACTATTAACTTATTTGAAAATGATTTTTAACTTCATCCCGACTATTCGGATGCTTTGCAGCAGCCGTGGTTACAAGGAGACCACCGATGTTTTAATTAAGTGTGTTCTGGCGTAAATTATACACAGTATCTTTACTATTTCAGTTTATTGATAACAAAGTTATTATAGATATACTTTTACCTATCCACTATTAACACTTGCATAATTTTATGACAGGCGAGATTATAGATGATCATATGCCGTACATGATTTTTTTATTCTAAAATATCGTTGAAACACTAACATACCGTAATATTCGCTAAGTGTACAGTAATCGTAATTGTTTCGCTCGTGTGCAAACAGCCTTAAACTATCAATATCTGGTAGCAGTTTATCTCAATTTGAGCGGACGATGTTTGTCTACTGTACTAAGTAAAGAAGGCGGGATAAGGGAAACATCGTAATGTGTGACGCTATCTGCGTTTACTGATTCTTTGGATTTACAGTTCTCTAAAATCCAATATATGTTATGAATATTGCGTTTTTTTGATAGAGAAGAACTGACAAGCATGAGGTCGATGGATGGTGAAATACAGAGCTCTAAAATGTAATTCAAATGTGTTGTTGACTTATTTCACTTTTAGTAACCCACGATCTGAAGCTGAAATGCAGATATGAATATGACTTATTTTTTAAATATACATTTGAATAAAACAAATTGAACGGTTTAAAACGCGATTAGTATTTGAGAACCAATTTACAATTTATATTAACAGTGGTCGCCGGGGGCAAACTAAGCTGTTTGCCCCCGGCTGCTATTGCTGCTATTACACCAAAAACCATGTTAGGCAATGTTAATATAAATACGGTTTGTAGTTTTCGCGAGTAGTACACATTTAAATAAAACACTGTAACGGTTTAAAACGCGATATATACTAGTTAAACTGCAGTAGAAATGAAAATGAAAAGCCGGGCCGTAGTTAAAATAATGTTTAAATAAGTTCTAACATATATCACGTTTTAAACTGTTAAAGTGTTTTATTTAAATATGAATATAATTTAATATAAAAGATAAACAAACAGTTACAATAATGAGTAGAGGTAATCAAAGCAATCAACAACGTAGGTAGTAAAACAATAGCGACGCGCCTATAAAACTTATCTACAAAAGCCATTTGAAAATAACACATAAAACACAATAACACGACTAAAAGAGTGGACAGTGCGAAGCCTCTCGTTATTAGTTTTACGAGTGTTTTTATATTACTAATTGGGGGCGACACCGACGCCGTTTTATAGATTCGCTTTATCGCTGCGTTCGAAATTAAAAAACTGTTCAGCTTTACCGCAAGTAATGTTTATGAGTATTGTACGTTGATTTTTATTTGTTTTACGTTGCTCTATGAAATATTTTTATGATCGGTTAGTCATTAATATTAGATAAGTAGTAATACTACAGTATATTGTATATTGTAAACTGTGTAGTAGATAAGTAGCTCTTGGTTAGAAAAATAGCACGGAAGCTGTTGATGCCAGTTCAAGTCCCATTCGTGTCGTAAGATTCTTTCTAACATTATAACTTATAAATATTGTATACCATGACCGCCTCTGTAGCCAAATGGTTAAACGTAATCCCAGTATTCTTATGCGAAGAGTTTCGAATCCAGGGGAACAAAAAAAATTTTGTGCAAGCCGTGGGAAGAGGTCTGATAACTATTCTTTAAGAGAACGATCAAATATAGTATTTACGCGAGTAGTACAATTTAAATAAAACACTTTAACGGTTTAAAACGCATATATTAGTAAAACTTATTTGAAAATATTTTTAAATAAGTTTAACTAATATATCGCGTTTTAAACCTTAAAGTTTTTATTTAAATAGAACGGATCAGTGAAAGGACACAGAAATGTGTTCGCCCCATAGCCAGAGGGGAAACGGATTTCACAAATTTATAATATAGGTAACTGAAAAATATTAAATTTACAAACTATATGAATTTTTAGTAATTGTAGGAAGTTCAATTCTTGACGCATAAAAGAAACTTTAATATTCAATTTTTTTAACTATTGCTTTTGTAAGATTGCACTTGTATTTGCATTTGTATTAAGTAACAAAACACATATTATCAACATAAAAAATATATTCGAATTTAAAAAACAGTTACTTTATTTCATATTGAACTAAGCACTTTCAACGTCAATTACATGTGAAAAATAATATATCGTTAAAGTTACTAGTATAGGAACTTAGTTTATGTTGTCTGAAAAATCCAGATATAGATCAGCCACACTAGATACTAATAAAAACTTAGCCCATGTCTAACCACGAAAGATAACGTCCATTAATTCTGTCGAACACTTAAATCGGAGTGAAATCAGCGAATTTCACCTCCACCCCTGAAATATCTAGTGTCAAAGATCTCATTTTACGAAATATTGTCGTGTTTGCATAAAATTTTATGCATTCATTGCTCAATGAGATGGAGATTTTGCTTTTCCGTTACCAGAGGACTTTTGTTACAAGAGAGTATTTTTACAAAAATATAGCCAGTACAGTGAAATTCTGCTTCTCCTGAGACCTAGACAGACACAGTTTTGTGTCGTACTGGTAAGTACATTTACAGATATACGATATAATCTGGATAACCTCAAATCTTTTATTTTGAATTTTAGGTAATGTGGTAAATCGTACTTACTTTCTCGAACGATAGTCAACTAGAAACACTAAACATACCAGAGCTCGCTACCGTGCTTTCAATGCATAATTATACTTAATTGAAAAATCCAGACATTATGTTGGTTCATTGAGCAACAGCACGGAACGCTTTGATGCGTTTCAAGTCCTGCCCGTGTCGTATTTTTCAATTTATAATGATTTTAACTATTCATTTTAATATTTATATATTTTTTTCGCTTAGCCAATAGCGAGAATAGGTTCTCAACTTACATGAACTGACTTTGAAAGTATAAAATTTTTAATATTTTTTAGTTAATTTATATCGTTAGTCGTAAAATCGCAAAGATATTTCTCGGCGCAATATCGAATGGCTGAAGGCGTCAGAAATATCGTATCTGCCGCAAAGTTCACAACGGTTAACGGAAAATCAAAAACCCAGCACGGCGAGCCATGAACAGTCGGGTTTGTCGCCCGCGGCCGTTTCAGAATGCGCAGCCTATTTCCAATTTGTGTCTATCAATCAAGTGCAATCCCGCTGAGTGGATTACGACTAAATGAAATTTGCATAGCACCCGCCCACCGTACACCGACACTACTGTATATTTACGCGCCTTGTTTTATGCTGAATGCCTAATGAGTTACACTAAATGTAAAAAATAAATATTGTAGCTCAAAAATCCAATGAGCTTGAAAAAACTCGATACGCGGGCGGAACTTGAAACGCTCTAACCAATTGAGCTACCGTGTAACGTCCGACGCGGTAGCTCAATTAGTTACAGCAACACGTTTTGCTTATAATGCCAGTTCAAGTCGCGTCCGTGTCATTAATTTCATCTTAATAGATTTTTAATTTTTTATACTAGCGTGTTTAAGAACCGTAATATTAATATTTACACTTAAAAGTAAGTATTTTATTTATCCAATAAGGCTAATGCGTAAGTATAAAACTTATAGCGAATTAAAACATGAGTTATATAAGTTAACTTATATATAATTTCGAGCCGACCTTTGGTTTGAACAGCCATGGCGTCATCTATTGTCAAATATATCGCATTTGAAACCGTGGAACGTGTTTTTTTTACAATGTATGACTGGCAATACTTAGTTTTAAGTAGATTGGACTTCTATGTCTGCCATGCTACTTCTACATTCGGGATATAATTCTGAATCTTCCTTCCTTTTTAGAAAAATTGTATGCCAAAAAGAAATCAAAATGAAAACCTGACGACCGCTCATTCGCGAATATTAATTACAACACGGGTTATGAGCATAGTTTTAATGTGGGGAAATCGAGTCGCATTTAACTGAGAACAATTTCAGCCCCTTGTGGGGCGGGCCCCAATTATGATTTTAATTGACCACCGACGTGGGTCTGACGCCGACATCCGAAGGGGACTCGCCATCAATCCTCGATACATTATTGTTTCACTTGTATACAGTATCTAGATGATATTATTGAGTGATGACAAAGTGTGAACAACAATTGATTTATAACTTAACAATTCGATTTAACTCCTCTAAAATAACTGTATTTTATTAAAGAACTACAACTTTTTTGTTTGTAAATCATGTTTAAATATTTTAAACATAATTTACAATCTTCAACTCTAGCACGTAATTGCTGAGGCGATCTTAAAACTATAGAAATTAAATTTGATTCTAAAGCCATAAAAATACACAGTATCTCGTCTTCGTTATCAATAATTAGTTTTAATTTTAAAAAATCATGTCGTACCGATCGTTGCAAAATATAAAATAACTTTTATATTCATTTGTTTTCAACTTCGATTCGGTAAATATGCTGTGGTATTTTATTTATGTAAGCATGTTTTGTATATGTTTAGAATTTAACTGTCAAGTCTTTTCGAAATAGATATAAAAGTCCGTAGTTGTGGTCTTTAAAACCCCTAACTACTGTCATAGAAGTTAAAAAGAAATAACCCAGAAGGGTACAGTACAGAAATGGGCAGAAACATGCACAGTGACGTAATAAATGCATGTATTTCAACCGGACGCCGTATCTATAATATCAGATCGAGGAGATCACGTATCGATATCGAATCTGGCGAAACTCCAATATATTCCGTAGACAGGTGTCCGAGTATTTCGCGCGGAACGACCAACGATCCGTACCGAAGTGATGTTCCGAACAATTGTCGTACAAACTAACTTTATTTCTATCACGTAGACCTTTTTTAACCGATTGGGAATAGCGTGATGGCTCCACATTAGAGTTCAGAGCGCTTTCTGTTCATTGGTGTCACATCTGTGTACAGAGGTCAACTGTAAAACTTAACAATGTCACCTATAACATTAATACATATTGTGAAGGCTAAAAATATTGCAGATGCGAAAACATATTATTATATAAAGTGTCGCTTTTAAATAAATTATTAAAAATAAAAGAAATATGTAAAGTCGGTACGACAAAAAACAATTTAACAAATTGGTTGGTTTTTTTAACGCGTTGTTGTATTACGAATTCTAAGAATAGACACTATACAAGAATATAAAAAGTGGGTCGCGAGAATCAAATTTTTTGGTCGAAAATTTCAATGAAGATAAAGTAAGAGACGAATTCATTATTAAAAGCAATTAAATGACCAGAACGATGGAAAGGAAGTTAAAAATTTAATAAAACTTACCCACATAATATATACACACTGATTATATGGACTCGTTGGTGTCATGGTAAAGCTGGTTAATGTAGCTAAAAATAAATGGGTTGGGTTCGATCCCCATCGGGTCCAACATTTATATATTTGATATAATTTGAAACATTCTTTGAAAACCTGGATATTTTTTAAAGGTCTACAAAACTAAGCTTTAATATACAGATATAAATTACGCTTATAGCTAGTTTTATTAAATGGGTGATAGAAATAGCTAACTTCCGTCCGTGTGGACCACTGTCTACAAATGAAGAGTCGTCAAATTTAACCGCGCTTCGGTTTTAGTATGTGGATTTTTAAATATGCAAAATATATTGCTAGGGTACTTCACTTACTATTAAATGAACCCCTGTGTCTACCGTCGGACTATACCAACAAGTCCGTAAAAATAGGATACATAGCGTGGTGGATTTAAGCTTTTAAAAGCCATCCCAATTCGAAAGGAAACCTGTGCCCAGAAGTGGGACATAAATAGGCTGAAATCGAAAAGGTTAATAAGCTCTAATTCATAACGTGAAAGCTTTTACCACAAAATACTGATTATAACTTCATTAATCCCACATCCCGGGCGACCAACCCAAAAGCAATTTGCGCGAAATTATGAGTGTCTTACTTAATTTTACACTTGAGTGGACATCAAAACTTATAATTAGTCCGTAATTGAGTTACTAATCGAAATTCTCGCTTATAATTAGGTATCATATGTGAAAGTTATATACAAAGATATAATACAATTTTGTAGATGAGAATGTAATGGTGCTAATAGAACTAAAAATAATAATTCAGGTCTTCCAATTAAAAGTAAATTTAAAGATTAAAAATACAGTCTAAATTCCTTTTTTTTTTTATTGCAGTAATTGCCGTAGTTTACGGGAATAGTAAACATTGAAATAAAACTCTAAAAATGGTTCAAAAGCGCGAAATATATTTGTTAATTTATTTTAACTACGCCGCAACATTTGAGATGCTTTACGGCAGCTGTAGTCGTGTCGTGGTCAAAATAAATATAAGTTAACGATAATTTTCGCTTTGTTTAAAGTGCTTTATTTATACGTTTTAATCCTATCATCTATATTATCTAAGGTTAACCATATTTCAATATCTATACTAAGCTGACAAGATGTAACGAATGTGGACTTTACCTTGTCAATACATTAATAATAGATAATACAAGAAAAGCTATATTGTCTCATTGAAAAATCGCGAGAAATAATATATCTGTCAAATGCGTTGATATGATCAGTGTTATGAAATTTCAGAAAATACCTTTCGTCGGTAACGGTTTTGATAAATTGATGCATTTTCCGCAACTGAAGAAAGAATTCATAGAATGCTAAAATACCATTTTGAAATAAAATGAAAAAAACAACCTTATTTACTTACAGATCCAAATTTTTTAACATAGTTGTATTCTTACCTGAAACAAAAACATATATATTAAATGGTGGTACATTTTTCAGCCTCATTATTATAACCTCGATCTGTACCTGTAACTGTACGTATAAGTACAGTTGTGACTTTGAAGCAATATTGTTGAGTTTTTAGTCGAGAGAAATTTTATAATGCCTTTCGATTCTATATCAAGAGCATATCTCGAAAAATGTACATCTGAAGGATATTGGAGAACTATTTAATATCGAAGTAACACAATATAATATACCTAGCGTAGTTGAGCGACAGTATACAAGAATGGTTTATGCGGAAGCGAAACAAGTTTTGTATAAAGATAATTTTCGAGTTTAAATAATTTGTATGGTCAAGCTAAGAAATAGATAAGTAGTAAACATGATGTCTCTAGAAATTATAATATATAATAAATAATAATTGTCTATAAAGCGAACGACCGGTCGTGAAAATTCTACGTGAGCTACCGCTCTATTGGTTAGAGAAACAGAGCGCTGACGGTTCAAGTCCTACCCGAGTCGAAATTATTTTTAATTTATTTTCGATTTTTTAACAATTTTTTTTACTATATCCTGACGTTTCAGACGTTAACGACAGTCACGGAGGGGCTGAAAATGGATGGATGTCAAAGTAAAATTCACTATATTAGCGCCATCGCTTCCGTCGTAGTTGGCATTGGGCGAAACTCTCTGGGTTTTTACAAAACTGACTAATGGTGTCTTTTTTAAATCTAGTGTTTTATATGGAGAGGATGTTTTAGATATCTTGACGCCGTCTTCTCTATTAAACCTGAGCCGTAGTTTATATAAATTTTTTACATTCTACGCTTTTAATCGTTAAAAGTGTTATTTTTAAATACGTACTATTCGTGCTACCGACAGTAGTCGAAAAAAAAAAATTGGTAGATTTTCGCCCTACTGCATAGCCCCATCAAAAAGAGGCGAAGGCAAAATTGTGCATAAAATGTCCGGGTCAGTATACTTAGGCTTACGGGCGATTTGTTCCGCCTTAAAAGGAGTCTATCTCAAGCTCGCAGGAAATTCAAATACTTCAACGATGAAAGCATTCCTGATCTCTATTCGTATTGCCGTATAATGTATTATACATTTTATATTTCATATAATTCTTTAAATAAGTTTATACAATACGAAACATAATGAAGTTAAAAATAAAACCACCAATATTATTCAAAGAGAAACTATTGTAATTAGTTAAATAAAAACAAATTACGCGGTTGTGAGTTCAACATTCAACCACAACGTCTACCTGCGAAAGGTCTGAGTTGATAGAGCATAGAATACGTACAAAAAATAAAAATTGGTTTTTGAAAAAGAAAATTGATTTTATTTAGACGCAGTTAGATATTAAGTACAATATTCTAATTTTATCGTTGAAATAAAAATATGCATAAATCTCTAAAGCTTCGTCATTTATTGACGGGTCGTGGATTCGATCCCCATCGGGTCCAACATTTTTAACGCGTTTCGGTTTCAGCCCGTGGATTTCAGAATATGCAAAACCTAAATTGGGTCAACAGCGCTTATTTAAGTCTAGTTAACCATATGCTTATCTGTCCTACGTTATCATAAAAAAAAAACGTTTTTCTGTAAAAGAAAAAATGTAATCCAGCGTTTTTATTCCGTTATACCCGTTCCTCCTAGAAGTAAAATAGGATTCTAGAATTCATCCCTCCAAGGCTATGTAATCACAGATCTAATATAACGCGGGAAATGAGGCAGTCGAAATTCGGTGCACGTTTTAAAGAACAAAACATCCTTCCAGTACATTTCTCTCAGCCGTTTAGCGCGTTGCAGCCAGACGGCAATACAGCGATAACGTCCACGGTCTTTATTTGTGCCGAGTGGACGGCTACACTTGAGCAAATATTACATTTGTGTTATCCACATCTTTAGCAAAATGGATGATCTGATAAAAAAAAATGCCTGAACCTCACGTACCGCATGCGATAATTAGATACAACACTTATAATGGACAAGCTTTGCTCGCAACTCCGTGGAGTAGTTGTTCTCGGCGTCAAAATTATTGGCGTTTTATGAATTTTACGAGTTACCTAAGATGTCTTCCGCATCATACCGTTCTTGCAAGTGAATCTTAAAATTTGCTGGGTATCTTGTACCGTTTTTGCAGCCATCATTTTGCATACCCCAAAAACCTTAAAATTAAATTAAAACATTAATATTTCCCTCGCTTTTTGTCTCATTTCCCAATGTTTCTTGGCTTCTATTGGCCGTAGTTCCTTCTCCTTACTGTATACATGGTCTAACCAACACAAAATAAGTTATTTAAGTAACCAGTAGTTCCTGAGATTAGCACCTTCAAACAAACTCGTCGGCTTTATTATATTAGTACAGATTTACGATACGCGCAGCCGCGGGCTAAGCTACTTCAATATAAGTTCGCTAGTTGTAAAATTTCAAACGCGCCGAGCTTGTCGCCTGTAACTTAATTAAATTCTATTATACCGTGGCAAAGATAAATAACCTCCGTTACACTGTAGAAAGAATGAAGCAATTGTTTGGTACGGTGCTTTTGCCGTAAACGGAATTTCGAAGCTAATAAAATGACTAGAATCTTAAGTTCTAACGCCCTGTATCTTGTGTTGTTCGTTGTAACTGTTTTGTGTAAGACAGACAAGTTTGGGGCACACTTTGGCAGTGAAATACTCTAGCCATATTTGTAAATTTAGTAAATATACACATATAAGTCTTAATACAAGTTGGCGGTCAAATAAATTATTGGATTATTCTTATTTTATAAGAACCAATTATGATACGCAAGTGTTAAGGTTGAAATTACAATACGTGTAAAGCAACAATAAGTTCAAAGAAGTTCGACGTGTAGGGTTAATTAATTGACTCAATTGATTAGACAGAACGCTGTGGATAATGGTTCAAGACCTGCTCGTGTCGTAATTTTTGTCGTCAATATAATTTTAATGTATAAATTGCCATCATGTGCAAAAATATGTGAACAATATGAAAAATATCAAACGATACTATTAGTTTAAGCAATAAGAAACTAGTTAGTAGTTGCCGGCTCAAGTCCCGCCAGTATCGTATTTTTTATTCAATGTAAATAAATAATTTATACAAAGCCATCATATGAAAAAAGGTTTTAATGTTATATTTATTAAGTTATTAAAAATAATAATCTGTATGCAGTATTTAAGACTTCAGCGTATAAACAGCTTTAATACACAACATTAGCGTATTCAAACGTTCGCATAATATTTATTGTCTGAGATCTGCACAACGTCCCAGAGCATACTTGGTGCAAGCTATTAGCATTACAATTTAGTGTGGGAACGCGGCTTTGCTCCTATTTACTCAGTCTAGGAAGTCAGAACCACAAGACAGTGATAAAAGCAAATTTTATAATTTACATTATAACTAGCTCCGGACGATGTTGTTTTGTTGTTTGCAAATATTATTACGTTGATACAAGTCTAACAAATAATTAAAATGCATTTGTTTAGTTACCATAGAATTCTTAGTTACGTTGTTCGTTTAATCTTATAAGAAAAATTTCATCAGACCATTTAAAGAGGAATCATTCTTTCATACATTTCTAAAAACGTGTTTGCAACACACGCAACGTAAGACCTCAAAGATGAAAAATTTTCCACCACTGCGTGGTGTTTTATCAGCCCTTTTCGATAAATAGCATTTACAATGGAATACAGTCTAGTTATAAAAAAAAATAAGTGCAAAAATCCCTCCTTTTTTACTCCCTTGTACAGAAGTATATACAATAAATAAAAAATCCTTAACGCTTACGAACGCAAAAAAAGAAATGACGACGAAACGCGAAATTTCGATTATTTATCTATTATTTATTGCACAAAACAATAATGATACAGAATAAAAACTTATATACTAGAATGGAGTGCAATGGGCGATTAATTAGTTCGCGTTGTTTATAGTTTTACTTCCATAAGTCGTACGTTAGTTTATTATAATTGTCTGTTCTATGTTATTACATTTTTGTCGGTTCGAAGTCTTACGGAATAAACGAATATGGCCGAAAGTGCAAGTTTTGTGGTAAATAAAATGTGGAGTTTATAAGCGCCACATGTTTGTAGGTATCGTCATAACGAGAGCAGCGTGTTTTCGACAACTAACACACAAGTGCTGAACTCGACATTTTGAACAAATTGGGAAAGACTTGGACTTTTGATTTTTTTACACCATTATTTACAAGTATATATCATTCTTGTGGTTACAAGAATGATATATACTTAAGAAACATAATAGTAACATTAAATAAATAGTAACAAAGAATTACAACCTGTTAAAAATCAAAACCTTGGATTATAGTTAGAAAAAAAAGTAACTATTATAATATACTTCGCGTGTCAGGTTCCAATTATCCAAAGCCTAAATAGGTCTACAGCGCTAATTACTAAGATCTAAGGTATTTAAATAAAACAAATGAAAAAGCCGTGAAGCTTAATGGCGTTGCGGTTTCAGCCTGTGGGTTTCCGAATATCCAAAATTCAACATAGATCGACAGGCTATCATATTTAGATGCTATAGGCTGGGATATACCACATACCATCAAGTAAACCCCACGCTTGTAAGTCCTTCTCTATCAATGAAAAAAAATATTTTACTTTTACCGTCTCTCCTCTGTCCCGAAAGAAGACAGAAGCATTTACAAAGTTAATATATATCAACGTAAAGCAGTACCACGTACATAGGCGCTACATTACATATAATTGCGTTTAAATGTGGACCACTCTCGCTGTAACTCGTTTAACACTGTTTTCAACACGAAACGTTCAGGCTTTTCACTTCACTGACTCGAGACACATATTTGAGTGACGCTTTTATTCTTTTCAGTATGGTAATTGGGTTTAGTGTTGTATCATAGCCATGTTTACCACTTGAAAATCCATAATTTTTACTTACATAATAGAATTTAAAAAAAAACCCTACGTTAACTTATTGCCTGTTTTGCAAGTATTGGATCTTTAAATAAAACAACTTTAACGGTTCAAAACGCGAATCATATTAGTTCATTTATTAGCAATTTATTTTAATCATGAGCTGACGTTTCAGACAACGCGACAATGTCTGCTGAAAAACGTTGGGTGAAATTAAATAAGTTAAGTAAGATATTTTGCGTTTTAAACCGTGAAAATGGTTTTATTTAATGTAAATAAGAGATAACACACGCGGAACTGGAACTCACAATCAATAGCTTGCTCTACTACTTGAGATACGGTTAGCAAATATTCAGTTAGTTCTTTATTTATATTATTAGTTGCATTAAAATAATGATAAGAGTACAAAAATGACCACTGTCACAGGACTTTTTATATTTTTCACAACATTAAACTTTAATTTACGGGCTCAAAAGGAGCCCACAACGCCCGTCCAACAAAACAATTTTATATTTTCACACGAGAAAATTGCAGTTCATTATGAATTTAATGATTCTTTTGTTCATTAAACTGTTTAAAATGAAGTCTGGGTGATCATGAGTCCATAATTGTAGTTTCAAATTGAATTTTATCGAAACTTTGTAATTTCATCGTAATAAAATTATATGTCAAGTGTGAGACAACACTAAGTTAATTAATTGTGAAAAATTCAACATTCCAAATATGAAAAATTTACTTGCAAAGTACACACTATAACCATAAAGACGAAAATGATCACTAAAGAGACGAAAATAGAAATTGTTTATTAGCTACTTCTAAATTACAATACATAAAACCTGCAGGTATGATGATTTACATAAAGGTTCGTTCATAACAACGGGCGACAATTGTTTTACTGGGTTATTGAACGCATGATATGAATGTATGGGATGTATGAATCATTTTAGTTCTAGAAGCGTCGCTTGTATATAAATTTACAGCGAAGAATTCTAGAACAATGAACAGGAATAAAATATAGATAATTTTATAAAGAACACGTCATATTATGTAATATCTACCAACACTCATTTGTCTAGTCTGGTCGATAAATTAGATAACTTGATAGGAGTCCAGAATCCATGTTGTTGGAATCATGAAGGAGCTGATCATGATGATATTATAGGAATTGAACAACACACCAATACATTTATTGATAGGCATAGAAAATTGAAGTTGCAAACAATGTTTAAATAAATACAGATACAATTTTATATGAAATTTCAAGTGTATTAAACGATCTTTGGCTCCATTTATTACAAGATGATATAGAAAAATATAATTCCGTCAAAACACAAAACCGAATTATGATGAATACTATAAATATGTAGTAAGAAGAAGAATTGAATCGAAAACTGAACAAAAAATTATTAAATAGATTATACCAACGAATTTGAAAGAAGAAGAAAGTATCTCCAAGCCTAAATCGAAACCTTTTCTACTACTATAACTAGTGCCGTGCAGTGTGAAATCGTATCTAGTAAATTTATATCGTTCGATATTCCTCCTTACCTCTCACTTGGGTGGTTGCGCAGGTTTAGTGGTTTGGAAAGTGGTCCGTTTTCTACAGTAATAATCATTTATCGGCAACGTTATGTTAGCACGTGACGCTTCGCAACACGGCAAGATTAGAAATTGACTTTTTGGACCCTTATTCGGACTTTAGCGGCCATTTTATTGAATATTTCGCTTGACTCGCGCGTTTTATACGGATTTTCAAGAGGACAGTATAAAGTTAAGATTAAGTTTCTTATAATACTTTTATTTTTAGTTAATCTATACATTTTACCAACTCCTTGGTATAGAAATGTATCTACTATTATCCACAGAGGAAAATGGCATTTTTTAAATGTTTTACTTAAAACAAACGTTTTATATTAGGAACGGAAAATGGTAAATGTTTTATATTTTTAAAATGCTTATAATCATAATAAATTACTAGTTTCTTATCTTATTATATAGCTTAACTATCCAACTTGCTACACGTTTTCTAATTAGCAAAAAGTTGTAAACGCTTAAAGAGAATGCATGGTACAACAAAGATAAGTGGCTTCACAAAATTGTCTGCCGGTAATACGCGACTAACAATTCAAAGGTACTTAGGGAATAGTTTCGGAGCCAAAGCAACTACGCTCAGGTTGGTGTCGAAAGACTAGAAATGTGTAGTCCTAGTGATAAGATGAAGCGGAAAGATCGCTTGTGTTTGTGATGTACAATTTTTTTCTGTTGTGTGTATTGTATGAGACTTTTGTTATAAAAGAAATGTTGTAGAGAAATTGTAAAACTGCAAAAAAAAGTTACGTTTAATTTAATTTATTAATTTACTCTTTTATTAACAGCGACTTCGGTAGCGAATAATATAATATATATTTTACCAAACAAACGCTGAGAAGGGAATAATGTTCCTTTTTTATAGCAAGAGTTTAGACACGCATAGGATGAAAAGTAACCCAGCCATATAATAAATGAGCTGACCTGATAAACTTTCTTTTGCCATATGAAGTTTTTTTAATTGATTATATAACAATAAAAAATAAAAATAAATAATATATTTGAAAACTTTAATATATTCCACATGTCATTGCACACGAAAGCAATATATAATTTAAAAATCGAAAATAAATGGAAAAAAAATCTATTCGAATGCCCGAGTCGAAAAATTCAATTTTCAATTTATTTTCGATTTTTAAATTAAATAATATATTTTTATTGACACTCTATATAGAGAATAAATTCCGTTATTTATATTTTTTGGGTATCTTGAACCGGTTTCGCAGCGCACGCAAACGAATACGCTAAAAAATGATTAAGTTTCCCGTTTTTTCCACATTTCTCACTGTTTTCGCACAATTTGGTCGCACCGTGTTGTTTTATACATATTTTTCAATTCTATCCTGTAGTTCCTGAGTTTATCCCGTTCAAACAAACGTGTGCTTTGGCTTTATTATAGTTTTATATATCTTAACAACTTGGTGGCATCGCCCGAAGCTCATGTTTGCACCACACTGAAAGACACTTTAAAGTTTGACAGCTAAACACCGTCGCAAAATTGACAAAACTCGACAGCTCGACATAGGTTCAAGCGGCATTCCTTGAGTCCTGACGCTGAATGCAATTTTATTGACTCGGAAGGAAATTATCAAAGTTGGCATGTGAGGGCATGGAGCTTGTAAATTCCACCGGATATTATTGGAATAGTTTAGATAACGTCCTCTCGCCTTTAACGAGCGCAATCATTTTTCATATGGATTTAAGTCTTACGATTCATGTTTTTTTTGTACCCACTATTTATTTCCATCGAGAACTTTTAAATAATAACGATTACACTTAATGTAGGTCCAAACATAAGCTAGATGCAAGAATTTATATTGATTGTCCATGTTACACGTTTTATGTGTTGAATATTGAAATTAAGCACTTTTAACAGTTTAAAACGTGAAATATTTTAGTTAAACTTATTTTTTATTTAACTATGACCCCCACTTTTTGAATGATTTGTAGCAATTATGGTCACGCAGGTGAAACGTCGGGTCGAAGTTAATGTTTATTATAAAATGTTAGTTTAACTTATTTATTACGTGTTTTGGAATGTTACAAATGTTTTATTCAAATAATAATTTGTATTTTTCTGTTGAAAGTTGGAGATGTAATAGCATTAAAATAAAACTTAGTTTTTTATGTATATCATGAACTATCTACTTGTTTGTAATATGCCTTATATTCTTCGAATAATATAAGTGATAGAATAAACTTTAATTTTGAATGGAGTCAAATTATGAATTTCAATAGTGTGGGGTCGGGCTGCTCCATAGAATATTTATAAGCGAATATTTTCAGCTTATAGAACTAGAATTCCAAGTAAATTTTTGGCTAGTTCGAGAGCATTTAATTTACAAAGAACTTGTGTAATACGTACTTAATGAGATATTGTACAATGATATTTGCAGTTTGAGAGTAGGCATTTGAATAAAACACTTTAACGGATTAAAACGCGATATATATTAATTAACCTTATTTGATAATTATTTTAATTACGGCCCGAGGTATCGGATGCTTTGCAGCTGCTGTAACTACTAAAATAAAAAAAATAAACAAATGTTCAAACAAGTTTAACTAAAGATCGAAAACTTTGTCAAGATTAACAAATATATATCGCGTTTAAAATTATGAAAGACCTTATTTACCGAATATAGGAAGCTTAGCATTAGATCTCTTAGCAACCAAACTTGTTCCATTAAACCGTCTTCAGATCTAACAAACAAACGAGTGGAGAAGACAAAAGCAAAGGCTGAATCGATCGCTCTTTATTAGCAGGTTCACAAAGCTCGCCGGAAATGAATAGGGTTGTACTTCGCCTATCACTTGCAAAGGTAGTTATTTGCTGTTTTTCAACCGAAGTACATCCCTCGAGAGCTTTCCACTAACGGTTTATTCTATATTCAACTCTTTTACGCACTTCTCATTAAACCTTCAATTATTTAGATATCAATTGCAATTTTAGTGGTTAAATACTGTCTGTAGTTTGCGCGAGTAGTATTTATTTATTTATTATATCTAGTTTCCCCTCGTGGGGCATAGGGCGAACACATTTCTGTGTCCTTTTCACTGATCCGTTTTTTTATTTACAGGCAAGTGGTTGATCAGACTTCTGTGCCCTGCCCCACCGAAAAAAAATACTGCTTCCCCGGGATTCGAAACCAGGACTCGCGCTTAACGCAATGCCAGGCCACACGTTTAATCATTTAGCTACAGAGGCGGTCGGAGGATATCTACTCTAGATTTCTAATAATTTGATTGGCTGTGTTTGATATAATTTTTTAATATTTTACGTTTTAAACCGCTGATTTTATTTAGCTATGTATGTTCTTTTTTTGCCTTATACTTTGCTTTTAAGTCATTGCTATTATTTTTTACGTTGAGAATTTGTATTTAACTTTACTGTGTCCTTACACAGTAAAGTTAAATACAAAATTAAAGTAAGTCTAATATTTTCTACCTGACTGATAATATACACAAAGAAGATAATTTTTATCGTAATATGTTGTATTTTCATATTATTGAAACTACACGTGAGACATTAAACACAAGATTTAATTAAGTAAGTCAAAAATGGTCGAGCGTAGAAGAGACCGATTTCCCTTGTGTAAATAAAGGTGTAGAGAGGTAGTCTATGGCACGGTTCGAATAAAGCCTTCAAAAACTATTTAAAGAGGCTTTGTGGGCAATCGGTAGAGCGCTGAGTGGGATTTCATGTGAAAGAGTTTGCCTGCCAACTCCATTTCTGCATTGGGTGTCGGGTAATATTTTTGACATCTCTTAATTTCTCTACATTACTATTATGTTCTAAAGGTCATGTCAAGGTAATCTTAGGAACTTCATACCTCCAACCATTGATTGACAATGTACCAAGCTTTAGTGCTAAGACTTCGAATATAAAATTTCTCATTCCTATTGAAATTTAAATATGCATATAACGCGTAATATAATTTGAGTTTTAACACATACTCCACTTGTGTCATCATTTTTGAAATTCGAACTATTTCTATCTTAGCTTCTAAGATAGAAATAGTTCGAATTGCGAATGTAGTTTACGCTAGTAGTACATATTTAAACGATGCGATTAAAATGCATATTTTCAGATAAAAATGTTTCAGAAAAAAATTTAATTGTTTAGAAATACGTTGGACCCGGTGGGATCAAACCCACGACCCTATAATGACACCAACAAGCCCAACAAACTAAGCCGATAGTGTTTTCTTTAAGAGCTAAGTAGTACTAATTTGTTATCAATATAAATACGAATATAATGGTTTCCAAACGTTCTATGTTTAAAAAATATAACCAAAGTACAATCGCTTCGCAGCGCAACACTCAGGGCGATGGAGTTTGACACTTCAGAAGCTGTTTTTATTTTAGCATCGAGTCCGCACGTACGCTCGATAAATTTCGTAGCTGGACGTCATTGCCACTACCTCGGCCCCGCTGAAGAGCCTCTCAGCCAAATTGGGCAGACACGCCTATGGCTTCAAAACATTCGATCGAGGGTTTGTTATTCTTACTCTGCGAGGTCATTTGTTTTTCGAATTCACTTCGCTCCTTGCTATGTTGCGCCATCCGAATCTTGACCTGGCCTTCCTACACTTAACCCCGGAAACTGCGTACCCCGACTTCTATAAGTTATAAAATGATTCAGCTAGGAGCACGTTCGCTCCGCACTTTTATCGGCGCGTAATTGAATTTCCTCTCGCGGCAAACAGTAACATTGAATGTTGCAATCTTTATTTTCAATATGGCTGGCTCTTTTCATAACCACTCATTATTCGGGCAATAATAAGTTCGGTTATAACTTTAAAATACGATAGCTGATATTAAATTGTATGGAGATTTTTGGGGTACCTCTAATGAAAATATAGGGGTTTAGCATCGACCAGTTTCGGGCTTATGAACGCGTTGCCTTTTATTGTAATAGAAAAGAACAGTCAGGCATGGGGATAATTTGATGGTATATGAAATAACCCAGCCATATTATTAGCTTTGGATATTTGGAGATCCACAGACCGAAGCTGAAACGCGATTGAATTTCGACGGCTTTTCAAGATTTCCAGACAAAACCCAAAATGTTTTGGAAAACATATAAATTGATTGGAAACATATTGGATCCAGTAGGGATCGAAGTCGGGACCCATTGATTATTGGCCATACATTTATTTATTTATTGCATTGAAAATTCCCCACAAAGTCTTTGTCCTTAAAAATTAGACTACCAGGGAAACATGATGTATGCTTGTATGTATATATATAACCTGCCCCCCCCTCCCTCCGTACAAGGGAGAAGCGCGAATGAAACCTGTTCGTTATTCTCACGAATTATTTGGTCATTCTCTCATATCAATTATTCCAAATGTTCAAGCGCAGTGATCAATAATATAATAATCAAGTAAAGCGTACAAAGCTGCGAATCAAAGGAGCTTTGACCGGTCATTCTGAAAGGATGTCCCACTGCATGTGGATTCTATCAAAAAGTTCCCGGATTCCGCCCACTTTGATCAATCTGCCGTGAATTGGACGGACTTAATCAGTTTTAGTATTCGCATTCTTTCTGCGATTAGGACGGGAAAGAATCTTGTTGATTTCATTGGTAACAATTATTTTTGGGCTATTATTATAGTCTAACCTACCGTGGTGTATGTATCGATATTTTCAACGCATTGTGGTTCGATCTCCATTAGGTACAGCACGCTTCTAATCAATATAAATATTTAAATAAAACACTATAACGGTTTAAAACGCGATATATTAGTTTAAGTTAGTCTCCCCATGACCACGGTTGCTGCAAAGCATCCGAAACGTCGGGCTGTAGTTAAAAATAATTTTCAAATAAGTTTAATTAATATATATCGCGTCTAAACCGTTAAAGTGTTTTATCTAAATGTGTACTACTCGCATGAAATATTACATTGATTATAAGCGTTACCACAGATGAAAAACCAGTGGTGTTTAATTGCATTTCGGTTTTGTCTGTGATGTTTCGTATTTCGAAAGCAAAAAAAGGAAGATGATTACATGTTGGCTGTATAGCCTTACACACAGGATAAGGTTGGAAAAAGTACAACTACCCACAATACTTTTTGATAGAACTTTTTTGTAGGCGCAACTAGTTATTAAAAATATACTATGATCTCTTTTGCTAGTAGTTTAATAGTATAGATTTTAATTTATCATCATTAGTAGTGTCCACTGTTGGGACTCGCGGTTCTTAAGACCTGTATTATGGTGGACGACAAATTTTATTTTCTCTATATATCTCTCTATACATCTTATATTTATTGAACTGACGGTCTAAAGTACGTAAAGCCGGATATATCTCTAGACTAGCGCTCCTAAACATCACACATCTTTGTTTAAAATTATGTTACATCATTTTATATCAACAAGATATTAAAATAAACCTCCCTACCCATTACAAGAACATCGCCAATCTAGATCAACGTATTAACACGTTAAAGTTGCTGAACTATTTTGGACTTTATTTTGTGTGTCTTAGAGTTCAAAAGTTAATCAAAAGTTCATAAGGGAATTATTAAGGAGCGCGTTCGAACTATAAAACAGGAATAGAGTTTAAAGTATTAACGTATAATCTGAAGGATTTTAGGGAAGAGTGGCTCGAACAAGTTCGACTGTTGATCAAGAGTTCGCGTAGTTCGTGGATAAATGGTTTGTACTTGCCAACATTAACGTTTTACATATGTATATGTCTAGATAAGAGACAAATAATGCTCACTATATAGAGTTATAATCCACGAATTGGTATACAAAAAATAAATAAAATGTTTGTTTCTTTATCTTTTCTGTTTTATGTTTCTTTCAGATAATACACGTAAAATAATGTGTAATAATTAAAACAAGACGTGCATTTTTATTATTATTGCTTGTCTATGTTTATACACCGCCTCGGTAATTAAATGGTTAAACGTGGTGTCTAGTATTGCGTTAAGGGCGTGAGGTCCTAGCTTCAAATCCCAGGAAAGCAATAAATTGTTTCGGTCGAGCAAAGCGTAGAAGTCTGATCAACTTCGTGCCTGTTAATAATATCGGTCATTTATGAATATAGAAATGAGTTCACCTCAAGGCCTTCGAGCGGAACCGAGATTTCACTTTTATATAGATGAAGATTTAATGTATTTAAATACTAAACTTTTAACGGTTTAAAACACGAAATATATTAGTCGACGTATTCATCATATATTCTAACTACGGCCCGACGCGTATATTTCGCATTTTAAACCGTTAAAAGTGTTTTATTCAATTTCATTTCATTTTACTACTTGTCTAAACTACGGACATAGTGAAATAAATATACACCGAAAATAACTCATAAATGTTTTAAAGTTGGTCTTAGATTTTAAAAAGAACATTTTAATATATTTATCTAAGTGAAAATAAATTAAAACGCGTGTTAAAGTACGAAATATTTGCCCATAAATGAGTTAACCGTAAAACGATATGCCCGAATTGTGTTTCATTACATTGAAAATCTCCTTGTTTACCAATTTGTCGGAATAAATAGAAACAAGAGTAAAGAAAATCCACGATTACGAAGACATCTCAGAAGATTCCAGCTGAAATACATAATCCAGCCAGTGCGAAACGGCTCTTGTAGCAGATTAGAAATGAAATAAAACTTAACAATTCAAGACAGAGTGTATTGTGGAAAAAATCATTAGTAAATGCATCTACGTGTTTATACTACACAACCATAGATTAGATATAGTAGGAAATATCGTTATGAAAACTTTAATATTTTTTACATGTTATTGCACAAGATGGCTGGATGGCAACAGCACGGACTCAATTTATTTTCGATTTTTAAATCTCGTTATACCCAACGTTGGGTATGGGGTAAACAATGTGTTTTTAACCGACCAATTTAAAAAAAAGTCTATATACACGTGAAAAATATTAAAGATTTTGACCGATTCGAATACAGAACCTCGTCCGTTGTACATTTTAACACAACGACTGGCGATTAAAAAAAAACACTTCTAAAGGCTTAAAACGCGAATTGTATTATTTAAACTTATTCTACCCGTGAATACGCCTTAGCAAAACGACCAAAACGTCGTGCCGCAGTAATAAGAATTTGTAAATATGTCAACTAATATATTTCGCGTTTTATACCGTTAAAACTGTTTTATTTTAATGTGTACTACTCGCGTTAGTTACAGAAAGTACTTTATTGGTAATTTGTTTAACCAGTGCGCTATAGAGGTAATTTCTATGTACTGTGGTGAAAGTATAGAACACTTTATAGGTTTTTTAAGCAAGATACGTATAGTCTTGACTATTGTCATATACAGTGAAGATTTATTTACTCTCCGAATGATTCTTCTGCCCACTGTTATCGTGCCATCAGCGCGTATCTTCGAAAGTTACTCCCAAGGGATTTCGGCAAACTTCGGATACACTCTCGGTACAAACGTCAACAAAATTCTTTGCGAATACGAAACAAATATTAAAATTGTTGAGTACGACTCAACGGATAGTTATTTTAGGTGGATAACTTGTAACAAAGTGAAGACAGGAACTACTTACAAGACGAAAAACTACTTTGAGAATCACGTACTGAATATTGACTTATATTATTAGATTATCTCCGATAAGAATATCGAAATAGGAAGTGATAATGCAAGAAACGTATTAAAAACATAACTAAGTAGAACTTATGAAGGATATCTTTCATTTATCAAATGAAACATCTTAAACAGGTTTAAATTTGAAATAATATTTTTTTTAATTAAAATTGCAGATTTGACGAAATTTCTTCCATCTATAGTCCTCACAAATGAGCCTACCTCCGAAATGTCGGGTCATTATCGTTAAATATTATAATATATTTAATTTATTGATTACTATGGTTTTAATTTAACTATCTCTGTAACACTACAGCACATTAGGCATCAGTTTGAACCTGAAGCATGAACAAGCCACAAAAACGTGTAGGAAATGTGAAACAGATTTCATTTGGCTATCTCTACTGTCTTTGCGAAAAAACCATGCGTGATGCTGAAATATTTTTGATATAGAGTAAATTATATTATAATATTAGATGCTTTTCAGCAGGCGATCACAAGGAGACACGGGTCGTAGCATATACTTTTCAAATAAGTGTAACTAATATTTATCGCGTTTTAAACATGTAAAGTGTTATATTTAAATGTGTACTACTCGCGTAAACTACCGACATGTTAAACGAGTATAAACGGAACTGTTAAAAACGCCTCCGTGCTTATCTTTTAAGTAAACTGAACGAATTGAAGAAAGTTTTGTCGTCGACGGTACACATTGTTACTGAGCGAATGAACTAAAGATCCACTCGTATCGGATAGCGGACGGTATCATTCAACTTTTATATTATTTCCCACAGGTCAATGGAGTTTTGTATCGATCGTGATACGAAACAAAAGGTCGCTATTTGTCCTCACTAGGAATCTACTCCGATGAATTTGATTTTAGATTTTCCCGTAACATTACGATTTTGTATTGTCTGTAGTTTACGCGAGTAGTACATATTTAAATATGTACTGCTCAGTGTTCTCAGTGTATATATTGCTTATATTTGTGTGAATGCGTTTAACCATTGAACGTAAGTTATTAAAAATATTTTTATTTTAACTTCACATGCTTTTGTAGATATATGTATATACTTATATACTCTTAGCGTATACCTTTGTCAACAATGTAAAAACTCAAATAAATCACTTTTAACCGTTTACTGTGTTTGTTTAAACGTGAAATATACTTACTACACGTAAGTATATTTCACGTTTTACACGTGCGTTACTCGCGTAAACTACAGATAATGACAAAATACTGTCTATAGCTTACGCGAGTAGTACACGTTTAAATAAAACAAACGGGAAGACCTCCCCGCCTCCCCGTGACCACGGCTGCTGCAAAGCATCCGAAACATCGGGCCGAAGTTAAAAACCATTTTCAAATAACTAAAATATATGGCGTTTTAAACCGTTAAAGTGTTTTATTTAAAATACAGACAATGACGTAAATAGGTAAGAACTAACGAACATAAGAGTTAAAGGATAAGCGCAAAGTCGCTTCGAAAATTACAATAACTCAATTTTGCACTCTAAAAATTTTTTTCACATAAAATTTTCAGCGGCCACTTTGAGCTTCATTGAGAGCGACACTGGGCCGTACTCTAAAATCGTCCATTACACCAAAGGATAAGCCAATTATGCAACCAGCCCCTCATCGGCTCCGCACGGATTCAATTTTTCACTCTCTCATTTAATTTGTTTAATACATTCATATTATTGCAATCCGATCCTGCATGAGGGAAATTTAAATTAAGATAATTTTAACGGTTTTAAACTCAAAGTATAAAAGAACATATTTCGGTTGAAACATTTTGTCTAAGTTTAGTTTATATGAAATGTTAAAAAAATATTAAAAAACAGTATATTTTTTAATATCTCCCTCGCAACCCCCTCCCCGCCCCTCGTTGATATCCAAAATCTTTTCATTTTGACATAGACGCAACCAGGTTAAATAAATATATTGTGACCACGGCTGCTGCAAAGCATCCGAAACGTCGGGCCGAAGTTAAAAATCATTTTCAAATAAGTTTAACTAATATATCGCGTTTTAAACCGTTAAAGTGTTTTATTTAAATTAATTGTTGGCAACGCAATAGCGACTAAATACCATCTGTAGCTTACGCGAGTAGTACACATTTAAATTAAACACTTTCACGGTTTAGAACACGAAATATGTTACTTAAACGTTATTTCTTAATATTGTAACTAAGGCCCGACGTGGGGGAGACCCGGACAGTTTTTGCTTTGACGTTAGATGACCACGGCTGTCGTAATGCATGCAAAACAGCGGGCCGTTGTTAAAATAATTCATTCATTCAAATTACTTTAAGTAATATATTTCGCATTTTAAACTGTTAAAGTGTTTGTTATTGTTGTTGTGTTATTTAAACAATAATCGATTTGTACAGGACTCGAATTATGCGATATAATTCGAATCCTGTACAAATCGATTACATGTGATTGATACGATCATCATAAGTTCATGTTATCTAGGTGCGATGATGCAACACTGATTGAGCTCCGTTTGAATGCACGACCCTTTGATGTCCCCCAATAAATGATTATAGAGTACCTCTGAGGCTTTATTGCTTCCAGAGATGATTGTATTAGCTTTGCGCTTCTTCATTTTACGCTGTCATGTTTGATTTGAAAATAATTGAGTAATGCGCAATAAGTTTTCGTAGTCAGTCTAATTGTAAAACTCCCTTTCATACCAGCTTTGATGGGTTTATCGATATTCTTTTGTTTTCTAATATAATAAATGAGCACAGTAAGAAACCGTTGAAAAAATCAAAAATTAATTTCATATTATTTTATAATAGTGAAATTTATTTTTGATTGATTTTATCTACATACGTACGTACAGTAATGTAACTTGTATAAACTATAGGTAACTGATCAGATTGCATATTAAGTGTTGTTAAGATGCGACCGATCAGTTACCGAGATATTAGAGTTAAGTAACATTAATGTACGATAAACAGTATTTATTAAAGATCTTCATAATATTATAAATAAAATTTTAAATCTCTTGTATTGTGTCAAAAGAATAAGTTTATTAAGGTAAATTTTAAAATGATTATATACAGGCATTATATACTTACATCCTTAATTTCCTTTGTGAGGACTAATTTAATTTAATACTTGCGTCTTAAGCTATCTACCATAAATTTTATTCAGAAAATTCGCTAAAAACGAGTACATTTTTGTTATTATTTGTATAGGACGATAATCAACTACTGGCCTATCGGACATCAAACTGATCAAATTAAAAATCCGGACGAACAGAGCCTGCGGCGGTGTGGGGTCTTCGCTATAATTAGAGGGAAAGCCCCGTATCTGACCGCTCTTTAAGCTATGGTACAAGTTGAGAGCTTTTTCATCACCGCTTTACATTATCTATGACATGTAATCACAGCTAATAGAAAATTAGTTTTGTAAATGTCAGTGACATATGTCATTTGTCATTTAGTTTTTCGATCGTTATCGTTTTAAAATTTTATTTTATTTACTTTTGACATTTTAATTAAGGGCTATGTAGATATATTTATTAAACATACGTGATAAAATTTAAAGTTGTTTTATTAAAAGACTTCAAATTTAATTAATTTGAAAGATTAGGTGTTATTTAAATTAGCAAAAAAAGATATAAATAATTAAAATGACAGTTATAGATACGTACTTAATGATTATATATAGTGCGAAGTTAGCTCATAAGTGCGTGCGTTATGCCAACACTATGACGCAGTAAGTAACACATTTTAGGATTGTAGAAAAACAAACGAGAGTCGGTTTTCACAGAAACCGTAGCTCCAACAAATTAAGTTTGCAGACCCTATATCCAAGCCGCGGGGCTGGATCTGAGTTCTCCAAAAGGATTAACAAAGTAAACAAAATCCATGTACAGTTACCTTAGTCGAGTGTTACTCGTAACAGGGGTTATCCCTAAAGCCACAGTGGGTTAAAATAACTAGAGATTTCATAATCGTATTGAAAACTTACACCTTCATGTTTTGTTTTACAAAGAGCCAACAACTAAAACAGCATATACAATATATACTAAATCTGTCATGGAGTAGAACCATTTTAGTGTCCCTTTCACCTATTTTTATTTAAATAGAAGAGGACAGACAACCGTGGAGTTCACTTATAAAATAATAATGAATATATCGCAAAATACGCCAGCCATAAAAAAAAAGTTAGATGCGCTATTTTGGCTTTGGATGTTCGCGAAAACGTATTTAGATCTATGTTTAAGTTCTAGATCAGGCTTCTATACCCGATGTTTTCCTATAATGAAACCTAAGATAAAGGCAGTGTTGTACACAGAATATCAAAAAACCTAATGGATATACATAACGCTGAAACAAAAAAAAAACATAAGACGTAAGAACTCTCGAACACTACTCGAAAGCTTTTAGTGATTTTTAGCTTAGTCCGACCCAATAATTTCATAGAAAGATAAATAAATATAATGGCGGACCCTCGTTACGAGTATTTATGATGGAAACCACCGAACCACGTTTGTTTTCACAACAATTTAACGTTAAAATGTTCTGCGTAATAATGCTCTACTGGTTTAATAACGGAAATTATGAAAGTCTTCAATTAATGATCTGCGTGGTTGGTTTTATCTGTTCGCTTTTAAACATATTTTGATCGTTTGAAAATATTAATATTTTGCACATGAAGACACTATATAATTTAAAAACCGAAAATAAATTGAAAAAATTTTCGACTCGGGCAGGACTTGAACCGTCATCGTCAGCGTTCCGTACTGTTGCTCTACCAATTGAGCTACCGAGTCCTAGGACTCGGTAGTTTAATTGGTAGATTGGGCGGAATTTTTTTTAAAAAAAGGCAAAAAAAATCTAATCTTGATTGTCTCTCAGTGCACTAGTAACATTCTAAAACTATTTTGAAATACGATCAAAATATAGTTTAAAAATCGAAAATAAATCGAAAAAAATTTTTCGACTCGGCAGGGCTTGAACCGGCATCGTCAGCGCTCCGTTACCAAGTCAGTTAATCGGCCAAAACCAAAATAGGTCAGCGCATCTAGTCTAGATGTTACATGGAGTATTTCACCTACTATAACGTAAACCCCGTGCTTGCCTGTTCTCCTCTTTTATTAAAACTGGGCATTTAAAAATCTTATATATAAGTATATAAGGTTTAAATACCGTCAATAGTTTACGCGAGCAGTACACATTTTACTAAAACACTCCACGCCCCGACGTTCCGTCGAAGTTGGTATCTGGAACAGATGGCGCTAGCGTAGCAATTTTTTACTTTGACATCAGAGGCACCCTTTATCTTTAGTCTCTCCGTGACCACGGCTGCTTCAAAGCACCCGAAACGTTGGGCCAAAGTTAAAATAAATTTCAAACAAGTTTAACTAATATATATCGCGTTTGAAACCGTTACAGTGTTTTATTTATATATATAAGATTTTAAAATAGTTGTCATCGTTAATATCTAATACAACAACTGTACAGCTTTAAATCTATTATTATTAAAATTATCGTATTTTCAGATGTCTCAATTTAAAAGAAACAGATATTTTCTTTGCTTTCGAATGAAAGAAAACAATCACATCTATACTAATTAGGCGGTTACCATGGCTACCGGCTTATTTCTAAAGACAATTTGAAAGTAGCAAGTAAATCCCGTTCACTGCGGAGTGAAAACCGATTTTAATTCGCTTAAAGGGAAGGTTCTTTTCCATTTAATTAGACTATTTGTGGCACCTGAGGCGGTCTTAGCCGTCTGTCCGCACAAAATTGTCTCCTTCAGTTAATGGCAGCTGAATTTACACACAAAGGTGTCTACCGAGGAATATTGGAATTAAATATTTTATGCTATACATTGTGATCTTAGTTTTATATTCTATCTCAAGGCTTAAAACGCGATGTGTATTAGTTAATCTTATTTGAAAATTATTTTAAGTACGGTCCTACGTTTCAGATACTTTAATCTACTGACTGATGATCGAAAACAGATAGCTAAAATCGTGTTTCATACATACTCAAAAGGTGTTCTTTGTTTTAGGCATTCGACATCGATAAGACAGGATTTTTGACATTCACCCTTATTAAAGTGAAAAATAGAACAATGTTATCCAATCGTCCAATTTACATCAACTTTTACAAAAATATTCTTTGATATATTAATGTGAGGTGTGTAGTAGATATATTTTTGTAAAGTGTTTAGTTTACGAGTATATATATAATGACTGGAAAAATCATTTAGGAACGATAGGGCCGCACATAACTCTATAGTACTGTGATCACACAGTACTATAGATTTATGTGCGGCCCTATCGTGACTGACTAGCTTATGTCTCTTATGTTCTAGACAAGTAAGAAATCCATATAACATCTAACACGATGCGCTGTCGACCTATTTAAGTTTTAGATATTCAGAAATGCACTGACTGAAATCGAAACGCGATATAATTGCAAAGCTTTTTTACCTGTCTACGGTGGTTAGTGCCACGGACAGAATGTTCGATATTCCTGTCACCCATGTTCAAGTTTTGGAAATATTATAAATGTACTTCCAACATTTTTGGAGAGAGGGGGCTAATAATCAAGTCCTGGCTTCGTTAGCCAAAAAGTTCATATGAGAGTTAACATTTTAATGAATTCTTTACAAAGAGTGTAATATAGGCGTCCTTATTGTTAATTTTCTTGTAGTTAAACAAATCTCAAGTGTTAATCTAAAGTGTTTTATGAATAGTTCCAAGTAAAGCTACATCACTAAATACTATTGCACGCTATGAGCTTACTGAAAGACCTCCATGTCCACCGAAGCGTGTTCGCTCCGGTGTAATAGGCGGCATATTGCCAATTCCGTAGTCTCCTAATGTACTATTATAATTACAAAGAACTAGGTTCTACTTTTAATTTTGTTAATTTATCTAAACGAAGCTAGCGATTCTATATTTTCTTATTTGCAAGGGACGTATATTTTTCCTATTATATAGTAAGACAGACAAGTATGGAATTCGCTTTATAGTAGTTGAAATACATATAATATCGAATCAAGATGCGTCGTCGGCCTATTTTGGCTTTAGAAATAGGCAGAAAAACTCATTTAAGTTTTTCTATATTTTTTTCATCTTTATTTATCTTGAGTTCCGCTGTGACACCAGCCAGATACACTGTCAACCTTTTTTGGCTTTGGATATAAATATAAGGGAAATACAATTTTATAATACAAATGGCTGCTATGAACTTTAAAGGAAACCATCACAAAATTTGGGTTACTAATTTTCAGAGCGATTCTGATTTCAACACAGAAGAATATAATAGAAGAAGAACAGTTTTAAATAGTCTAACATCATTTTAGCTAATATAAAATCGATTAAAATACTATAATTACGTTTTTACTTCTGACTATATTTAGACAAAGATATGACACATAAAATGAATACTTGAAAAGTTAATTGAAGCTCAAACATAAATAAGCATTTTCTTTAGGCACTTCGATGTAAGTTATAGGCTTTAGCGGTTTAAACAAGTAGGTTTTTACAAAAGTAACTCGATTAATGACTCTAAATATTATTAGTAGTAGTCAATAAAATATCCTTTCTACCTGTTATTCACTACGTTTTTAATTCTGATTTACAGACAGTCAGCAAATTAAATAATTGAAATAAAACACTTTAACAGGTTAAGACGCGATATTTAGTAGTTAAACTTGTTTGAAAATTATTGTATCTATGGCGTTTTGGATGATTCGAATCGATTCAAAGTTGGTATTTGGAAGTTTAACTAATATATACCGCGTTTTAAACCGTGAAAGCGTTTTATTTAAATGTGTACTACTCGCGTAAACAAACAGCATCAAATTAATTAATTGGAGAATCGCTAGTACATCTTAAATTAGGCCCGACGTCGCGAAAAGGGAAGGCAGGCGAAGAATTAAGATATAACCAATGATATATGGAGAGCAGTTGTGTAGTAAATCATGCGCAATTATTGTAAACAATGCGCGGTTTAAACATAATGGTTTGAGGCTAAGTGCTGCACGCGGCTGCTTCGAAGTGTATAAGGTTGATTTAGTCAGGTACAGTAAGAAAATATTACAATTGTTGTCGAGCTCTTAGACTAGTTTTTTTATTTATGATAGAGAAGGACAGCAACATAATAATCCCAACAAGATGCGCCGTTGAACTATTATTTAGTTTCTACATTTTAATGTTAACATTCTAGATTCAAAATATCTATAATAAGACTTGTAGCAACATCTAACAGGTTATGTACAGTACCGTAGCTTTGAATTAGGAAAAAGCGACTACTACCTTCGTAAGATCGCCGGTTTGAGTCCTGGCTGTATTTTTATATCTTTCGGGGATACATGAGGTACAAAGTAAGTTATCTAATGTGATGAAACCTATTTAACATTAAAAAAGTATTATGTAATATACATTCTAGTTTTGAACTTTATAAAGTGAAAATATACAGCCAGAAAAGAAGGCAGGAAAATCCAATACACTTAAAGTCCATTTTAATATGTGTCAAGCCGGCCGATTGTTATTCAATACTGCTTCATGAAAAATGTATTTATTGTGGGCGGAAATTCATATGCTATAAGAGGAGTATAGAAGACAAATAGGGCAGGGATATTCGGGTACTTCTTGAATGTTTCATTACTGACTTTTACGATAGCAGTTTAGTTCTTACTAAATCGATGAGTAATTTTAAAAGCTGTAAATTTCATATGTTTGTTGTGTTATTCGAAAGTAGCTGTGTCAGTAGACTTTGTCCGCGTAAAAAAAGTTGTTTTGGGCATCCGAATTTTTGTTATTGCAAACCTCTCCTCTCTTCTCATCTTTATAAATTCAAGCTGATCACGACATCGGTCGCGTCCCGTCACTTGCTGCCCGTCGTTCTTGCAAAATATTAAAGGACAAGACACAACAGGCTTTTTATTTAGATCATTTAAAAGGGAATCAGTCTCTCATACAATTTTTTTGTGTATCTAACAGTTTTTGCAGGGAACATCTCGGGAACTTTTGCCATATTTCTCGCTGTGTCTTATTAGTCACAGGACGATCTTTTATAGCCTTTCTCGATAAATGCTCTAACCAACACAAAAATATTTTTTTAATTCGAACCCGTAAGTCCAGAGATTAGCGTGTTCAAACAAACAAATTCTTCAGCTTTATATATTAGTATAGATTTAAAATGTATTTTTGTATTGTAATTGTATTCGTTTATTTTTAAACATTTAAATTTGGAATCGCCTGAAAAGTAGCCGGAACGTATCGAGTTATTCTACTTTATTAATTTTTTAAGAACGAAAAAGATAGTAACATACTTCGTTATTATGTCTGTATACATATTAAGCCTGTAAAAAATAAAAATTAAATTGTAAAATAAATTAGTTTTGTTTGTAGGCAGATATTTATTTCTTAAAGAATGTGAGATTCTCGGCTTTGTTAGGGCGTTTTTGTAACTAAATGATACTAGGTTTTTCTGCACCCGATACAGGGTAAAAGTGCACTCCGGTAGCGCCTCGGGCTACAATAGAAACTTAATACGGGCATGTTGTGAATTAATTTCAACTCAACGTGAAATATACGCGCCCTGCATTCTGATAAGATACCGCAATCTAAAAACGATTATGATTATGAAGTTATAGCCTAACTTTAAAATTATAATAAGTGAAGTTTTAAAACAGACATGAAATTCATTTGGGAAACTGATTTGGTGTTACATTATTCATATATATTATTATATTCTTCTGTTCGTTCTGGTCTTAAATAAAATATTTTCAATGATACCTTTGGGAGTATTTTGCTTATTTTTAGAATTAGAAAGACATGCATTTGAATGAGCAATAAATAATAAAATAAAATATGTTTATTGTCACTCTCTTAATAATAATTACTATTCTAGGCTATTCCAGAAAGTTTATTACTAACTTGTGTCGGAGCAGCATCGCTCCTTCCCGTATTATCTACATTAAAAGATTGACATTTAGTTTATAATTATATTGATTAAAGTTGGTCAGCTAAAAATATGCCTGTACGGTTTACGTGTATGCATAAATGTATCTGTGTGATATGTGAGTGTATGTTTGTGAAAAGTAAAATATAGCAATAGTTCGTAATCTTATACGAGCTTGTATATTAAAATATAACAAGTGGCTCCTTTTGAATTATTACCTATCTATTTAGGCTTTAAATGAAGTGAAAATATGAAGCATTAAATACATACATTTCATGCTTAATAATTCATTTCATAGTGTATTAATAAAAATGTGTTTGCATTTGATTTTATATGCAAATAGTTATATTACGTTTTCCCTTTAGTAGGAATGACACATCAGTATCCGTTTCACTGATGGACAATATTTGCAGAATAATCAGGCTCGGTAGCTGAATTGGTTAGAGTAACAGCATGGAACGCTGACGTTGCCGGGTCAAGTCCTGCCCGACACGTAAATATTATCAATTTATTTACGATTTTCAAATTATATGGTGCCATCGTGTGCAAGACGTGAAAATCATTGACTGCTAAGATATTTCCGCGTTTAGGCATATTTCTTTGAAGTTGAAACACGGAATCTCTCGCGTTTATGGCGTTAAGAATTAACTATAAAGCCACAGAATGAAATTTTTTAAACTTAATAAGTATAAATCATAAAATAGCCTTAAAACATTTCACAAACGACAATCAAATTAACATTTGAACAACTACAATTGCATTAAACTATGCGTTTGTAGTTCTCTGCGATGAGGTTAATTAATTTCAACTTTTAGTTGGTGTATGAGCTTGCATGAATTTTAATCAGCTACACCTGACTCCTAATGTTCCGCAGCTTAAGAGGATTTGAGCAATTTAGACGATTCCTCTCTCATTTGTGACTCTTGCTATGCACTTCTAATACAATCTGGTAACATTTAAAGCTATATAATTATTGAAGTGGATACAATTTTAAATAAAAGACTTTAACGGTTTAAAACTCTATAGGTAGTTTATAGTAAACTTTTTGAAACGGATAATCTTTATATCATTTAAAAATAAATTATTATTATTGGATCGATTCGTTTTTGCAGCTCATACAACGGATGAATAAAGATTAAAGATCCCCCGTTTGTTCCACATTGTCCATTGTTTCTTCTCTCCTATTGCAGCG
Source organism: Leptosia nina (assembly GCA_963661955.1). Classification (NCBI taxonomy): domain Eukaryota; kingdom Metazoa; phylum Arthropoda; class Insecta; order Lepidoptera; family Pieridae; genus Leptosia; species Leptosia nina. The sequence goes on from CAVLEF010000011.1 coordinate 7,166,466, forward strand.
TGATGTTTTATAACCTAAAGCCTTCCTCGATAAATGTTCGAACCAACACAAAAATAATATTTAATTCCAACAGTTCAGACTAACAAAGTCTTTCGCTTTATAATTTTATTATAGATATAATTATTGAAATAGATGTAGTTTTATTAAGTCATTGTTGGATTTTTTTATTTCATAAGTGCTTAATAGATTACGGTGATGATGATGATGATATTACTTACTTAGTTACAAATAAAACACTTTAACGGTTGACGGTAACTAATATATCGCGTTTTAAACCGTTAAAGTGTTCAATTTAAATTAATCAGTTACTTCTAGAAATTATTGCAACTTCTAATTACGCTGTTAACTAGCAATTGTAGGAATATAAAATAGTACTTTCAGGTGCACACTAGTTGAATTTCAGTTGAACGTAAAAAACGTAACTTTCCATATTTCATTTTCCTGAGAATAAACAAATCATAAATTCCGAACAAGGCGACGGGCTAATCCGCGTTTCGCAAACGACGAATTACCTAACAATATATTTTCCGAGCAACAAATCAAACTGCGGTGTTAAAAAAGGGAGTGCAATTGTTCGGGCCATTTATCAAAATCGTGAGACTCAGCACTTTAATATTATAATCCTGAAGCATAAATTTCGTTTGACTGCTTGTAGCACAATACTCTCGCTTTCGTGAATGTAAATTGGTTCCATTATCAAGTTATTGCCTTTTTACTAGGCTGTAATACAGGCTGCGGCCATATTATCACGTTTAATTTATCCGTGCGTTACTCATTGTAATCTATTCCGAAAAACAAACATAGGCTTACAACAAATGAATAAAACATTCAACAAATCCAAAATAAATGGAAAAAAATTACGACTCGCAGGTCTTGAACGGGCATCGTCAGCGTTCCGTGCTGTGGCTCTAACCAATTGAGCTACGGAGTCCCGGGACTCTTGGTTGGTATAATTTATATGGTGCCATCATATGCAATGACATGAGAAAAATATTAAAGTTTTTGATAACTTAGATTTTTTTTTTCATATAAAGTTAACCACACCTTTTATGGTTTTGAAAGTAGTAGACGACGATGAAATAAAGCGATTCAATTCTCTGTAGCGATATAAGACGTTTTTTTGTTAATTAAAAAAAATAATCTACATCTAAACTATTTGGCCGATTTAAATGAAAATTTGCAAATTCAGAACCTTTCAGAAGCAAGTGTCACATAGATAGTAGAATCTCTACATTTTTCATTCACACATGTAGACGTCATCACAAAGAATTCTACGCAATGATTGTCTGACTAGTTATCGTACAACTAAAACTACTGATTTCAGCTAAGAGGGCCGTTCTGTGTGTATTAAAATCGTTTTTAATTAAAAATCTATCTTAGATTGACAACGGTGTTCCGTAATGTTGCTCTAACCGATTGAGCTATCGTGTCCTACACGTCATCGTTGAATTTTTTTAACCTACATACATGCGCCTCTCGCATTCAAGCGTGTCTAGATGCCGGTTCTAATCCTGCCATTTTTTATTTATCTAATGACATTATGTGCAAAATATTAAAGTTTTCAAACGTCCTCATTGAATAGGAAATTATATTTCCAATAAAATTATAAAATATAATGGATACGATTTTGAATAAGGAGTAACAGTACTTGTGTATAAATACAAATGGATGATCAGAAAGGAAAAAATCCAGTTTCGAAATTGATTTGTTCATAAATATCCCTTGTTCGTATTTTCAAAGATGGTTGGAAGTGAATTGCGGGGTTTTATCCGCTTCGACGAACTCTGCGACTAATAAATCTCAGCTTTGTCAGGTGTAACAATTTGTGTCTGAATTCGTTCGTTCGGTGATTCGCATCAAATATTCAGCTGTTGTTCTATTTTTTTTTCTCTATTCATCATTCCATGTCTATATAGTTATTACTTAACCAATATGTATTAATTACATAACATTGTAAAGAAGTTTAACTCATTCACATCTTTTAAATGAAAAACTTTAACATTTTAAAACGCGCTATATATATATATTGGTTAAACTTATTTGAAAATTATTTTAAAATAAGTTTCACTAATATATATCGCGTTTTAACTGTTAAAGTGTTTTATTTAAATGTGTACTACTCGCATAAGCTACAGTCAGTATTAATTCAATTATTTTTTTTAAGATAGAGGAGGATAGAAAAGCATTGGATATACGTAATGGTAGGTGAAATATCCCAGCCTAGCATTCGGATATTCGGAAATCCACAGACTGAAACAGAAACGCGATTTAGCAACACCGATTTTTCATCTGTGGACTGTGGTCGTGATCCGGACGGAATCTCTATAGGTATTCCTACCACCCATTTAATATTCAGATTTCCAGACGAAATCCAACATGTTTCAGAAAAATTATAAATTGAAACAGGTTGAAACTGGTGGGAATCGAAGCCGCGACCCGTTGATTATAAGCATATATATTACTACATTGACCAACAAGCCGTTCAAAAAAAATTGCGTTTTAAACTGTTAGGTTTTATTTAGATGTATAATACTTGCGTAAATTACCTACAGACAGTACTTACTAGGTTTTTCATTTTATATCAGAGAAAAAACTAAGTTACTAGCATCCGAAATTTCTATCTTATTGAAACACAATTTTATAATCTACTGTTGTTTACGTTTTAAAACGTTAATAATGTTTTATTTTATACATATTTTATTATGCAAGCTTTGCTTGCAACATTAATTAAGTTTCGTATTAAAACATTTACGCTAGCCACAATCCATTATTATTTTAATATTCCAATTTTGACCTTTTATTAACAAGTAATAAGCACATAAAAATGTAATACATAGTATACATACAATTTTGCATATATACATAGATACGTCAAACAACATACCTATAAGAGGACTTAGAATTAAAAAATAGTTAAAACATTATTTTATCTGGTAACATAACAATAAATTATATTGAATAACAAAAAGATACAAAAAATTAAAAATTGTTTGATCTGTCATTTGTTTCAACTACAATATTTTTTCATTATTATTATGTTTTATTAAACATAAACACCACAATAGGCATTATTAAACATCGCTCATGTTTCAGCTCGAATCCACAATAATTAGCAATTAACTGATGTGGTTAATTATTTAAATTTATCGGCTAATGCATACGAGATAATATTACAACTACATATATTAAAATCGTGACTAGATACATTCTAGTGTTTTTTAATACTTGCACATTAATAAAGCAAATTAAATGGTTATTTAAATAATTCCATAATTATTGTTTCTTATTGCAGTCCCTAGTTTCTAATTAATGTCCTGTTGATCTATTTTGTTTGAATATTCGGAAATCCATGCGAAGCCGAATTGTCAACCCTTTGTGATTTTTTATATACCCGGGTATAATATTAATATTTTACCCAGTTTGAAAGAAAGATAGTATAGTTTTATTATTGCCACAAAAATATTAAAAAAACCCGTAGACTTGATGATAAGTTCATAACATGAAATCAAATTAAACATAACATAAATAAAACAATATTATGTACAAGTAGATTGGAATAAATTAAACAACGGTATTAGGATAAGGCATAGTTAAAAATCTAAAAAATGATAAAGTATATGATAAATTGTGATAGAACAAAGTCAGTATATCAACTCACCAACTTTGTCCACTACAAAATCTCTACTAGATTATGTCGTGAGCTCCCGCCACCAACAAAATCACAAACGGAGCCAGGTCGCCGCGCTTACGTCATTAACTCATTATACCTGGCGATAAACCCAGATTAAATATACTTAGTTTAATTAAACTAGCAGATCAAGTCGTGGTGTTTGCCTGGATGTCTCACAGCGTAGAGTTTTCTCTATAAATGTTTGCCCTTTCAGCCGCTGCATAAACAAATGAGCTCCGCTTTGAACGTGTCTCGTCGCTAATGCAATAATCTTGGAGTCATTTTTGCTGTGGAGACGCGCAAATACGGTCCTCAGTGGATTCAGTGGTTGTAATCAATAATGTAGATTGGGTTGCGAGATTTATTTTAGAGAATGTGGATCGCTGACGCTTTTAGATGTTTTGAAAGTAATTTCGTTTAAATAAAAACAGTACGACGGTTTAAAACGCGAATTATATTTGATGAAATTATTAGTTATTAGTGTTTTACCGTCAAGTGAGTCTCATGCTTTTCTCCATCCATCATAAAAAAAACAAATACCGTTCAATATGGTATAATCATTATAAAAAAGAAATCTTAGCTCCAGCGTAGGCCAGTCTCTTGATTGTCATTATTTGTATTGCTGCAGAATTTGAACCTAGAACTTTGATTATGGGGAAAGGGATTTTAACATTTAAAACTAAGAGGTGAATACACTTCTGCGTGAGTTTCACTGATCCGCTTTATTTACAGGCAAGTAGTCTATTCGACTTCTGTGCCCTGTCCGACCGACACAATATATTTTAGCCTTGATACGCAATGCTTGGCAATACGTTGCCTATCGATATGATAGTAGATTAGTATAATAGATAATAATAGAGTTATTAAGCTTCCATTTTATATTAATTCTCAGTTTTTCCTTTAGCATCATGCGGCAACTTACTTAACGCCAGTAACAGAAAACACCAAATCCAGAATAGTAAATATAATTTGAAATTAAATTCCGAACGTCGACTTATATGTAAAGGTTGTATTTGTCATAGGAAACAGTATTTACTCAATCGCTATCTGGTCAAAGAGAACTCATTGATTCCTTTGGAAGGGACCGCACCCTTCGATATTTGTGTATCCCGACTAGTAAATAGCGCTTATTTAATATTTGTTTCATCTACACCGTTTTATGTTGGATACGAGGGATTCAAATTAATTCTGAAACTAAAAACGCGACCGCAATATTGTTATTTGTTAATTTTATTAATATATGTTATATAAGGAAATATCTGTACTTTTCTAGTAACTATTTCTTACGATATATTACTGTGATGTTTTTGTGTATTTGTAATAGGTTGGTCAAAAAATGTGTGTGTTTGAGCTGAGTTGACCAAATTTTTGGTATAATAAAATCTATACTATTATAAAGTTTATGACTTAGTTTGTTTAAACGCGCTTATCTCAGGAAATACTGGTTCGAATTAAAAAAAAACTTTTTGTGTAAGGTCGAGGAAGGCTTTAGGATATAAAACACTACGATGCGATTAGGAGTGAAAAATATTGGAAAATTAAAAACTAGGATTCGACATATCCAAAAATATGTCTAAATGAATGATTCCCCTATAAGTAATCTAAGAAAATATCCGCGACATTATATGTCTATCTTTAAAGTTTAACTTGCAAAAACAACAGGACGCACCACACGTGGGTAACGCGATAAAGTAGAGAAGGTCTGCATGAACAAATTTTGATACCCAAAATAACAATGTTACAAGGAAGAAGTCGCGGGCACAGCTAGTTTAATTATAAAAAAGCAAAAGAGTGCTATCGTAGAATATTAAAATAATGAGCGAAAATAAATCTTTGTAGATTGAACGTAAAATTTGTTCGCATAAAAATGATTGAGCAAAGGAAAAAATTTAAAATATTTCGAAGGCGACTCGAACGGCCTGTCTCCGACATTTATTATATTCGAGTAGAAATTTGCGATATGAAATTCCGGAGACCCCTTTTAGAATCAAATTAAAATCGATTTACGTTCAATTTATTAGTCCTTTGCCGACGAATTTTTAAAAGATGTGCTCTGATCAAAGGCACAATAATGGATTCAGTGCTAAAAAAAATAGATATTGACGGGTAAAAATATTTAATGGAAAAACGTAAATATATGTTGTTTAATGTATATAATTTATTTTTAATTGCTTCAAAGCTTCTGAAATGTCGGGTCGTTCTTAAAAGTTAAGTAATTTTGCATTTTAAACATAACTAAAAATTTCACTTTGAACGGTTAAAACAAATATATTAGTTATCACAGGACGACAGGGACTTTTACTCTGACATTAGGAATCTTAAATCCCACCGTGACCACGGCTGCTACTAAGCATTCAAAACGTCGGGGTGTTGGTAAAATAAATTGTAAATATTTCTCGTGGTAAATGGTTGAAAGTGTTTTATTTAAATGTGTACTACTCGCGTAAACTACAGACACACCTATAAGTTATAAGCTAGTGCCTATCTGTAATTGGCTGCAAAGTGTTTGCATTGTGTCTCGGGAAAATCCGTGAAAATTCACTTGTTTTATTTCAGGTAGGATTCGTGCGATCTGCCTCCTCAGATTCGCATCCGAAACTTAGACTTTAATTGCCGCCCGCCCATTACACGAACTCGCCCATTGTTGGGGGAATTTAAATATTTTACCTTGAAAGCCTTTTCGATCGTTACCTAGGCTTAATGTCGTTCTCAGCTTCAATTAGATAATATCGGACATTTATAGTTCTTTATGCATTCAACTTGGATTTTACTTTCCCTAACTCTGATAGCGTTTAATGGCACCCATTATGTGAATTTCATGACTGTACTGAAATTTCGCTAAGATTTCGGGAGTTTTTATTGGTACTTATAAAATTAATTATTGAATAACATCGTGCTTCAAAGTACGTATTTTACTGACTCATTTGAAAGGGCCCGACAGAGCTTGTATTTAAAAGAGTATTAGAAGAAAAAAAAATATTTATGAATGAAAGAGTACGATAGACAAACACAGATTTCACTTGATGGTACGTAAAATACTCGAGCCATTTAAATAAAACACTTTAACGGTTTAAAACGCGATATATTAGTTAAACTTATTTGAAAATGATTTTTAACTTCGGCCTACTTCTGCTAATAACTTCTGCTGCAAAGCATCCGAAACTCGTGTGTAATGTGTTAATAGAAGAAAAAAAAAAAAAAAAAAAAAAAAAAAAATGGGATCTTTGTACCACTCGCTTAAAAAATACTTGCAAGGAGAATAAAAAAAAATTTTGCTCCGGGGGGGGTTCGGATTCTGCGGCCGTTTGTTTATTAACCATATTGCATTGCACCAACTACACCGTCTACTGTGGTTAGGCAGAGAACAACAGATGTGAAAATATCTTTTTAAATTATATCTTTTTTTAATATAAAAATTTCTACAATATAATCATTAACAGCTGAATTTCATTTCAGCGAAATATTTCAAAATTCGAATGGAATTTAAGGGTCTTCGTTATGAGACAGTGTTGGGACTTCGAGAGCGTTTAGTGTTATATACCAAAGGGATTTATGTTATTACCGCCATATTTCTGGTGCTGAGAGGTCACGAAATCTGATTAGCCGTCCTCTTTTGTTGTATAGCGCTGTCCCGCTCTGCTTTAAAGCGATGAATATTACGCGTAATATTCTAAGCACGTACCCGGCGACGCGGGAACTCATGAACTCCGATCCGTAACAAGAGTCTAACAAAGAAAAAAATTTCACCCGTCAAGGTGGAAGAGTTGCGATGACAAGCCGACAGAAACTTCCTAATCAGTTGTAACAAATTTATGTCGTGTGCGTGCTGGGGCGGCCTTTAGGACGTTTCGTTTCGGAATGTTGGCAGTTCTTTATTGGTTAGCGGGATTTTTGTTGAATTATCTTTGAATCCAGGGGATAAAATAGTTTTGGGAACTCCAACCCATTTAGTTTAATTAAGGACTGTCGATGTTTTTTCACAATTACTTGTATAATGTACTAACTTTCAATAAAATAGAATTGTGTAAAATAATTATAGACAGACTTAGCGTGCAAATGTATAGAAAGACAGAGTGAAGATTAAATTGTACATAATTATAGATTATTACTAAGATATATGTATAATTAATTTAAGAATATTCTTTATAATAATAAAGGAGGACAGACAAGCATGGCGTTCGCTTGATGGTTGATGATATACTCCAGCCTACAGCATCCTAAACAAGTTGCGCTATCGATCTATCTTGGCTTTGGATATTCGGAAATCCATAGACTGAAACCGATACGCGAATAAGCTTTACATGTTTTTCATTTGTGTACGGTTCAATTAGAAACCTTGGGGATCGAACCCACGTCCCGTTATTACCCAAACATTGCTACCATTAGACCAACGAGTCCGTTAAATAACAAGGGGGCTGAAGATATTACAGAACAAAAGGTGAGACAGAAGAAGAATAGAGAAGATAATACAAAGTATTTTAAGACTAATATTATCGAACAGAATGTCCCACAAAATGCAATTAATTATTCGTTTGAGAACGTTTCATAGAAGCACGACTAATTCAACTTGTTTTGAATCTGACGCTAATTTGACTGCCTTCCAAGTTTGTTCAAGATAGGCTCACTAAGTTTTGATTTATTAAAATTCTTTGACTCGTCTGCCGCACTTTCGTTCCGAATGTAATTAAATGTATGATTTGAACTGCGAGAGATAAATTAAGCAAGTCCATTACTCCACGTAATATTAAAGTAATTATTTGTTTCTATTAAAAGAAGGGAACATTTTGTAAATCTTGGGATCAAGTCACAATTTAAATACTGTCTGTAGTTAACGCGAGTAGTACACATTTAAATAGAATCATTTAACGGTTTAAAACACGAAATATTATTAGTTAAAGCCCGACGAGCATCTGTGACCACAGCTGCTGCAAAGCATCCGAAACGTCGGGTCGTAGTTAAAATAATTTTCAAATAAGTAAATTCAATAATGTAAGCTAGCGTTTCTAATATATTTAGTGTTTTAAACCGTTAAAATGATTTTATTTAAAATTTATGTAAAATTAATATATTTCACGACGTTTTGGTTACTTAGCAGCAGCCCTCTAGAGTCTACACGATTACCTCAACCCCCGCCGACAGTAACCAAGACCTGATTTAGTCATAACTTTGTTTTTATTTAAATAAAACAACTATCTCCTTAGAAGGTAGATTATATCTCAATTCAGTCTCTCCCCGAAGTCTGAAATATTAAAAAAGTAATAGTATTAATTAAACCAGCCAATTAGTTAAACGTATTGAGCATTGCGTAGCCAAGAGATCCTGAGTAATACTAGACAAAATTTCGCGGGCACGTCAAGTCTATCATTTTTTCCAGAAAAGTACATTAAAAGAAATAGTCCCCATACGAGTCCCCGGAATTTCACACTTAAAAAACAAAACCCCATTTAGCTATACATACTACTAGATATACCATTCATATACATACACAACATATAAATACCACCAACTAACCAATTGTAAATTGACATAAGTTTAAATTGTCTTCAATATAAACAGATAACAAATAAGATTGCTTAACTAGCAGTTAATTTACTTTACAAATAAACAAATAAGATAAACGGTTATACTATCAGCTCGCAGCACTAGTTTTAAAATGGGCGAACGAACGAGCAAAGTCATGCAAAACAAACTTTTTAGTCTTTAGTACTATTCTGCTTAGTTTCCCCATTTCTTAATACAACCTAATACGTAGGTTGTAAGTTATGAGCGATTTACTAATAATGTGAAAATCGATCTTGTACCATTAAACTCCACGCGAGTAGTACACGTTTAAATAAAACACTAACGGTTTATTTTTTTATGTGTACATATTAGTTAAACTTACTTGAAAATTATTTTAATTACGGCTCGATGTTTCGGATCGTTGCTGCAGCCGTAGTCACTACGGCTAGTGGCCACAGTGCGTTTAACTATTATATATTGCGTTTTTAACGGCTAAAGTGGTTTATTAAAATTCCCATATTGTGTTCTTACGTGTATTTAAGACCTGCTTATAGAAGTGTTGTCTGTAGTTCAGACCAATAGTACTCATTGAAATAGAACACTATGAACAGTAAAAAACACGAAACATTTGCACAAATGTGTTTAAAAACTTATCTAAAAATTTAAAAATATGGGATGATAAATTAATTATTATTCTTACGTTTTTTTTTCAAATTTTTTAGTTATTACTTACTATATAAACTTTACTGTTGTTATTATATTAACTTAATATTTGTTATATTGAAGTTAATAAATGAAGAATGAGTAACAACTCCAATCACTGACATCAAATAAAAGAATATAATACTATTTGTTTTTAATAGTATCATCAAACATCGACAAATATTTTAAATTTCTTTTAAATTATATCTACACATCAATAAACGCTATCTTACTTGCCTTGGACCACACAAAACTATAGAGAAAAGAAACTGCACCTTAAGCGAATACGTGGAGTCAATTTTCGAATAAACTTTTGCCGTTGGTTTTGGCTGCAACCTGGCGAGACCGGCTTAAACACGGTAGATAGAGTATTTGTGTGTTATCTTAATAAGCCTTCGTATCACAGAAGAAAGCTTTTGTCGTTTCTACGGAAGATGTGTAAACTTTTCAAATTTATATTTTAGGTCCTTCTTAAAGATAAAAATAAAATTACCGAATTAAATTTAATATATATGGCTCTAGAATATATTAATTTTTACATAATAGTGTAGGGAACCTATTTTTGAATATTCAAAGAGAAACCTATGAAGTATCGCCTAACCGATCAAAAATCATACTATGGTTAAACTTATTTAATTGTTGTGACTAGTGTTGAGGTATTCAAACATGTAGTTATAGAAATCATTCATTTATATTTAAATAAAACACTTGGACGGGTTAAAATGCAATATTGCAGCAGCCGCGGTCACGGGGAGACTGAATAATTGTACATCGCGTTTTGAACCGTTAAAGTGTTTTATTAATTTTTTTTTTTAATAATACTCGCGTTAATAACGGTTGAAATTGCGAAATATAGTAGTTACAATAGTTTATAAATAAATTTTACTAATATATTTCCCGTTTTAAACCATTAAAGTGTTTTATTTCAAAAGCAGGTAGCTGGCATTAGTCCTTTGTTTAATAACGATAAAAAATGGTTTCTAGTGGTCACGGCAATGCACTGTACAGCTATAGATGTAGTCTATATTCATAAGTGTCCAGAAAAAACCTGGAACCTAATGGTTCAGTCAACAAATATAGTAGCGATGATTTCAAGTCCACAAAGCTTTTAATATTCCGATAAGAGTGTAAATCCGGTGTGAATTGTTTTCTCACCGAGGTAGGATAACCCTTGCCACTAAGGGTTGTAACAAAGATGGATGATTTACAGGCTCCTGTTGGGAGAATGATATTTCTTTATTTTTAGACACTCTTGAAAGGGTAAATAACTAAGATATATTTTGGTGTCTTGAAGGATCTTTGAATAAGATGTGCTGGGTATATTGATTATTCTGACATGTGTTATAGATGGACAGCATAAAAAATATACTTATATAGACCTGTTTTTATTTGATTCCAGGTTTTAAAGGTTTCATTCTAAATTGATGCATGTAGCTCACAGATATAACTAGTCTTAAGTATTGCTTGTCGCTTTTAAATTGTGAAATATATTAACGGTTTTCAATTCAAATATATTAGTTAAATTATTTTAATTTATGTTAACTAAAACCCGATGTTTCTGATATTACACAGTTTGCAAAACTGAAACTAATATTTTCCGCGTTTTAAACTTTTAAATTTGTTTCATTTAAAACTAGTCCTAAAGTTTGTTCAGCGGTAAACGTACTGTGTTCAATATTAAGAATATGTCTGTAATGATGAATAAATTAATTTTCACATTTTTAAACTACTTTCTATTACCGTTGTATTTATATTCAGTAACGCACTTAAATTTGTAAAAAAAATACAATATGGAAAATCCACAGATTAAAACCTTTTTATTTTGCTAGAAGGCTCCCGTCAACCGTGAAGAATATCTAAACTGTTATCCTGAAAAATCAAGAGAACAGAACGGGGGCGCGTCAGGCTATTATTGGCTTCGAGGCTAATAAATAAGCAAATAAAGTGACGTGCATTAATATTCATGACAGCATTACTGTACGTGTCTGAGGCCGATATACTGTACTACTACGGAGCTGTTGGTTGTGCAAATTCCAATAATGAGAATGTCGTTGGGAGAAAAACTGATTTGAACTTGGAACAAAATGGAAATGTCTTTTCTTTAGCACCGCTTGGCCAGCGACTTCGTCCGCTTGGAATAGTTATTTTTGGTGTCAAAATTTGTTTTTAGAAACCTCTTCATCTTTATAAATTTTAGCTGTTACACTCGACGTCGTTCGCGTCCCGTTGTTCTTGCAAGTTAATCTCAATATATATACATATACTGTCGCGGACAGTATATGTCATGTACATTTTTAAAATCATTTCAAGAAGAATAATTTTTTTCGCCATTTTTCTTGGCTCTCACTGGTCGCATCGTAATGTTTTATAGCCTTCCTCTATAAAAACTCTTCCCAACACAAAAATAATTCGAACTAGTTGTTCTGAAATTAGCGCGTTCAAACAAGTGAAAAATGAATCCGTCATCTTTATATATATGTATAGATAACTATACAATATTATTTAAATAAAACACTTTAACGGTTGAAAACAATTTATATTCTTTAACTTATTTACATTAACTTTTAAAATAAGTTTAACTAATATATATCACGTTTTAAACATTTAAAGTGCTTTATTTAAATGTGTACTTCTCAAGTAAACTACAGACACTATTTTATATAATATCATTTAAACAATTTTAAGATCGGAAGTATTATTGTTTTTTGTCGTTCAGTTGATTTAAAAGTGCATACACAAGAATTCCATCGCAAAATGACATACAGACATGGAGCGGAAATTCTCAAGACAATCACCCAAGATAAACACATTACACTAAACGGAATCCGACAAACAATTTAATGCAAAGTCCTACATCAATTCGAGGAAATTGCGAAAAACAAACTGCGAAATTCAAACACGAAGAACAAATCCAACAGTAAATTACACCACGATTCAGTTCAAACCAGTGCATTATTTGTTCGGATGCAATCTCTTCTACTTGCCTATATGATTAAAACAGTGAGCACTATCCCTATGGGAAATTATCGGCGCGAACGCACGGCATAATTAGCAAGTGCAGAGTTGTACTCCACTCGCGTTTGTAAGGGACATCTCTTTTGGTTTGGTCATGTTTAATTATTTTAACTACGGCCCAACGTTTTGGATGCTTTGCGATCGTGGTCATGGGGAGACTTTGTTTGAATAACCAAGTATGTTGAGAGTGCGGTTCTGTAGTTCGCGTTCCAGTTATTCGTTTTTGGCATTATTGTATTTTCTATATGTTTTAATATTCAAGCTCTATAATTTATATTATTATTTTATTTAGCGGTAGTTTTAAAAATAACTAAAATAAATGTTGCGTTTTAAACGATTAAAACTGTTTCATTCAAATGTGTATTACCCGCGTAAACTATACAATGTATAACTAGACTATATATTATTTATTTCGATTTATAATGCATTTTAATTAACTCGTTATTCTGTATCTGCCACTTTCCATGATCATAGAAACTCACGGGCTGGTTTCCGCTAAAAATGTGCAAAATGTATCGCGACAGACAAAAAGTAGGTTATTATAAATATATCGTTCTTATTATTATCTACATAAACTTATACACATTTTTGTTTAAATATGCATAATATGCTTTATTCATAACAACTCAATTGTAATTATCATAATATTCGCTAAAAATTTAAAGATATTATTATGACGTGACGTAGACATGTAATAAAAAGGACATTTGATATTTAAAACACAGTTATATCTGAAATATTGTGTCTCTAGTCTACGAATATAACAAATATGGATAAATTTTCGATTCAAATTCATGATTGTTTTATTAAAATCAAATGGCAGTTGTCTAAAATAATCTAATAACTTGATGGATTGGAACTAACATGCATAATTGATTGCTATATTTAGTTTAATGAGAGCGAATTGGAAATAGTTATTCTAGATAGTTCCGATGTTATTTAATACAGGGAATCGCTATGGTTTAATACTTAGAGCTTTGGGAGCCTTATATTTGAGAAATCAAGAGTTTGATCCCCGCTTGAATCACAAATTATTTCAAATTTTTATTTGTTTCGAATCAAACTCTTCTACAACTTATGTCATCTACCAAAACATATTTGGTTGAAAAATCCTAGAGTTCAAAACAAAAATGATGATGATGATATTACTGTGTTTCCCCTCTTTTGGGGCATGAGGTGAACACATTTCTATATCTGTTTCAATGATCGATTTTATTTACGGCCTAGTAGTAATATCAGTATGATATTGTTTTACATTTTTACGTTACTTATAGTCTGTAGTTGACATTGACTTTTTTTGTGTTTCACCAGCTAAGAACGACGGGGTCTCCCCTCCCTCGGCCAGAAAGGACCTGGCCTACTTATTCTTTATCATAATGCTTAACTTCACTTATTATTTTTATGCTATATCATACTAAGGGACACCGTCGATCTTCCCCCCCCCCCTGTGCAGGTCTGATGCAAATTATTCGAAATGTTCTGCCGTAGATAAAATTTTAATAAGTTAATATTTCATGTTCTAAAATGTTATTTAAATAATATGTTTAACATTACGTTAAACAAATAATGTAATGGAGAGTTAGAATGTTATTCCATTTAAAAGTAATTCAATCGTAGAAAAGTATTCTGTCTATTTCGCGTGGAATAAATTCAAAGACACTTAAAATAAGAACAAATAATTTCATAAAACTGAACTGAATAATACCATACAGTATTACACATTCCTCGTGTGCAGTTTCAATTATTTGAGAAATTGCGAGCATTTCGTTGAATTTAAAATTAATTTTGCATTTTTATGAGCAGTTGCGGTATAGACGTTCGGAAAAGTTGAGTGTGGACGTTTTCCTTACTGTTTTAAGTGAATTGGATGTGACTATTTGTTTGAAACTTATAAGATATTCTTGTATTTATAATTATTCAAAGTTTATTAAGAAGATTACAAAATCGTAAAACCAATAATTAAAAATAAGGTAAATATTACCCTACTAAAAAGTATACTAGTACTATCCATAGTATAGTATAGTATAAGTATTGTCTCCGGTTTAACAAGCGCATTAAACTTCGTCTTCTTAATCTCATCTTAAGGTCACTTCAGAATTCAATGTAAATAACGTATGTCATACGTATAGAATGTTATTTTGCTTCGCGTTTTAAACCGTTTAATGTCCTATATTCCGATTTTTACGATGCTTAATTTAAATCTATGAAGAGAATAATATTGAGGAAGTAATAGGATAGAAGAAAAGTCTTCTAAGGATAAAAATATCAAGATGGCAAAGACCTCGTTGATTTGAATCTGTCAAATCTAACGATTTTGAATAAAAGCAATGAAATTAAAGGGAATAATTAGAAAAACTGAAGCCAGCTGTGTAAGGGTTTCCAATTTAGAAATGTCAACGGGGATGATTAAAAACGTCTAACAATATTGTCATTAGTGAAGTCGGATTGTTTATATTTGACGGCAAACGATATTTTCAAATTCGATGATTTCAAATGTTGTATATGAAATTCAAATAAATGTAAAAATTACCAGCCACTTATGTATTGCTAGCTTTTTGGTCAAGTGTACAGTACTGTAGTGTACTAAGTACATTCGATTAGTCGCCTTCGAAATTTGAATTGAACAAAATATTAGTTCGAATTATGAAATTTTCTAAGAAAACATTTCAAATGTCAGCTCAAAGTTTAAAATTAGTTGTTTTAACATATCTAAGGAGCTTGATAAATGGCCATGAACCCGAACATATCAAGGTAAAAGCTCAGCTCTTAAATCCTATTTCGAAATGAGGGTGAACGAAAAATTTAGAAATGTTTACATTATAGAGAAAAAGATGTAAATCTTTTATCGTATCTTTGCTTCATAGCAAGTTTTATTAAATATTGTATTATCTTAGAAAAGTCGTTCCGAAATCGGATCGTACTCTGTTAAATTCATAGTGCGCAAACAAAGTTTTATGATTGATGATGGTTGCAGACAATTTTTCCATTCATCACAGTTAATTTTATTGAAGTGTCGTATGTGGCGAACGATAAATTAGCTAGGTGCGACTTTTCATTACTAATGTGAATGTTGAACCAATTTATTTCAACAAATGGACAGTTTGATTTAAATCTTACCCCTACAGGTCTACAGATAATAGATATTGCAATATTTCTATCTAATAAGTAATACACTATTTTAAGTATTGTTCGTAATTTGAGAAAAAGTCATTTGAATATTATTTGAAAAGTAGAGGACCGAAGATTGTTCCCTACAGGTCCAACATGTTTTAATGTTACAGGTATTTGGCGAGTAGTGTTTTAATGTACTTTATTTAATTGGATTTTTCATATAAGTTTTGACAACCTGATTGGTCTCATGGTAGCTATGTATGCCTAATGGTTAATTGGTCGTGGGTTCGATTCTAACAGTGTCTAACATGTTTTGAATAAATTTGTCATTTTTCTGAATATGTTGGAATTCGTCTAGAGAATTTCGATGTTCCGTCTGGGTCACCAATTAATTACCGCCCACAGATGAAATAGCAGTGAAGTTTATCACGTTTGGGTTTCAGTATGTGGATTTCCGAATATACAAAAAACTTCTATCAAATGAACCCCCAGCGTGATTGTCCTCCCCTATCATAAAAAGTACATGTGTTTTTTAAACATTTTTATTTAGTTCGAACCGTACGGAATATATTTATTTGGGTAAAAATTAGATCTAACCTTCCCGTTGTCAGATTGATCTGAAATTTGGTTCACACATTTAATTTAAATGATCAAAATTATTATAAATCCAAGATGGCCGCCGATACAAAATGGCGGATTACATATTTTTCCTTTCCCTTAATGGGTAAATTCTTTAATTTACCCATTAAGGGTGTAGCCCTTTGGCTACACTAGCAAAACACGATGATTAAAAAAAATTTTTTTTGTAGTTTCCAGTGCACAAAAAGTAAAAACGTTTAATTGCTTTTTTTTAAGTTGCAACAAAATTATATTCAACTGCATCAGTTAATAAATATACTATTTTATTTCCATTAAATTTAGCTTACGTACTGACCTAAAACAAAAGTTTACACAGCTCATAAATTAATGAACCTTTTGTAATAAACCGTCCCTCCCAACATTACCACGATTAGATCGATCTTACTAATGTTTCATTGCTATTACAGCTTAATTAATGAATTCATTATTGGCTCGTTTTTAAGCATTTATGTTTGTTAGCTAAGTAGTTGGATATTTATTTTCTGTTGTCGGTTTTATATTTCCACCTTCTTTTCATTTTAGAGTTGATTCTTAGTATATAGACGTCTCTAAGTTTTCAAGTTAGTTTAGTTTATTTACATAAATAAATGATTGTTTAATTTTACACTTACAAAGTATTATACTTACGAGTGGTACGTAAGGTATTGAGTTTCATATAACTAAAACTTTTTCAAAGTTAAAAACGCCAAGGATATTAACTAATTTACTCTAACTACGGCTTGACGTTTCAGATGCTTTGCAACAGCCGCAGTCACGGGGGGCTGAAGATAAAGGGTGTCCCTTATATTAAAGTTAATACTACACGTAGTATAGCGCCATTATCTAGAAGCCTTATAGTCCGAAATAAAACGTCGGGCCTTATTTCAAACAAAAGACGCTTATATAATATCATTCACATTTTTGACCGGTAAAAGTGTTTTGTTTATAAGTGTTTTGCGTAAAGTACGTAGAAAACAAAAGTTTAAATCCGAGTTACAACAGTTATAATCAAAAGATAAATTATTACAAACACGTTTTACCGTTATGGAAATTAAAATACCACCTGACAGAATTAAACATCCCCGTTAAAGACATCAATCAAGTCCACACGCGTCGTAAATATAACCTTAAAGGCAAAGAAAGGGCCCTTAATGAAGATGCTAAGGCCTTCCTTTTGTTTGAGGACCTGAATTTTAGAGCTCATTAAATTAAAGGGTTTTCAGTTGTGTGGGATTTGTCTCAGCCGTTTCGTGACGCCTTTGTTGCTTACTCGTGTTCATAATGTCTTCGCGTTTACATTCAATTTATTTATACACTACGGCTATAAGACGATTGGGTTTATATTATTTAGCTTGTACATTTGTTTAAAGTAATATTTATTTATGATAAAGGACGACAGACAATGCATTTGATGGTAGGTGAAACACCCAAGTCATATAAGGCCCCCCCCACAACACCCCCCTTATTCCATTCGATGGGTAAAAAAGTTTATTATTTAATCGTGTAAACTACAGATAATACTTGTTATGGTTTTATATTTTAAATATTACATTTTTCTTTCGGAGTATTATTAGTTATTGTTCCATTGCGAGACAGTTTTTACAATAAGAGTTTAGACATTTTATATAGTTCATTTTTTGCTGCCTACTTATACAAACGCTTATATTATTCAAAATGTTATTTTTAATTTTCCCTCAATAAATAAGATAATTTCATGTTGTTAAGTGCTTGGGGAAGCAACAATTGTGTCTCCCTCACGTTAAAATGTTCCTTCTTTACATATTTCAGTCAACAGAACAATAATTACAATATAACTTAAGCGGGCAAAGTTTTATGCTATTTTTTTTTAATCTATATTTCTATTGTATATTAAAGCTTACAGTTCTCTCACTTGTGTTGTTTCTTGTTGTTGTAACCTTTGACCTTGACCATAGATATAATGCTTACCTGAAACAAAAAATATTATCTATTAGTTTTACGCTATAAAAATAGACAAGTCACAATTTTTATATCCGTATAGATCTTTTGAAATCATTCTATCAAGTTAAAGTGTTAATATAAAAATCTGTTTACCATCAAAGAGACGTGAGTGAAAGGAAAACACATGTAAGACCATAAGATCTCTAAAGAGACGTCAAAGGTTGAGGATTATATTTGTTGTAAAGACTGTTCTATTATGTTAAAGCTTATATTTTATTCCTTAATCGGATTTATGGTAGAGCGAGAGAGCTATACCAGGAAATAAAGAAAAGCGTTGAAAATGCAAGTGTGAAAACGTCTCTTTTCGTCACATGGAGCAAACGTGTATCTGTGCCTTTTTAGCTATGTGTGTATGATCAACGACACTTATATTTCGAACCTAGGAGGGCCCCGAGGTCGTATACTTATTTTATAAATATTATACGTATCCTTTTGAATTACCTTTATAAAATTAAATAAAGCTTTATTCCTTTCATTAAAGTCTATTTCATGTTTTAAAAATATATAATTTGCAAAAATATATCTTGCATGAATTTAAATAAAACATTTTATCGGTTTAAAACGTGAAATATATTAGATAGTTTATCTAATATATTTCTGTTTATAAATTATTTTTAACGACCCGACGATTCAGATGCTTCGCAGCGGTGGTCTCGGGGAGACGTGGATGTCACTAATGTCAAAAAAATTATGTTTATAACTTTAATAATATTACCATGTAAATGCGAAATATTATATGTTTATTTTATTATAATTATATTGTGAGTTATTGAACTACCCAGTGATGTCCATTTTTTTGAAGTGTTTTAAGTATAAGAATTTTTTAAATAGTGAAAAGATGGAAATTATCTTAGAATCTTTTTATAGAAATAATGCACCATAGTAGAGACACATATCACAAACGCAATTTCCATGCAAATGCAGAGTGGGGGGAGCCAATAGTACATTGATGTATCGTATCAGGACGTGGTCTGTTGACAAAGGTACAAGGCATAAACTTAGCGCGATTAGAACCTCGGTATAACATGCGAAGCAAGGTGAAATTTTCTCTCACCTATATCATGTAATAGGTAACTACAAAAAATAATTATGATTATAATTATTTTTTGTAATTAAAGTGTTTAAAATTTATTTTAATTACGGCCCGACGTTTTGGATGCTTTGCAGTAGTGGTCACGGGAACCAAGACCGAAACTGGAAGGGATAGATGGCGCTAGCATAGCAAACTATATTGTTTTAATAATTAAAGACAATTTACAATACGCGTTTCTAACCATTGAAACTCATTTGTTTAAATGTGTACTGTCTGCGTTAACTAAAAATAATTAATTTTAAAGTTTTACTTGTATTGAAAATTATGAGAAGACAACAATTTCATAATCTTTTAAAATCTTAAATTACTTTACATAGCGGGCGTTAATAAAAACTCCCCCTCGTGGGGCATAGGGCGAACGAAAAGCATTTCTGTGTCCGTTTCACTAATCCGTTCTTTAACAGGCAAGTAGTTGATCAGACTAAGCCCTGCCCAACCAAAACAGTTTTTGGTTTCTCTGGGATTCGAACCCAGAAACTCTCGCACTTAAATCAATGCTAGGCAATACGTTTGAATAAACGTATTTAAAATAATAGAATAATCCATTTGGCTACAGAGGCGGTCAACTTGTCTTTAATAATGATAATAATTAATCGCTTAGTTTTGTAACTTGTACCACAGTTTAATCAGAATATCACGCTATGAGAGGTGTCTAGTATATGGATAGGTTGCATCGGTCAGCAAGTTTTATAGTTTCATATTCCTTTACAGTAACTTTATAACACATATTATTTGTACTCCGAGTTTGAATCTAGAGGAAACAAATATAATCTTAATCAACAAATTAATTCAAATTGACAAACTTATCTTATATCGCTCTAAGTTGTTTTCCTTTTCATTTCTTAAACTGATCAAATTTTTAGAAAATGTTACGGATTAATCGTTATGAAGTATTCGATAAAAAGATTTGTTTTAAATAATAAGTCTTTTAATATAGTTCGTGTATGTCGTTCGGTCGTAGTGACGCGTGACGTCATATGTGGTATATTTGTATGTATCGTATATTTACAGTTCGCGTGAATTCACTCAAGGTTCACTCAAGTATTCTTTCCACGAATGACGTCACGCAATTAACAAATAGATTTCAGATTTTTCATAATAAACATAAAACCGCATATTTCTTTGATAGAAGTAGATTTATGAATTTTATTTTGTTTACTATCCGATCCCCTATTTATTTTGGCATATTTCTTATTACATTAAATTAACTTAATATTTATCTGTTGTTAGCTAATTAAGATATTATATTGTAAGTTTTTATTTTTCTGTTTATTTTAATTTGTAATTCCTCAAAAATAGCATAGTCAATGGAATATTGTTTTATATAAATTGAACACTGGCCGTGTTAAGCCTAATGCTGTTTCAAATCGCCGAGACCGCTTCATCAAGACCCCAGAACGAGACGTTGACCGCGGATATAATTACGATGGAATTACGACGAAGTAGTTTGCGGGTGTTCCTCGGTGAACGATTGGTTTGCGGTCACTTTACGTATGGTGGATGACGTGCGTCAAACTTGTGGCAAAGTTAATAATAGCACCGCTTTGAGGAAATGCGAATGCTATCACAAGTGTTTTTAGACGTAAATGATGGAATATCATGTTCACTAGATGCAATATTACTAACTTCTTTTCAAGATAAGGGAATACACACAAGTATGGGCTTTAAAGAATTTCATGGTAGGGGAATCAGATCAGCCATACATCTAAACAAGATATGTTCTCAACCTATTTTGACTTTGGATACTCGGAAATTTACGCGGTTAAACTTGACGGTTTTATCACCTGTGGTTCGTGATCCGGACAGAGTTTCAATATTCTTACGATCCACTTAATATTCAAATTTTCAGATAAAGTCAACATGTTTCAAAAAAATTATAAATCGATTGGAAAAATCCTGGTCACGACACCACTGACCATGTTAATGACTATTGATGTTACGACGACGTTTAACGGAAATCTTAAGTACGTTTTATAATAGAAGTAGAATTAAGTTGTTATCTAGGTAACATTAAACACATTTCTCATGTTACTATAGTTTTTTTTACCACCCGATAACACACAAGTATTTCCACGGACAAAAGCTAGTATAATATAATATATAATAGTTAATTGCGAACATACATAATCCGTACTCGACACTATTATCGTGCATAACAAACGCCCATTGTCAACATATCGTCATTGTGTAAAGGTATATGTCGTCATAATCACACGAGTATTATAAATTAACTGTACTACAATAATACGAATATTAATACAACATACACGAGTATTATAAATTAACTGTACTACAATAATACGAATATTAATACAACATACACGAGTATTATAAATTAACTGTAATACAATAATACGAATAAGCTACAGACAGGTGTTTAAAAATGACATTGCATGCATTTTAATATATTCAGGGACCAATGACGTGTACAGGTTCTTAATTAGGCAGAAATACATTTTTTTTGTTTGTAAAGAACTGTAATCACTACGGTCTGTAACGGACACACACATATGTCAATCCTTATAAAAGTATTGTTTGTGGTTACTTCCAGATATAAACATTCAAATAAAGCACTTTAAACGGTTACCTTGTATTTTAGTTACTTATTTATAATTTATTTTGACTTCGTGCCGACGTGTCCTCCGTAACCGCGGCTGCTGTAAAGCATCCAAAACATCGGGCCGGAATTAAAATAAATCGTAAATAAGTTAAATATATTTGGTGTTTTAAACCGTTATAAGTGATTTTATTAAAAAGTTTTTACGATCTTAAAAAGTATTTTTCAACTGAAAATGACAGGCGGGACATGAACACCTTACCGTACCTTTGCACTACCAGATGAATTATCGTGTCATGTAAGTAATATCAAATTGTTCTTAAGCGTACACATTCGGAAAGTCTATGAGGATATATCTAATGGTTTTAGGTTTGCAGCCAAATGTGTCAAGATTTTTTTGCAATCGAAAATATCTTTTCACTTGGTAATTGTAAAATAATATGATTAATGTATGTTATACTCATATATAGCGTATTCAAAACAAGAATTATTAACTCAACCCAAACATATATCGTAATATTTAGTTCACACCTCCCGTCGGTATCATTTGCAATGATTTGACAAGATTCTAACAAGCTTAATTCGACTAAAACCCATTAACCCATTAGAAGTGCGATATTTAGTTTGTTTAACGCTAATGTGTGTAGAGGGAACTGATATGGAATTAATATTAGCTCTTAATATCAATTATGTAATTCTGACATGGGAACAAAAGTACGATTTTAGTAGAGAGAATACTGCTTATGCATGTTGTGTGTGCGTTTTTATAGTCGCGAGAGATATTTTTTTTAAGGTGAGCTGAAAAGATTTTAGATTAATATAAAATAAAATTATTACTATTTTGTATTAACTCATTGAAAAGCTACTATAAGCTACGGCGTAGACCATTACACTTATGTGCGTAGCGCGCCAGTTTCAGCGTAGCACTATCGTAGCTCACTCGTAGATCTGTCGTAGCAAAATCGTAGCATGTAACCAGTACTAAGTTACGTTCCGATAAAAAACTGAAAGGCTGTGTAAAAGTAATGTGTGCTTCTGATATTCAATTGTCAGTTCGATTCTCAACAGTGCCAAAAAATATTTTTTCAAGTACTCAAATATAAAATAAAACTATTTAAATACTGTCTATAGTTTACGCGAGTAGTACACATTTAAATAAGACACTTTAACGGCTTAAAACGCGATATATTAGGTAAACTTATTTGAAAATGATTTTTTAACTTGGGCCCGACGTTTCGGATGCTTTGCAGCAGCCGTGGTCACGTTTAACTAATATATCGCGTTTTAAACCGTTAAAGTGTTTTATTTAAATAAAAATATCTCATAACAACCGACGTGGGACAATTTTACTGTTATTGTACTGTCACAATTATAGTAGATTTAATCCTGTGACCAGAATCTCATTTGTGATGGATTTCGGAAAGGATCATTGAAAATGACGAAGATAAGATATTCATAAACCGTACTCCTCAATCCTATTTACAGTACCGTAGATGCAGCAGAAATAACCAAGTTATAGTTTGATATTTGATCGATCTCGGAACACGCAGCAATTTATCTTAAGTCGCCCGGGCCATGTTTCCACCTTATTCTAACTTGTAATTTGTTGTGAAACGCAATTATACAGGGTGCGCTTCGGGCTAATAGCGTAGCGGTGCCGATGAGACACGGCATTAAGATGTAGTCAGATAATATAATCTGTTTGTTTAGGATAGCTTCTGCAAGTACAAGAAAAATGCAGAATGGCAACAACAAAGTTTTTGAGTTCAGGACTAATGTGTCCGTTTTATCGTTATTTAATATAATTACTTACTACAAGAAAAATTACAATATCAAGTCAACTATATAATACCATATCATATCAATCATACCATATGTCAGTGACTTCATAAGCGTAGAAAAGTTATTTTGGGTATCCAAAATTTATTTTTACAAACCTTAACTTTATCTTTATAATTTAAACTATTACCCACGACGTCGGTCGCGTCCCATTGTTCTTGCGAGTTCATATTTAGAGATAGACGTACACTGTCACAGTCTTTTTTTTTGATCATTTAAAGAATAATAATTCTCTCATATACATTTCTTGTGTGTCTTAAACCATTTACGCAGCGTACGCATCGGAATCCTACAATGTTTTACAGCCTATAGCCGTCCTCGATAAACGCTGTAATCAACACCAAAAAAAAATATTCGAACCAGTAGTTCAAGTAATTAACGCGTTCAAACAAACTCTTCAGCTTTATATATTAGTATAGATTTAAAAGGTTACAATTTATATCGATACAAGAAGTCTACAGATATAAAACGTATTTACACCAGTTTTGTACTTAGCTTGTTATCGCTTCAGTTCGTATTTAGTTTGATGTCGTCCTAACTATGTACTAAAGTAATACTTACCTTTGACGGTATTAAAGTTATGTTACTAACTTATAATGAAATAGATATTTCTTTTCGAATTTCACGCTGAGAGTTTCTTTTGATAAAGTTTTCTACGCCGCGTTCGTATTTTTGATGAGTTAGCGGATGTTGTGATTATTGCAAAGAAGGAATTCACATTTTAATTGGGGTGGTAGATTGTTGTGATCTAGTCAAATGACAATGTGATTTTAGTACCATAGTACATCCGGTCATACATCGTCCTAATTATAATGCATAACTAAATTAATGTTAATTGTTAGGAATATCGAATGGCCGGGCCACGAACCACCGTCCAAAGATGAAAAAGCCGTGAATTTTAATCGCGTTTCGGCTTCAGTCTGTTTATATTCAAATGGCCAACAGTCAAAATTGGTCGACGGCCCATCGTGTTTAGACGTTATATGACTTGTCTGTCTTCCTCTATCATAAAAAAAACAACAAATAACATAAAATAAATGAATTAAAATAAATTTTATTTGTTTTATTTAATCCTTTCCTAAACATGATTATAGTAGTCATGGGCCAAAGCTGGATACTTAGGTAACGTCAATTTGTAGTTTAACCAAATAATAAATAATATAAATGTGTTTTTGCCAATCTCCAATTTGCCTGAAAATTAATTTTAATTAAATTGAAAACCAGCTATAGATTCATTGCTCGTAGTTATCGTTCGCCATACACACCTTTTTTCATAAAGTAAATTAAACCGGAGTCGGAAGGCTGGGAATATTTGAAATCAAACAATTATTTTACGTAAATTGCATTCCCTTTGCGCTAACAATTCTAAATTAAGGCCTAGGGAGGGTCGGGTAAGCAATTCCGCGGATCCAGAGATCAATTAATTAGAAACGCCTTTTAAATTGAACAAGCCATTTTTAAACTCCCGACGACTTTTGGTTGCGATGAAGACTAACTACGGATGTAATTGGGGATTTGTTTGTTTAGCGGTTTTTTATAACTCCTATGTGTTTTCTTTTAATTTCGAAACACATCTGCAAATCGTTCTCAGGAACTTTGAAAATAGCAGTTTTAAAACGGTTTATATTTGGTTTAGTAAACACTTGAAAAAATACGTAGTTCCGCGTTCGAATCCCTGGTTGTGTTTGGAAATAATAATTAAAATATCAAGTAGACGTTTTGGAAATATGTAGTCACTACCGGTTATTATCATTAATAGTAGCTGTAGTCTTTATGATCCGTCAATTCACGCTGGAGAAGTCTGGGCAAACATTAAGTATTATCTGTAGCTTAGACAAGTACTACATATTTAAATAAAACACTTTAAACGGTTTTAAACGCGAAATTTATAATTAAACGTCGGGCCGTAGTCAAAAAATTTTAAATAAAGTTTATCCAATACATTTCGCGTTTTAATCAGTTAAAAATGTTTTGTTTAAACATGTCTACGATTTTAAGCAAGCTATCCAATGTAAGAGATATGTCATATATAAACACAACCACTCCACAGCTTCGATTTTGTACTAAATTTCACTTATCGATGTGAGTACATTTATTTAGAGAAAACTACGTGTAGGTTAAGTGAAATTGCTGAGTGTCGCAACAACTTCAAAGGTAAACGTAAATTAATACCACAAACGCAGATACGTATGAAATTAATTCAAAACTGTTTGGATGTAACTCTAGTCGTATCGCTAAGCACCGAGATGATGTATGCAAATTAGCTCAACTTGCCGAAAGCCGGAGCTAACTTCTTATTTGTGTGTTTTAACTTAAGTTATGATTTACGCGGCGAGGATTAGACGCGATACACAAGGGTGGGGAGTTTACAAAATAGTCTAGATAAGTTGACACATATTCTTTTCCTCTATCATGCCTGTTTTATGCTTGACTAGCGACCCGCACCGGCTTCGCTTGGGTGCAACTAAATACACTACAGAAAAATTGGGAACATTGTATATAAAAGCCTTCCTCTTAATTCACACTAAAATCCGTTGCGTAGTTTAAAAGATTTAGGCGTACATAAGGACAGAAATAGTGACTTTTTGTAAACAAACAAATAAAAAAATAAACAAAGTCACTTTTAAATACTGTCTATAGTTTACGCGATTAGTACACATTTTAATAAAACACTAACGGTTTAAAACGCGACATATTAGTTAAACTTATTTGATTTTTAACTTGGCGCTTAATATATCGCGTTTTAAACCGTTAAAGAATGTTTTATTTAAATCTGTTAAGATATTAAGGTATAAAAAGGGGGGATTTTTTTTTAAACAATGTAGGGAAGAGGACAAAAAAGCCGGGGGTTCTCTTGATGGTAGGTGAAATACGCCAGCCATATAACATCTAAACAAGATGCGGTCGACCTATTTCGGCTTCGGATAACCGGAAATCCACAGACTGAAACGCGATTAAACTTGACGGCCTTTTCAGCTGTTAACGGTGGGTCTTCACTATTCCTACTACCCATTTAATATCCAGATTTCCAGACGAAGTCCAACGTGTTTCAGGATAATTATGAAAATCTTGGACCCGGTGGGGATCGAATTCACGACCCGTTGGTGTTAGTCATGCGTAATATGTATCTTAAGATATTAATAAAAAATGGTTCGGCGATAAAATTTTACTATTATAGCCGTTTCAAATAAAAAATACATTAGTTTATTATGTTTATACACGACGTTTATTATTTGATTGATGAGTTTTTGTTTTAAACCGTTAAAGTATTTTATTAAGTGTGTTACAACTATGAACTACTAAACTTCAAGCGCATATAATATAAAAGCAATCCTTATAAATAAATTTTAAATTACTTTTCTTAGAACGTAGATACAAGGTTTAATCCAAGACTAGACTTATTTGTAATACAGCCTGTGTGTCACGAATAAGTTTTGTAATTAGTTTCAAGTAAAACAGGTGCGGTAACATACAGATAACTTGACTATATATGCGTGGTCTGTAGTTTACGCGAGTACATATTTCAATTAAACACTTTTAACGGTTTAAAATGCGAAAAGTATTAGTCACAGAAAATGTAGAACAGACATAGGGTTTACTTGGTGGTAGGTGAAATACCACAGCCTAAAGAATCTAAAGAAGATGCGCTGTCGGCCTATTTTGCCGTACAGTGCCACCATTACACCAACGAGCCCCTTGAGACTACTTTCTTACACATTCACAATAGTTACCTTTTCTACCAAAACATTATCTAGATATTATTCATATGAAAAAAAAAGTGACCTATAATAATGATATTAAAATATTTAATACAAAGACTCTTAATAAGGCCACGATTGTTGAGATTCATTGCTGTGCCCTTAAATAAAATTGAGCACATCGTAACTAAACATTTGTTTAGTGAGGCCGTTGTTGCAAACAGAATTTAATTAAATTCCCAATTTATAAACAGATCCGATCTGTAGCACAGCGATTGTGTACTGTAAGGACTCTACTTAGTACCTACATTTATTCTCGAATAAGATTTGTTTATATTTTGGGCGACTGTTACAAATTTAATTGAAAAATCTTTTAAAACACATAATGTTTAAAAATCGAATTTAAACTGTCTCTAACTAATAAGACACGGTAGCTCATTGGTTGTTATAAAAGCAACAGCGTGGAACGGTGTAGATGGCGGTTCGAGTCTCTAAAATTAATTTTTAATTCATATAATGCCATGTGCAATAACATGGGAAAAGTAAAGTTTTGAAAGACTTTATGTTATTTGCATATTTATTTGAAATAGACACGACGGATTACTGAATAATTTTGATGGTTTAAAACGCGACATGTATGAGTTATATATCGTGTTTTAAACCGTACAACTTACTTACAAATCATTTCCACGACGGCCGGACGTTATGGGTGCTTTTTATATATTATTGTTTATTGTTAAATTAAGAGTGTTTACTTTCAGTAAAATTAAAATGAAAAGAAATAAAAAAAAACATTATTTCTTTTAACAGTATACATTTAAACAGTGTTGTCTAATTATTTTACGCATACTCCCATTTTTCTGCGAACACAAACAATAAACATACTTTAATCGTGAAAATATGAAATACGCTAAAACATTTTTTGCCTAAAACACGATCCGCCTCGAGCACTCAAAGAAACATTGTAGGAGTGATAAATGCGAACTCATTTCACGTAGTTTGAAATAGAAAAGTAAACCAAATAGAGTTAGGGGAATAGTCTCGGGCGCGCGTCACTTTTTAGACAAATAGGGAAGGAAGGAAATGTTCCGACCCGCTCTTGAAAAAATATTCCGAGTGCACTGTAGAGAGCGGGTTCCGTAGATGTTTAAAAATTCGCCTTTTAAACTGCTATTGATATAAGAGTCTGTTTGCTGTTCCTTGATTTTAAAAAACAATTTAGTTTCTAGAGCAATTAGACAATAATTTAAAAATACTGCAAAGTTATTAGGAACTGTCATCTGTAACCACAAATTCAGTAGTCAGTAAAAGTCAAAGTTAAATACAAAATAGAATAAATGTCGTACAAATAAACTTCATACGGAGAGATGTCCGCCGGGTCGGTAAACGTCGAGTGATGATAAATATGTAATATGCTTATATAGATCGCAACTAAAGCCGTCAAATATTGTTTTAATTGTACTAGTTGATAAATCCAAGGTTAAAAGCACATTTAATGTTTATGCGTACCTATGATACTATAATCAAGGGTCCTATACATGCCACGACCGACCCCCAATGGAACTTATATTAAGTTAGACAGTTCGACTCCAGACGATTCACATTGCAGCACTACTTACCTTGGCTAAGACGTAACGTGCAATAGAGCGCGCATTGTACCTAGTTCAAAGCGACAAACCAGACTTTCCGTTCTTCGTAATAATAACGTTATGTAGGGTTGTCACATGATGTATAATTTTTAATTACAAAAATGAACAAATAAACAAAAAATATGAGTAATTTAATTTTAAATTACAAACTAAAGATGTATCAATCTTAAAAAATTTATTCAAGACCTATAATTTTACATAATTTTCAGCTAAAATCGATTTTATACGTTGTTTTTTATTTATCAAAAATATTCAGTGTTTATTTATTATTTTTTTATCACAAGGCAATTGATGAGTATTTAAATAAAACACTTTAACGGTTTAAAACGCGATATATAACCGAGTGTTTTATTTAAATGTGTACTACTCGCGTAAACTATAGACAGTATTTGATGAGTATTGTTAAGCAAAATTATTAAGGTAAAAGCATAGATAATATTATAAAATTATTATTGTTATTGCTGGTGCTTAAAACTCACAACCCTAGTCTTGACTGAATTTTTCGTATGCCGTAGTTGAAAAATTGTAAAAGGACTCTCTTTGTTAGGTACTCCGTTTTCTTTTCTAAGAGGTAGCTACTGATTTATTATACAACCTTAGTACGGTTCCTCTGATGTTTAATTTCACCTCTGCTTTGACATTTGAATAAGGTGAACTTTTAGAGAATATCTCAGACTTAACACATAAGCCATGGAGAAAAGTTTATGTTTTTGTTCGATTTAACAATGTAATGTATTATAAAACATATAGTTTATTAATAGTAGACATTCGCAGTTAAAAAATAGCAACTAACTCGTTTTAATTCTATTGAGTATTTTCTTAATTAAATAATTATCACGTATAGAAAAATATTTTTCAAATTTAATATTTAGGAATTTGCAAAATATTTTTCTTAAATTTGAATCACATAAAAATTGCTGTTGTATTGTCATTCAAATTATTTTAGATTTGTTATAAAACACTTTGATATGTTTTAAAAGTTATATTTTGTATTCAAATAAATAGAATAACAATAAGTTAAAATATACTTAAGTGATTTTATTCATATTTTTAAATCTTTTGCGTTTGCAAAAACTTAAAAGTGTTTACTTTTAGTTCTTTGTTTTATATGTTTTAAATGAAATAATACAATTTTACTGTCTCATTTTTAAATGAGGTATTAATCTTACTATACTCGAATATATTACATAAGTTTTTTGATGTTATTACGTGATTTTCACAAGTAATACTATCCGTTTATTTACCCATCACTGTCATCCGTCACTCCCAAATAACAATTGCCAATAATTAAGCATAAATAAGTATCGCTTACGTTAATTAAAACACACTGTTTGAGTTGTGAGCGGTGTCGATTTCAAGATATATTTCAACTTCTTAGTCGTTAGCGTGTTTGATTTAATGCTTTGTATAATGTTCACTTTATTGTTCGGATACAGATTCGAAAGCTTTAATTAATTTTCTAATGATTATCAGAAGTTTAAACTTGGGTATGCGTCGTATAAAATTGCGAAATTTGACACTATAGTATATTCTAAAAAATATATATATTATGTGTGAACATTTTAAATATGTATACAAATAAAATTAAAAATAATATATTTAATACTGATAAGTAAATTATAAATGAAAAAAACCTACGAATGGATGGTTAGTCATTAAGGAATATTAAAATATAAGCGTTAAACTATGAAATGCGCTATTTTTGTAATGTCAGATTTTCTTAAATAAAATTTAAGTAAGTATCGTGTAAGTGACGGCAGAGGTACATATTAACTAAAATATAATGACATGACAGTCTTGGTCACTAAAAACCCGGGATACGAAACTTTGGAAACAGATGGCGCTAGAGTAGCAATTTTTACATTGAGGTCAGACTCCCTCCATCTTTAGTCCCTCCGTGACCACGGCTGCTGCAAAGCATGGAGCGTCGGGCCGTAATTAAATTAAGTTTAACTATTATATATCGCGTTTTAAACCGTTAAAGTGTTTTATTTAAATAAATATACCAACTTAATGGCATTTTCTTAAAGCACTTCGAAATTTGACTGCCGGACCATTTCAAACTTTTCTAATAAATCTCCCACATCTCCTTTTGTCTCAAATTCAAAAATTATCTCGTTGAAGGAAATTAATTTCCATTGTCGTGAAATTGGTTGATTGTCATTTTTGATTCCCTTCTGCTTCGACGATTTGATTTCTGTATTGTGCTCGTATTTTGGGCCTCTCCTTTTGTAATTTAGTAAATAAAGGACGAAATCTATTAAAACCGTTGTTTATTTATATATTAAAAAAGACTGGACTTTGGAAAACATTCACAATCTAACGCAAGTAGTTTTAGATTCAATTTTACACGAGCTAAAGACACTTTATCACTAAAGAAATTATTTTAATTATTGTCGTAGTCTGTCCATTGCATCTAACTTTTAATATCAATTACATTGAGTAATTGACGTTTCACTATTTTCCTTAGTCGAATTTACTTGCTTAGAATTGCCTTTTAGCTGGATTTTTGGATGTTTTGCAGTAGCTGTAACGGCGAGATCTCTCTCATTCAACCGCGGCTGCTGCAAATAAGTATTCTTAAACAAGTTTAACTAATATATTTCGCGTTTTGAATCGTTAAGATTTTTATGTAAATGTGTACTACTCGCGCAAACTACAGCCAGTATTTGTTCTCGTTGATGTTTATGAATATGAATTACTTTATAAGTAAATCGATAAAAAAATTCTATTCTGCAATTTCAAAGAAGATTCTTATTAAAATGCTCCTCATATACGCGAGTTCTTCGATTCCATTTACAACTCGGCCGTCACTAAGACTCCCATTGTGCGACTCCCCGTTGGAATCACACTTGGCAAGATCCGTTTCCTTAAAGTTCAAACCAGTTCCCGGACGTTCCTAAACTTCATTTCCTAGGAAAGGATATTAGGATTAAAAGTTTGTCCGGCTCTAATGCCTACGGACTGGTCTAGAATTATATTAAATGGGATTCTAGATGCCTTGATGGGCTTAGATGGGCTACGAGGGTATAATAAGTATTCCGGCGTTTTAATACATTGATTCGGTATTAGGGTGATAATGAAATCAATACGAGTAATGTACATGTAACATGCATTTTTAATAGTTAGTCATATGAAGTAAGGATACATTATTAATATTTGACACACAAATAAAAAAAACACACATTATATAATGTAGGTAATTTCTTTAAAATGCAAAATACAGAAAGTTAAGTATGAGTACGTCAATTATAAATTAAGGTAACTTTAAAAACGCAGTGTTTTAAGTCAAAACATATGTTTTAAATAAATTACATGTACTTATTTTACATTTAAACTTTAGACTATGGGGTATTCAAACAAATATTTTTTTTTTTGAGAAACAAAATGTAATTGTTATTATTATTGCAATGTTTTAAATCATTTAAATAGTAGTAAAATTAGCCAATCAAGAAGAATAAATTATGACACATTATCGCAGGGGGACACATTTAAAGGCTGTGTTTCTTGTACATAGTAACATAATTGAATAATTAATTCAACAGCTGTTTTAAGCCTGATCGCATTTCAGTTAGGATTCTCAAGGAGTCGTTAAGCACGCCGAAAAGCATACAAAGACTTCAGCCGTTATCATGCTACATATAGGTACGTCACAACATTCATCTGTACCTGATGTTGCAGGCCGTCATTTACCTGCACGAGCGAGACGGTAAACACGTCACAGCGTGCACTAGACAAGGACGGCAGACGCGCACGTCTTGTGTTCATTCGAAACGCGTTACTGAAGCATGCAAATTGAATTTTTATAATTCGAACGTGGATTTAGTGAGGGTTATAGAGTGACTGGCGTGCGTCGAGTGCGGCAGCAACAGGCTGGAGGCGGGGTCTAGTAGGCCGCGACTGCGTAATGGACGCCGGTTGCCATGGCGACGCCTTCCCGGTATTTGTGATTACTACATCGGGAAGAAACTTTTGATTGAC
Organism: Leptosia nina; assembly: GCA_963661955.1. Classification (NCBI taxonomy): domain Eukaryota; kingdom Metazoa; phylum Arthropoda; class Insecta; order Lepidoptera; family Pieridae; genus Leptosia; species Leptosia nina. The sequence goes on from CAVLEF010000011.1 coordinate 7,199,881, forward strand.
GGCCCGCTCTATATTTTTGTTACGGCGGCACAGATTATAATAATTTCATAAAATTCGACTGATTTCAAATTAATTTTAAATTAATTTGCTGTAGTTAATACTAGTAGTAGATGTAAATAAAATACTTAACGGTGAAATCACCAACCATCGTTATGCTGCAAAGCACCCGAAACGTCGAGTCGTACGTAAAATAATTTAATAAGTACCATTATTTTAGTAATTCGTTATTTTACTCTGAAGTCACGCATAGTATATACTGTGGTATGGCACATTTAACTGGTAACATTGACAATCTGTAATTTCAGTGTCAAAGAGTTAGTCTGCGCGACTGTTTCCATTGTTGAACTCTTGACTAACGTGCGTTTAAACGTCGCCTGCGCCGGGTGTGCGCAGCGCGAGCGCTAATCCATTTGCATCTCTGTCTTATATTTAGCATTTTAATCCGTTAAAAGTATAAACTGATATTTGTGGAATCAGGAGTTTAGAAAAAGATTCATCTTTAGAGTTCTTATACACTCTCCGATGCTATTAATAAAGGATTAACTAAACCCAACTAATTGGTAGTAAGGCTCGCGGGCAATTTCTTATCTATTCGAAATAAAACCAAAAGGTTTTTTAATGTTGCGTAAACACTTAATCTCTACATTTACTTTGCTAGGGACTTTCGTGCAACCCCGTGTTACCCCGTGTTACATCTATTTGTAAACATTAATGTATTTCAAATGAAATCGAAATTTTGTACAGATTACACTATCCAACATTATTTAACACAGAGTAAATTCCGAGCATATTTACAAGTGTAAGGTAAAAGCTTGAAAGCTTGGAGCTATAAAGTTTTGTTTCGCTTTGAGCGGCAAAGAGGATATTCCCAGTGGACCCAAGCCACAGATAATGTACTTTCGTGGAAATATGCTGAAAAATATACTCTGCCGTGTATCCAATTTGAAATATTTGCTTCTCCTACCTTTGCAGCCGTCATATCGAAATTAAATTTTTGCCCTTTAATTTCAAATTGAGTAAAGCATTTGAGAGTAGAATGTACAATTATATTGTATGTATAAATAAAACACTTTTACACTTTAGGCCCCCCCCATCCGTACTTCCATAGCAAGAAATCAGGTGGAGCTTAACTCGTAATTTTCCGTTATAAACCGTTAAAAGTTAAACCTAAGTGTTTGAAATCGATATGTTATGGTAGAGCAACATCGGTGCGAATAAATAATGTTAAACTATGTTTAGTGAAACTTAATTATCGTTAAAATCCATTAATCGTTAAAGCCTTTATGATTCGTTTAAGAGTTAATACAACTTCTTATACTTGCAGTAAATAATGCAGTCGCTTTTACAGGTCATGAAAATAACTGCTTAACTTTATTCACGGTACAAGTCATAGGAGCGGAAGGGAAATAACTTATCACTAATTATTTTTCTTTTAATTAATTACTTTTATAATTTACAAAGGATAGGAAATAAATAGTTTTCTTTTTTTAAATGTATACAAATGTTGCCTGCAAAAATCGCCGGAGGTACTAAGGCCACATTTTTCTAAACTTTTAAATCTGTATATTAAAAATAACGTATAAATACATAATATTACTAATTTTGTAATGTTTTAGGTGTGATAAATATATTATCTCTAGAATTATTTTCTTTAACTATTTAAATAAGTCATGGTTAAAAATCACTTTTAAAGGTAATTAATAACAATTTACGTAGTAATTTACGCAATACAAAATTATGGTGTAGTAAATTGTCAAATCTTCACAATGTATCAATTGTCATATCACTTGTCTGATTGAGGTAAAGGCCTAAAATATCAGAATTTGAGTCCTACCAATTATCTTTATGATGGAGGGTATCTTTAATATCAAACTTTAACACCTACGCTAGCGCCATCTGTTTCGTCGTAGTTGGTATTTAGAGTACCTAGTTAGTTCCCCATCAGAACTTGACTGAAGTTTACTGGTATGCTGTTTTTCGGGCCATACTTAAAATAAATTTTATACATTGCGCGTTCTAAATCGTTAAAAAGTGTTTTTTTTATATAATTATACAAATTGGAAAAAATTTTATTTTTCGAAATTATAATTGTTTTAAACCAACTGCAACTACCTCAGAAGAAGCTGTAAAAACATAATAAAAATACATTTTTAACCCGCTGCTTTTGTTAATTTAAGGTAGAGGCGTAAAGTAAATAATCTAAGTTAAACTCCATCTTCTAATGGATGTAGAAATCGTTTATTGCAATCTCAAGTTTTATGTGCACCTGACTTGTTTATTAAATTGCCTCTTCACGTGTAGTATAAGTCACTACTTGATGTTATTGGAGAATAGAGTTACTCGGTAGCTCGTCGGTAAAATTGCGATTACAGTTTACAAATACATATACATCAAAATCCGTTATTTCTGTTGTGGTCGTCTAACCACATTTTAAGACTAACCAATATTTCAGTCACGTGACACGTTATACATAGAAGATAATCAGGACTATAGCAAAAACGCGTTTACAAGCAAATGACGTCACTTCTGTCTAACGTCACTATAAGGAGGGGCTCGTTGGTGTAATCGTAGCAATGTATGGCTTATCAAGGGCTCGGGGGTTCAAACGTCACCGGGTGCAACATATTTCTAATCATTTTATAATTTTTCTGACTTCGTCTGAAAATCTGGATATTTGATGGATGGGGGTTAATATAGATATATTTATATATATTTAGTCCGGGTCATAAACCACTGTTCATACATGAAAGCCTACGAGTTTAATCGCAATTCAATTTGAGAATTTCAAATTCAAATTCTATTCATTCATACAAAGCCAAAATAGGTCTACTTGTTCATAGGTTAAATGGCTAGGTTATTTTATCTACAATCAAGTAAAACCCTTCAAAAAATCAAGTCCACCTTTATCATTAAAAAAATTATTACATTTAAAGTAACCTATCGATTATGGAAGTCTATTTTTTTATAACTCTTGTGGTAAAATGTAATTAATTATTCTCGATAGAACTTTCCCCGTAGCTTTGTATAATGAAAACATCTTCATTCACTGTACTTACCTGAAACAAATAAAAAACATAATTTGTTAAGAAACAAAATGCATTTGTTAATTATATTGTATATTTATGCCTAAAGTAATTAAAGTCCAATATAATAAGAATTAAAGAAAATATTTGATTCATATAAGAAAATTCATCATATTTAGGTGAGAAATAGGTTTTAGTAATAGTATAATTAGACGGTACTTTAGAACGCTCCGTTTTGTGATAAACACAGATCTGCTAGATGTGATCTAGATTTTTTATATTAATTTTACTATTTAATGAAAATATATATTACTAATTATATTATGTTTAAATTTAGATTAGATTTTTTATATTTAATATTTTAGATATTTTGATAGCACAAATCCATGATAAAGTTGATTTGATAGAACTCAGTACGCCGATAGTGGTTTGTGTGTTTAACTAAATAGAATTACAATTTTAATAATAAATAATAATTTGTCTAAACTTATTCAAACTATAAGACTTCAGATATATATGTTAGTTGCGTTTTGAATCTTTAGTTAAAACACGTGTTTCTAGTTAAGTACTGTGTAGTTTACGCGTGTAGTACAAATTAAAATAAAACCCGCAACGGTTTAAAACGTGAAATATATTAGTCAAGGCCTCCGTGATCACGGTTGCTGCAAAGCATCCGAAACGACGGGCCGTAGTTAAAATAATCTTTAAATGCGTTCATTCATATGTTTCGCATTTTTAATCATATTTTTTATTACTACTAAACAAAAACAAAAACAACAGATCTAAACGCAATATTATTAATACACTTTATGCTCCTATTTTAATACAAGGAATTTATGTAAAGTCACAAAACAGTATAAACTACCATATTCCTTAAAATAACGCCCCATCTAGAACAACTAGATTATTTGAAGACATTTTCCATTACAATCTTATTAGTTGAATGTTCGTACGTTGTTTTAATTGGCTGAGATTTCTAGTGAATGAAGCCGTCTTAAATGTGCTCAACAGAACGGAAATGTAATTTAAAATGGAGAATTATAATTAAGGCTAAATCTTTTTAGAGATAATTGTTGTATGTAAGCCCTATTTTTAATATTTAAGCTTCATTTGTGCACAATAATCCGAAGATCGGGATGAAACTTCCATCCGACAAATTACAACGAGTTCTTCCCTCTCGACAATCAATTATTATTATTTATATCGACCTACATAATCCTAATAATAAATTTATTTTCTCAACAGCTTCCGATTCAATAGAGGATATTCATCTCATCGAATAATATTTATTATTTACGTAAGATGGCGCACTCCAGCGAGATTGTGAAGATTTCATTTCAATTGTACTCGTTTTGATGATATATACCGGGGCTTGGTTAACTTCCATTTATATTCAGGGTATACAACATTTACGTAGCGTTTATTTAAGTGCTTTATATCTTTAAAAATGTAATTACAAGAGCGATATGTATAGTCAGGTCGTTTTCATAATTAAGGCTAAAAACGTATAAGAAACAATCTAAATTGTTCGATTAAATTACATTCTTAACCGTCTAGAATCTTATAAACGTTGGTATAAAAATCTTAGTCTAAAAATAATTATTTAAAAGTTATCCTGAACCATAAAAACGAGTACGATATTAATAAATGACGAATAAAACTGAAAAATCATAACATGTGAAACTTTTGTTTGTAATTTTTTAATACATTTTCATTTAAAAGTGAAGTGTAAACTTATCTACTTTTATAAATTCTAACTTTATATGAATTATAAATCGATTTTTAATTTATTGACATTTGTCATGTGACACGTGAAAAATATTAAAGTTTACAAATTCCGACTTCAATGTGACCTTAAATAAATAAAATAAATAAATTGTAGCTAGGTACACGCTGTGAAAAAGAGTTAAACCGTAAAAATTTCAAGCAATTCAAGTTTTAAACACCTAGGCTACAGCCGGCAAAGGCAAAAACGGATAAAGGAAAAACGTAGGAAAAATTCGGAGTTGTCGGCTTTTGCGATACCTGTTTTTTTGCTTTTTTTCATTCTTTTTTTTTCACATTCCAGCGCAACCCGAATCAGTTCTACATTGGCAGGACGCAGCAATTTTCTACTCTCCGTGTAGCTGTTTTTTATTTTGTTGGAGATACGGCGACTATGGTTTCGCATTTTTGATTTACATTGGTTATATTAAATTTTGATTGACCAAAGGGTAGCGTACCTTTGTTTACACAGTATAGAGTAAATAAAACACTCCTAACGGCTTAAAACATATTTTTGTGAAAATTTCAACGTAACTACGATCCGAATTTTAAAATCTCTCACGAGACTACTGCACTAAACCTTTTTTTTTATTTTTACAGTAATCATAACATAAGAATACTATATTCAAACTGTTGTTTGTAGTTTGAAGTTTATAAGTTACGTATGTGAATAAATGGCGTTATACTTTGTTTTGAAAGTTATTTCATATTAGTAGATATAACTGAAAAACTGAAGTATTTTAATTTATGGATAAAATTAAAAATTAGTAAGCTTACAATAAAACATAGAATTATTGTAGCGTTTACAATATTTTTTAGCCAGTTCTGTCCAAGTATTAGTGTAGCAAACTAAAACGTAAAAATATATATAGACATAACACATACGGCGTCATGAATGTTAAAAATGCTGCAACTACGAATTCCAAGCATATGCTACGAAACGCCAACTTTTCTCGTGTTGGCTATAATATAAAGCATAGTCTACATACTCCTTACATAAAATAGACGCACAGACAGATTTACGAGCAGCTAAGTACCCGATGGCCTCACGTTCCCACCATAAAACTGTTTGAATTCAACCTCTGAAAGATATAGGAAGTATTTTAATATATTTTCAGGGGAATCTTCTCTTAAAGTAAGTACTAATAACTATATTTTCATTACAGTACGAATTTGACGAGAGTAACAATATATTTCTTAATTATTTGGGTATAATACTCGTCCTTATTAATATTTTTTTGCAAATTATCCTTAAAAAAATCGTTTTAAAAACTAAAATCATTTAAGTATTAAATGGCTCTATTACAAACTATACACTTATTATACTAATGACGTCACCAATATACCGGTCACGTGACAAGTCAGACATAGGAGACAATCAGGATTCTAGCAAAAAAGGCGTTTGCAAGCAAATGACGTCACAGTTATAGCTACATAGTAGAAATCGCGTACGTAAAAAAGTGACTTGATCGAGTATGAAGATTTGATTTTTTTTTTAAAATGATTTCCGATTGATATCTTTTAACGTAAAGTCTATTTATTTTATATACAACGTTTCTAACAAAATGTTTTTCGTACAAACTTGCTTGAATTAAAAAAAATAAATTAATTCAAATTTACGCCATTAAATAAACACAATATAATGTTAAGAGTAAAAAGAAACGCGTAGAATGCATTAACAATCTCATGATCTGCATACTTGGTTCCTAATAGATTAGTATGGAAATATATTTTTTAAAATTACAAGAACGAAGGTTTTTCAAAGAAATAAGGTAATAACAGCCCCTTTAGAGCAAATCCTCTTTTAATGAAGCCGATGCACGCTCAATACGCTCTCAATTCTATGCAGTTTTATTATTTTTTGTGGAGCATTTTAAAAAATATTAAAGCTGTCTCGAGTGTTGTCTGTTTCATAAAATGAACATTAGAATACAAGTTAATACTGTTTTACTTAGTTCTTTAATAACCTGATTTACAATATTCTTATTAATTAATAAGAGCTTATTTCTACTTATCGTATTAGTGTTTTAATCATTTCCTTTCTAGGAGGTTTTTACCCGTATTTTTTTATGATAGGGGAGAATGGACATGGCTTGGGGCTCACTCGATGGCAAGAGATATACCCCAGTTTTTTTGCTTTGTATATTCGGAAATCCACAGACTGAAATAGAAACGCGATTAAGCTTAATATTTTTCATCTGTGGACGGTGGTTGTATAGGCATAAAAAACGATATTCTTATTTACTTTTTTACAATACAACATCTTATTATTTTTGTATTTACATATAACCTTAGTCAACGTGTAACCAACACGTCAAGATGGGATATTATTCAAATATCGAACGGCTTTGACAGATGACGTTCAGTTTACCGCGTAATGTCTTATGGCGTTTGTTAAGGGGCTAGTACATCGAATAATGATACTAAATTTTGAAGTATTACTATTTTATATTGTTACTGCCTCCTTGTAACCGTTGTTTTGTTATTTGCAAGATTAATATTATTGCATTGATATAACTCTTATAAAATAATAATGAAGGGTAATAATGTATTGGTTTTCGAAAAACGATTTTGTGAGATAATCTTAAAAGATAGAGTTATACTGTAACAGACATTGTTACAGTATAACTCTATCAAACACAGACAAAGACAAATCACTCTTGTATTCGTATTTTTTGGGTTTTTAAAACCGTTTTCGAATCGCTAGCTGCTAAAGCTCTCAAAGGTTTTCCCCGTTTTTGCCACATTTTCCACTGTTTCGCAGTAAGGTGTTATATGGCCTTAAACCTTTCTCGATAAATGTTCTATCTAACTCAAATTGTTTTCATTTGTTCGAACCTGAGTAGTTCCTCAAATTAGTGCTTTTAAACAAACAAACTGTTCAGCTGTATAATATTATTTCAAATAAAGTATTTATTAAATACTACATTCCGATTTAAAAATAACAATAAAACCAAATTGAGATAATTCATAAATTCTGGCTATAATAAGAGCCCATAAAACAATTCAGAGTCCCTAATATCTCAGTAATGACATAAAACTTCGACAAGTAATAAAAAATCTATCGCGTTCAATTTATTCGCGTACCGTAAATTTTTCGATGAAAAAACCTATCAAAGTACATTTTTCGTTCTATGTGAAGCAGAAGCCATCAAAATTCGTGGCAGTTTCCGCAGCTGAGGATATTGTGAGATACCTTATATTAAAATGTAATAAAATTCTCCAACGCTAATATAATTTCGCCGCATGGGCCGCCTGTTAGGTAGCGAACTCATGACTTTATTAGTTCACTATGTCGACTCTTAATAACCTTATATGTATTTAGTGAATAGAGGGTATCAAAGTGACAGCTTGTATCTTCAGTGAAATATTAAATTTTGATATTTCTATGTATTTATATAAACATTTTTGTTATATGTATTTGAACTTAAGTTACGTAATTTTGTACTATTAGTTAATCTCAATATTTATTATAATAAGTAAGTTATAGAAAAACGTTATAAAGAATAATATAACGGCATTGTACACCTGCCCTAACGGGGAGTGTGGGGGCGCTGTCGGCAATCAATCGATAGGCGACGCGTTGCCAAGCAACGATCAAGTTGCAAAATAAACAATCAGATCGAACCTCGCCCGTGAACAAATTTGCCTTCTTATTTTATTACTCGTGTCAACATTTTAGAAATCATCCGATTTTGTATCATGCTCTAATAGATCAATATGGTGCTACTCCCGCCGTGTACCCCGGATCTATGCGGAAGGGACTTCCGGAGTTCCTTGAAAAAGCCGAGTCCGAACTATCCGTATGGGAAGAAAAAAGTTCGCATCGTTCCCGCGTTCACTATTCAGGCGATGCAGAAAAACACAAAGGTGTTGCCGCCTGCAAAGTGCGGTGTGCTCGATCCTTTGCCTCCCAGGCCGACGATGTTCAGAAGATGTTATCAAAGGGGTGAATTTCCTGTCTCCATTGAGTTCACCAATAGCGGAAAACGGCTCCAATGGAAGGTAACGGCTATAGATTCATAGTTGAATGCTTTACATACGACATCTGACGATTTATTGTACTTTTCGCAACTTGTACGTTACGTTGTTGTGAATCTGTAATATTTTATTGCTACCACACTTTTGTAGATACGAGGAACAATTATTAGGTTATGAATTTAAAGTGGAACCTACTTTGTATGCTAATTTGTTTTTATAAAGAGAGACTATTGTTATGTTTTATATGTATTGTCTAAGAGCTCTTAGGTGTAATGGTAGCAATGTATGGCTAATAGATAGGTCGTAGATTCTACACCGTCTACCAAATTTAATAACGTTTCAGTTTCAGTCTGTGGACTTCCTAATATCAAAAATCTAAATAGGTCGATATCTCATTTTGTTTAGGCGTTGGCTTGTGTATTTCATCTATAATTAAGTAAACCCTATACGTCTATTATAAAAAAGCTGTTCACGCTCTACAAATAATAATTTATCAATTCAATTTCGTTTTTTTATTTTTTAGGTGCCAATAGAAAAACTAGACTTCCATCACTACTTGCCGATGTTTTTCGATGGACTCGCAGAAGCCAGTTACCCTTTTAACTTTATTGTGGAAAAAGGAATTAATGATCTGGTAACGAAGGGCTCTTATAAGATATTACCCGTGGTGCCTCAGTTGATCATACCGATAAAAAGTAAGTATAGTTAGATAAATACTAATACAAAAGTGGTTCCCACACAAATATTTACTTCTATAGTAGTTTTTTAAAACGACGATGAATAGATGTTGACATTAAATGAATGGTGATTAATATTTTCTTTAAGTGAAAGTTGTCACTATTGCTAATTCTGTTATAAAACAAACATATTACAGGGCTTTAATGTAAAACATCGAGAGGATATAATCATTAAAGATTTTACGTAACTGTCCTTTATAAATATTCTTCCGAAAATCCCACTCGAGGCTAATAACATTTAAAATACTCCGACTGTGTACTTAGTGATTCGATCTCTTGAAGACTGAGAGGGTGGAAAATCTGAAATGATAAAATTCCTACATGTAATCTGATTCGTGATAGCAAGAATTAGGTTTTCATTTTGATTTTATTAGGAATGTGAAATGATAAAGTACTATATAGATTATTATTTTCTATTTATTGGTCTCAGCGGTTTATTTATCAAGCTCTAAATATATTCGTTTTAATTCGGTTTGCATCCATTTATGCTATATATACAATAGTATTATAAATAAGTGGATTTGTGTGTTTGTAATGGATAAACTCTAAAAATACTGTGCCTATCTCAAATATTCTTTCACTTTTAGAACGGTACATTTGCTTGGATTAACATAAGTTATATTTATCTAAAAAAAAACTAGGTATACTAAACATTTAATAAACATAATCTAAGGAGTAAAAATTACAAAAAATCATTTGCGCATGCGCAGCGAAAACATTTGACAAAGAACAAAAGTGCGTGCTACATTATCTATACTAATATATAAAACTGAGAAAGTTTACTACCTGTCAGGAAATTTCAAGAAAACATTTGTTGAGGAAGACTATAGGCTATAAAAACATTATACTACGACTAATAGGAGCGAAAAAACAGCGGAAAAAGAACGGGGAAGACTATTCAATCTTGTAGGTTTCGATTGCGCACACGACGAAATCGGTTCAAAATACTCCAAAAAATATGTATTAAAGAATAGAGACTTGGACTATCGCTAACTACTCTATAGTTAGCGATAGTTCAAGTCTATATTTAAAGTAAAACTTGCAAAAACGTCGGGACGCGACCGACGTTGTGGGTAACAGCTTAAAAGTTTGATGCCCAAAATAATGGCGGACGAAGTCGCTGACACAGATAGTATATTATAATCGCAAGCAGCAAAGCTTCGTAATCTGTTTTCAATACATTAAAGACGTCATGAATTATTAAGGTACGAGGCACTAACGTGTCGTGTTTGTCTAGATGCGCTCGCGACAAAGCGTCCTTCTGTTCTATGCCATGCCCTCAAGTGTATACAGATGCTTGTGACTGGCAGCGACAGGGTGGGAGAAGCGCTCGTTCCGTACTATAGACAGATATTGCCGACGCTTAATCTATTCAAAGACAGAAACCGTGAGTATGTTGTGCACACATCCGTTTAAAACCAATATATTAGTGGTATACGTGTTTGCAAATTGTGGCTTCTTGACGTGTATATAAAATTTTGTAGTCTTTATCTTTATCACTTATCAAACTCTTCTGTAACCTTAAATGTTCCCCCGGGGCTCGAAATGATGACTTCGCACTCTTAAAGCTATAATAGGCTTTCTGAGGTAATGTATTTTTAAATGAAACACTTTTAACGGTTTAAAACGCGAAACATATTAGTTACCTTATACTAATAAGGTAACTAATATGTTTTGCTTCGTTAAAACACTAATTTTAACTACGACCTAACATGCTTTACAGCAGCCGTGGTTACCGGGGAACCCTTGGTAGTTGGAGGTCAATTCTTACATCTAGTAAACCAGCCCCAAGACCACGGTTGTTGCATAGCATCCGATACGCAATTTAAAACGCTAAATATATTAGCTGTCTTATTAGATCATATATTTTACGTTTAAAACCGTGAAAAGTGTTTAAAATAATAGAGATATTCTCAAATTGGCTACCGACTTTGCTATGTTAATAATGAGATAGTATTCTTGAAGAAAATCTCATCTTTGAAAACCAAATTATTGTGATTACATTTCTTTTAAATTGACATTTATTCAAATTAAACGTTTACCACAAAACTAGTTTTCTAGTTTCAGATGAATCAAGCTGTCTTGACAGACGTAAAGAGTTGTTCAATCGAGCACTCAAAGTACCCAAATGATTTACATACACTCAAAAGACAATAATCGAATAAATCACTATTCCGAAAAATAAAATTAACTACGAATTTTATCTCCGCCGTATCAACGCGATATATGCCACATTATGACAATCATCAATCATGCGTACAAGCATCAAATTGACGGGCATACGATATTGTTTTCAGTCTAATAGACTTGTCGGTTCAAGTAGATTAATTACGTTGTCAGGGTAACGATGTACGTTGAAATACGCCGTGAATTTCTGTCGTCACGTCGTCACCGTGGTCTGACACCCGACCGCATTGTTACTGAATTGTGAGCGCGCCGGCCTCGTTTTACCTACATTGAGTAAACGGGCGACTTTTCGTCGCAGGATCTTGCGACTGTATCTTTTTTAACGTTGCTATTGTCTGTAGTTTACGCGAGTGGTACACATTTTAATAAAACACTTTAACGGTTTAAAACGCGATATGTATTTGTTAAACTTATTTGAAAATTGTTTTTAACTACGCGCCCGACCTTCTTTCGTATATTACATATAATTTTTTTGTATTACAATAAATTATATGTATACATGAAATTTTAGTGTTGCAAGCCCTAAAAATTTAATAACTTAAAAACTAATATCGAAAATTTCATATGGGTGAAAAAGCGTGAAGTTTAATCGCGATTTGGTTTTAGCTTGTGGATTCTTGTATCGAAAATAGCCTAATCAGTAACCAAAATAGGACGACAGCAAATCTTGTCAGGATTTTATATGGCTGAAGTATTTCATTTTCCATCAAATGAACCGTATGCCTGTCTATCTTCCTCTATCATAAGAAACGAAAATGGTATAAAACATTTGTGTTGGTTTAAAACGCGGAATATATAAGTTAACTTATTACTTTTTACGGGGGAACAACGACTATTGCAAAGCATCCTTGTATATTACTTGCGTAAAGTACAAATAATACTAATAACGATATTTTGTTTATTTTTTATTATTAATAATACAATTAAGTACGATGTACAAAGTAGGACCTATGCATTGTGTTAAAACTTGCGATTTTAATTTACCGCACTGCGATTCAAAGTCGCAAGTCTACATCTTCATCCTACATTTCTCGTGTTACCAAATAGTTGCGGCCGAGGTTTGACGCCTCTTTCGTGATGTTTTGTGTCGTTTACTTTAGCGGGTAGCGTTTGCAAATTACAAACCTCTTTAACTCTACCTGAGACACGTCATTCTTGGGTAAATCTCGGCGTAAAGTTGAAATGACATCGCACAATGTTTGCTCATACGAGGGGGAAGTATGTTCTTTTGATTCCTAACAATGAAATGAAATATTGAGTCTGTAAAGGTAAAAATATAAATGATGTCTTGCCTAATCGTTTAATAACAGCCATGTATGATAACAAAAGTGTCGCGGGTTCGGTTACGTTAAGTGCGAGGGAATATTGAATTTTATGTTATTGAAAGACTGTACAAGGTCATAGTATATTTCCGAAAGTCTACTCTATACGCCTAAAAGATCACCAGAACATTATTATTACATGTAATAAGGGATGACATATCAAGCGAATCGTAAAAATTACTCTATTCGCTAAGTTTTGCTTATAAAGTATATAAAATATTTTATATTTATTTTTAATATAATTTGACATAGAATAAACTTGTCTATAGAATTAGAAAAACTATAAAATATTATATTTCTGTATAAGGATTCACTTTGAAATGTTTTATCTTACTATTGTCCGTATTTAGCTCGAATAGTACACGTTTAATTAAAAAAAAACTTTATCTTTAATGTATTTCTTTTAAGTACAGTTAGCAGTTTGGATGCTTTCTGCATTGTCACGGGGCTTTAAGAAGACATTTATGGTGTCCTGCCATGCCAATTTTAGCTAGCGTCATAGTTTCAAACGTAATTAGCATTTTGATGCCAATAATTAGGATAGCTTTACATAACACATTAGTGTCCTGTCATGTTACCAATAAAAACTAAGTTTTAAAGATTTTAATATTTTTGACGTCAATATTTCAGGATGGCACTATAACTTTAAAACATCAGTTGGTTGAATAAAAAAAGTTGAAAACGTATTATTTCGATGACGGCACTTTGGACATGGTAGCTCAATTGGTTAAAGCAACAGCACGGAACGCTGTGGATGCCCGTTGAAGTCCAATTTTGAAATTAACTAATACGTTCGCCTTTTAGACCGTTAAAAGTGTTTTATTTCAAGGTATTATCTAAGTCGCAAATTAACAAGAACACGACAGTAGCAGCTTTGATTGAGTGTCGCATTTCCTTGGCATTGTTATTTATCATTGTAACGCGCTCACCTGAATAGCTTAGTAGGCGTATCTATTGCGAAGCAGGTTTGTCGCTTCTGACATTAGAGATGCGCCGAATGTTAAACCGAAACCGAATGAATAAGTAAAAAGTTCGGCTTGTGTCGGTTGATGTTTGTGTCATGATATGAATAGTGATTTCAAACAAGATAAGGATTAATATTGATTTACTAACGTCAGTTATAAGTACGCACTATTTTTATGGTAATGGGATAGACAGATATCCATTTGATGTAGGTAGAATATTGGGTATGCTACCTACATCAAAACACCATACAAATCTGTTAACAAAATGCACCATCGACCTTCTGGCTTTTTGAAATGTACAGATTGGTACCAAAACGCGATTACAGTTCACGGTTTTTGGCTGTGGTTTGAAACCCGGCAAAAATTTGATATTCCTATCACCCATCAAATGTCTCCATTTACAAACGAAGTCCAAATTGTTTCAGAAAAATTTATCAGTAACATATTGGACGCGAATCGAACCATCGACCCGTTATTATTAGCAATACATTGCTACCATTGGAACAATGAGCACGTTGAAGTTAATTAAAAACTTGTGTTTAAAAATATTTAGATACATTTTGAATTGAATTGCAAAAACATTGCATAAGTTTTAAATTAAATAAAATACATAATCTAAGATAGATATGATTTTCTCTCGTTTTGAATTTTGGTCCAACCCTATTGAACTGGTAAAGCTTTTAGCAAATCGGTCTATGCTATTTATAAACATCTATCTATCTGTGTGGATGTAGATTCAAGTCCTGCCCATGACATATTTTTTGCAATCTAAATAAAAAAACGATTTTCAATTGTATCAATAATATATATTTTGTCTTGGTAAACTCTACAATAAAATTTTAATAAACTATTTTAACGGTTTAGAACGCGATATATATTAGTTTAGTTAAACTTATTTGAAAATTATTACAGTTATAATAATTTGTAAATTAGTTTAACTAATATATTTGGTTTAGTTTTTTTTTTTAATTTAGACGACTAATGTTAACTACAGATAGTATCTATAATTAAAGCTATATAGAATTCGTTTACTAATCTCGATTCTTAACGTCTAGGAAACATGGGATCTGGCATCGACCACACCAGCACTAAAGGAGAAAACGTTGCAGATTTGATTGAAGAGACTCTTCAAATTCTGGAACGTTATGGTGGTCCAGACGCCTTCATTAACATAAAATACATGATACCGACTTACGAGTCTTGCGTACAGAACTAGATTTATTTGTTTTTAATTATTTGTCATGGTCTATTAGTAACGGCCGACAAATAGATGTTAGATTTTTACCTGCTTGACTAGTTCTATGCGCTTGCGGCTCCGATCTCAAATAGATTTGCTTTAATTAATAGTTGTAGCTGTATTAGCTATTATATTTTAATAGTTTACTTTGGTAGGTAAAAATATTTTGATTAAATACTCATTGTTTTATAATACTTGTTGAGTTTTTGTTAACTTTTTTACTCTGTTTAAAATTTGTTAATTTTTTAAATAAATTTTGTGTGGTATTAAAACTTTGTTTAATTTACTACAAACGAAATCGATGATGTTAATTATATACATCCTAATTAGGTGCGGAAAAAACTATATAAGTAAGGTACTAATACAATAAAAATATAAAGTCATTCCGTATATCAATAAGGAAGGAGAAGGTGTCGCCATGTCCACGGCTACTGCAAAGCGTCCGAAACGTCGGGCCGTAGTTATAATATTTGTACATTCGTTTATTATATTTCGCGTTTAAACAGTTAAAGTATTTTATTCAAATGAGAATAATTTTTATTTAAACCATAGTAAGTCCTTATCTTAACCTTCAAAGTTTGAGTCCTGGGAAAATACCCTACATACTTTTAGTCGGACAGGTCACGACTGTGATGAGTTTATTCCCAGCAGCATAGTTAGATCAGTAAAACAGACACAGAAATGTGGCTGACCTTACCCACACAGATACAGCAAAACTAAGATGCATATCATACAGCAAACAGTGTTTGGTAACAGCGAGTGAGTTGATCGTGTTATGATCGCCTCACCAGGGAGTCGGTCAATATTTGGACCGAGTCAAAGCAATTTACAAGCGGAGCGGAGTGTCGGCACTATGCATGTCATTTGCATCGCAAATAATATTAGTTTTAGATGACGAATATCATTTCCATACTGTACCGTTCCTTGAGCGAAAGCTTATTTGATATTTCCAATCCGATGACTTTTGAGAACTGATTTATTTTAAAAAGAAGACTATTATAAATAAAACCTATTGCTAACAATGGACATATTATACCGAAATTCCGTCCGGGTCACAAACCACGCTCCACAGATAAAAAAGTTACGATATTTAATCACGTTTCGGCTTCAGTCTGGATTTTTTAATAACCAAAGTAAAAATAGTTCAACAGCTGGGGTAATACACTCTTATCAAGTTAACTATATACTTGTCTGCCTTCCGATATTATAAAAAAAAATCCTTCATGTTAAAACTAAAAATGGCGTTAGTGAGTATATAGTAGGTATATTCAAATAATGTTTATTTGCTTACGAATAATATATAATTTTATATTCTATTAATGTTCAATATTCATAAATGGTTTAACTTAAATACTGTATGTAGTTTACGCGACTAGTACACATTAAAAAGAACACTTTAACGGTTTAAAACGCGAAAGATAATAATTTAAGTTATTTTAAAAATACCTATATTAATTACGTTTGAATAAAACACTTTAACACATTAAAAAGTCCGGTATGGTTGACGGCCTCGGGCCAAAACACATAATAATCATAAACAAAATATTTTGTAGGAAACACGAGTCCCAGCTGTGGGAGGTGTGAGTCTGTTCGCCCTGTTTAAATGTTGGTACTCCAATATTACGAGATCTTGATGTTGAGACATAAATATCAATCTAATATCGTTGGTCTGAGTATCATAGTTATGCATGTAATAAAAGTGATATCCAAGCCTCTTTGATGTCGCCTAGCCGTCCTATCTCAGGTGAAGAGTTTTATGACAGACGTTATGAGCTCCTAGTATTAATATTTTCGAGGATCTCATAGAGTTATATTAAACCATTAGCTTATTGACTGTTTCCCGTATTTTTTGGCATATATATCTATGCTTATATATAAAGCTGAACAGTTGGTTTGTCCCCGCTCATCTCAGGAACTACTTATTCGAATTAAAAATGGTTTAAGATACCCAAAAAGTATGTATGAAAGAATGATTACTAATAAAATGTCAGCCACAATATAGGTCTATCTTTTAAGAGTAACTTACAAAAACGACAGGGCGCGGTCGGTGTCTTGGATAACAGCCTAAATTTATAAAGCAGAAGAGCAGGTATGTAAAACCAAATTTTGTTGCCATATCTACGCGGACAAAATCTCTGTTTCAGCAATTGCGCCCGTTAGTCTTGTAACAAACTAAAGGCTGTATGAAAAACAAATGCACCTAATTTACTGTCCTTTAAATTATTAACATTTTTAGCGGTTAAAACGGGAGTCACTTCTGGCCAGACTTTTTTTTATATTGAGGAGGACAGACCAACGTAGGGTTTACTTGATGGGAGATAAAATACTCCAGCCATATGACATCTAAGCAAGATGCGCAGTCAACCAATTTTGGCTTCGGATATTCGGAAAAATTCTCTATATACCAACTATGACCAAACATGGCTTAGAACCGTTAAAGATATCATATTTAATTTTACGCCTCACTTAAGCAACACACATTTTAATAAAACACGTTTAATGTTTCAAAACGCAAAATTAATTACCATGTATTTTAAATTGCCCGATTTTTTCAGCATTCAGACGATTTGCAGCAGTCGTGGTCACGGGAAGGCTAAAGATGGAGAGTGACCTAAATTAAAGTAACCATTTCGCGTTTTGAAATATTAAAATTGATTGTTTTCAATGTGTACGTAAACAGTCAATACTTTTCTAATATGTTTTAAAAAAACACTTTAAGTGTACCACGGTAAGGGGGACGTGGTCTCCCCGTGACCAAGGCTGCTGCAAAGCATCCAACACATCTGGCCGGAGTTCAAATAATTTTCAAATAAGTTTAACTAATATACTTCGCGTTTAAAATCGTTAAATTATTTTATTTAAATATACACTCGCGTAAACTACAGACAGTATTTAATATTATCTGGTAGCTAATAAAGCTCTGTATATTCATTTATAATATCAGCTTTTATCGATGTCAGGTGTATCAACAAGCACTATCTCGGCGTTATAAATATTAATACAAATGGCGGATCCAGCAGTACATTTATCAGCGGGTCGCAGCCGGTTGAGAAGCGACACCTTTTTAGACGTCTCACATTTATAACCGGACACCCGGATATAAAACTGCTAGATGAGGCAGGAATAACTTTTGCTTCATAGGATTTAGTACGTCTTTTATGACAGCGGAGAATAGGCATTGAGTTGACTTGATGAAGTCGAAATAGCCCAAGGCTATATAACAGTCCGTTAAGACGCTCTGTAGATTATTTTGGCTTTTGATAGTTGATATATACTATTGTATATAATAGAGAAGGACAGAAAATCATGTGGTAATTTAAAATTCGAAAATAAATTGACTCGGGCAGGACTTGAAGCGGCATCGTCAGCTTTCCGTGCTGTTGCTCTACCAATTGAGCTACCGAGTCCTACACCTCATCGTCGAATTTTTTTCAACTTATATACATGCACCTCTCACGCAATGTAACTTCAACCTTAACACTTGTCTTATGGTGCGCATAATCATGGAGTAACTTAAAAAAGGGTGAAATACTTCAGCTTTACTAATAAGATGCGATGTCCAAACTGAAATACGATTTAAAACAGCTTTATCATCTATAGATACGTGACCTGGATGGAATATCGATATGTCTATCACCCGTTTAATATCTAGATTTTCAACATGTTTCAGAAAAATTATAAATGAATTGACTCGTATTGGACATGGTGGGAATCGAATCCACGACTCGTTGATTATTAGCCATACAATGCTTACACCGACGAGCCCGTCAAGTATGTGATATCTTATTAATTATAATTGTATAATCTGAATATCTCATAAGGACAATTTTGCAACAGGATTATAATTTTAAAGTATTGTTATTGTTAAAAATAATTGCCTAAAGGTTCGAATCCTGGGAAAACAGAAAACTGTTTAATTAAGACGACGTTGTATGGAATCAAGAATTGCCGTAGACATTATAATGTGGCTCCCCCATGCCCGATCTAGGAAATAACAAGAAATATATACAAATAAATTTCTCGCTGTCTGTCATTATTATTTGTATGTTAATTTTGTTTACTGTTCTTTAATTTATCGTATTTTATAACGACGCATATCTAGAACTACCGAATCATCTACAACGCCCGCCCAGACTCAAATAATTTATCTTAGGAGCAATCAAGACGGTAATTTTCGTGAAGAGTTCGCCCCAAAACTATTCGAGACAGTCCTTGGCTTCTATTGTGAGCATTACAACGATTTTTAACGGTTCAAAACGCGAACTTTACTAGTTAATTAATTTCGAACCACTGCTAAACTACATTTTTCGGATGCTTTACAGAAGCCGGGCAATTATTTATTTAACAATAAAATTTTCGTAATTTTAACATACATATGTGTTAGCTTTGGCTATATATATTTAAAAGAAAAGGTGAATGCATGTTTGTTGTGTTCATTTTGATTAGTAAAACAAAAGCTACGCAATCTATTTAGTTGGCAAATTACCTAGTTTTTACTAAAGAAAAATATATTTAAGTCAATAAAAAAATAATTATTAGCCGTAGATTGTGTCCCAGACACAATTTCAATGTCTTTTTAATATCAAGATTTTCAGACATCTTAACGTGAAAAATTATAAAGTTATTCTTCAGAATAACATCAAAAACATCAAAAACACACCCTTCATTTCTAGTAATGCATCTCTACCACCGAGCCCCATACGTTACAAAATCTAGATCAAAATGTAAGAACGAACATGTGATTTTAACTGGCATAACATGGAGTGAACTTTACAATAATATTGTCTGACTAGCGCGTTGAATAATGGGCATATATTAACTGGATATTAGAACATTATAATTTGCATACAATCACAAACGTAAACAGTAACTTCTTCTGTGGTCTTCAAAAACGTACATAGAAATAATTAACTTAAAGCATAACGCGCTTTAAAAATAAAGTATTGCGACTATAGACACTGTATTATAATAAGGTTCGAATTCACTACTCTAAATTTGAAATACTAATTTTAAATGAAAAATGATGTATACATTAGTAATTGGCTCGTACACAGCTATTTTCATTTATTATGACATTAAGTATAACCTATACTAATATATAAAGCTGAAGAGTTTGTTTGTTTGTTTGCGCTAATCCCAGGAACTACCGGTCCGAATTTTCTGTTGGTTAGAGCATTTATCGAGGAAGACTATAGGCTATGAAACATCGTCCTGTGACTAATAGGAGCGAAGATACAGCGAGAAATGTTTCAAAAATTGGGAAATGTATTCATCATTATGGGTTTCCGAGACGTATGCTACAAAACCGGTTCAAAATACCAAAAAAATAGGTAAGAAACACGTTTCTCTTTAATTTATCTAAAAAAAATCTGCAACGCTATATGTGTATGTTTTAATATTAACTTGCAAAATCGACGGGAAGGGACGCGACCGACGTCGTAGGTAAAGATGAAGTGGCTTGCAAAAACAAATTTGGGTGCTCAAAATAACGATTCTCGCGGGCGAAGTCGCTGCCACAGCTAGTGTTAAGTAAAATGTTGAAGCAAATATTATTAGGCTTTGACGGGCTCAGTCGTGCGATGGTAGCAATCTATGGCAAATAACAAATTCTTTGATTACTATAAAGCAAAATTGTGATTCATTGTCATAATTTTCTAATTAGCAAAATCAACCACAGCACACAGATGATATGACGTAAAGCGTTATTATTTGTGGATTTACTAAAGTCTATTTATTATTCAATTATTTATGAAATAAACATAACAGAAACACCAATCGAATACAATTTTACAGTAAGAAGAGATCCTACTAATATTACAAACGTGAAAGTTTGTAAGTGTGGGTGGATGTTTGTTACTCTGTCACGCAAAAACTACGGAATGGATTTTAATTAAACTTTCCAATAATATAGCTTATACATCAGAATAACACATAGACTATTTATAAAGATATTGTATGAGCTGTCCAAAATATGACATTGAGTGTCAAGTAACTAGGAAAAAACCTACCTTTCTGCTAACTATTCTGACGTGCGCTGCCATAAACGTTATGACATAAATAGTTACACATATTTATGTCATAACGTTAGTTTTTTCTACGGCACGCTAATATAAGCTTCTTCAAATACTAATCCTGCGTAGACAAAGTCGCGGCCACCAGCTAGTATATAACATAAAGGTGCATACGAAAAAACGTTTCACAGATTATCTATCTATTGTCAAAAAAGGCAGACCGTGCCTTTTAATCAAATATTACAGGGAATTTCATTTATGAAGTGAATGAAGTCGTGCCCTGTCGTAATAGAGACCCAAAAGAAAAAAAAAAGCGCGCGCTCCTTTCCGTTAAAAATAAAGGAAACGACGAAGAGTCAGTAGATACAGTAAAAAGCACTATCCCCGATTCCACGCAATAAACGCGGGCAGAAAAATTGCAGCGATTAATATTACGGGAAGACGGTAATGCCATATTTTTCATCATTATGTGCTCATTAAAAGCATGGCTAAACAATCGGATCGAGGAAAGGGCGATATTTTATTCAGTCTGCGTCGGGTCGATATTGTTTTTTAAATTGAACACTTCAGATTCACAAAACTTATCTGAATTGCTAGGCCTAACTAGACATGTATGTAGAGAGTTTTCTATAAACTTTGAAGTATAGAATATTATAATTAAAACAGAATAAACGCTTTGAAACGGAAAATATAAGTACTTATAGCGCCGATCTAAGTTATCATCACTGATTAAGTGAATAATGTCTGTAGTTGACACGCGAGTAGTACAACAACCTTTAAATAAAACACTTTAACGCTTTAAAACGCGATATATTAGTTAAACTTATTTAGTCGTGGTCACGCTGGGAACGGTTCTCGTGACTACGGCTGCTGCAAGCTCCGAAACGTCGGACCATAGTTAAATAATTGTTAAATAAGTTTAACTAATATATATTGCGTTTTAAACTGTTAAAATGTTATTTTAACTAATTAAGTGGCCGTAGTAATTAATATAGATAACAACTGAACGATGACACTTGCATAAGAACTAAAATCTTGGGAGTCTTTAAAGGAGGGGATAGGCCTCCTTTAAGGAAGGCAAGTTATAAGCGGTTAAGAAAATAAGTACATTGTTAATTAATGACTAAAGCAACTTCAACAAGAAAAGCTTATTAAAAAAAACAATTATAATATTAAACTTAAAAATCGAAAATAAATTGAAAAAATTTTCGACTTGGACAGGACTACCGACCGACGAGGTAGATTTTGGTAGAGCAAAAGCACGGAATGCTGACGATGCCGGTTCGAATTTAAGTTTAATATTATAGTGTATAATATTATGTTCTCACAAACTAAACCCAGGAATTGCTCCCATTTTTATAAAGCAAAGCTTTGATCCATCAAAATACACAAACAATAGTATTCTAAATCAAAAGCGATCCGTTGTTCGTATTTAATAGCGAGCAATTAGAATAAATAGTATAGAAATTGAAATTTTCATTTCATTAGTGAACAAAAACAGGGTCCGGCTTAACAAGCGGCAATAACGGCGAGTGCAGCTCAAATAAATCGCGGCAGCAAGCAGCTAGGTATCTGCCACTTAAGTTGGCCGCTATTACACCGAAGTGTATCAAATTTTAAAAGAACAAAAAAAAAATTCAACATTTTTATCTATTAGTTATCTTTATCTTAAAGCGAAAAGGCGAACAAGGTCAAAGAAGGTCAGACATGGCGTTTAATTGGTGGTAAGTTAAATTCCCCAACCTATAATATTTAAACAAGATACGCTATCGACCTATTTTGGCTTTGGATATTCGGAAATACACAGACTGAAACCGAAACGTGATTAAACTTCTCGGATTTTTAATTAGTGGACGTTGGTTCGTGAGCCAACTCAGATGGAATTCCGATATTCCTACTACGCATTTAATGCCCAGATTTTGAGAAGTCTAACATGGTGATTAGAGAAGTGTTGACCCGGTTGGAGATCGAACCCACGACTCGTTGGTTACGTCTGTTAAGCCGTACATTGCCACCATGACACCAACGAACCAGTCAAAACCGTTTTATTTAAATGTGTACTCGTGTAAACTACGCACTACTTAGAACAAAATTACTAATGCCATTCTTGTGTTCGCTACTGTATAAATTCATTCCCCGCCTATCCCATTTCACCGCGTTGCCTAGACAAATTTAACAGAGATAAGAAAGAAACAGGACCGAAGATGCACAAAGCTTACAGCTTTTAAGGCGAATTACACAACCGACAAGATATGGAAACCTCGGTCTTTGCCATTGATAATACTAATTTAATGAATGGATACACTGTAGTAAAAGTTAGAAAAGTCCTTTTTAATAAAACACTTTAAACCGTTGAAAATACGACATAAATACGTGGTCATGAATTAAGTGTTTTAATATTAGAAGATAATGCAAATTTATTGAATTACTACATGTGTTAAGAGATAGACAAGAATTTTTTAATAAAATGCTTTTAACCGTTTAAAACACAAAATATATAATGTGGTCGGTATCGGTCTTGGGTTTGAATTCCGTGGGAACGTAATACACGGTCTTTATGTTGTCCAGGCGACAATCCCGGCCGGTCCGTAATTAAATTATGTGAAATAAGTTAGCTAATATCGAGTTTTAAACCGTTAAAAATAATTTATTTAAATACGTGTATTATTCTGTAAAACTGTAAATTTTCTATCATTTGTTTAATAATTACAAGTACTGAAATTCATTTTATTATAGCTTTATTATTTATAATCCATACTAGAGAAAAAAAAACATATAAAAAGGTATAGGTACTAAATAAATCTTACATTGTTATCAACAGGATAAGTTTCTTGATTTATTTTCCGACTTCTTATAAAAAATCTGCACCACTCACACAATCAAGAACTTTAACAGTATTTTAGTTCATAAAGAAATAAATCCCGACTTTGAAACCCGTGGAAAATGGCATATGGGCTACAAAGAAATATATTTTCAACCGCGTAGTCGTGTTGGATGGAATTACGATTTTGTTTGTGTTCAGTATAATCGTTTTTAACGGACAATGAAAACTGAAGTTATTTTGAAATAAAAGGCCGACATTTAATTAAATGATCAAGCTGTTTTTTTTTTATATTGCGCTATACTTTCTACAACGATCCGTATGCAAGAGAGCGGGAAAACAAAAACATAAAGATTTTACATGTACTACCAACATAAGAAAAGAAAAGTAAACAGACATTGCACAGATTATCTAACAAAAACAATTTATTCTTTGTCATATATACTTACGATATGACAATTTGAAAATATATTAAGCATTTTAAATAAAACACGTAACGGTTTAAAACGCGAAATATATTTGGAAACTTATTTACAACCAATATGACAATTTGAAAATACATTAAGCATTTTAAATAAAACACTTAACGGTTTAAAACGCGAAATATATCTGGAAACTTATTTACAACCAATATGACAATTTGAAAATACATTAAGCATTTTAAATAAAACATTTAACGGTTTAAAACGCGAAATATATTTGAAAACTTATTTACAACCATTTAACTGCACCTTGTCTTTATCTAGTCACAACATATAGTTTACGCGAGTAGTACACATTTAAATAAAACAATTTAACGGTTTAAAACGCGATATATAACTTATTTGAAAATGATTTTTAACTTCGGCCCAACGTATCGGATGCTTTGCATACCAACTTCAACGGAACAGATGTCGCTAGCGCAGCAATTTTTTACTTTGACATACTCCATCTAAAGATGGAGTATGTCAAAGTGCGCTAGTAAAAAATTGTTGGATTTAGTCTCTCCGTGACCACGGCTGCTGCAAAGCACCCGAAACGTCGGGCCGAAGTTAAAAATCATTTTCAAATAAGTTTAACTAATATATCGCATTTTAAACCGTTAAAGTGTTTTATTTAGGTGCTTAATAACGCAATTTTTAATCGGCAGCTCGATTCCGTAGTCAAAACGAGCCACAGTTGAGTTGACACGTCGTTTACGCTTCGCAGCCACCTCGTTATAAATTCTTAGAGCTTGTTAATATTTGCCGTAATGTTGCTAGTTATTTCCCTACCCTTTGGCGTGGAAGATCAGCTGATTTCTTGTCTGAGTTAATCTCTATTTTGAGTTGTTTTGCTTTGATTTTTATAACAGAATACATTTATGACAAGGAAATGAAAAAAGAAAAAATGTTACTTAACGCAATTTAACGAGCTATGGGTTCAACACTTTTTAAATCAATTTATAATTATTCTGAAACATGTTGGACTTGTCCGGAAACCTGGATTGTTAATGGGTACAAATATCCAAAATCTGTCCGGGTATCGAACCGCAATCTCAGGAGATTTCCGAATACTCAAAGCCAAAAATGGATCCAGAGCGCATCTAGTTAAGATCTTTTTTAGTGATAGAGGAGAACACTCCAGCATGGGGTTTTCACTTAGCATCAAGCGTTTATACAAGATCATGTCTACCTATTTTTGCTTTTGATATTTGGAGATTCACAGACCGAGATCGTAACGCGAAGATTTTATATGGCTGGGGACTTCAAATGTTTCAACTCCTTGTCTATTATTAAATATTAAATTTCCTAATAGAGATTTGTACAAAATATCCCCATTCTAAAAATGTTTAATACCACGAATTTTGCGTTGCCAACGTTGTATTCGAGCAGTGCTACACAATTTCCAGTTAGCACTTGCTTTAATAATCGCGTCATCTGCTTGTTTACGTTTTTGCCTGACCTAGTTCTGTTCAGGTCACCTGGTTATATAAATTCAACCAATAGCATACAAGCGTTTGTCAATTGGCCAACATTATAAACCAATGGTCGGCCTAGGCGTGGCATGGCAGATTGCCAAGGCCTGAAACGGCGGCTTAAGCTTTCACGCCTAGAACTTGTTGATTCTGCAGTTTTCAACGTTTTTACAGGCGTTGGTTGGTTACAGTGGCGCCGCCTAGAGGCGAAACGCAATGCGGCGAAGAAGGCTTAATTAACAACGCGAGTGAAGCCAAGACCAAATTGTTAAATGTACGTAGGCTATGCGGCTTAATGGTTAAACGTGTTAAGTGCGAAAGTTCCTGGGTTCGATGCCGAGGAAACAATAACTTGTTTTGGTCGGGCATAGCACAGAAGCCTGATCAACTACCTACCTATAAATAAAAGAGGTGTTTATCTAGGTTTCATTTCCTAACTTTAAACCTAAATGAAATGTTTCGGTTGAACAGCACGAGAACATCTTGTAATTAAAAATATAACAGTTAAACAGACGCAAAATGTAATCCACAATCTACCATTAAATCAATAGTAATAATATAAACCCGAAGAGATTGTTTGTTTGAACGCGCTAATCTCAGGAACTGGTTCTAATTGAACCATTGCTTTTGTGTTTGTTGAACCATTTGTTTGAGGAGTCCAATGCATCCGCTGCAAAAACGGTTTAAGATACCAAAAATATATGTACTAAAGAAAAAATGTCCGTGAAAGTATGTCGAATGTATATCTAAGTTTTTATGGTAATCCAATTTGGTCATATTGGTATAATAATAAAGCTTAGCTAACGCTTTGGTAATGACAAAAGATCGATTGCAGGTCAGCTAGTAGATATTATTGATCAGTTATATGAATATTATATGAAAATACGTCGTAATGTCACAGAATGATCCCCAATAAGCTGGAAAAGGAATGGAATGAGAGGCATGTCAAAAAATTTAATTTCAGCTAAAATGGAACAGGCAGCAATCGTAAAATATTCATACGATAATGGAAGGTTAAGAGCCGTGGCACGACTCGTATACTTGTGTAGAGATGATAGAATTCTATTCAGGCTTAGATGAAACATTCGTGAACAAACCTGTAAACATTACTTAAAAAAATAAACAGATTTGAAAACTTTAATGTATTTTACAAAATGGTATTTAATAAATTAATAATTGAGTTTAAAAAAATGTAGACATGGGGGGGGGAGGGAGGAGTTCCGTGTTGGTCTAAACAACTGAGATACCTTTTTTTTTACTATACTATCTTCATATTAATATTACAACCTTAAAAGTGAAATAATATTAATTGAATAATATTCTAACAGAAACAATAAATACAGATATATAAAAAAAAATATATAATAAAATAAACTTAGCAAGAAATTTCTGATAATATGTAAAGAAGAGTTGTATGTGTGTCTCATAAGTCAAATAAACATGTTTACATAATACACTTTAACGGTTTTAAACGTGACATATATCTAGCCGTAATCAGCTGCTTTTAAGAATCCGAAAGGTCGTAGTAAAATAAATTTAAAAATAATTACTGTATTTCGTGTTTTATACCGTTAAAATGTTTTATTTAAATATGTATTACTCGCGTAAACAGACTTCATGTTATATACAATAGAAGATGTGAAGACGACAAAAAAATAATCATATCCATAGATTTCAGGTGACTTTCAGTAAACTTAAAATATATTTACAATAGAGCGAAGTTTAAAGTGAACAAAGAATAAAAACATCATCATAAGGCATCGCTCATATAATGCCCGTGGTTTGGCTCCGTGCCTAGATAAGGACATTCTTTTACATGAACACAGGAGTCTTAAGGCAGGAGCGAGAGCGATTTTGGTTATAACGTCGGAGAATTAAACAAGGTTTGTGATTATAGTAATAGGACAGGATACAAAACTTATAACGGATTAAAACGCAGAATATATATTAGTCAACTTATTTCTGTTATGAAAAAACAAAGCATCTAAAACGTTATGCCGTTAAATAAATAAACTAATATATTTCGCCTAAATAAACTAATATAAAATAAAACACAATTAACGGTTTAAAACCGTGAATTGTGTTTTATTTTAATGTGTACTACTCGAGTAAACGACAGACAATACCTACTTAGAACAATATTATTAATATGATATATATAATAGTTTTTATTTATCAAATAAAACTCATACTAATAGAATAAATAACTAACTATATATTCAAATTTTTATAGAATTGTTGTGAATATTTACAAAAATACACAAGTAGTATACCTACATGTCATCCCGGACTACAAAATGCATCATAACAAACACACTATAAGTGTGTTGTAACACGTTACATAACAGTTTACTCGTCTTTTGTAAATTGTAATAATTAAAAATCGATATTTCTATGTATATCTTAAAACACTTACATTTTCAAAACGCGAAATGCTACTTGAACCAGTATTAACAGTATTACTGCTCTAACGAATTGAACTACCCTGTCTCAAAGTCGTCATTTATTTAATCTAAACATATTTCTAATTTAAAATGTCATCGGTAACAAATGTAAATAATACAGTTTACAAACGTGACACACATTTGTTAATGAATTTTTCAATGGTCACCAGAGTAACAAGTCGGCTCGCGTAAATTATAAACAATCTATACTGACATAAAGCTGAAGAGGAGAGAAAAAATCTGTGTCACTATGTGTATATCTTTTAAGATCAACTTGCAAGAACTTGGGGACGCGACCAGCGTCATGTAACTATAATTTACAAAGGTGAGGTGGTGCAAAAACGAATTGTGTTTAAATAAAACACTTTAACGGTTTAAAACGCGATATATTAGTTAACCTTTTTTGAAAATGACATTTAACTTCAGCCCGACGTTTCGGATGCTTTACAGCGGCCGTGGTCAAGGTGGGAGACTAAGATGGAGGATGCTCTGAGGTCAAAACGAAATTGCCCTACGCTTGCGCCATCTGTTCCGTCGAAGTTGGATTGGCCAAACTGGCGGGTCCTTGCAGAATTTACTAAAGGTGTCTTCGCGTTTGCCGGTATGCTGTTTATTGGGACCCCCGGATTTTTTAAATGGGGCCCCAGGTGTTTGATAGTTTGAATTGTGTTGCGACGCGAACGCCGTCGCTGACACATCTAGTACAACGTAAAACGCTTCAGCCTATACATTGAAGCACAGAGTACAAGATCACATGCAAGCAATTTGTTGGGTAAGCTATGGGGTTGCAGTTTTTATTACGAAACCTCCACCACGAGACGTTTCGAAAGCATTTTATTCTACTACACAGCGATAACTGTCGCTTATGATGATCTAAAACCTCGCTTTTATCCTCGCGAGGTAAAATTTCACTCAGAACAGTGAATATTAAGATTTTATACCTCTTGTGTCAGTTTTAAAAGAGCAGTTCAATTCCTTTTATTTATTTAGTAGTAGCACAGATAACATATATACCAAATGATATAAAAGACGATACTAAACAATACGATAGAATATAGATTCTATCTATAGTATATTATAATGCTGAATTGCTATATATTGAATGCTGTTTGTTTAAAAGTGCTAATCTCAGGAACTAGTCGTACGTTTTTGAATTGTAAATTAAAATGTTTTGGCATTGAATAGACTAGTCATCAAGGTAGGCATCAGATCCTTATATAACAAATATATAAGAAATAGTGAAAATGGGGAAAAAACGAAAAAAATGTTCATATTGTCATGTAAAAAATGTCTCTTTTAAATAATTAGTGCCTTCTGTGCAAACGTGTCAAAAATTGTTTTCAAACATATACATCTATGTTTTAAGATTAACTCGCAAGAACGATGGGACGCAGGCGACGTCGTAGGACACAGCTATTAATAAAAAAAAGCAGCGTAATTCACTACTGAATTTTACAGATGAGGTTATATGATTTATTCTATTATTTATATATAAGAAAAATTTTATTTGCCGAATTTAATTTTAATTTTTTTAATATTTTATTTAAGCTTAGTCTTTCGCAGTGTATTTAACTCCTGGGTTCAATCATATAGTCGGCACACCAATACGTTCTCCCGTATTTTCATTTTACACGCACGACACAACAAAAGTGTTATTAGTCTAAAATCCAATAGTTTGTAGGCAAACACAAAATTCATTTCGTGTTGGCCTGTACCGGACGCGTGCTGTCATCAAAGTGCTCAGGTAGCCATGAAACGGAGGCGGATCGAAGCCTAGATGAAAATTCTCATTTCCAATCTATTGAACCCTTTTTGGCATGAAAAACTTTGTTGTTTGATTAGTTGACAAGGTACGCAAGTGTGGAGTAATAGCTAACAATTCCGATATTTAAATGAAACTAAAAACCCCGGTACCTTTTCAGTTACGTATAATTTTTAAACAAAACACATTAACAGTTTTAAGCGCGTTATGTACTATCCGTTAGACTGTCTCCCAGTGACCACGGCTACTGCAAAGTATTTGAAACGTCGGTCCATAGTAATTCGTTAAACTTTGTAAGTCGTTAAACTGTTTTATTTAATGTCTACTACTCGCGTAAGCAGACAGTATTTGATAACTAATAATTACGAAATTAATATGACATGAAAAACCAACGTTTCCATTTTCACTAAGGTAAGTAGTACGTAGTAGTAGTAAAGCAGAAATCGAATGACACGTAAAACTTTTTTTTTGATAAAGACAGACGTGAAGTACGTAAAGAGAGAAGGACAGACGTGGCATGGGGTTTAATTGATAAAACTATCTAACCAAAAGATGCGCTATCGACCTATTTTGACTTTGGATATTCGGAAATCCATAGACTGAAACTGCATTTTTTCATCTGTGGACGGTGTTTCGTGAATTGGACGGTATTTTTATATTACCACCACCCATTTAATATCCAGATTTCCAGACGAAGTTCAGCATCCAGCATGTTTCAGAAAAATTATCATTAAAAATTAGAAATATCATGGACCTGGTGAGGTCGAACGGCCCGTTGAACTTTTGTAAATAAAATATCTAATATATAAAATTCTCGTGTCACGGTTTTCGTTGCCATACTCCTCCGAAACGGCTTAACCGATTTTGATGAAAAAATTTTGTGCTTATCCGGTATCTATGAGAATCGGCCAACATCTATTTTTCATCCCCCTAAATGTTAGGGGTAGTCCACTCCTAATTTTTTTTTAAATTTTTTAAACAAAATTTTTAATTTTTTTTTTATGATACAACATACTAAAATACATACAATCCTCAATTTTCACCCTTCTACGATCGACCCATTTTAGTAATTTAATCATTTTTCCTATCCTGAAATTATTTATAGGGAAAAAAAAAGGGGGGGGGGGGGGAAAAAAAAAAAAAAAAAAGGGGCCTTTTTAAATTTAATAATTGAAATTAACAATTTTATATATATATATATATTATATATATAATCCTTTATAACTTATTAACAGCGAGAACTAACCTTAGTTAAAATATAGGTATATTTCAAAACAACGATACATAGAAAAGCATCAATTCCAATGTCACATCTAGTAGCCTTGTATCAATGTAATTACTATTACTGTAATGTCCTCAGTGAGTAGTTTAGGTAGATAATATTGTATTCGTAAAAAGCTTCTACTGCCTTTTTAAGCTTTTAATTTGCATAACTCTCGGGGTTTTTAATAAAAATAGTGAGGTACTCCTATAAGTAAGTAATTGATTATAAGCTACGTACGCATTAGTTACAATATGTAACCTTAAGTGAATGTATATTCTTCTGGTAATAAATTCTCTTTAAACCTAAACTTAACTGTTAAAACCTTCTTTCCTCCAATTTAAATTTAGAACATATAATACGACATGATACCGCAAATTAAAAAATATACATTAATAGATCGAATTAATGAATTGCTGAAAATACTTTGCGGCGAAAATACAGGCTTAAATTTAAAATCAGAATGCAATTTCGTGACGTGTATCCGCTTCCGGCGTTGTTCTGATCGGAAAGATAATATTATTATGTTTAATTTAGCCGAAGTGAAATTTAAATCATTTCTCTGGCATGGATGGTTATTACTTTCAATCGGGTATCATTTAGTTGTATATAGCTTTACTACACAACAACAGTGACTGACCATAATATACCTAACCAGTTACAGCCTAAACCAGGCATCTGATAAAAAAGGATTTTCAAATGAAATAAAATCATTTAGTCCACCTGCATTAAAACAAAAATACCACAAACAACACTAATACATAACACTAAATGTTTATTAAAAAAAAATAACTAGAACAAATACAAAAATATTCAATTTCTTATAGACTTACGTATAAGTCCGCTTCTGAAATTCTCCTGCTAGATACATTTTATATTTTAATTTAAAAGTATTTAGTAAATATAATTGTTTGTGTGTTTAGTAAGTATTTTCTAAAATTCTAACGGTTTAATAGTGGCGAACGATGTATAAGACTTCTGTTTTATAATGGTCGTATGGGCGCCGTCTAACAGACTTACAGTAGGGGTTTGTTGAACATCAGTGTTGTAGCATATTTGTACAACTTATGATGTCGCAAGACCTTTTTTGCATCACTTTAATTTAATATTGTTATATTAATTATTTTATTTTGATTACATTTACACTTTTCTAGCATTATACTAAATTAATGCCAAATGAAGAGAATTATTATTATTATTATTAGTGTTTATTCCTTGTCTTTTTTATAAAACACTTTAACGGTTTAAAACACGATATAAATTAGTGAAACTTATTTGAAAATTATTTTAACTATGGCCCGACGTTTAGGATTGCATCTTCCACTAACTACTAATTTTAACTAATAGATATAATAAAACGCGTTTTAAACCGTTAAAGTGTTCCCTTCCTGGTCAAAATGTCACTCTTAGGATCGTTGATACATTTGACGTTAATTACATACTATAGATACGAAAATTTAGTCAGAAATTTAATATTTTTTACACAGATAGTACATACATTATACCCATCAGTGTATGTATAGACACGAGATTGAAAAGGCTAGTCATTCAAACTTCGAAATCCACACCCGGCTGAAGTAAATATGTACAATATTCGTTTTAATTAACATCGGATTCAAATAGGGACAAAAGACAGTCTGCCGTATTGCGAGCTGGCTATGATTTGTACGACACGATATTTAAATCGTATCGTATACCCTAAAGAACTTTTTCGTATTGATGTTATTGTATTTATCACTAACATTGAGAGTAGTATTAAGTGCTTTCTATACCTTCCTACATTTAGGATAGATTCTATTCTAAGGCATCTTAAATGAAAATATATCATACAATACGACGCCATTCAGAATCCAATAAATGAAAACACTAAATATTTCATAAAATGTTCATGATGATAGAATTATTTAATCTAAAACTAGACCAAATTTATGCAATACACAGCTTTCGTTTAATGATCTTCTTGGAATGATTAAAATTTTTAAAATTTCATAACATCGCGTGTACTTAGTAATTTAATACTGTCGAACTTACGAAACAACTTAAAAAAGTATAATATTCAACTAAATCAATATACGCATTTGTGAAAAGTCAATTAAATTTGTAACTTTTAGTCTACTATTTTTAATGAATTTTAATAATTTACAGTTTTTATTATTTAAACTGCAAAATTAATTAATTGACTTATTTAGATCACGAGGGGACCACGTAATTATAAATTACAATATTTTCAACAAACCTCCACAAATCTAAATTTCATCAATGACTATCATAGTTACTATAATAACCTCCAGCATTAAATAAATATTTGAATTACGTATACTTAAAGATTCCGCTCCTGTAAATAACAACAAAAGGTCGCACAGTATAAAGGGAGGTCGGGTTAAATTATTCGGGCCTCCTACCGTGGCGTCAATTCTATTGACAAAGGTCATTCATATTGTACCTAGTTCACGCTCCGGCGGCCACACTAATTCGGATTATGACTATTGTCCTATAGCTGTGCGCTGAATGATACAGGGCTAGCGAAAAGGGCGCATTGTACAGCGTACAACAGAGAACCATCGATGTGTATAGATCGGAATGAATGCTGCATAGTTACGTATCGAACTCATTGTGTAGACTTATAAATGGTAACTAACATTTACCTGAATAAAAACCAGCAATCAAAATTTAATATTATTCATCAATTAAGATTGTGATTGAGCTAATAATATTCAAAAACATTTTACAAACGGTTTAAAACGCGAAAAGTAATCAAATATTATTTTAACTATGCCCGATGTTTCGAATACTTTGCAGCAGTTGTGGTCACGAGGAGATTACGGCTACAAGGCCTCAGTCACGGAGTCGTTAACGCGACTAGTACACATTTAAATAAAACAGTCCTAACTTCTTAAATAATGACCTGTAGTACTTAACTTATTTTTAATTAAATTTAAATAAGCCACGACGCTTCGAATGTTTCGAAAATTGGTTCCATCATAGTTAAATGGAATTAAAAATTGGTTAACTACTATATAAAACTCTTCAAAGTGTTTTATTTAAACAGATGAAGATACGCAAGCATGGGGCAGGTGAAGAACAGCCATATATCATAAATTAAAATACGTTGCACGTTTTAAGCTTTGAGAATTAAACAAACAATAAAAAGCGACTTTTTTTACCCAACGACCTCCGCAGAGGGGGAATGGGCAAATGGATGAAATGGTCAGCGGATGGCGTGGTCTTCTATCGGTGTGCCCAATAGAAAATAGTAAAAGCAATTTTTTAATAAATGATTGTTTATTCAATAGATCAATAAACCAAGCACCCAGAAATAGTAAGTAGGACTCCTAATATCAATGACATCTTACGAATGTATAAACGGGTATTCATTACTGGGGATTGGAAGGGAATAATTAATGAGGCTCAGATATGATTACACGGCCACAATGCCTCTCATCAAGCGGTAGGTATACACTATTACATTCGTAATGCGATTACACGACCACAATTTGACGCTAATTCACCCTTGACAGGCTGTATAGTTTTATTGATTGTCTTTTGTTTTCATATAACCACGAGGAGATATATTGTTCAGCTCGTCAGATGGATAAAGGCGTGGATGCTACATTGTAATGTTTTTACATGTTATTCGCATGATGGCTGTATATAAATTAAAAATGGATAATAAATTGAAAATACGACTCGGGCAGGACTTGAACCGGTAACCTTTTTTCCTTTGAAGCGTTCCAGCGTGCTGTTGCACTAAATTTATAATTTTTAAAATCTATCTACCTCTCGCGCAATGTAATTTTCAATAGGTTAGAGCATCAGCACGTAACGCTAAGGATGTCGGCTCAAGTTCTGTCCGAGTTAATTTTTCTCAATTTTTCATATTTCGTTAGATTTATCATCAAAGTATGTACAGTAGCACCACAGTCTAGGGATAGGTAATATTGCCGAGAATTTTTGTAGTCTCACAACAACATTACAAAACCAAAACAGAGCGACATACATTTCCGTTTGACTGTGGAATTAATTCGAAAATGTTGGACCCATGGCCCGTTCGTTATACCATTACACAAGCCCGTCAGTTTATAGGACTGTCTGTTTCTGTGCCCTGTTGGACACCCGTTTCTACCCAATTTTATATTCTACATGGGGTGACATATGGTATTTTAAATTCGAAAGTTAAATGTCCTACTAATAACTACTTCTAAGTTCCACCTAAATCCAAAGGCTTAAATAGACTTTTAAAAAGCACTTTCGGTAAGTAAACGATATAGATGTGCTCTTTTAAAAGCAAAGTCTTGCTTCAATTAAGAAACTTTTAGAAGCCATATTATTTCACAGTGATAGTTTAAACAAACAAACTTAAATTTACTATAGAGGGAGCTGTAATACTTGTTTTCTCGTCGTTTTTAGAAACTACAAGTAACAATTCCGTAGCTTCAAGAACTGTAATGTAAGTGTTGTCTTTTACGCGTGTACGCAGTAAATATAACACATTTAACGGTTTAAAACGCAAATATAAGTAAGATTTTTATTTACAATTCAGGTCGTCGTTGAGAGTGTTTTAGGTAACATAATTCATTAATTTGTTAATTTTTATTTCAAGCCTTTAAGTTTCCATATCTACCTCCCAAATTTGTGGGGAGCACGAAAGCAAAGAATCAAGAGGAATTATTCGCATATATATAAATATTCTTGTGCTAAATTGTGTCTATTAATTTTGTTTGAAAAATTAGTTTTAGTCAGTGATTTTTTACAAACGGCGTGATAGGACAATGCGACACAGCCGTACTACACAGTGTGCTACATTTTAAAAAACATGGCTGAGTATTTAAAAAAAAAAAATTATTAATAAATCCAAAATTTTGTAACTTCATATTTAAGAAACAAATGCTAAAAATATCTTTTGTTTTATACAACATAGGATGGCACAAGGGTAATGTCGTTTAGTACAAATGTACTCAAAAAGCAGTGCTGAGAGTGCATATCAAAGAGAACCTGCCTTTTTATTTATTGCTTTGCTAAATCCCAAAAACACAACAATAATAAACTTGTAACATAAACTGTCTACTATAACTCGCCCACTTAATTTACTGAAAACAGTGTTCTTTTACAACACTGAAGATATTTTTTCTCAACATCTACATTTTCCAGCTTTAAACTGTAATATAAGTTAAAATAAATTACACATATAACCGCATAGAGTGGCTGACATAATAGAGTGTCATCTTGTAACAAATGATCCTACTCTGCAACACTGTTTTTACATAGTACAGATTATGTTACCTTTTTAGGTGTAACAATAAAAATGTACCCTTTGTGTTACGACTGAAAGATATTAATTTTCGAGCGCAAGGGACCAGGAGGGGGGGGGACGATAACGCTGTTGTGTTGCGGTGTTTTGAATTCGGGTTAAGTAAAATCACTACATAGTGTAAAACAAAGTCGCTTTTTCTCTCTGAGAACTACGCAATGGATTTTGTCACAACGATTTTTTTATAGAAAAGCCACGACACATCTATCTATTGGATAGATATATAATTCGAGTTTATAACTCGTAACTACAACGTTCACAGTTTATCTGTAGTGTACTTAGTATGAGCTATAATATTAAAGAATAAATTATTTAAAAAAAAAATAGAAATAGTTAATAGTTAATTGCAATATGGCAAAACAACGTTTTCCGGACCAGGTAGTATATTATATAAGTATAATTAACTTATTTTAAATAAAACACTTTGGATTTCCCGCTCCCACGTGGACACAGGGAGACCGGTCACGGCTGCTGCAAAGGATCCGAAACGTCGGGACGAAGTTAAAAATCATTTTCAAATAAGTTTAACGAATATATCGCGTTTTAAACAGTTAAAGTGTTTTATTTGAATGTGTACTACTCGCGTAAACTATAGACAGTATTTAAGTATAATTTACTTGAAAACGAAAACAGATTGTCTATTGGTGTATATAGTTAATGAGAAATTTCGAAAGAAAGAGTTTTGCCTCAGGTCTATGATGTTATACGACTTCGAAGCCGAATAAATGCAATTGAGTTTCTCACAAAACGCCTTTGAACGCCCTTTTATAATTCCTTTCCAGAATTTCTCTTTATATTGGGCTCGCAAGGCTACATCAAAAGCGGTGCTTATAATTTATTTAATATCGGTAATTTGCAACACGTCAAATAGAACCTACTAAATA
Organism: Leptosia nina; assembly: GCA_963661955.1. Classification (NCBI taxonomy): domain Eukaryota; kingdom Metazoa; phylum Arthropoda; class Insecta; order Lepidoptera; family Pieridae; genus Leptosia; species Leptosia nina. The sequence continues at coordinate 7,237,524 of CAVLEF010000011.1, forward strand.
GGTAACGTAATAAATGAAGATAAATCATATAGATCAAACGTCAGTTAATAAATTAAAGATACAGCGGCGCAGCCTAATTGAATTGTACTGTTGTTAAGTTATACCTACAATGAACTAAACAATTGTTTTTTTTATAGACAGCGAAAATAACCCAGACATATAAAATTTTAACAATATGCCCTGTCTACTTAATGATAATTTGGTTATTTGGAAATCCATAGACTGAAAACAGAGGCGATTAAATTTCACGGCTTTTTCATCAGTCGATAGTGGTTGGTGACTCCGATAGAATTTCAATATTCCTACCATCCATTTAATATCCAGATTTCCTGTCCAATATGTTTCCAACATGAATGTTTAAATAAAAACTGTGATTTATAAATATTTTTATATTTAAAAGTATCTTTTAAATAAAACACTTTAACGGTTTTTAAAACGTGATATTTTAAATAAACTATTTGAAAACTATTTTTAACGGTTTCAGACCGACGTTTCCCCCGGGAAGACTCGGCTGCTGCAAAGCATCCGAAACGTCGGGCCGAAGTTAATAATCATTTTCAAATAAGTTTAACTAATATATCGCGTTTTAAACCGTTAAAGTGTTTTATTTAAATGTGTACTACTCGCGTAAACTATGGACAGTATTTAAAAGTATCTTTTACAATTTAATGCTTAATTTCATTATTTCAGCAATAATAGTTCTCATTCAGACAATACATATTTGATTTTTGGTCTCGGAGCAAAAATTTTGTGAATAATTTCGTTGAATATTAACGACCGAATAATAGCGAAGAATGCTTTTGTGCTCGTCGCGGCCTCAGATGACATATTGCGTCTATATATGTATCTATATATCTATATTCCCTTATTCCGTCTATCTGAACTATCTAGTGATATTAGATAATCATTTATTAGGCAGACCTTCGATCCATTTTCTTTTATCTAATGAGACTATCAGTTGGGTTTGTTACAATTTGACTTTAGTCGTATATTAGTTGCTAGAACTACAATAAAAAATATTATTTATTAAGACAGACCAACATACATACATACGCGATACATACTTATAAGATTCATTAATTCATTAAACACATAATGAAAAAAACTACAATTTCACAATTAAACGCAAACATAACTTAATCGCTTCTACAAGTTTACAGTTTTTTGTAAAAAAAGGCACACACTAAGCTAAACTGTCCTATATAAAAGACTATAAACGAAAATATTAAGTTTACTTTAAATTAAAACACTTAACTGTTTAAAACGCGAAATATTATAGTTAATTTATATCGTGTACGTTTTGACAAAAACGATGTCGCTAGCGTAGAATAATTGATTTTGGACATTAGGAACACACTCCATCTTCAGTCGGTGATCACGGCTGCTGCAAAGCTTCCGAAACGTAGGGCCGAAGTTAAAATAAATTAAAAATAAGTTAACTAACATAAAGGGTTTTTTTCTGTTGATATATTTAAATTTTATAAATTCAATAAACGCAAGTGCATTTTCTTTTAATAGCAAAAAATAAAAATTATTATAATATAAAGTACGGTTATCACTAGTATCAAATACAATCGACATCCCCTAGTTTACATTCGAAATATTCAAATTCAAATTCGATAAAATTATTCTCATGCAAAATGCATACAATACCATTCTTTACGTATCTACCCCGCAGCGTAATTCATGTAAAATTAGTTTTATTTGAATTTTTATGTTGTCTACTGCATCCAAGCTTTATTTCCAGTCTCATATTAGATTTAACGTACTTGAAGTCTTTATTTGTCTCGGAAACAAAAATAGATGTATTGTTTTGCGTTGATAATTAAGATGGTATTGTATTTTCGTTATTATGGCGTCAGTCGTATAAAAAGTTCAACGCGTCTAGCAATTTTATGCGCAATGGGTTCGAATCTTGGGGAAACACAATAGAGTTTATTAGGTCAGATATTTTGTCTGTAATTATAAGTGGAACGGACATAGAAGTATGTCCGTCCCATTTACCGCGCAACGGAATCTGTATCTACATTAATTATAGATAATTTAAAAATTACATATACGTAATCTTTGATTTTAATAAAAATAGCGTGACTTTGGTATACCCAAGAGAAAGCACTAAACAGGGCTCGACCTATTTTGGCTTTGGATATTCGGAAATTCACAGACTGAAACCGAAACGCGATTAACCATCACGGCTTTTTCTTCTATGGATGGTGGTTCGTGATCCGAACGCAATTACTATATTCCTCCACCAGTAATATACGATTTCACGAAATCCAGTATTTTCAGAACAATTAGAAACATGATTGACCTGGTGGGTAACGAACCCACGGCCCGTTAATCATTATCTATACATTGCTACAATTAGACCAACGATCCCGTCGTAATTAGATGATCCCATCGAAGTGATAATAGATTTTAGCGCAAATAAAACTGAAAAATAAAGATGAATTTAAATAAAACACTAACTGTTTAACAAGAAAAAAAAAAATTTTTGGGGGGTTTTTTCCCCCCCCCCCCCCCCCCCCCCCCCCCCCCCCCCCGCAAACCACCCCAAACGCCGGGCCGAGGTTAAAAAACAATTTCAAATAAGGTTAGTAATATATCGCGTTTTAAACCGTTAAAGTGTTTTATTTAAATGTGTACTTCTCGCGTAAACTATAGACAGTATTTAATAGAGATGAATTTTAAAAAGGTCTTAACCGTGAGAGTTTTATGAAAACTCACGAAAAATATTGATTCAAAAAAATTAAATATCACTCCCACTCGAAAATAATTTACCCAGTTAATTAGTGTAAATATATCGGATGAATTTTTAATGAGGTAATTAACTCGGATCGTAATAAGGGACCTGACCGCCTTTGTAGCTAAATGGTTGAACGTATTGCCTAGCAATATGTTAAGCGAAGTACCAGGGTTCAAATCTCGGGAAACAATAGATTGTTTCAGTCGAGCAGGGCACAGAAGTCTTAACTAATTGCCTTAATTAAAAATTGTTTTTGGGTTGAAATGAATTTACAACACAGGCAGGAATTGAACCCCCATCCACGGTAGGTACTCCGTGCTGTTTCCGTCCGTAACACGGTATATCAATTGATTAGAGCAACGGCACTCAACGCTGTGGCCGGTTCAAATGTCATGTGAAAAATATTATAGTTTTCAAACTGGAAAAAAAAACAAACAGTGAAACGGATACAGAAATGTGTTCGCCCGTGTCCAATGCGGGGAAAACGGATTATCACACACACACATCAATAATATAATAATAATAAATTATTTGTTAGACTATTGATCTATTTTTTTAATAAGATTATATTTAAGAAATAGAAAAGTGTGTTAGTTGGGTACAAACGTGTGTATATAGAGAATATGAGGCTGCTAGAGGCAGAATGGCCTACTAACAAAAAACATGATTTTCAATAAGGAGGAAAATAAAAAAGCACAATTAAATACTGTCTATAGTTTAAGCGTTTAAAACGCGAGATATAAGTCTGTGAACGGCAACGTCGGACCGAAGTTAAAAATCATTTTCAAATAAGTTTAACTAATATATCGCATTTTGAACCGTTAAAGTGTTTTATTTAAAAGCCCAATTAACTTGCAAAATAAATTAGTACTATTATATGTGTAAGAATTACGTTTACAATTTTAGTTTTCTGTGCTCTTGTAGATTAACATTTTGAGACTATGAAAATATAAAAAACTCAAGTCACAAAATTACAGTTTGGCTACTCTGTCTCTAGCGGGGTCATATGTAATGTAATAATGTGTATGTGTATAACAAACGACTATTATATTGAGACTTTGTTCCCATATAACTTCGAATCAAACTATAACAAGTATCGTCAAAGTGTTCCTAATTAGTAGGCATCAATAGCCCCTAATACTGAGATACGCAAATAAGCGAAATAGTTAAAGCTATTCAATTTATAGTCATTATATAAAATATGGCGTTCAGAAAGATCCGGGGCGGGGGGTTTCCATAGATACCGGGTTGCTATAGGTGACTCCAATTGCCTCACCATCCGACAGGCTTCAAGTTTGCCGGACGCAAGTTACAGGTGATTTTTCAGGTTGACTCCGCCTATTTCATAGATCGTCGAGAATTAATTCGGATTAAAACGCTATTGTGATATTGTAAAAGTCGGCTTAAATTAAGAAATATCAATTCAAATTTTTATTACAAAGGACAGACAGACGCCATATAACGTTTCAAATCCCTGTCAACCTATTTTAGCTTTGGATATTCAGAAATCCATACTATAATCAAAACGCATTTAAACTACACGATCTTCCATCTATAATATTTAGTTTTGATTCGCTGTTAGTGAAATGTGTTAATTCATTTTATATAAAACCGAATTTCTAATTCACATAATATCCATACTAACTTATAAAAAAGATATTGTCAATTTTAAATACATCATTTATAACGGTCAAACGCGGTATTTATCAATTAACTAACTTTAAGTCATCCTAACTACTGTCCGAGGTTTTAAATGCTTTGCAGCATTCGTGGTCACGAGGGAGACTTTGCCTAGAGACGAACACAATGAATACCAACGTTTCGAAAATCAAAATAAGTTTTTTTTTATAGTATGGTTTACATGATGGAAAATGAAATACACCATCCGTATAATATCTGAACTAGATGCGCTATCGGCCTATTTTGGCTTTTTTTTATTTTTTCTTTCGTTCTATTAAGTTGCGTAGTGATAAGATTTGACACCATAGAACAATAAATTGATTTAATTTCTTAAATAATAGTTGAACACATATACTTTCACTTGAAAGTACAACGCCTTGCTTGTCACTTGTACCACATCATTTGATTCCCAAGTCCTCATTACGAGTTGAACAACAAATAAACAACGGACGCTATCGTCTACTACATTTATGAGCTATATTTACAGAGATTCAGACTCAATTCATGTCAGTTCTAGTCTTTCTTTCCCTCTAATTTCACAAGGTGGGGCCATTTGACAATTCGAAATATCTATCTTGTACTTACAAAATGTAGGAGATATAATAATCTATAAGGCATTTTTATTTGAAATATTTTTCAATCTTGATTTTATTGGTTTATACTTTATTATTTGTTAGTATTTGATATCATAGTAATTTATTGAATGTTCTAATAATGTTTGACTTTCACTCATTTATTGAATAAAATAAAATAAAATATACTATATTCTCTTTAAAATTTAAAAACATTTTTAGATTCGTCATTTTTTTTTCTTTTGTTTTCTTACCTAGGCCGCCTTTGCAGTAACTCCTGATTGTTAAAAATTAATTTAGTATTACTATATTTGTTTCTACACACACAACATTTGCTGATCTGGCTTACTTTTTTTTGACGAAATTTGATTCCCATTAACACTGTTCTTATGAGTTAATCCTAAAGATATGTATATAATATATCTTATTTAAAGCTAACATTTATATTATTTAAAGAAGTCTAATTCCTTCATACATATTTTTGAGTATCCTTAACCGTTTTCGCAGCGCACGTAACGAAAACCCCCAAATTAGAAAAAAAATCCCTGTCTATAGTTTATGCGAGTAGTATACATTTAAATAATACACTTTAACGGTTTAAAACTATATATTAGTTAAACTTATTTGAAAATGATTTTTAACTTGGTAGCAGCCGAAACGTCGGGCCGAAGTTAAAATCATTTTCAAATAAGTTTAACTAATATATCGCGTTTTAAACCGTTAAAGTATTTTATTAAAAAAACCCCTGTTTATTTCATACTTTTCACTGTTTCGCAGCATGATGTTTTATAGCCTAAAGCCTTCCTCGACAACTGGTCTATTGAACACAATATTCAATTCGAACTAATAGTTCTTGAGGTTAGCGCGTTCAAACAAACAAACTCTATTGCATTATAATATTAGTATGCAATATTTATCTTTATCGCAAATCTCTTTTACCTCTAAAAAACATTTTATTTTTGGTTGCCTGGCATCGATCGCTTGTCTGAGATAAGCCTGTATACTCCATTTTGAGATAAAAATTAGATTATTTTATCATATTACGTATGAATTATCTGCGACCGAAATTAAAAATTAAAAAAAATAATGAAAAGTACACATACATATGAAATTAATGAAGAATTATTGCGTTATGAAATCATAACGCTATAATAAATTCAAGTGCATAAAATATGATGATATTACGAAACAGGAATGTTTTTTACAGCATTAAAGCCTTTTTTTTCAGCTTATTTTACAGAAATACTATCACTGACATCTACAGCTTCCTTCAGGAACTACAGTGAACCTACAAAATATTTCAGGACCGCCATAGTTCGTTTATTGAAACAGATGTCGCTAGTAACAAACGACACTGCTTGCGTTCTTAAAACACTGTGTATCGAACAGATGGCGTTAGTGTTCTAAAAACAATGTTGGGAAGGTCAGGCTTAAAACGTAAATAGAGAAATACATACAATATTTAGATTTAAAAAATAGATGATATCAATCTTATATATCAAGAACTTGTAATGTTTAAAATTATATAATTCACGTTTCAAACTATTATGTATTTGACACAAGTTCTCAATATTTACAATGACAAAATTGCAGTTTTGTTTTGTTGTTTAAACCTACCATTTTCAGTTGTTTTTTACTCAAATACATTTTTAATTCTTGAATTTTATGAATAACAATCACGCACTAAACTTGCTCGATCATGAAAACTGATGTTGCCATGATCCGTGCTTCCAATGTGTGTATAAATATTTTCATCGAAAATACATTTCATTCTGATAATTAAAAAATCCTCACCCCAAATATTGTATTTGTGTAAGCACGTGTACTTTCCCACATGTAGCGGATTCCATTACAATTTAGTGATAAGCACATATTTTAACACACGAAAAATTATTTATTTTAATATTCATTGATTAAGATATTATAAAATTGTTATATTTACGTCTATGTATTTAGATTTAAATTAGTAAAAATCAATTAGCTCAACAAACCGCGTTTTAAACCGTTAAAAATCAATATTCGCGTAAACTACAAAATCTAAGGTAAGCTAACTAAAGGCTTAACTAAGGTAATCGTTTAATTATTAAGCTTATTTGTAAGCCGCAGACATAGCTCAGTTCGTACAACACGTAAGGACCGGGGTTTGAATCCTGAGCTTAAAAGCTTTAACATTGACTTGAAAATGTGCAAGTATAATAAAAAAAGGTAATTTTGTAGATAAAAAATTCATTTTACATTGAAAAACTTTTACGACACGCGCAGGACTAGAATCCACAGGGTTACACCACTGCCCGTGTCGTTAGCTTTTTTTTAATCTGTTTTTTAACATGCCATCATGTGCAATAATATTATGTTGTGGTATCCATGTCTTGGAAAATGTGCGAGGGCGCCAAAACCATTATCATCACTAGATAATAATTTAGTGATGGTAATTTTGAAAGCCCACCCACACTACCTTGGTGGATTGGACACAAACTCCATCTGTTCGATATTTCTAACTCGTTCCCATACTGAATTTACGAAAATAGCATTAAAATATTCAATATATTTCACAGCGGTGGTGCAAAACAGGAATAAAATAGTAGTCGTGTATTAGAGGGTGCTTTGAAATTGCATTGCTTTAGGCGGTGTCAGATATCAAGTGACACAGAGACTATGCGCGCCAACAAATTACACGCTATTCTGCTGGTTCACACCGGTTGTGTTGTTGCCTATTGATTCCTTATTTTTACCGACAAACGTAGCGATTCTGGCAATATATTAATATATGTTTCTCAGTATGTTTCTCTAGCGATACACTGTTTTTTATTGAATAGGGTTATTATTTTCTCGACCGTTTGATGTAGCCCGTTAGATGTACGTTCGAATCCCGGGGAAACAATCTATTGTGTCGGTCAGGTGGGGCATAGAACTAATCAAGTACCAGTATGCAAATACAACCAGTAAACACAGAAATGTGGTTCTCCCATGCCCCACAGGGATACGGTCCCACTGTTTTCCTTTAACAATGTTTATATTGTGATTTGTACGTTATCGTATTTTTATTATATAGTGTTACTTATTTTTGTAATTTAATGTAAATCATACCTCTTATAAGACTATTAGAGTTTGAATGTTTGAATGGTTAATAGAGAGTAAACCAAAAGACAAAGACCAAATTAAGATTGTTTTGATAATAAGTAACCAATACTAGACGCAGTAACCGAATTTAAAGGACTTTCCGTGATAGAGGAAGGCAACCAAGTATGGGGATGGAAAACGAAATACCCCAGCGATATGACATATAACCAAAATGCTCTGTCGAACTATTTTGGCTTTGGATATACGAATTTTTATATTATTATTTACATAAGTATATTTTGAAAATATACTTATGTAAATACATGCTTTATTGATTTCTGATAAAGATTATATATAATCTATCGATAATTATGGAGTATTTTACAAAACAACTGAGTTCAATATTAAATCAACAAAATTATATAGCCTCTATTATAATAAATAATGATGACATACCAAATATTTAACTCGTATTATTTATTTAAACATTATAAAGGCACGTTCAAACGTAACTTCTTATACCTGAAGTGTTTCACCTAAGGGTTAGTAAATTACAATAGTCATTTTTAGCAGGTTTTCGGCGAAATTTATGAGGTTCGTCGGAATATTATTTCGGCGGAGCGGATGTGTCAAGTGTGGCGAAATACGGGACTATTTCGCGTTTTTCGGCAACCCTAAATTAGACGTTGGACGTTCTTCTGACACTTTACTGCCTTTGCCGATTGTTATCATTCTTTTATTTCCGTACTGATATTTTTTTTTACGGTTTTGTCGTTGCTAACATGTAATAATAATCTAAATCTGCTAAAAATAACAGATAATATTTGTTACATTACTTATTTGCATCAATCAACATAGTTGATGTTATAAGAAATTAAAACATTATTAACTGTTAAAAACTTGAAACATAAAAACCTATAGTTTACGTGAGTAGTACACATTTAAATAAAACACTTTAACGGTTTAAAACGCGATATATTATTAGTTAAACTTATTTGACAATTATTTTAACTAGGTACGGCCCGACGTTCCGGGTGCTTTGCAGCAGCCGAAATATACGCGTTCTAAACTGTTAAAGTGTTTTATTTTAACACTACTGTAACTTTAAGACACGTAACTATATCGTACCTTGACATAGGCTACTGTGGATATGGGAAATATCCTTTTAATATCATCTAAACATGTGAATTAAATTAGGCCACGAAACCATTAGGCGCTATCCAAATGTTAATAATCTCGTTAATTAATACTAATTACTCTAACACCCTCGATTGCTGTATCATGTATTGAATTCAATTAATATGCCTGAAATATAGTTATAGATCTCCGTTTGTATGCGTCGCAACGATCTATGCTATATAGGGCAGCGTACGGTACATCATACATTTATATCGCTTTACCGTATCTCCATTAAGAACGAACATATTTCTAGACTGTCTGACTGATCTACTATTTAGAAAGATGTCGGCAAAAAATGTCAACCCCAATTGTGCTTAACGGAATGCTAAACAACGTGTTATAAAAAACATACACCAAGAAAACGAATATAAAACGAAATTTTAAGAGGTCAGTTTGTAAATATTACAAAACAAGTTTCGTTATCTAATAATTATTTAACTAATGGATATCGTTTAAATAAAACACTTTACCGGTTTAATCCAACGTTTCGGATGCTTTGCAGCAGCCGTGGTCACGGAGAGACATCGGGCCGAAGTTAACAATCATTTCCAAATAAGTTTAACTAATATATCGCGTTTTGAACCGTTAAAGTATTTTATTTAAATGTGTACTACTCGCGTAAACTATAGACAGTATTTAATAGATATAGTGTTTTAAATCGATGATACTATGTTTTATTTAACGCGTACACACGTGGTGGTTACAGAACTTACTCATGGTATGTCCTCGTTTATTGGTGCGCCATATTTTGGGATATGGTGTTTTCAACGTAGGACTTTAGGTAATAACATATTACGCACCTTAAAGCGTTGCTAGCGTGTTTTATTTAACGTGTACTAGGGTAAACTGCATAAAGTACACTTAGTAAGTTCGAGAGGAAATTATAAAATATACCTATAATGGTTCCACATTGAATCCACCCTCGCAATAAAAAGCCCAATAAAGCGCCTTCAGTGTCTGACCTATTCCAAAAGGTAATCGTTATCACCCGAATTATAATTGAAACCTCATAAAAAGCCATAAATAATTCAAATTGAAAAGGATCATTATTACACGGGTCCAAGAATGCGGGACGTTTGAAACGCGAGGTGCCTTTTATTTGCTATTCAATGTTCTTGGCATACCATTAAAGCCTTTTGTTCGGAATAAACTGAGAATTTGCTATTAAATTTGTCGAATATACCTTTGAAATATGGCGCGGGGAGTTAAATTGTCTCATAATTGTATAATTTCATCCAATATGGTGGTTCGGATGTTTTTTAATAAGCGTCCAACTGCAGGTGGTCTTTGGGGTGCTTTCCGCGTGGCGAGTATATACGATGACACTAAATAAAAACCGAAGAATTGGTGGTGTTCTCCAAAATTAAATCTATCGCAAAAGGTAAATAATGCGATCTTCGTAAAGTTGTAACGTAATTAAAATAAAGTTGTCTTGATGGCAACATTTATTTGGAAATAGAGGTAAAATTCCGTAAATTTGACTTATTGTAAAATGCATTTATTAATTCTTCAGATATTATACATATTAAAAGAACTCACAACCAATATGGCAAAAGTAAAAAAAGTTTATAACACGTAAATTTTGTTAGTATATCTATCAACTTCGAAAATGTAAAAAGTCGTTATTGCAATATAATGGCATAAATTAGTTCTTTAATATTAAATACTGTCTATAGTTTACGCGAGTAGTACACATTGAAATAAAACACTTTACTACCTTAGTTTAACTAATATATCGCGTTTTAAACCGTTAAAGTGTTTCCTTTAATATTGTAAAACATACTTTTGTTGTATGATCAGTAGTATTCTTATCTTATACAAAAGATATTTCATAACTAAAGTTTTACACCTTACATTAGTATGCTTATCTTTTATAGCAATAAATAGAACTAAGGATTTTGAAAATTATCGCAGTAGTTTTCGAGTCATTCAATACATACAGAAACAAAGAAATAAAAACTTCAATAATATTAGGGAAATAAGCGAACGACTAAGAGCGGAAGCTGCAATTTTTGCTGAGGAAATTTCGCTTCCAAAACTCGCTGACGTCTCACAAAGCTTACATCGACGCCCGAACACTGGGATTTAACACATTCGTTTACGGGCCAGAGTATACAGTGATAGCAAACATTTGTGTGTTCACCTATGCTCCTTTTGTACCTTTGTTGACACTTACAGGCCTTGCCAGGCGAATGCTCTTTATTCAATCATCTGGGCCTTTGGTGCCCGTCAGCATCTTGAGCAATTGGAAATTCAAATCGGTCTATACCTGGCTGTATGAAATTTAGGAGTCTGGAGTGAAAGTTGAAGGTGCAAAGTCTTTGAAACATGTGAAACTCATCTAACATTGAAATAAGTGCAAATACTTGTCTGTCAATTGTAATATCATTGATATTTGAGAGACTCGCTGGTGTATTGGTAGCAATGTATGGTTCGATCTCCACCAGATCTAACATTTTTTTAATTTATCTACAGTGTTTCTGAATCACTTTGGTGGGAATATCGCAAATCGTTCCAAGTCGCGAACCACTGTCCACAACAGATTCCAAAGCCAAAATAGATAGCGCATCTTGTTTAAAATGAGAAATATAGAATATCACTCATTTATGACCTGACGTAATGGATGTTTTATTGCAGCAAAGCAAATGAAGAAAAGCTAAAGTGAAGGTTCCGAAAGAAGGTTATTATAGTTCGCCAAAGTAACAATTCAGCTAATGATGCACCGGTATGGGTTCGAATTCCGGACGTGTCATATTTTCATTAATCTAAAAAAAAAAAATTCCCTAATAGTCTTTCACGTTTTAAACCGTTAATATTGTTTTTACATTTTCTCTAGATGTTCCTTTTCATATAACAACAAACGTATCCTAAAAGAAAATTAAAACAAATGAAAATCAAATCCCTTTCACGCTACGTATTTACTTTGTAGTATGATTAAATATAAATTTTAAACGATTTGATCTCATTTGCAACGAAGTACGAACGGAAATTATCGTTTAAAAATAGTAAAGATATCGCAAAGGAGCGCTGAAGTGCTTTGTGGAGCAAGTTCTGCGTCATAAGGGTCAGGTTTCAGTCGCAGCGACAAAGCCTTACCAACAAAGCTTTAACTCTGAGGGCGATTAGGAAATACACGGGCATATAATGGGCGCCTATTTTGGTTTAAATATATAACCATTATGTATTCTTAATACATATAAGGTAGAAGGGAAGTCTCGTGGCAATACGTGTTCTTTGATATTATTGCACTTTTAACGATTTTAAACCAGAAATATATTATTTAATTACTTCAGTATTAGTTGAATATTTTGAAAATTATTTTAAACACGGCCCAAATGCTTTCAGAAGATTGCTTTGTAGTAGAATTGTCATTTTAACAATGACTATACCTTTAGAAGTGTTTATACTTAAACTAGTCAAGGCCAAGTCAAAGAAAACTACTAGACAGTATTGCAAGTCGATTAAGATTAGTCAACTTGTTATGAAAGTGGTATTTTAAATACGGCCCTATGTTAAGTTTCATTGAGTAGCCGTGGTCCTGGGGAGACACGTTTTAAAACGTTTGAAATGTTAATTTAAACATGTACTACTCACGTAAACATAGAAGTATGCACGTATGTAAGATTTCAAGACTCAAGAAACTGGTAGTAAAAAATTGCCTTCGACTTACAGGATCTTTAACCGGCATGCGTCCGATCGTGCTGTATTGCTGTTCCTAAATTTAGTACCTAAATGTCCTTTTACAATTCTCGGTAATAATTTACTTAGAAACAAATTCAAACTTAATCCTTTATTTTCCTACTAAGGAGGAGGACATGATAATATGACACTAAATCAATAACATTTAAACAAGATGGCGACATTGAATACTCGGAAATTCAAAGATTAAAACCGTAACGTTTATAATCTTCACGGTTTTTTACCTATGAACGGTGGTACAATATTCGATATTCTTTCTACCCATTTAGTATTCAGATTTCGAGAACAAGTCCAACTCCAGTGTTTCAGACAAATCATAAATAGATTAGAAATATTAAAAATCGAAAATAAATATTGTCTATAGTTTACGCGAGTAGTACACATTTAAATAAAACACTTTAACGGTTTAAAACGCGATATATTAGTTAAACTTCTTTGAAAATGATCCCCCGCGACCACGGCTGCTGCAAAGCATCCGAAACGTCGGGCTGAAGTTATAAATCATTTTTAATTAAAAATCGAAAATATTGAAAAAATTTACGACTCGGGCATGACTTGAACCGGCATCGTCAGCGTTCCGTGCTGTTACTCTAACCAATTGAGCTACCAAGTCCTACACGTCATTTTCGATTTATTATTTTTTTTCAATTTCCTTAACGATTTTGAATGTATATTGTGCCATCATGTGCATCAATAACATGTGAAAGTGTAAATGTGTGTTAGAGTTAGATTAATTAGTTAATACATACATACATTGCTACTATAAGACCAACGAGCCTTCAAATTACGTAGTTAAAGTAATACGTAAAAAAATCAATTCACCGATGCCTAACCTCGGTAATGTAGTGGGAGGAGGACGGCGTCAATTTCACGGGAGATTTCCCCGGCTTCTTTAGCCGGCTATATCGCATTCATAAGGTATAGATAGAATAGTTATTCTTAGCTTGTGACGTAAGCTGTTTGAGCTGAATTCAAATGGCTTTAGTTTGATCAACACTTCATCAAGAGGTTTAAGCAAACTAAGCTAATTGTTTTTTTTAATAGCGTTATAACACGAAATTATCTATTTAATAAGCCTTATTAGGTAAAAAAATATGCTTTAAACTAGATGAAGAGCCTAGTGAAGCTATCTATAATTATTATAAACCTAACTTATAAATATGCACAGCGCTGACTATATATAGATGTACAAAGTGATAAAATAATATGCCCAATAACATACACGTTTAAAATTATTTAATTAATATCTTAAATACAAAAGTTTCAACGAATTCGGATCTTAACTGGATTTCTGGAATACCAACAAAATAATTTTTTCTACCCAGATATTGAAAAAAGGTTGTGGAACATTAAAACTTATTACTATTTTTTAATGTATATGGCACATGAGGGCATTATTGTTTTAACCAATTGAGGTACCGTACCGTGTCAGAAAAAGCAACACATGGTGTGTTGATTTTTTATGTCTGGGTATAATAAGCACTAATATTACGAAAGGTAGGCCCGCACTAGCACAATTTATTTATAAACATTCTAAAGTTTAAAAAGGGTATAGTAATATTTCGGGTATCAAGTTAAGTTTTTTTCATTGTATATATTAATTAAAATAATTTTGTGAACGTGTATGTTTTCAGTGAGCATATTTTTTTATTTCTCTGTATATCTATAGTCGACGATGTGTATTGTTAGGTACATAAAAATTATAGTTGGCTTATCTTATTTTAAACACATATCTGTATGCCCTATTAAATCGATAGATATCGTTTAGCTAACTTGAGCTTGGTCTGCCTAAATCTCTACGCAATTATTTCTACATCTATATGAAATTTGTCGTAATCCATAACAACATTAGGCTCCATAAAAAGGACATTTAAATATATCACAGACTATAATATCAAACCCTTGCAAATCCTTCTCAGATAGTGACCCGGGCTTTACTTAAGCGCTAACATGGATCTAAAGACAGATTGACTTAAATGCTAATTTATCTCAAAAGTTTCGTAAAATTAAATACATATTCAGGTTATAAAAATCTATTTTTTTATAAATAATACAATTATCCTGTCTGTAGTTTACGAGATTAGTACACATTTAAATAAAACACTTACGGTTTAAAACGCAATATATATTGGTTAAACTTGTTTAATAATTATTTTTAATACGGCCCGTACGTCTTTCGGATGACTTGCAGCAGCCATGGTCACGGGAAGACAAATAAGTGTAACTAATATAAATCGCGTTTTAAACCGTTAAAATGTTTTATTTATAATTTTACGTTTAAAACAGTTAAAAATAATGAATTGTTAACACATTTTCTTGAATTTGATCTTCAATTGAATGGTATAGACGTGTCTTCAGCGAATATAAAGGCGTATCCAGTTGCTTTAGCTCATACGCCCGTATCAAACACTCGTTTGAACGAAGTATGGAGTCAAAGTATATCTGGAATGGCTGCGAACACCGAGAGAATGGCTTTAGGAACACTTTTCCCCATTTCTGAACGAATAAAAAGGATTCTGAGCTCATGACTTTTGTTAGAACCTAACGTTTTTGCTGCGAAAACTCGAAATGTCGTATTAACTTTCATTCAATATGTTGAAAATTCTTTGAAGTATTTTTTTTGTCAGTTAATTAACGACGTGTTTTTTGTGACAGACGAGCATAGATTCACTTGATGGAAGAAGGCTGTCGACCTATTTTGGATAGTAAATCCATGTACAGATACCAAAAGACAGTGACATTTCATGGCTTTGTCACCTGTGAGTAGTTCGTCAACTGGTTACTGTTATGTTTCTTCTACCCATTTGATATCCAAATTTCCCAAAGTCTTATACTTGCAAAAATTTAAAATTTCTTTTAAAGTGTGCCTACATAACACTAATGAGTTTTTTCGAGTGAAAAAAAAAGAAGTGTTTTATCTAAATGTCTACTACTCGCGTAATCTTTAGACAATACTTAAACAAATCATTGCTCTTTTTCATTTATATTATTTATTTTCTTACTAATATTCACTTAGATATGAGGCACCTAGAGCCAGAGAAGCCTAATTACAAAACCAAGCAAGCAAGAATGACAGAAATATAAGTCAAGTCATAAAAATTGCAGTTAGGCCACTCTGGATCTAACGGCCTCATAATATAAGTTGTTATAGAATAGAGATAAACTATAGTTTAAAAATCGAAACTAAATAGAATAATTTTTTTTTCAATTTTTTTAGTTTTTTAAATCATATAGCGCCTTCATGTGCAATATGTAAAAAAAGTTTACAACTATAGCTTTAAAAACCACTTAGTAATTCTATAAGATATGATTTTAATGGAAAGTAAAGCAAGTTAACCATCCAGGACCGTCTAAAAAGTCTCAGCGGAGGCTATATTTTAGCACTTTGTTAATTAATCCAGGTGTTAAGTATCAGCTCATTAATCTAGACTCCGTTCAGTAAAGCAGGTGTCGGACAGTGCACCTTGAATCAATTATCCATTGATCAACAATTCGTTGCTTATCCCAAACGATGTGACGCTAACGAGCGTTTTAGTGAAGCTATCTCGCTAAGCAGACGGGATTAATAGTGGATACAATTTTAAAATAGTGCTGTTATATTTTTAGAACGAAAGTAATTTATGCTTTGATGCATACAAAGTATAACCACATTTAAATAAAATACTTTAACAGTTTAAAACGCGATATATTTTAGTTAAACTTGTTTGAAAAATACATTTTAACTACGGCCTGACGTTTCAAACCGTTTTATTCAAATGTGTACTACTCGCGTAAACTACAGACAGTATTAAATAAAACCACAATAATTTTAGAGCTACGTTGATCTAGTGATATACTTGACTCCTTTTCTTGAGGTCGGGTGTTCGTTCGCGGTCGGTGCGTTTGTATGTTTTGTCAAAATTGTAGTTTACACGAGTGGGGCACAAATAACCCGCCTTGACTGCGACTATTGCAAAACAATCGGCCGTTGTTAAAATAAAATATGTTTAAAGCAATTCAACTAATATAATTCGCGTTTTAAACCGTTAAAAGTATTTAATTTATATTTTTGCACTTGATGCAATTCTGTTGCTGCTGTTAAACGGTAATGAATACTATTTTTAAATGAAACACTTTCAACGGCAAAGTATCCGCAGCCGACCTGATAAAATTCAACTTATATTTTTTTAAACCGTTAAAAGTGTTTTATTTAAATTTATACTCCTCGCATAAACTACAAACTAAGCTTTTTTTGCTGTTGTTACAGACGAATCCTTTCTCGTGAAAATGCGAGTCGTAATTGTTCAGTTTTTATATCAGGTACCTTTATGAATTATATACTTTGAGATAGTACACTGCATTGCGACTCCACAATGTCGACTTAAGGTCGGCCCTTACCCGTACAATTCTGAGAACTTATCAGTTACAAATATTTGTCTCCCGAACTCGGTGTGATAAAAATGTAATAAATATATAAAAAAACATTTATTAGGTATGGATATCTATACTAATTTTGTAAAATGTGATGAACACTTAGTTTGAGTGTTTGAACGAGCTAATCTCAGGAACTAATGCTTCAAATTAAATAATTTTTTTATTAGAGTTTGACCATTTATCGAGAAAGACTTTAGGCTATAAAACCCAAGAAAGGGGGCCAACAGGAGTGTTGATGCAGTGGGAAATGTGAAAAAAAACGTGGAGAATTATTATCAAAATATATTTAAAACATAATTGTTCTTCTTTAAATAATTAAAAAAAGAGGTTCGCCACATCATACAGACATACTACTATCTCTACCTTTTTAGGTTTTTCTCACGAGAACCGTTGTCATGGCAATCAAAATTTAGGCTAAATAAAGATTGCCAGGTTAGCATGTAATTACATGTTCAATTTACATCTTACATATAGTGTAAGTTTGTTAGTTCATGCGAGTAGTACACATTTAAATAAAACACTTATTGCTTAAGACAATTATTTACGGCAAAAATTAATTTCCCTTGTTTGCAAAATGTACTCCTGTGCTCTATTTTCAATACAAACATTTTTAATAGTACACAGCAATTGGTTTTAATATAAAATTAAATGAATAATACATACTGTCTATAGTTTACGCGAGTAGTACACATTTAAATAAAACACTTTACCGGTTTAAAACGCGATATATTAGTTAAACTTATTCTCCCTGTGATCACGGCTGCTGCAAAGCATCCGAAACGTCGGGCCGTAGTTAAAAAACATTTCCAAATAAGTTTAACTAGGATAGGAGTGGGAATGGGAGTAAGAGTGTTGCGGCAAAGTAGCACTTACAACATAGATTGGCTGCGATAAACGCGCAATTACATAAACAGCCTAAATAATTAAAAATTCTACCCCAAGTCACCATTCCACGCGAACGAAGTCGCGGGCACAGCTAGTTTGTTATATTTTACATCTCGTACAGATTCTATTTTAAATATAATTAGCGTGGCAAGTGTACATTTTAGTCATTAGCATTTCATTTGATCCATTTTATGTTACTTTAATTAGGTAGTATTAATGTATTTTTATTAATGGTAAAGGAGGACATACAAGCACGTACTTCACTTGATGGTAGGTGAATATATGACATCTAAAAAAAGAAGAAATTTTAAGAATTTTTTCTTTAATAGACTGTATCGCGTTAGGATTAAGTCCTGTTATAGAAGGATATAAAAGGTAAAAACCCTGGCTAAACCTTTTATAGCGTAAACAAGGTATTATACAGTCAAGGCACGCTACACAAACATAATAAACACAGATTGAGCCGTAGCGAGTCATAATGCAAAGCCTTCCAGATTTTAAATTCGCCGCGCACCCTATTTGACTAGGACCCCTAATGTTTCCAGCGACGCGGGCGTCCGTTACCAGCGAATTTAATGGATTCAAATAATTAAATATAAATATTCATAACGTCTTAATTAAGAGAATGTACCACGATGGATGCGAGTATAACTAAGGCAATAATAAACTAAGTAAACTTTTGTAAAGGACAAATTACAATGGCTAATATCTATCTATAATTTGTTCTTAATTTGAACACATTTATACTATTCTCTGTATGTTGAAGTAAACATTTTAATTTGTAGTTGTAATTACGCACTTTAACGGTTTAAAACTTGAAATATATTCGTTTACAGATCACAATACAAAATAGAGTTGACTAATGTTTCGTGTTTTAAACCGTGATAAGTGTTTATTTAAAAGTGTGCTATTCGCTTACACAGATACACTTTACGACTGACAATTTTTATAACAAGCAAATACAGAATTGTCCAACTGGGTTTTTACTTGAGGAAAATTATGGCACAAGAGTCGAACCTATGACAAACAAGTTACCGTTAAGGCTGTTCTACGAATTGAGGTTTTGTGTTATAGCTATGCCGTGACTTTAAAATGTTTATGTTTTTTTACAGTAAACTTCTCTTTTGACTTTAAAATCTACACTTTAAAATGTTCGACTCACCAAAGAAAACACGAAAATTAACAGACAGAGACAATACTCTTATCGATAAATAATCATGGAAAACAAGAGAAAGAGACAGAGATCAATAAAGCAATGAAATATTTTTGGCATCAACTATAATGGATGAATTTTTCACTTTTCGCGTTATATCGTTATGGAACACATAAATATCGGCTTGACAAGCAACATCCATCATTAAAAACCCAGATGTGATGTAAAAAGCACTTATAGCTAGAGATCGATTGGATCCTCTGTCATATTTTATCTTTTGGTATACTAGTATTGCCTCGTTGGTCTGCCTAAATAATCGAACATTCTTCAAATAAACAGTCTAACAAGAATCGTTAATCATTATTACTAATTCATGACCGCCTCTGTAGCTAAATGGTTAAACGTTGCCTAGCAAGCGCGAGAGATCCTGGGTTCGAATCCCGGGGAAACAGTCTGTAAATAAGCCGATCAGTGAAAATGACACAGAAATGTTTTCGCGCTATGCCCCACTAGAGGAAACAGGATTTCACACTTTTTTACTAATTCATGAATGGCAGTTGAAAGCCCATCAATCCGTAGTGAGAGAGCGCGGTGGATATACGCTATATACACCCATGATGCTCTAATAAGTGTATAATTATTTTACTAGACCCGGACAGTATCAAATTTTTATATAAAAACGATAAGATGATATATTTAGATGTGCTAAGCAAAGTTGTTATTTTAGACGAAAATTAATGTCATTTGCAAATAAAACAGTTTAATTCCAAATAAGTATGCAAATTCCAAACTCTGAGAAAGTAAACTAAAGTTTTGTCTGTTGCTCACGACTGATTAGCACTTGGGATTAAGCTTGGAAATAAAGGGAATTCAAATCTATTTATATTTCCAAAATAAACATAGATACTAAGACTTTATCTGTGTAAATTATTATTTTTTTATTTTAAGTTCTGTTTTTTTTTTGTTCATGATTATTTATTGTTTGCATTAATTTGTTTCGCCTACCTTGCACATTTCATTTTCTTAACATTTCATAACTTTAGGTTGCCTGGAAGAGATCGCTTGTTAGCGAAAAGGCCGGACATTGCTCTCCATTCTAGTAAATAAGTTTGATTTGTAATATTTTTATGTTTCGTGCAATAAATAAATTAAAAATCGATCATAAATTGAAAAAAACACGACTTGGGCAGGATTTAACCCGACATCGGCTCTGACCGATTGAGTTACCGGTTAACTCACTAACTTGGTTAGAGCAACAGCACGGAACTCAGTGGATGCCGATTCAAGTCCGGCCCGAGTCGTACATTTTTCAATGTATAATCGATTTTAAATCTTTACGAGTATAGTGCCATCATGGGCTAAATATTAATGTTTCGAAACGTTATCTGTGTATAATATTACATACAATTGTTCATTCAAATATTATATTCTTCCCCTTAGTCACACTATGTACTTTCAGTGTAAATAAACTTATAAATGACCCTTGTTAGCGAAATCAAAGTGAACTATTTTTCCCTTGATTACTGTACTTATCACTAATCCACGTTGAATCAATTATAATAATCATTTATATGTAATTTAAAGACTTTTTTAAAATTGCGATTTCATACCGTCTATTGAAATTCGCAATGGTTTTAAGTTTAAATAATTTCGTGGACCGCTTCGGGTAAATATACTCTGTGGAATGGAAAGTTGGTGGAAAAACTTAGGCGTGTTAAACTTTCAGGAGCATATCAGGCGAAACAAATTTTTGATTAATATTACAGTGTGAAAGAGTTTTGAGAGCAACTGAAAAATATGACTATTTTTTACTACGAAAATACATATTTCTCGTTACAATAGTCTTAAAAATATAATTAACTTACATGGATCGTGATTTAATTATATAATAATTAATCAAAACAGAAAAAAAAGATTTAGTTTAATTTAATTTTTAATATAATAATAAATATTTTGAAAGCAACACGATTACTCCAGTATACTAATTATATATTTCTTAAAAAATAATTTAATAACATTCAATGTTTATAATATAAAAATAAAATGTATAAAAAAATCCATACTTTATAGGTGCCATGGATTTATATTTATACATACAAGTTGTTTATATAATTTCAGTAAGTTGATAATTCCTATGTTTGTATACCCATTGTGAGGCACATAATTTTTACTACACACTAATTTATACTACTTACTTCTACACGTTCTAGTATTTAAAACAGCAAACGCCAGACTTACCTGTGAAAGAAAAGAACAAATTAGTCAGTAAAAAGAAACTTAAACTAAAATGGACGTAATAAAGTGATAGAGGATTCTCGCTATTTCTTTTGTTAAAAGCCTTTTAAAGGTTCTTTGACGTGAACAGCAAGGTCGAAGTCGTAACGACGACGTCTGCCGAATTGACTTTCTAATAATGGGTTAAGATAACTTGCTATTGTTGGCGTCTTAAAGGATTTTAAGAAAAGAAGAAGAAGGTATTCGTTTTAAAAATAATTTACTTGGCTTTAATTTACTCTATCCAATAGACTTTCTAGGTAACTGATAATAAATATGTGTACATTTCCCAACGCGCTTTTTTGGATAATAGCCTCCTTCTATCTAGCCTTAAACACTTTAGTATGTCTCTTTAGGTAGCAAACTGAGGAACTCACACAATAACGCACAGAACAACGTTAAATTTTTGTCTATGTTCTTGGTAAATGAAATTTAGAGTCTATAGTTTTTAACTGGTGTACATAAATATTTTTCGACTTTGTAAGTCAAAACAAAAATCTAAAATTACTCGGAAATAATTGTATGCAATGATCAGAAATACAAAGACAAGATATTTTTTGTCGCAACTCTGCCCCGGGCACGATCCACCGTCCACAGATGAAAACACGTTAAAATCCAAAGCCAAAATATGTTGACAGTGCATCCTGTTTAGATCCTTTATGGCTGGGGTATTTTACCTACCATCAAGTGGACCCAATACTTGCCAGTTCTCCTGTATCATTAAACAAATAACTTATTTAAACAAAACACTTTAACGGTTTAAAACGCGATATATTAGTTAAACTTATTTGAAAATAATTTTTAACTTCGGACCGACGTTTCGGATGCTTTGCAGCAGCCGTGGTCACGGGGAAAGCGGGTCGAAGTTAAAAATCATTTTCAAATAAGTTTAACTAATATGTCGCGTTTTAAACCGTTAAAGTGTGTTATTTAAATGTGTACTACTCGCGTAAACTATAGACAGTGTAGTGTTTGAGTAGAACCTACAGTCCTTAGTACGTATGACACTGTCTCGTGCCTACTGTGTGGCGGGGTGCGCGGTCATTGCAGCGAGAGCCAAGGGGCGAGAGCGGACGTGTCGCCTGCGCACACAGTGAGTTGCCGAGCCAGTGAGATTGCATTATAAAGGCACTACAAGTGGCGACGAGGACAAAGGTCAGACTATTTAATTTATATAATTCAAATTGAAATAAAATAAAAGGGGTCAATGTACTAAAAAAAAAAGAAATAATAATGATAAAATCATGAACACTCAAACCATTGTGAAATTACCTACAGGCAATTACAACCGCTCAAGAGTACAAGTGCATTTGTTTATTTCATTCGTGACTCGTTTTATTAAAACTATGTTAATATCGCTCATTGTTGTTTATAGTTGTCGAATTAAGTAGATGCCTATATTGGCATAATAGTGTCCTTATCGCTGGTGTCGCAAACAGGTTGTTACAAATTTTAGTTTTAGACTCCGAATAAATAACTACCCGCCGGTTCGCTGCAACTTCTAAACAACATAGTGCGGGTGCAGATGTTCATAATTATTATTCAATGTAAGTGCGGACCCGATAAAGTTTTTATTGTTTTCTATAATAATAATAATTTATTTGTCGGACCATAAATCCATACATTAATTTAATTAATTCTAATGTGCGTTAGTTGGGTTAGTAACAATTATAACTTAAAATGTATATTAGAATGTGTTAGTCACTAAAATTAAGTAGACAGAATACATAGAATAGGTGTAGGCGCTAAGGGGGAGATGGACGTCACTCCATCGTTTTAGCAGCACCGTATACTTTTCACACACTGCCTCCAGAATGCTTATGGTGCTTTGTCGAACTCGATACATGAGGGAAGCTACACGCTTGCGGATGATGGCGTGGAAAGCAAAGTCTATGGGTCGGTATACAATATAGTTACTATTTATTTTATTACAATTATACCTTAAGTTATATTAATTACGTACCCCTAAAATGTTACAAGTGGTTTTAGACATTTATTAAAAAATGTACACATCACTATCTAGGTTAACTAAATATTACATTCAAATTTGGACAGTATTGTTATTTAACACAACTATAAGAAGAGGAGTTGAACAGTATGTCTTGGTATTATTATCTAGCTTTGACGTGTCGGCGCGACGAGCTGATGGTAAACATACAAAGATAAGCGATACCAGATGGTGCATTCGCACATCACATTAAGTTTATTATTTTTCTGTATTATTTCTAGACAGAAACATCTAGTTTTATAGTTTCATGAATTTGATTTACTTATAGTATTTTCTGTTTTTGCTTGAGATATATTTTTTATTTGTTGTAGGTTGTATCTGTGTGCGAAATTTACTTGTTAATTATAATAAATTTAATTTACATGTTTTTTAGTAAATGTTTTTTATTTTTTGTTTAAATAATTTGTAGGTTTATTGTTTAATTTTATTTTGGTATATTGTTATATATTTGGCGATATAAGTACCCACTATATCAACTTAAATGGAATTGCAGACGTTTTTATATAAATCTATAGTGTAAAATGTTACATCGCCCACTTCTATAATTTTGTGCATCTCATGTATAGTAGTTAACTCCAAAAAAATGGTACAATGATACCCCCTCGATTGGGGGCAGTGTACCTCCATTAATTGGAAATCAATGGTATAAAATACCCCCATCAATTGGATTTGTGGTTAATTACACCTCCAGTAAATTGGGAGTCAATGGTATAAAATACCACCATTAAATTGGAAAACATGGTAGTTTATACCACCATTAAATTGGAAAACATGGTAGTTTATACCTCCATTAAATTGGGAATCTGGCACGTAAGTACCACCATTAAATTGGAAATACATGGTAGTTTATACCTCCATTAAATTGGGAATCTGACACATAAGTACCACCATTAAATTGGAAAACATGGTAGTTTATACCTCCATTAAATTGGGAATCTGGCACATAAGTACCACCATTAAATTGGAAAACATGGTAGTTTATACCTCCATTAAATTGGGAATCTGGCACATAAGTACCACCATTAAATTGGAAAACATGGTAGTTTATACCTCCATTAAATTGGGAATCTGGGACATAAGTACCACCATTAAATTGGAAATACATGGTAGTTTATACCTCCATTAAATTAGGCATCTGGCATAGAAGTACCACCATTAAATTGGAAATTTACAAACAAAATGCGAAAGTTTTTTATTTTTTATGTCGCGCTTTCAGCTCATGACAAATCTACCTACATTGGAAAAGTTGGATTTGGAGGGAGATAGTCATTAGGCCATTTGGAAAAAGTGGAAACGTTCATTAAATATATACTAAGAGGCTACAGATATAACAACACCGATGAAAAAAGGGCGACACTTCTACTTCTTGGTGGATCGGGCCTTCAAGAAATTTTCTATAGTTTCCCGGGTGCCAATGCTACACCCTCTGGTGATAATAATGTTTTTGACATAGTATCAGAGACTCGACGATTATTTCACTCTAAAGCAAAGCAAAATTTATGAAAGACATTTGTATCGTTTAATAAGACAAGACGAAGGTAAAATATTCGATAAGTTCTTAGTAAGGCTGCGGAATCATGCTGAAAAATGCCAATTTGATAAGCCGGACGATCACCTAATCGATCAAATAATAGAAAGTGCCTCTCTTTGTTTGTGAAAGAAAATTTTGACAATACGAGATAGTGTAACATTTAGACAAGATAATCACAGAGGCTAATACTCTAGAAGTTGTAAAACGTAAATTGGAAGATTCAGCTAAATAAATGAAAGAGGTGTGAGCGGAGTCTTCGAAAAATAAAGGAAGATTTAGCAGGAGTAGGTCCAGGTCAAATTCAAATAAAGGGTGTGGCAGATGTGGAAATTCGAGACACTTGTCATGTTAAAAACTGCCCGGCGTTAGGCAAAGTATGCTATGCATGTGGAAAAATAGGCAAGCAGTATTACAAGACAGGTATTCAGAAAAAGGAAATTGGAAGGAACTGATAGGAAGCGATGGAAAAACCTAGTAAATATCCCAGCCTAGAATCAAGGTAAAGTTTAAAAAATATAACAGATGATGAAGTCGATTATGTTTTTAAAATCAATAATGATGCAAATATAGAACGTGATGTGGGTATAAAAAAACTAAAATGTTGATTGATTCCGGATCTAAATATAACCTAGTCACTGACAAAATATGCATTGCACAACAAAAGCTTTAAAAAGAAATGAGTTGCAAAGCTTTTTGGGCTTCTTAACAACGACGACAGAGCCATTGAAACAATTATTTAGGAAGAAATTTGGCAAAAATGCTAATATCGAGGAGTTATGGACCCAAGAACAGAATCAGGCTTTTGAGAACTTAAAAATAAATAATCTCTGACCAAAATTCAAAACCTTGGATACTACGACATAAACGACAAAACCCAGGTTATTGCTGATGCCAGCCCTGTCGGATTAGGCGCAGTTTTGGTTCAAATTGATGCCAACAGACCCCGAATTATTGCTTTTGGGAATTGCACATTAACCGAATGCGAGCGTAGATACAGCCAAACTGAAAAGAGGCTTTGGTTTTGGTTTGGGCTATAGAGCATTATAATATATTTCTATTCGGCAAGGAGTTCGATTTAATCACTGATCATACACCCTTAGAGGTTTTGTTTGGAGTGAGGTCAAAACGTTGTGCTAGTATAGAGAGGTGGGTACTACGTTTACAGGCGTATTGGTATAACATCATATACAAGCCTGGAAAGATGAACATCGCAGATCCATTATCACGACTGTGCATAATCTCAGATTGCAAAAAGACCAATAACGACGAACATGTCAACCAGATTGTAGAAAATGCTAAACCATGCGCAATTTCTTTGACCGAAATTAAAATGCATTCAGAGCAAGATTCGGAAATACGTTAAGTAAGGCAAGGTATCTACGACAAGAACTAAGAAGATAATGTCATAGGATATAAGATCTTCGAAAATTAATTGTACTTTTTCGGTGATATACTCCTAAGAAGAAATAGAATAGTTATAGCATCCGTATTTCGGAAAAAGAGGTTCTAGACGCTGCACACGAAGGTCACCCTGGGATTGTCGGCATGAAATGACGGTTACGGACCAAAGTATGGAGGCCAAAACAGACAAGGATTCTGGATGCCTGGTATAGAGTTGTAAGGGCTGTACTTCAGTAGAATTACCAATTCCGCCAGCTCCTATGAAACGTCGGGAACTCCTAGATGCACCTTGGGTGGATATAGCAATGGATTTACTAGGGCCATTACCCAGCAATGATTATTTATTAGTCGTAGTAGATTATTATAGCCGTCACAAGGAAGTGAAGATAACGAAGACCATTACTAGTTGTAATAATCAAGCTATTGAAAGAAATATTTGGCAGCCTAGGTTATCCATCATCAATAACGGCAGATAACGGCCGACAGTTTGTGAGTGCAAAATTTAAAGATTTTTGCAACGAATGTAATATAAAACTTTTTAGTACAGTGCCTACTGGCCTCAACAAAATGGCGAAGTAGAGAGACAAAACAAAAGTATTGAGAAAAAAGATTTACAAGATAGCTTGAATGACTTCCTCAAGATGTATAATTCAACACCTCACTCTGTAACAGGGAAAACACCAACAAAATTGTTTTACAAAAGACAGAACTTAGAGGCAAAAATAAAGAACAAAAAGAGAGAGGAAAAGAACACGGAGACAAAAGAAGAAAGGCACAGAATGTGGATTTGAGCGGAGGAGACAGAGTTTATGTAAACCAAATGTCACAAGCTTGCCCCAAATTATAACCCAGCACCACACATACATGACAGACTCTGAGGAGAAACATATTACCTTTAAAGAGAGTAGAAGGCGAGTGGATATCAATGCAAGATATTTAAGAACCTAATCTGACAAACAACAGTAGAAATAAAAAAAAACAGTGAGTTACAGTAAATTGTTAACTTATATACTATTAAGAGTAATCAAGGGCAATTGTATCAAATGATTAAAAAAGTTTTTGATAAGAAAGAGATGTAGTGTTTGAGTAGAACCTACAGTCCTTAGTACGTATGACACTGTCTCGTGCCTACTGTGTGGCGGGGTGCGCGGTCATTGCAGCGAGAGCCAAGGGGCGAGAGCGGACGTGTCGCCTGCGCACACAGTGAGTTGCCGAGCCAGTGAGATTGCATTATAAAGGCACTACAGACAGTATTTAAATAACTTATTAATAATCTCATTATAATACACGTTTGCTGAAACTAAAGAGGTCCTGAGTTCGACTCCCGGGCAAACATAGCAAGTTGCACTCGTACACCTAGTATAACTAGCTGTGTCAGACTAAAAAACCAGAGACGACTTCATCTGCGTAGAATAGTTAAATAACTTATTATAACAATGTTTTATAGCCTTTAGCCTTCCTCAATAAATGTCCTAATTAACTCAAAAATATTTTTTCAATTCGAACCTGTATTAGCGCGTTCAAACAAATAAACTCGTCAGCTTTATATATTAGTAAAGATTTCAACTTAGCTAGAGTAAGCTATAGCATATTTTAATATTCGAAAAATGAACACGATTCGGTAATCCGAAAGAGCCGTGAAATGTTCGCCATTAAAGCGAGCCGGCCGCCTATTAGACAGTAAAAAACAAACGTAATTTACGTTCAGCGTACAAAATTGCAATCCCGTTATTACGGCCCTAACCACAATTACGTGTAATTGAAAACTGAGTGGTCGTTACGGCGTAGTGTGACGTCAGCCGCCATGCAACTGTGTTGAAAATATTGCTCTACTAATGTAAACATTTAATGGCTGAAATTTTGATGTTCTCATTGTGTTTTCATAACATTAAGGAGTAACATGTTTGTGAAATTGGTTATGGAGCTCGGTACGCTAATTATGTTGTTTTATGCTTTTCGGCGAATGTACACTTGTTGTTTGATACGAAAATATTCCGTAGAGTTGTATAAATGCAGTGGTTGCAGTGAAGTGTTGGTAAAAACGCTTTGAAGAATGTCCGATTAAGATTTTGCTACTTATTCAATTACATACCTCCCCTTTCACTTTTGTAAATACATTTGATTTAAGTATGTGACTCAGTACTGTGATTGCCTAGGTAGTTACGGTAAGTAAATATAAGGAAACAGGTGGCGCTAGCGTAGCAGATTGAACTTGACGTAACGGACGCTCGCCATGTTTAAACCGCTATTATAAAGCGACCAAATTCTAAAAAAATATGCTGCTGTTATTCAAAAAAAAATTATAATCGATTTTTTTTATATAGTGCCATCATGTGAAAAATATTTAAAAAAATATATTTTATTGTTGCATCTACCTGTTTAAAATTAGGTTCAAATTTATCTGACGTATTAAGTTACTAAACATCTTATTACAGTTGTTCAATGAAAAAAATATAGTTACGTATATATCAATTTAAAGCTTACAATCTACAAGTGTTACGAGCGCTACGGCGTAGATAAATAGCTACGGAAGATTATTGTACCAAAATATGATTAACATGTCTCACTACTAGGCGCAGGTTAGGGCATAGTTTTCGAGTAAAGAAAATTTAACACCCACCATGGAATTTGACGGGCCCGTGATATAATGATAGCAATGTATGGCTATATATAATTAACAAGACGTAAGTTCGATCCTTGGTGTCTAATTCTATCATTTTTCTAAAGTATGTTATACTCGACATGCCACAGAGTAAACTATGCCTAACTTCTGTTCTACTAATCATCCAACATTTATATAAATTCTTATTTGGTAGTTATAAAATAGAAGCATCAACGCCGTCTTCGAGTTATTTCTCTTGTTACTGAATATTCAGTGTAGGTGCAGAGAAGAGTTTAATTGTTTTCTCTCTAAAAACTCTCAAATGCGTCCCAAACGCGCCCGCTCCGAACCGGTCTTTACTTCACTCGAGAGCTCTTTTGTTTCGAGGAAACTAATTTTTAATTGCACACCTCACTTTTGACATTTAAAATATTATGGGTTTTGACACAAAAGTTTACGTAAAAACGCTTTCAAGTGGGCTTTACTTAAATTGTGGTATACAGTGTTTTAAACGGAAATTCTTCTTTTTTTTAATTTGCAGTAATTTTGTTTTTAATTAGGATATTATAATTGTTTTTATGACAATAGTCATGGAAGGTGAAATATTCCAGCCATATTAGATTGAAGCAAGATGCATTATCAACCATTTTTTAGTTTTTTTAATTCAGAAATACATGGGCTAAAAGCGAAAACGCGTTACACTTTAAGGCCTTTTCATTTGACGGTAGTGAGTCAGCTATTATCTAAGCTATTAAATTTTCCACATTGAGACCTTAATAGATTGAATTTTATAAAAAAAGTGGAATATTTGATAATTAAGTGTATTCTACCTTCACTTCAGTTATTTTATACTCGCTCATCGCTTCCAGTTACACAGAAACGAAACTCAAAGTAATGATTGCCTTCATTTCCAGTAAAGGACCGGATCACATTCGCCACGTGACGTCATTAATTGAAACAAAGTAACTCACTTATCTAACGTACACTTTCAACTCGGTCGCAGTTCGTTTGCGAAATTGTATTATCGGCTTTTACGTCTAACATTCGTTCACATACGAATTACAGCTATTTTAGAACTAATCATCAGATCAGATCCTGCACAAATTAAATAATACACTTTTAACGGTTTAAAACGACAAATATAAAGTACGGTCATGGTCATGTGAAACACTGCTGAAAAGCATCCGGAACGTAGAGTTGAAGTTACAATTATTGTAATTACGAATTTACTATTATATCTTACATTTTAAACCGTTAAAAAAGTTTTATTTAATAGGTAGGTAAGAGAAACAGTTTTCGCTTTTTATTTTTAAGTATATGATAAATGTACATTTTTACACCCCAATAATGTGGTACAAAAAAAACAATCTAATCTAAAGGTACATCCATTTATGTTTTATTAAAAGAAATATTTAAGTTCCGCCATATTTAATTTAGATATAAATACGAATCGATTGAAATCTTTTTTTATCAAAATTCGCTTTGTATTTTACAGCAGTAGTATATATGCTTATAGTACATACATATACACCGCTAAATCTAGAAAAAAATAGTTAAAGTTTGGAATCAAATTTCACAAAGTGAAAAATATTAACGCCGATAAAAACAACTTGCAACATTACTCGGCCATCGTCGCGTAGCTGTGTTAATCCCTTAACAAAAAGGGTCTTAGCGC
This sequence comes from Leptosia nina, assembly GCA_963661955.1. NCBI lineage: Eukaryota > Metazoa > Arthropoda > Insecta > Lepidoptera > Pieridae > Leptosia > Leptosia nina. Next base: position 7,268,402 of record CAVLEF010000011.1, read on the forward strand.
TTGTCAACGATCTAAGGTTCGTTGCCCGAGAAGTCACTTTCACTCCAGCAGTTTCACGATACCGTCGGCTGAAGATTTATAGCACGCCCCCTTACGGAGAACAATCTCAGGCGTTAAGGGGTCATGTTTTTTCATAATTTATCTTAATACAGCGTTTTGTGAGATTATATTTTATTGAATGACTATACATTAAAGGTTTACTGTATATAGATATAATTACGTATTCATAAAGTCCTAAAGAACAAATTGACCTTAAAATGAATTAAATAGGTTAGTCTCTTGTTTTTATTTTTAGTGTATTGTAGTGTAAGTGTATTTAGTTATATAAACATTCATTTTTTATTCTACTTTGACTTTAAAATGTTACGTGAAGCTAATTCTGGAAGTTCTTTTCCTTGCATAACAATAATTGTAGAAATATCTATTATACTTAATACAATTATAGTAATAAATTCTGATTTCTATTGAATAAGTTAGTGTAGTCTAAAACAATATACACCAGAATCGTGTATATTCTGGTGTGTACGGGCAGATACACACACCCTAAAACACGAACACATCCATCTGTTCTTTTTTTTCTATCTTTATTTGTAATCTGTGGTGCGCTGTTTATTTTTTTTTTTTTTTTTTTTTTTTTTTTTTTTGGTTTTTTTTTTTTTTTTTTTTTTTTTTTCACCCCCCTTTTCCCTAAAAAATTGAATTCCCCCCCCCCTGGGGAGCAAAAAAATGTATCGTTACTCTGGGATTCGAACCTTGTTCATTTAGCTATCGATGCGGTCAACAATCATTTAGGCATATAGATATCTATTAAAGGAGGTTTTATTAAATCGTATGATTAGTCGTTCAAGAAGAATAAACACGGGGAAAATAAGCGCCCTGGCAACTCGCCAGCGGTAGCTAAAAGAAAAATGTATATAAGCGCGATAAAGGTAAAAATGTAGGCAGTCCTTGGGCTAAGCTAGACTCTGGTAATATTTATGCTACATAGTTTATATTCTATTACCTTGGCAGACGGTTATCTTTTCGGATACGTTTTGATTTTTAATTAGTTTCGCTCAGGTATCTACCTTGTATCACGTGACGTTTGCTAAACGATTATTGCGCTAGAGGTGCAAAACACTTATAACGGTTCAATACACGGAATATATTGGTTATCTTATTTTTAAGAGATATTTCAGATGCTTCAGGTGTGGTCACAATAGGATATAGTTAAAAAAAATAAAAATAAGTTGCTATTTATTGCATTTTATTTATTGTGCTTGTGTCATGGATGTTTTTGTGTCATGACCAAAGCGTTTACACTACCAATAGTGTCGATATATGTATATATGTAACTTGCTTATTTTTTTTTACTTCTACATTTACACTAGATAAGACGTCAAATTAAGGGATTAACTTTTTTTACATTTTTTTCTCTACAAATTTCTTTAGTAGGTAGACATGCTAACTGTTTCGGAGGAATTGATAATAAACACCGCGACATGAGAGCGATAAAAAAGTGAATTCTCGTTTCATATGGCAACTCGTTTATATGCAAATAATTGTTGACACTTTATCGTTTCCCCAAGATTCGAATCCAAGACATTTCATGCTTAACATTAGTTGCATTCAGCCATTGAAATGCGGAGGCTATCGATATAGGTACAAATTAAATTAAAGTAATTATTTTAAAATATTAATACATTAAATTTAAGTAATTAATTAAGATTGATATGATTAATTCTTAAGGTTAATATATTTCATAGTATAGTAAATTTTTATGACATTATTTTTTAATATTATGGCAACATTGCACAATACACTCTGAACTGATCCATCCATCACACCCGGTCGTTATATTAAAACTGCCAGACAGCTCATCAATCCATATTAACAAATATTACTATGTTATTTTATCCACGCATTCATAAATATATGAATAATACTCTTCACTTATTTTATCAATATAGGAGTCCCAACCATGTTTCTAAAAATGTTTATCAATATCCTTACAGCCGTTGCGTATACGAAAAAAAAAACATACATATTTACTAACTTTATACTCAAGTATAGGAAAAATCACTTAGAGACAAATTATACTATAACAATTACTTGCTAACTAAATATTTAACACTATGGAGAGAAAAAAGAGGCTGGTATGTTATATATTTAAATGAAATGTTATACTGCCATATATTACGTAAAATTATATAAGCAATATGTAAACGTACAGTAGCAAGACAATGGCATGACACCGACTCACACTTGGACAGTTTCATTTCTTGATGAGTTTGTGTTTTATTTTTTGCAGCCCCCGTTTATCTAAATTCAATAAACAAATAACACATTTTTAATTTCTACTTGTAGGATTAGTTGTCTTTTAAATTGCTAACATTAATTCATCTTGGTTAGATCACACTGTAACGGTTGGCACAGATCCTTATAACTCCACCGAGTACAATGTTAATGTGCATTCTCACAAAGAAAATTATTCGGAGGCAAGTGATCTGAAAGAGATTACCCATTTTGCTGGATGACTACTTTCGAATCCATTTTACCACTTAAATGGATTGTAGTTAATATTTCAACAGATGTAAAGCGATGAATTATTACTTTACACTTAAACATGTTCTGTAGCTAAAAAACTTTGATAGCACAGTATGCAGATGCCTACAATTTTTCTGGCTTTTAATTACGGGGATATTTTGTTTCATATTCAGGGGTTTCAGTCTGAATTTCCAAAAGTCAAAATAAGTCGACAGCATATCTTGTTTAAATGTTATATGGCTGTATTTCACCTATCATCAAGTAAACTTGATAATTGTCTGTCCTTTTATATCATAAAAAAATATATATATCGCTTTAAAGTTTCGGTCGGGTAAGGCACTTAGGTATAAACATCATATCTGTTATCATCGCTTAGTGATACACATATTAACACATGTACATTCTACGCTTATTTATTAAAAATAAACGAAATTTCACGTTTCGGTTTGTAAAATTTAAGATAGCTTCCATTGCTTTAAATATCCACTGATAAACTGAAATCGGCTAAAAGCTTTTACATTCATTCAAAATTAAATCACTACGATTAATCTTACATTCAGCGCGATGTAGACTTATTGTTTCAATTTCCCTTTGAATCAACACAAAGCTGCACTTAAAAACGAAACAAACGGGTCCGATGGATGAACCCTGTTGCGTACCTCGATACGATCAGCGGAACGCGGATAAATCACCAGAATGTATATTTCTGTATTTATTTTACAAAGAACAAAATAATTGAATATGATTGCTGATTGTATATATATATCTATTTATATTAAATATCTTTCGTAAGTCGGTATGTTAGATGGCAAAACTATGTCGACTTATCTAATGCTACCCAATTTTTATATCGTTGTCGAATTTTGATAGTTTCAGTAAGTAGTCAAATAACATTCATTATTAAACTATATAAATATTCGGCTTTCGTTAATAAACATTTAAATAAAACACGAACCGTTAAGAGTGTTTTATTTCAATGTGTACTACTTGCGTAAACGACATGGTTAAAAAGCATTTATCATACAACTAATCCTTGGCCACAGTGATCGATTCTGAAATGAGTAGTTGATCAGACTTCTGCCCAGTTCAACCGAAACATTCTATCTTTACCCAGATTCTAATCCAGGATAACGGGTTTATTTATACCCACTATGAGTCCCCTTTGCTAAGAGAAAATTTTAGACACTTAAAAATAATTGAGTGAAAATAAAAAAGAAGTATTACGCTTTTAATTAGCCGAGGAATCCCAAAGTTTAGAACTATGAAAGCTGCCAATCCAACCCCTTAATAATCAAGTTTGAGATGCTATTCAAGATGTCGCCACAGAGAATATTCAGACATTGTCCCCTGACTTCGACCCGAATTAGCATACAATTTACAAGGCAAGCGAGATATTATAATTATTCCTTTATACCTCAACTTCTTAATGGAATAAAAGCTTCCTTGAATATACTTAGTTTTGAATAGTCTATTATCTTTCAAGTATTTTCTTTTTACCTGAGTACTGGTATTATAAAGATGAAAAATGGCTTTATTACACGTAACTTTTTTGGGTAATTTTGATTTTTGGTTTCAGTCTTCGGATGTCTGCATGTACCTATTAAAATAAGTCGATGGCACATGCTTGGTATCTGTGTATCAAAAAAATTTGAAATTCAATTTAAATTTATTGTCACTTTTACATTTTATGTCTGATGAACAAAATTTTATATCCATGCAAAATGTGCATGTTTGCAGTCAACCCTGCCAAATGTTCAAAAGCGTAGTAACCATTGTAGTAGCGAAATTTTATTGATTTATAGACAAATTCTTTAAATAGTTCAACGACTGTAATAAACTTTATATTAAATTACTTTTAGCCCAAAAAACATTATACCTGTTATTTTCATTTAATGTTTTGTACGTCAAAAGTAATATGAAATATTTCCCTTTGAAAGTTTACATACTGTGTGCTATAGTGTAAGGATCTCGCATTCAATTTGGCAAGACTTCTAGAACTACGACGTACCGAATTCACAGAAATTTTCGCAGTTAATTAATTGGAGTCATAATTGAAGACGTAAAAAATGTGCAGTCACTTTGTGAATATAAACGGACGGATAAAAAAGCTTGCGATACAGTTTTTGTGAATTGTTTTTTCTTATTTAAAAAAGAAGTAGAAATCAATATAGTGAACATACCAGCCCGAGCCCTGTGTGAGAGAGAGAGGGTTGTATGAAGCAATCATATTCTTCTGTCTGTGAAACTGTTTGATTGTTTAAAAGAGCAACTTATCCAAATTTTGTTCTCTTACTTGTTTTGATTCTTAATTTCTAGGATTTAACGCCAAACGCCGTGTAACGCGAAATACACTACTCATTTTTTTATTAACTAATGTATTTCGCGTTTTTATGTCTACACTAATATAAAGGGAAAACTTTTTGTTTGGTTATGATAGGCTCAAAACTACTGGACCGTTTTTAAAAATTCTTTCACCATTCGAAAGCTACATTATCTACGAGTAACATAGGCAAAATTTTATTTTGGAAAAAAATAGGGTTCCTTAAAATATTTGGGTTTTTCGGACACAAAGTGTAAAAAATCAACCAGAAAAGTTACTTATTTTGCGTACGCTGCCTAAACTATAAAAGATAGAAGCAAAAATGTTCTAATTAATTGGAGATCTTATAAATATTCAAAAAAGTCCGCGACACATATACCTATCTATGTCGAGTGAGGCACAACAACCATTTTTTTTATTTAAAAATCTTAATTTTTTTTGGACTACATTTAAACGCATTTATTTTACTCATGCTATTAATCCTTATCAAAATAAATTATTTCATCACTAAGTACAGTTTATGTAGATAATATTTGGTATGTAAAAGATTAAAATTGGCTTTGGTTTTGAAGTTATGGCGAAATTAAAATATTACTATTTTGCGTTGCGAAGTTGGGTCACCAAGGCGGGGGTGCGAGTGCGGGAGGGGAGTTTAGATATGAGTAAGGACCCGCGGGCTCAAACGCGCGGTCGGCTCCCTACGCAGCGGTCGTGCGCGAAGTCTAATCATTTTCGTTCGATTTTTATTAGACTTCATTCTTAAAACTACACCTACGCAAAAGTTCTTCTCAGAGCTAAACAACAGTTCTTCTCAGAGCTAATCAACAGTTCTTTTCAGGACTAAAAAACATTTCTTTTCAGGACTAAACAACAGTTCTTTTCAGAGCTAGAATATTACAGGCTATTAACACTTTCCTAAACATTTGAAAATGCCTAAGAGAGCCAGGTCCCAACTTTCTAACCAGTTCTCAAGACGCAGCAAGAATACGTCGTATGGGAGAATCTTCACCTGAACGTTCACAACGCCTTGCTGAACAAAATCAGAGAAACTCTCAGGCTCGCGCACGAGAGTCGAGTGTCGAACGTTCGCAATGCCTTGCACAACAAAATCTGAGAACCTCTGAGTTACGTGCACGAGAGTCGAGGCTGGAGCGTTCCCAACGTCTTCGTGAACAAAATGTAAGGACCTCTCAGTTGCGCGAAAGCGGTCGAAGTCGAGCGTTTGCAGCGACTTAGAGCTAGAGAGAGACAGCAGTTTCCACAATAGAGTTCGCAATCGAATTTAGCTACAGCAACAGACTGGCTTTCAGATAGATCCGCAGGTTGATTATGCACAACAAGCGCCGTCCAAATCGGAGTCATGAATAAGATCTGCTCTAACTGTGCCAAGAAATGGGGAACCTAATGGTATGTGCTGTGCTTAGGTAAAGTTTGTTTCCTAACCTTCAGGAGCCGCCACAACCAAAAAAAATCTTTTAACTAATAACCATCCATTATCTGGTCATTTTTTAACAAAAACGTATACAAAGTTTTTTCAAATGACTTTTTTGGGGCTAAAGAAATCAGGGAAGGTCATTTTATGCCCACTTTTAAATGAAGGACAGGTGTATCATCTCATTGGTAGCCTTTTACCACCATCAGGCCAACCCACAGTCTTGCAAATTTATTCGGAGCAGACCAATTATCGTTGCGATCAAGCACGACCAACTTAAAAATGATTTAATTCGCGAATTACAGACCGTTCTGAATAATCATAACGCGTATGTACAAAGTTTTAAACAAAATTTAGAACTCAACTCCTCAGATAATTTAAAGTTAATTATTCATTCAGATGCACTCCACAGACAGCACACAGAGGCAGATATAATGCTCCTACTGTAAACGAGGAGCCGTTCTCTTAGTCGATGAAGACAAAGGTCCCAGGGATATAGTCTTACGGGAGAGACGGACAGCTAAGAGAGTTTCTGAGCTACATCGTCCTAGTCCACTACAGTATCCCATATGTCAGGAGAAGACGGTATTTTTGACTATCTCTCAGAGGGTTCTGCGGTAATGACGTTTCAGTATGCAATTTTTGCATTGATTGTTGAACTAACTTTTTAATCCGTTACATTATTACAGAGACTTATTTAGTCAATATTGTGTTGACAGATGGCGAAAATGAATCTGAAAGATTAAATTATATTCCCGGAATCAACAAGACTGAGGGCTGATGACTACATCATCTCAGAGATGCCTTAACATGACGCAAATTGACCCATCAACATCGGTCAACATGTATATTGCCATCGTCATTTACGGGTTCTCCGGTTTATGCACGAGAAAACGCAGGACGCGATGACGTACGTCCGAAATTATGGTAGACCTGACCTATTTGTCATTTTACATGTACCCTGAATGGCCTGAGATTAAGGCGGAGCTACTACCAGGACAACGGTCTTTCGACCGTCATGATATAATTTCCCGTGTCTTTCATTTAAAGATGAAGAAATTCATCAAATTATTGTCAAAGAACAGATATCGGTAAAACAAAATGTTATATGGCAAGTGTGGAATGGCAAAAGCCACCCTTCATTTGCTCTGGCTAGAAAGTAAAATACAACCAGACGAACGAAGCGTGGAGCTACCCGTCAGACATTGTCCGGTACTACACAATATTATAACTAAAAATATGGTGCATGGACCCTGCGGAGGGCATAATTTAGCTGCACCATGCATGAAGAACGGTGTCTGCACAAAAAAATACCCTCGCCGTTTCATGAACGATACCCAAACCGAGAGGATGGGTACCAGTTTCGAGGCGATACAGAAAATGGCGGTCGGAGCACTACGCTACAATTAGGGGCAAATGGTGACGATAGATAGTGACCATACTCCCCGCTGTAAGACTTTTAACGCTCATATAAACGTGGAGTATTGCCACTCTGTCCAAGCCATTAAGTATATATGTAAATATATAAATAAAGGCTCAGATCGGCAACTTTTAGCCTTAGGAACCCACGAGAGCGAAAACTATTTAAATGGAGGTACAAAGCACATCTGAAGCTGTCTGGCTTATTGAATTTCCCATTCACGACCGGATCCTACTGTAGGCATTGGCTGTTCATAGAGAACGTCAAAGGGTGTATTTTACACCAGGGACAGCTCATCAAGTTATCCAAAACCCACGCAATACCAATTACTGGCATTTTTTGCTCTCTGAATGAAGATGAATTCGCGAAAACTCTTCTGTATCATGACCCGCAGCTATACATGGGCAAATAATAAATTCACTAGAAGGAGGCTTGAGATATTGGAATCGGGAAAAAAAAGACCGAGTAGAGTCTACGGGAACATCCAACAACGGAGTTTTTATCTAGGATCTACTGACAACGCGGTCGACCTCATTGCATACCTCACTGTCGTTTGTCAAGAGACTATAGCTTGCCGGACCGGTTTACTTGAAAACGATGACCATTGGGGTAATACTTTAAGCGAAGCTTCGTTATCACATTGTCCAAAAACTAGGAGAGTATATACTTTTATTTCAACCATCGGAACCATTGAAGTTATGGCATACTTTCAAAGATCATTGAAGAATTAGACATACAGACAACAAAATCAGATAACACTTTACCCTTTACTGAAGTAATTTATATGAAGATTAATTGAAATAGAAAACAAACTTCTAGAATTAAACGACAAAAATTTAAGGATTTGGATTACCTTCTCCCGTTCGTACAGAATAAACTATTGACACAATGGTACAACAGTATAACAGAAATGATCTAAAGCTTTGTAAATTACAATGTGCCAAATAGTACCAGACCAAGACATGTTTGAGACTATTGTGGATAGCGTGAACAAACATGGGGAATTATTTTTTTGGACGCACCAGGAGGCACCGAAAGACTTTTCTCGCAAATTTATACTTGAGTAGGCATAGGGAAGATAGCGAGTCAGGAATTGGAACTCTCTTGACGAAGGAAAAATCTTCACTCTACTTTAAACTCCCGCTCTGTACTTTAGATCAACGGTCTAGTGCTCTATTGGAAAAATGGGCCTTTGGAAGTTTGAGACGCGGGTTGGGATAAGACAGAGTAAGAGCTAGGAGGCCGGGACCGTACTTTAAAAGACCTCCGAAGCTCTGCTAATGTATGGGTGGTATCACTTTTGATGTGAGATTTCCGACAAACGCTTCCAGTCGTCAAAGAGGTAGGAGCAGATATTATGAAGGATTTTAAAATCGTCTCAACTTTGGAATGTTCAACATTTGTATTTGCGCACCAAATGAGAGCTCACTTACATGGAAATGCATAGCAATTTTCCACAACAGCTCTGAAACTTGGAGAAGGAATTTTTCCATTTTTAAATTTGGGACCAAAAACTTTAGAATCTAGGCCAAATAGTCCATAATGAATCTGAAAAAAATCCTGAATCGAAAACTTACACCAAAATATTTTTGGTTTTGTAGAGCAATATTTCTCCCAGGAATGAAACAGTCAAGAAATAAACAATTTAATTATCAGAAAGTACCGGTAAGTTAAGTGCTAAAACATAGACACCGTCACTAACATCGAGGACGCAGTACACTATCCCCAGAATTTTTAAATTCTCTGAACCGTGGGCTACCACCTATGAACTGTCGTTAAGTAGGCACGCCGATAATGCTTCTCAGAAATTTAAACCCCCTAACATGTGTAATGGCACGAGACTTCTTAAGGAGCTAAAAATAATTTAAAGAGGAAGATTACCGCCTGAGCTGTGAATTAGCTATAACCAAGAAACCATGATCCTACTATTTGCCTATACCCTTCAAAAGGCTCCAATTTCCAGTAAAAATTTCTTTCGCACTAACGATAAACAAATCCCAGGGCCAAACATTCAAATTAGTAGGAATTGATTTACGAAAAGAATTTTACGCATGGGCAACTTTATTGCCCTATACGGTCGGGGCTCCGACCATCAGTAATTTTACAAAAATAATTACGATTTTTAGAAAGTCTAAAAAGCTTTATTTATCTATCCTAAAAAACCGGTTACACTTGGGACTCCCGGAGAAGTGAAAACATGTCTTTTATATAATCGCTAATAACTATAGATACAACTTAAGAAGTTGTTGTATGTGTATTTCAAACGAAATGAATTACTATTTATATCCTTCCCACTAAACCTAGTCTTTCAAAGCATTACTTCTGAAAGTTAATTGCATCAAGCGGTATTCATGACGCGGTATAGCAATAAGATCTGAATTAATTACATCGTGAAGCGCAGGTGTGAAGTGAGGAGCTAGAGCTAATTACACAAACTTTATCTTTGGCGAGCATTGTGATGCTAGGATGATACACACGGATAGTTAGTTCGGCGCACCGATTTTACTATTAATTTTTATTAGATTTGATTTACGATTTTCTTTATTTAAGTTTTGCGTGTATTAATGGTAATTATCATACTTTATTAATAAAAATGTATTCTTGAATTTTGCGTTAGTTACTACTTAAAAGCCAAGCAACTTTTCTCATTTATAATTTAATTGTTATGAAATCTAAGTTAGAACAGCACGGAACGCTATAGATTCAGGTTCAAGTCCTGTCCATGTCGTAATTTTTTTCAATCTAAAATCGTGTTTTAACCTTAATAATGTTTTTCCTGATAGATGTTTGATAAAAGAAACTTTAAATGAAATAACTCCAAGTGATATTCAAAGCAACTGAATAAATTCCTTCTGTGAACATGTGTAAAAGTTGTGTAATGTACTCGACGAACTTGATACAATTAGAGCACACATCTTATCGCCTTGACACTCGAGATCCGCCCTGCAAGAAGCTGATTCGGATTTAACTTTGAATATGTTAGAGATTTTCAGCGCTATCCGACGCCTGTTTGGCTTCGCGCAATAAAGCCATAAATATACATAATACCTTTTTGCTAGAATGTGTACAATAAGGATTTTAAAGGCATCGCTTGGTCTTTTAGTTACTGCACTTAGCTTTAATTGCATTCTAGCCTTAAGTTTCGAAATAGTAGGTATCATTACCCCCATACCTCATGGAGCCTTTGGTCACGCTTATCACCTCCAATTAGTTACAGTAATCATCAAAGTCCATTAAACCACAGTAGAGCAGCATGGTGGGTCTAAGGTCTTAGAACTCTTTGAGAGACAAATTCACATTAATAGGTTTTAACGACAAATATTATTCTTGTCTTCTGTAGTCTTATTTTGTCTGTTCGATAAAGTGTTTTACGTTATCATCTCGTCAAAATATATTTGTAAAAAAATCGATATATTTTAAAGCTTAAATAATAATGAGCACGAAAAAACTACTATATACCGATCTTGAAGCCACATATAACATGTCTAATTACATGAATCAACTGCTAGATATTAAAAAAAATCCATGATCATTTAATTGACAATCCGACAAAATTTTGACAATCCCTCAAAACATTAAAGTTGGGTATTATTGAGATTATGTTGTATTATTTATGTAATCAGCAAGTGCTCTCCACTTTGAGGCCACCCAAGTCCATTTTTATACAAACTTTCACGTGCACATGAAAAATAAATTCATTCAATAAGCCGGTTGCAAACGTTGCGTTTATTCCTTTTTTAAATTTAGTTAATTCAGAAATTTTCTAAGACCCACTAATCCTAAACTGTGGCACAAAGATATAGCTTTAAAAATTATACATACGTTAGTACATACAAATGGTTACATGGCACGTTTCTTTGGAAAACCGCCTCGTGCGCACTCCGCCTTATCAAAATAAATAATGTATGGTATTTTTAACGTATCACTGTGTTCTTATTGCAAATTCATGACTCCCGATGCTAGGCGATTGTTTATGTAGGCGATAAGGGTCAATACCGGTAAGTCGATAAGCTGCTTCCAGCTCAAATGGAACTCAGTTGTGTAACAGGATTTTGTTTAAGGCCGTGTTATGTAACGATAAAGAGAATTTGCTTTTACGATTTTGTTTTTAGCTCATACGTTTGTAAACAGCATATATAATACGGCTTATACTATACAGGTTGCCGTAGGAATTAATTAATTATTTTAAAAGAACTTTAGGGTGCAAAATTTGAGAGATCGTCTAGCAAATTATTTTAAGAACTTTCTAATTACATCAGGTTATAGCTATAGATATAAGAAACATAACAGGTAAACGACTTTTTCACTATTTCTTTTGTATAAAAATGAACTTTAAATTTGATCAAAACATATTATTGTTATTAGAATTGATTTAAGGGCAAGGATTATAATGAACAGGTAAAATTAATTTGAAGTCTTACGGCACAGTGTTAATTCTTACCTTTAATAATATTTATATATATTCTTTTGTCCAATTAGTTTGACCATGTTCTTACATGATGTGTACATAGTTCTACACTGTTATAGTTAGGTTATATTATATAAGAAAATGTGACACGCCGTGTGACACGCGGTCAGTCCAAGGAGATGGAACTATCGTGATACCTTCCAAAGTTAAAAGCAATGATAATGAAGCCATTTGTACAGAGAGCTCCTGAGCCGGCGCACTCAACCAATTACCTGTGCCTATCCCACTTTAAAATTAATTGGAACATACCACCTAATCTCAAATCTCAAAGATTATTATCAAAGCCGCGGCTTTATGAGCAATGCCTTAAAACCTTGAGCAGTACTTAATATTTTTATTTTTTTTAATATTCATGTAAAATATTTTAGTAGATACGTCACGGTTAGTTTAACTTAAATATTCCATATTAAATACAGTCACAACTAAGGACTTTTTTAAAGTAACGTTTTATATACTATAGTATAAATACTGTTCTGCTTCTCTATTTTTATCAAAGAGAAAATGTTGGTACTTCTGACGAAAGAGCTCAGACAAGCATGGGGCTCAATTAATAATAGATAACATACCCCAATGCCATAATATCTCAAGAGTCTGACGGTCGGCTTAACTGACTGTAAATCAGTGAAAAACAAAGCAAAAAACAAAACTGCGTCTTGCAGCACAAAATCATCAGAATATACTCAATATCAAACAGTAAAAATCAACAAAAGAAGTTGAGTATAATGTGCCGTTTATCGCACAATTTCTTACATTACATATTCACAAGTCATGCAGACTATGTTTGGGATATTACATTAGGGGGGTATTCGATCAATGCGAATTTTTTTGGTTCATTTACTACGAGCCATACGTTCGTCTGCTCACTTAGGTATGGTCTGAGGCAAAGGCGATAGCGATTTAGTATGCTTAAATAAACAATAAAATAAGTCGCCAGCGTGTTTTTATTTGATGTTATCCGTAGTGTGTACATGTTAATTGTTTTTTATTTTTCATATAGAGTAACCTCATGCCAGTTTTCCTTCCTTTGTGAAAATCTTGCTCAATTTATTACATTTTCCTATCACATCGACGTTTTTGTTGTAATAGTAGTGAATTTTTCTCGTAAATAACTGGGTGTGTATAGTCTGTTTACGTGTAAACTACACATTTGAATATCTATATTTTTAACTGTTTAAACAAAACAATTTGTGATAGCGTAGCATATTTGACTTTTACATAGACTCCATCCATTTCCAGTCCGTTAAAATAAATTAAAATTAAGTTAATTGATATATTTTATGTTTTAAACCGCTAATACGCAAAATAGCGCGATTAAGTATCTTAATTTTATGCTCATATTTAGGCCAAACCCCAAAAAAAACAAAAAATAAAGTATATATATTTTTTCAATTAAAAATAAATGTCAGAAAAAGAAAACACGATTCAGTTGCATGCTACTAGCATGCTACGAGCTACAGCGCCCTGATTATTGTTCCTGTAAGATTCGCGCTCGCTTGTAAATTAAGCCAGCCCGTTAATGTACGGTTTATGTAAATATTATGAGAGTTTAACTATTCAGTTATTCACTTAGCGTCAGCTCTCTCAGGCCGTCTTTTTGTATCGTAAGTCGAAACCTCCTTTACTCTGAGTAAAATTGTTTTCCGAGGGAGTTTAAGTCGATTTACTTAAAATTTGAATCAATTTAGGAATTTCGTATGGAATACATTTGGATAAGCTTACCTTCTTGACAGGTTGAGTACTTTGAAATTCGAGATTTAAGGTTTCAACGGATTTTAATTATAAACAACAACCAGATTTAGTATGGTTATTTACACTTAGCTTTAGACATTTGTCGTGCTGAGTTCTGTGTCTCTGTCATTTTACTAGACTTAGTTATATTTAACAGATGTACCATATTTTACTGCCTTTTTTATGGTGCATTGCATTGCATCAAACGTGAGAGGTCCTAGGTTCGGTCCCTAACAGTTTCACTCGACATCGGCAAACTGAAGAAACAATAACTGTCATTAAACTATATAATATTTTGCTTCGTGACAAAAAATGACGGTGTTATATAACAATGTTTGATGGAAGCTTAGACCTGTTTTTTTTTCAGTTTCATTGAAAAATAAGAATACTGATTAATATTTTTCACATTATTATAAATTTCGAAAATGTAGTTGAAAAAAATATGATATGGGCACGGCATGAACCGGCATTCACAGCGTTCCGTGCTGTTGCTCTAACCAACTGAGTCACACATCGTTGAATTTTCTCAACCTATTTTTTTTTAGACATGTGTCTCTCGCGCAATGTAATTATAACTTTAACACGATCTTAATTTTTTTTCATTCTAAAATCAATTTTAACTGTAATGGCTTAATAAACGTTTGGTCTACTTAACGGCATTATTATTTTGTTTCTAAGCGTACACTGGTCACCAAGTCCTAACGTTGTAACTTCCAACTTCATAACCTGTATGTTATATTCAACGGGGGGTAAATGCGTTTGTTACAAATGATAGCGATACAAACGGTCAGTATTTCGGTCAGGTAGCAGGAATTAACTCAAACACCGTACCGCATACGTGACTATACTATATTTTGGATGAAACTTTAACCGGCTACGTCACGTTTTACTTGTAGGCATCATGATCTATACTAAGGTAACGCTGTTCTATTCTTTATGCTTATGACGATATAGTGTATAGTTTATGAGAGCTAAATAAAAAAAACGCATTGCCGATTGAATAAAACATATTTAAACCGGTTAAAATCTAACAATAAGTTTGTATAATAAATTTAATTGGCTAATCTATACTACTATTATAAAGAGGAAAGATTTGTATTTTTGTATACTGTTTTTTTCGATACTGTATTTTTGAAAACTTAATTATTTTTTACATGTTATTGCACATGAAGGCACTATACAATTTAAAAATCGAAAATAAATTGAAAAAAATTTCGACTCAGCCAGGACTTGAACCGGCATCGTCAGCGTTCCGTTCTGTTGCTCTATCAATTGAGCTACCGAGTCCTACACCTCATCGTCGAATTTTTGTATCTTATTAATACATGTACCTCTCGTGCAATGTAATTTCAACCTTAACACTTTCGTATTAGTGTTCAACGTCTTATGCTTTGCAGCTTAAGAAATCATTGACGATGCTTAAGCCACACAAAAACACATAAGACTAATATTTAATATTACTAAATATAAAAAATAAAAGGTAATTTTGAAAATTAATATTTCAAGTTGTAATAAAATTACAGATATCTTAGCGCGAAGATGACTCTGTGTTATCTGTAAAACACCATATCTGTCTGTTTTCAATAAGAAAAAAAACTCAATTAGCTTAATTACAACTTTCAAGTATAAATTTGTGTAATCTTAGCAACATGAAAACTTAATTACGTGTTCAGATACAAAACATGAGTACTTAGCACAAGATGGCAGCACAGTAGACTAACAAACATTACATAGGTGACTAGACGAGACGAAATTAAGACCGCGCCGGCCATGAAACGAGCGAAGTCATACTTTTTTCTACTTAAGGTTTTTTTTTTCAAGAGGCTATTTTTCAAAGTCTATTTTGATTATCTCGTGGGTTTATAAAATTTAGCGGGTTGTCGGTTCCACATCGGGTCCAACATATTTCTAATCAATGTATATCTTTCTAAAACATATATGAAAATATTAAATTTGGACGGACTTGTCGGTCTGAACAGAATATATGGCAAATAATCAACGGGTTTTATTTAAATAAAATACTTTAACGGTTTAAAACGCGATATATTAGTTAAAATTATTTGACAATGATTATTAACTTCGGCCCGACGTTTCGAATGCTTTGCTTTGTCTCCCCGTAACCACGGCTGCTGCAAAGCATCCGAAACGTCGGGCCGAAGTTAAAAATAATTTCCAAATAAGTTTAAGTAATATATCGCGTTTTAAAACGTTAAAGTGTTTTATTTAAATGTGTACTACTCGCGTAAACTATAGACAGTATTTAACGGGTTTTATGTTCGATCCCCACCGGGTCCAACATTTTTCTAATACATTTTTAATCTGACTGAAACATATTGGACTTCATCTGAAAATTTGGATATTAAATGGCTTGTGGGAATATCGAAACTTCGTCCCGGTCACGATGCACGAAGGACGCGAAGTTCCATCGCGTTGTGGTTTCAGTTTGTAGACTTCCGAATGTCCAAAGCCGGAATAGGTCGATAGCGCATTTAATTGATATCTCCTTAATTCACAAGAAAAAACTAAGATGTAGTGTGACATATAAATATTGCAAGTCTTAATATAATATGTTATCTTTAGTCCTCTAAAATTATATAATACTGAAATATGTTGTTATTTGAGAATTCAATTAAAATATTTAAATATATTGTATTTTATTATTCTAAAGTCCGTTTTCAACAACAGCGTAAATAAAAGTATTTCGAAGTAAGATAAAGCTTATCACTCGCTATTTTAGTGGCCCCCTCAAAGTTTGAAGTCTCAGCACGTTCGCTCGCTCTCCACGTCTGCGCTGTCCACCTTGCCGCGCTGGGATTAGCTTGAATTAAGATCTTTGTTACTTATGTTTGCTTTCACTTGTTAATTGAAGACGCTATGTTGCATTATAACACACGATGCCATACAATAGCAATGTAACGGTTGATTTTAAGAGTTTGAAAATGTATCTTTAGTTTAAAACATGTTGGAAATAGAAATTAAACTAAAAACATTTTATCGATCTTAAACGAAAATTTTAAAAGTTAATAACGACTCGGCTTTTTTGATGTATAACAAAACCCGCGGATACGTTTGAAGTCCTTAAAAAGTGATAAAATTTTGACCCGGTTTCAGTAAAGAAGAAAAAGTAACATATTTTTTGGCTTACATTTTTATATTAAAAGGTATTTCAAGTGCTTTTTTTTTTGTTTGTAGACTTAACATATAAATTATGAATTGTAATAATACTAAATTATTATTTACAATTCATAATTAACAGTTATATCGATGCTAATATTATAAAGTTGAAAAGTGTTGGTTTGTGCATGCCCTAATCTCAGGAACTCGTGATTCGAATTGAAGAAAACTTTAGGCTATTAAACAAAACAGTTGTGACGAACACAAGGGATAAAACAGAGGAAAATGTGGAAAAAAGTGGAAAATATTCCCAAAAATTATTCTCCTTTAAATAATCTAAAAAAATGTCGTGTTGACAGTATATGTCTATATTTAAGATTATCTCACTAGAACCGTTTTTATAGTAATCTAATTTCGTCAAAATAATCAATATCAAATACTGTCTATAGTTTACGCGAGTAGTACACATTTAAATAAAACACTTTAACGGTTTAAAACGCAATATTAGTTAAACGTTTCGAATGCTTTGCAGAAGCCGTGGTCACTAAAGATGGAGTGTGTCTCTGACGTCAAAGTATAAAAACTGCTACACTAGCGCCATCTGTTCCGTCAAAACACCAGCGTGAACGGAAATATTTTTCTAATAAGTTTAACTAATATATCGTGTTTTTAACCGTTAAAGTGTTTTATTTAAATAATTAATATCAATAAGAACATTTGCCAGGTCAGCTAGTGTAAGATAAAGATAATACTTATGTATTTTTATAATTATTTTCACCGAATACACGTGTATTCTACACGTGTAGAATCCACCTTTGAATACATCGAAATAACTTACAGCACGTCTGTCGGTTTCAAATCCCTTTATAAGGGTAAAACTGAAACCTTGCCAAGGTATTGTGGACGAGGAACGAGTTAAAAAAGGCCAAAACACGTTTTGAATTTTTAAATGGTTTCTTGTAACGTAACACTTCCTTTGTGAGATAAATTGTGTGCTTAAGTGTACTGGGCTGGATGTTTAAGTTTAACTTGAACGTTTACGGGCTTAGAAAGAACTATTTGTGGGTACAGTGATGTGGAAAAGGGGAAATTATCACATTTACGCGTCTGAGGGAAATTACAAGTGTCACGTGTATTTATTGCATTTTCGAGTAGTACACATTTAAATATAACACTTTAACGGTTTAAAACGCAATATATATTAGTTAAACGTTTCGAATGTTTTGTAGAAGCATGTAGTCACTAAAGATGAAGTGTGTCTCTGACGTCAAAGTATAAAAACTGCTACACTAGCGCCATCTGTTCCGTCAAAATAACAGCGTGAACGGAAATATTTTTCTAATAAGTTTAACTAATATATTTCGTATTTCGTATTATTACTCGCGTAAACTGCATAAAATACCTATCTTGGTCGAATGTTAAAGTAAACACGATTTAATTTAAAATACGTAGATAGTAAGTAATACCAACGTAAGGTAAGTAATTCGTAAAACTAAATGGCCCCTGCAACGGACAAGCTTAGCGTGATGTTCAATTATTCAGCCCTTAACAACCCAATTGGTACTGTATTGAGTGTAATTACGTCGGACGTCAATAGATCAAATTGTAGATTAATTTTCAAGATACATAGCTAACAATTATTTATATTGCTACTATTACATCACCTTGGTACATCAATAAGCAAGGTCTTCTTCTATGTATGTTTGTCAAATCTTTGTTCAATGCTATTAAAAAAGTCTGTAAAAGTTTCTAATTTCGATCCGTGGGCAAAAATATAATCGTTTCGGTCTACGGGCAATCGGGTTAAATATTAAATCTATCATCGCTTAATAGAATTCTAGTTTGTATCACTTTTGTAAGTACAATATGTGATTGAAAATTTTTAAAGAAATATAGATAAGTTAAACATAATTCAGCGATTCAAAAGGATCGGTGAGAGGAGCAACACGGAACGATGTGAATTCCGGTTCAAGTCCTACCCGCGTCGTATTTTTTTTTTCTAAATATACATTTTTTATTAAATTCTATTTAATAACATATGGGCAATAGCACTGTAAATTTCTTGAATCAAGAAAAAAATAATAAATATACAAAATTGTATATTTAAATAAAACACTTTAACGGTTTAAAACGCGATATATTAGTTAAACTTATTTGAAAATTATTTTTAACTTCGTCCCGACGTTTCGGATGCTTTGCAGCAGCCGTGGTCACGGGTCAATGTGTACTACTCGCGTAAACTATAGACAGTATAAAATTGTATATGTTATAAATGTAATTAAGATTGAAAAAAAAGTGACGTTGAGTATGATTTATACTAGCATCTACACTGCAAAGTTATCGTCAATATTTTTCGATAATTAAGTTTCAAATACGAATGGTGTAACAATGAAGTATGAATTATGAAAATTATACATTATTTATTTTCACTATGATATTATAGACATCCTTTATCTATAGTTTCCCCGTGACCACGGCTGCTGCAAAGCATCCAAAACATCAGGCCTTAATTAAAAATAATTTTTAAACAAGTTTATTCATATATTTTGCGACTTATTGAAATACTACTACTAAATGAAAATTATTTCAACATTAAGCCCAAGAAATGGCTGGAATGTCATCATCGCTGTATAAAAATAAGTTCAATATCTCGCCGCCACATGGCGATTGTTCGCGGGTTACGTGCCAGCAACAATTTTTCTCACACAAATCCTCTGGTTGTATGCCAGCAAAGCTATTACGTACATTTGCAGCCATCAAAAACGCTTGCCGAAACTAGTCGAAAGTTCACTATTTTATTTTGTTGTGAAACTTTGCATTTTATTGCTCTTGTGGACAATATTTTTATGGTATGTGAATTTTTACGATGACTTGGTAATCGGTTGGACACTCGAATAATTTTGTAGTATTAAAATTATTGATATTATTAAAATTTCTTAAATTATAGCGTAATTATTAAATTGAAAAGTTGCAGCTGACAATTGTATTACATTATGCTTTATAAAAGCGTGATTGTGTTTTGTTTATATTAAAAACATGCATCATTAAACACTTTAAAATATAATTATTTTTCGCATGGTATTTATAATTTTAACTATATCAGACAACTTAAGTTAAGATTATTTACAAAATTTATGTATTCTATATATTTCATTTAGTTGTCTAATATTTACTACTGAATGTGCTAAATAAATATGACCAATATTGTGACAATTCCTTTTATTAGACCCACACCTGGTTCATGGGCCACCAAAGGTGTTATCGATTTTTAGTTTTGATAAGCCGACTTTTCACGATATACCTTCACCGGAAAACAACAAATGAAACAAAGACCCGGCTAGTTTCTTCAAATACCAACTATGAAGAAACGGAGAGCGCTAGAGTAGTTTAACTAATATATATCGCTTTTTAAACCGTTAAAAGTGTTTTATTAACTTTAAATCGTATTAAAAACTCATCTATATACAATGCTTACTTTTATCTTTTCTGTAAGTATTGTTAAAACATAGAAAGACCAATACAATATGACTAAATAATATACAATATTTAAATGTTAAACTTATTCGAAAATTATTTTAAAATAAGTTTATCTAATATATATCGCGTTTTAGACCATTAAAGTATTTTATTTAAATGTATTCTTCTGGCGTAAACTACAAACAGTATTTACAATACGCATTTTAGCCCGTTAAAAGTCTTATTTAATGAAACAAACATTAAACGACCACGACGAACTCCAGACCACGAACCTAAATCTAGTGTTCATACTACCGAACACTAATGGCTCATGTAAGGCGGTTTGTAATGGTTTTTTCCACCTTTTATTCCATGTAGGAACAATCCCCTTGACACCGTATATGATGGCTTAGTACCCAATTTTAATTCACCATTTATACGTCGCATAAATCCAACGTCTCTTGTACATCACTGAGACGTGCGGCCGCAGAGTAGACGGCGATAAATCTCGCAGACTGAGTGTTCGCCGTCGCATAACGGGCTGTCTCTCACACCGGAGCGAGCGTCTCGGTAAAATAATACCAACTAGGAAATTGTCTTGACAATATTTTACTAGCTTGTTAGAGCGGTAAAAATGAGGCACTATCTGTTAGTTTGTTTTAAACGTTCGCGCGAATTTCGCACGTTCTATAAATTGTTGAATAGAACAAGAAAACTGAATGGATACAGTATGCGTACAGTCAAATGATATAGAACTAAATGTTATTTTTTAACGATTTTCTTTTGTTTATTTTTTAATGTATAAGTTAATCTGTTTTAAAATATCTATTTTTGCTTGCTGTATTCTTACAACAGTAAGAACTTATTGCATCCCCTTAAACCTGTATCTTAGGTTAAGAATATGAAGAATCTTAGTGAATTAAATAAATAATTAAAGAAAATAAATGTTCTATATATCGTAACTAGCTGTGTCAGCGACTTCGTCCGCGTAGAGTAGTTATTTTAGGCATCGAAATGCAGTTTGCAGGCCTTATCTTTATAAATTAAAAATGCTATCCGACATCGATATCGAACTCGTCCCATCGTTCGGGTTCCGTAGTTTTAGATCATTTAAAAGGAATCATTCTTTTCACCCGTTTTTTTCACATCCGCTACTTCTTTGCTCCTATTAGTCACAGCGCAATGTTTTATAGCCTTCCTCGATAAATGCTCTAACTAACACAAAACTATTTTTTCTTATTCGAACCAGTAGTTTCTGAGATTAGCGTGTTCAAACAAACAGACTCTTCAGTTTTATATATTAGTATAGATAAAACGCTAACGATTTGAACCGAAATATATTAGTAAGCTTATTTTTTATTTATTTAACTATGACCCGGTGTTTCAGATGCTTTGAAGCAGCCGTGGTCACGAGGGACTTAAAGTGTAAGGTATTCTAAATGTCACGATTTACGTTTCATATGATTTGAAGCTTCGTACATTTTAAACCGTTCAAAGTGTTTTATATCTATTAGTCTACTGGTCGTGAAAATTCAAGTAATAACATAAAGGTACTAGTCGCGTAAACTACAGAGGTATAATGATATAGAATATAATGGTTACATACTGTTAACATTTAAATTTATTTTAATTCGCCGCTGAAGAAGATATAAGATTTGTTATGCTAAGGACAAGCAAGCGCAGGGTTCACTTAATGGTAAATGAAATACTCCAGCCATGACCAATTTTGTCTTTGGAAAAACATTAAACACTAAGCTAAATATAAAACTGAAACATGCCAATTCCCATCGCGAAATTCTCTTATCTATAACAGTATTGCAATCAATAAGAGCAAAGTTAATATTAAACGCCTGCATCTGTCTGGAATGCAAATCTTTCAGGGCCGAGTCCTAGGAGCTATATCCATTTTCCAGCGCATTCTGCATTTTTCTCTTATTTTATCTTACACACACCGTATCCTTTATAAACGGAACGTATTGAAGATCATTAAATCGTAAGATTTTGTAAAATCGCTCGTTTGTGTCTCTAGTCTGTTTTGTCTTTGAACATATTAATAAATTTTTTTAACGGTTTGAAACGCGATATATTAGTTAAACAAATTTAAAAAATGATTTTTAACTTGTGTCTCTGCGTAACTACGGCTGCTTTGCAAAGCTTCCGACTTTAACGTCGGACCGAAGTAAAAATCATTTTTCAAATAAGTTTAACTAATATATTTGACTTTAAGCCGTTGAAGTGTTTTATTTAAATGTATACTACTCGCTAAACTATAGACAGTATTTAATAGAAAAGTTGTCATGGCGTGCAATTTTCAATAAACAATGATAAAAAAAGGTTGTTTTAAATGCATAGGTAATAGTGTAAATTTTAGTAAGATTGTTTTAAATGCATAATAATGTAAATTTTAAGTTTTCTAATGCGAAAGTTTCGTTAATAAATATATTTGCTTGTTCCCTAATTATGCCCTTCGTATAGAACCTACTTAAGCCACGATAGATTTAATTGTGTAAGTAGTGTTAGCCAGCTGTTGCGTATAGTATTTAACTTCTTATCTTGATTCGGATCCAATATGCCAGTCACATCGGCATTGAATTAACGTTCTACAGGTGCTCTACGATAAAAGGAAAAATTCGCTACTTTATAACGGAATAAAACATTTGTTTCAAGTATAAACCGAGTCTAATAAGGTTTCCGAGGTATTTTTTAAAGGTCAGTGTTCGTCGGTTCACGCTCAACATCTTCTGATTATAAAAAATGCTTCTACTTTATCTCAATTGGTTAGAGCAGCAGCTCGGAAGGCCATAGATGCCGGATCAAGTGCCACCCGTATCACATTTTTTTTAATTATAAATAGATGTTTAATTAATATTTATTTATTTTATTTGTATTATAGCTTTATTATTTATAACCCATACTACAGAAAAAACACCTATAAAAAGAGAAAACATCTTACGTACTACTTATAAATAAAAGGCGGCCTTATCGCTAAGCAGCGATCTCTTCCAGGCAACCTGAAGTACAGGGGAAAAGAAACGGAAAGACGTATTAAGTGGGTAGGTGTAAGGGATACCAAGCAAAAGAAAGGGTACATCGTAAAAGATTGCATAGCAAGAGTGGGGGAGAGAATAACTTAATAGAGTTGGAAAGGTAAAACTTATAGAGTTAACTCTTAAAAGAACGGACTAATATAATGTCATCACATAATAACATGTAAATTTTAATCTTTAGACATCTCTTTCGTTAGATATAATTTAATAAAGTAATAAATATCACATAAAGTATGTCGTTACCAGTGTGGTAGTGAGTTATCACATAAAGTAGGTACGTACGCAATTAAATAGATGGCTTCTTCTAGAACAAAAAAAAATGTTATCGACAGCCCAATGTTGTGGAAGTGTGAAATTCCCATTCCCTCCACACGAAGCACGGGACAGAATCACTCCTATGCTTTCTTGTTAAAAAGATTTAACGATTAAACATTTTAGTTTTTACCCGGAATTCGAATCCAAGACCACTATATGCGTCTGTAGTTTACGCGAGTAGTGCACATGTACATAAAACACTTTTAATGGTTTAAAATTCGTATAAGTTTTAAACCGTTTAAAGTATTTCATCTAAGCCTGTACTATTCGCTTAAACTATAGATAATATTTATAGCTCATGACCAAGTGATAATACATGAAATTGACGAGTGGAATCCTAATCTTTATTTATTTTTAATATTATAAATGTGAATGTAACTCTGTCTGTCTGTCCGGCTTTAACGCCGAAACCATTGAACCGAATTAAATGAAATTTGGTACACAGATATTCTAGAGCCTGAGAGCTTTTAATGCCAAAAAAGAATTGTAGGGGTTGAAAAGGGGGATGAATATTTTTATGGAAATTCTTGATTTTAGAAGCTTCTGTTAAGTGTGAAGCTTCTGCCTAAATAATAAAAAATCTATACAAAGTTACTATTCCGCGCGTATTATTATAGTATTATTTAATTATAAAAAAATAAAATTGTATCGTTACCTTTTCTCCCTTTAGTAAACATTAATAAAACATATTTGTTTCAAGGATACTTGTCAATTGTTAATACTTTCTTGAGTAAAGCCCCAAGCCCCCTAAGTCTACATAAATACCCACAAGTCACAACGGATCCACCTTCAGATGGCATGGAAACTATCCATTACTATGACATATAGTTGCCGGACGCCTGTATTAAATCTGTCAGGAATAATATAATTTGTAGCTCGCATAACATTATGATGGGACGTTCGCTTGGAAATGTTGGAAGGTAAGCAGACCAAGTAGAATTGTTCGTAAAGTCTAAAGCTATAAAATAAAATAAAATACAAAAATAATAAAAGTTTATATTGTAGCAGTAAGCAGATTCTTCTATATTTATCTATATCTACTATGATTACTTGACATATATCATAACTGGATGACCTGATAAAATTTTGCCTTATGAAGTATTTGACCAAAATTTTATTAGCCGTGGTCACAGGGGATTGAAGACAAAGGGTGTATTTAATGTCAAAATTAAGACTGCTACGTTATCGCCATCTGTTTGGTATATTTTTTACTAATATATTTCACGTTTTAAACCGTTATAAGGGCTGTATGTAAATGTTTACAAAGTATGCAAACTACGGACGATACACGACCAACTGATATTTTTACAGAATAATTGTATTAAAATTTACAAAGTTATTTCAGTTTGTTAGCAGTATTTTTTAATCTCTGTGTATTATAGCTCTTTGTTTATTTTATTTTAATCATTTCACGTTTTAAACGGTCAAGTATTTTATTGAAAAGTTAGTATTTCAAACGCTATAGCTATGTAAAAGCATTAAAAATTTGATTTTTACTTCCGCCGTTTCGATGCTTTGAGCAGCCGTTCGCGTTTTAAACCGTTAAAGTTTTTATTTAAATGCCTCCGTAAATATAGACAGTATTTAAGGCAAAAAACCCAAAAGATATAAAAAAAAATAAAAAATTTCTCGCCTGGAAACAGTCGTATTCGAGTATACACTAACCGTATATTTGCAAACTTCCGATAGTTCGGTAGTTATGTTTCCTTTATCCAAATAAAAAGTGCCTTAGCAGTCTATACATAACACAGTTGAGGATCGAATTTTCTCCCCGAGGAACAGCGGGGCGCGTGAATATAAAACAGGCTTATTATTTCTACCAACTACCCTACCATTTACATACGCACACTTCGTTATTGAGTCCCAATG
The DNA here is from genome assembly GCA_963661955.1 of Leptosia nina. Lineage (NCBI taxonomy): Eukaryota > Metazoa > Arthropoda > Insecta > Lepidoptera > Pieridae > Leptosia > Leptosia nina. The sequence goes on from CAVLEF010000011.1 coordinate 7,294,097, forward strand.
TCGTAAGTGACAGTAAGTTGTAGAATTCTAAAATGGAGGATATGTTTTGCAAATGAAACTAATAGATTTTTTTATTAGAGAAGGACAGACAAGCAAGTTTAGTTAGTAGGTGAAATACCTCAGCCATATATCATCTAAACAAGATGTGCTGTTGACCCATTTTGGCTTTGGATATTCGGATAGACTAACAACCAAACGGGATTAAAATTTTTCATCAGTGGACGGTGGTTCGTGATCCGAACGGTATTTCGATATTGTACCAGACATTTAATATCCTGATTTCTACACGAATTCCATTACTTACAATAATGTTGGACCTGGTGGGGATCGAACCCACGATCGATTATTAGCCATACATTGCTACTATTATACCAATGAGTCCGTCGAAGAGAAATATAAATATTTATTAAGGACACGATAAATTAACTGTTTTTATTATTTTATTGACTTAATAACATGCGTAATATCTTATTTATTAAAAAAAAAAACAAATAAACAAAATCTACGTTTCGGATCCTTTGCGGTAGCCGTAGTCACGGGGGGACTTAAGACGAAGAGTAGTTGATTTACTTGTGTTTAAAAATAGAATATCTATTGTCAAAAGATTTTAAATTTATTTATGTTTAATTTATATAACAGACAAGTATTCAAACAGTCCCAACGTTATTTAATTTTGAAAATGCAAATCAAATTCGGTTCGAAATTAATCAAAGTTAACTAACATCAAAACAAGCGGTGGTGTACCTCATCGGGTCTTCAATCAAGTTGTGTTTAATTTCAATCATACGCCTGACTGCCGACGTAATTGCATACCACGAATCTAATGCAACGCTCTCATAAATAATACCGTTTAAAACAGCGATTTTATCGTTCACTATTAAACGTTATTTTGCCATTTGAAGTATTTTGATTTTGATCAAAATATGATCACCATAGAACTGTTGTTGTGAGTTAAGCTTAAAAGATAGACATATACTATCACGGACATTTTTTTAGTTTATTTAAAGAGGATTAATTTTATCATACATAATTTGTGGCTATCTTGAACCGCTTTCGCAGCGTACGCAACAGAAACACTGAAAGGAGATATGAATAATTTTCCCCATTTTTTTCACATATCACACTGTTTCTTTGCTTATAGAAGCTTTGCAAAATCATCGTATACGTGAAAATTATCCGATACGTGACGACGTACTGTGTTAAGAATCAATAAATTATTATATTACATGGTAGCTCAATTGGTTAAAGTAACAAGGACCGCTGTGTATGTCGGTTCAAGTCCCGTTCGTGTCTAAATTTTTTTTAAAATCCAAATTCGTTTTTAATTTATATAGCGCCATCTCGTACAATAACATGTAACTATATAGTACAATTTTCAAATTTTAGCCGTTAAAGGTTTTATTTAACGTAATAATTATGTTTAATATATTTCTAAGAAGTCATTTTTTTTTTAAAAAAAAAAAAAAAAAAAAAAAAAAAAAAAAAAAAAAAAAAAAAAAAAAAAAAAAAAAAAAAAAAAAAAAAAAAAAAAAAAAAAAATTTCCCCCCCCCCCCCCCCCCCCCCCCCCCCCCGGGGAAAAAAAAAAAACAAGGGGGGGGGGGAAAAAAAAAAAAACCAAAAAAAAAAAAAAAAAAAAAAAAGGGTTTTTAAAACCGAAAAGGTTTTTTTTAAAAGTTCAAATATTCCGTAACTGTATTCACAGTGCACATTATATTCGCTGTAAACTTTTACGACGGGACATTGATTCGCTTCCCGTCTAAATAAAACCAATACAAGCGATGTTTATGTATGGTAATACGAAGCTGGAAATAGATTGGCCACGCCAAGCGGATCTTGCATATATTAAAAAATATGCTCGGCACTAAGCTGCTTTGGAAGCCAATTTTAATCTGCGTTAGCGCGCTTTTTGTTGACCTTACATTATAGTGAAATTGCTGACTGAAACCGCGGTAAAGCTTTAAATTACGAAGGTCTAATACGATTTTCAAAATCTAAAAAGCTATTTCTATATGACAGTAGCGGTGTCAGCGGCTTCGTCTGCGTATAATAGTTATTTAAGGAATCAAAATTTGTTTTTGCCAAACTCTTCATCATCTTTGTAAATCCGACCGACATCCTTGCAAGTTAATGTTAAAAGATGGTGATATAGTATTACGGACATTTTTTAGATCATTTAAAGAAGAATTAATCTTTCATACATATTATTTGGGTATCTTGAAACTTTTCGCTGCGTACGCAACGGAAAGCCGCACAAATGATAAATTTTCCCCGTTTTATATACATTTCCGATTTACGAGATACGTTATACTTATTATTATATTTGGCTGTCACGACAATCCACAGACGAAAACTAAAACGTAATTAAACGTTCATATCATTCGTATCACGGCTTTTTCTTGTGTGTATTGGTACGGAATATGGATGTTCCTTACACCATTCATATTAAGATATTCCAGACGACGTCCAACCAACATGTTTAAAAAAAATATACATTGATTACGAACACGGTGGACCTGGTAGGGATCGAAGTCACGACCCGTTTGATAGCAATAGTCCTAAATTTAAATGATTTTTAATTTAAATAAAATTAAATAAAACACTTTAACGGTTTAAAACGCGATATATTAGTTAAACTTATTTGAAAATGATTTTTCACGGGGAGACCACGGCTGCTGCAAAGCATTCGAAACGTCGGGCCGAAGTTAAAAACCATTTTCAAATAAGTTTAACTAATATATCGCGTTTTAAACCGTTAAAGTGTTTTATTTAAATGTGTACTACTCGCGTAAACTATAGACAGTATTTAAATAAAATGTTCATTTGCGTATTACAAAAGACATTGAAATCCTATATCATATAGTGACATAATTAAAACCCGTATTTAAATATACACGAACGACAGAGATGCGTCCTTTAATCTTTTATCTACCACGTAATACCCACTATGCACATTGCCTCAGGGTAATCAATGACAAAGTGACAAATGACGTCAGCACATCCGTGACACCGAGGTGATGGATATGTTCATACGGGATGAGCTGTAATGAACTTGGCTTATAATAATTCGGTTCAACGTTACTTGGTGTAGGCGAAGTAGCTTAGATAATATAGATTCAAAATGTCTTAGAGCGATTTTTGTTGTTTTTTTTTTTCATTTTGTTCTTAATTTTGTATTATCTTTTTTTTAAGGTGCTTAATTATTTCATTTCATACAATTCATTAAGTGCATATAAAACTTAATAATTTTCACATGTTATTGTCAAAAAATATGAAAATGTACGCTCATGATGGCATTAAAAATTTGAAAAAAAAATTACGTAATCGATTCGACGATGACGTGTAGGACTCGGTAGCTCAATCGGTTTGGACAACAAAAATACAACAAAGAAGACCTGTCCCAACCGTTTATTTTTTTTCAATTTATAATCAAGTTTTAATTTACGTATAAAACTTATTCGTAATTAAGTATTTCTACTTAATGTAACTTTAAGAGCAAAAATATATATTATACTTCCTATGTATACATATAATTGAGTAAGCCATACATGGCTTAGATATAATATTTTCTACTCAAGCAGGTTTTTTTTGTGGAGTAAAACTAAAAAAAAACTTTTACAAAAAAAGGCAATGCGTAATCTACAGACAGTTTTAACTGTCTTCAGATTACGCACGTACAAATTTAAATAAAACACTTTAACGGTTTAAAACGCGATATATACTACAACGCGTTTTAATATATATGCGTTAAACTTATTAGAAAATTATTTTAACTACGACCCGACGTTCCGGCTGCCGTTCAAATATTTGGTTTGTGTGAATATAGTGGTACACCAGACACCAAAATATATCACACAGGATTTTGTCTCCCCTAAGGGTCTAGAAAATGCAAAACTAAGCTCTACAAGATTACTGTTATAAGATTAGTCTACACTCTACTTCAATCTTTTCTTGTGCCCTCCCCTGAATATGAAATTTAACTTTGCCATCTCGCCTGCATAAACTTAGACTATCATTAAAAACTGCTTCGTATAATGTTTAATAATGTTGTCTTCACGTTACAAAGTTGGCTATTACTTGTATGATACTCGACTTTATAATTTAAAAACAAAATAAATGAAGCATATCATTGACGCGACCGAGAAGAGATGACGGAGACCGACGTGAGGTTCTCGTCTTCTTAACTCCTCGATTGATTAATAATTATTATCATAATTTTTCTAGCAATCGAGTAGTTAACATCTCCTGATCATGCCGTCCGTGATGGCGAAACGTCGAGAACCTCTTCTCGCTCACCTCGGCCGAACAGCCCGAAAGACATTGATATGCTGAACGATGGCCGTGAAAGCCTTACACATTTTTTTTAAATAAATTAAGTTGTACGAAATACGAAATGAAATATCTATCACATCAAATTGTCCTTCTATTTTGCCTTTGAACTTTTGTATGTCAATCCTAATTCTTCATATAAACGTCACAATACTGTCTATAGTTTACGCGAGTAGTACACATTAAATAAAACACTTTAACGGTTTAAAATGAGTTAAACTTATTTAAAAATGATTTTAACTTCGGCCCGACATTTCGGATGCTTTGCAGCGGTCGTGGTCACGGGGAGGTTATTATACACTTATTTGAAAATGATTTTTAACGTCGGGCCGAAGTTAATAATCATTTTCAAATAAGTTTACCTTATATATCGCGTTTTAAACCGTTAAAGTGTTTTATTTACACGTCACATTTCAAATCCTATTTTGTCCGTATCTGTTTCAGTACAAACCTGTCAGTTATATGAAAAGTTATGACAGAAACTGACAAAAGCACATCAGAATACCTTCTAACTGAATACCTACATGAGAATTATACTCGTTACTTTTGATGTTGATACATCAAACCTTGCTTGTTACCGGTTTTGATTGTTGTGTATCTTTCATTCTTCTATTTTCTTTGTATACGCAAATATAATACGAAAGACGAATGAATCTCATTATTTTTTGCTATGTGAAGACAACTCGTAGCGTACAACAACGCAATTTTTTTAAATTTTGGTTGTGTTAGTGTTAATATGGTTGATGTGTGTAGGATCATTATATCTAATGTCATTGACCTGTTCTACAAAACTATTACCCTATACTTATATTATAAATCTGAAGATGCGATTCAACATTAGCAAAAGCGCGGAGAATAGACTTAGTAGCGAAATATGAGACAATATATCTTGTAAGCCCAAATTACAAATTACAAAAGTTACTACCGTTAAATAAAGTGAAATATTGGTTCCTCCCGCGCAACACATTTCTTTAAAATAAAAAATAAGAGAGCTACATAATATGTTATTTTTTTAATATTAAGTTACTAATTAGATTAGTGATATGTACCTATTAATACTAAAAGTATATAAAAAAAGTTGGTACATGTCATAAAAATTATTTAAAAAAAATATTTCTCAAAATAAATTGTGTAGTTGTTTCACCGGTATTCGAATCCAGGAACTCTCGCGCTTTATGCAATGCTAAGCAACACGTTTAACCATTTAGCTACAAAGAGTAAGTATGTCAGGGCACATTAGTGAAATACTTCAACATGTGTACTAGTGATTTGCAAAAAGCGATATTCATTTCGCGTTGAAGCAAGAACTACGTAACAGCCAGCAGCGAATGAATCGCCACAAAAACATTCGGGTCTTGGAAAACAAAAAGGGTGCGATAAAGGAAAGGTTTTCTAATGGGAAATCGATACACGACGAGTGACGGCTCTTGACGAATGCGGCTAGTTATTGGACGTTTTCGTTCACTTAATTAAAGATAGACAATGGAACATAATATTATGTCTAGTGGAAGGACATTAGTATCAAATGTAATCAATCATTAATTATTTTTATTATTTTACGACATATTTGTTTAATGTGGGTGTGTACTTGAATAAATGATAATTATTAATAATAGTAATTCCACACACACAAAAATACAATAACATAAAAAAATTAGGTGTATATGTATATGTAACGCAGATATAATTAACACTTCCTAGTTTATATTGAAATTATAAATCGTTTACACAAAACGATACTACTTAAGACTACAATTATTTTATTACTGGTGTAGGCAATGTAGGACTAATAAGCAATGAGTCGTGGATTCGATTCCAACTCCAACATTTTTCTAATCAATTCATGATTATTCTGAAACAAATACTGTCTGTAGTTTACGCGAGTACTACACATTTAAATAAAATATTTAACGGTTTAAAACGCGATATGTATATTAGTTAAACAGATTCGTAAATAATTTTAACTACGGCCCGACGCTTTGCAACAGCGTGGTCACGGGGCGACTAAAGATGAAGGGTGTCTCTGACGTCAAAGAAATTCTATTTAGCTTGAATACGCATCGATCCATTCTACTATTATAACCAATTGATAAACACGTTATCTAATTTAAGTAAATAGATATGTAATTTATAAAATGTTATTATATTCAAGATATTAAAAATACTATAATTTTGAACTTGGAAAATTTATTATTGGAGCGATTACTACCTTCGAAGCTTGATGGTTAAGAACATAGCATTGTCACTATCGTGAAATATTTTGTTAGATTATTTCGTGGAAATGGTGCCCTGAAGGCATATCGTAACACATAGACATAAAAATGTGTTTGCCCCGTGCCCCGCAGAATTAAATCTAGTTTTCTTTTAAAAATATGGACATAGTTTCCTATATGGTTGATATACATATTCTATATTAATAGTGTTTGAGCCTATCTCGCCGGAATGAATTTTCACAATAGATGCATTGAGGTGTTCATAGTATGAAGCTGCAAAATCCAATATGAAAATAAGATTTAATATTCATGATATCAAATTACATGCCAATATAAAAGATAAAATAGTCAAAATAATTTTTTTACGTTTATTTTTGGTTTAATATAAATTAAACTTACCTAAAATGTTTGATAACTATAGTCACGCATTGATTTAAAAAATGGGAAATTACAGAAGAATTATCTACACTAATATATAAAGCTGAAGAGTGTGTTTGTTTGACACGCTTATCTCAGGAAAGGGATCGAATTTTCAAAAAAATGTGTTAGAACATTTATCGAGGAAGGCTATAAAACATCGCGCTGCGATTAATAGAAGCAAAGATGCAGCGAGAAATGTGAAAAAAAACGGGGGAAAATTTTCATCTCTGTGGGTTTTCCGATGCGTATGCTGAAAATGGTTCAAGATACCCAAAAAATATGTATGAAAAAATGATTCTTTTAAAAAAAATATCCGGGACACTGTATCTTTGAAGATTAACTTGCAAGACACGAGTCCCGAAGCGGTCGTGAGGTGTGGGGCGGGCCCTCCTTGGGTGGGGGGGGGAAGGTTTTAAATTTTTAAAAGTGGAGAGGAGGTTTGCGAAAAAAATTTGATGCCCAAATAACTATTCTACGCGGACGAAGTCGCCGACACAGCTAGTTAAAAAATAAACGTCCGCTGCAAGTGACGATTGAATCTACAATCTACAGCCGTCTTAGAGAAAAATATATATCTCAGTCATTATAAAATTATTAGTAACTGTGCCTCGCGACTTCGTCCACGTAGAACAGTTATTTTGAGAATCACAATTTGTTTTAAATCTCCATATTTTTATAACTTATAGCTGTTACCCACAATATAGATCGCGTCCCGTCGTTCTTTCATGTAAATTTTAAAAGATACATATACTGTTCTGGACATTTTTTTGACCTTTTAAAGAAGAATCATTTTTATACATATTTTTCGGGTACCTTGAACCGTTTCAGCGTACGCAACAGAAATCTCAAAGATTACTTGTCCCATTTTTCCATATTTACCACTATTTCTTCACTCCTCTTATCGCAGCGTGATTTATAGCCTACAGTCTTTAAACAATACGGCTTTATAATATTAAGATAGATACAGTAATTAGATGGAAGATAGATAAATTAAACATGGTTTTTAACTTTAATAATGATGAAGGGAAAAGTAACCGTTAATTTGTGGCAAATATTGCGAAAGTTTAGAGTAGAAATGGACACTTCAGATTTTCAGTGATTTCCCCGAGGAAATATTAATGACGGAAACTGTGTTTAAAATTAATATCTTGATATTACAGTTTTTCGAGCAGTTTACCGATTTCCTTTAAACTGGCCTGGTTTATTATTATATTTGTTATCTCTTGAAAAATATTAACAATATATTTGTTTCGAAGATATTTGATTAAGCGACGTTCAAAGTAAGGTTTCACATAATTCATTATAACATTATCGGTCATGACCTGAACACAAAAATAAAATACTGTCTATAGTTTACGCGAGTAGTGACACATTTAAATAAAACACTTCAAGGGTTTAAAAGGCGATATATTTGTTAAACTTATTTGAAAGTGATTTTTAACTTTGGCCCAACGTTTCGGGCCGTGACCGGGACGAGTCTCCCCCATGACCACGTCCGCTGCAAAGCATCCGAAACGTCGGGCTTAAGTTAAAAATCATTTTCAAAAAAGTAATTACGCGTTTTAAACCGTTAAAGTGTTTTATTTAAACACAAAAATAATTTTACAAATTTAAACAATGGTTCCTGAGATTAGCAAGTTCAAACAAACAAACTAAACTCTTCAACTTTCTACTCTTATAATAAACTGCAGCCTGGAGGTGGTCAGGCAACGAAGTCTATTTAAGAAAGACCGGCTTTGCCTTTGTAAACCCTAAAACGATGCTTCACCAAGTAAGGGTATTTAGGTCAGAACATGGCAAAAACCTAAAAGCAAGGGTCCAATCTCGACGTTCACTAAAAATGATACTCACTTAACCCGATCGTTAAGCAAAGTAAGTCCATTCTCATAATCCGCACCGCGGTTAGCGTCGGGTAGTTTCTTTTAACGGTAACGGCTGTTATATCGTAGCGCCGTTACGGCGTAGCACTATACACCGCACAATTATTGCCCTTAAAGACTTAGATCTGCTTGAATATACATCTACACTAATAATGCGTTGCATTGTTTACAGATGAAGTATGCCCAATTAAGAAAATTAGTCCAATTTCTTCGCCACAAAATAAGAAATCGTTAAAGAAAAAAAATATATACATTCAATAAATCCATAATTTAGTAGTTTGTATTACAAATAAAAGTTTTTTTTTTTATATTTGTACAAATGAAAGATTACATACATGTATTTAAACAGACGTAAATAATCATTTATTTATCCGATACACATACAGTAAAAAAACCAATTCGCTTTGAACATTTTCGTATACATCTGGAAAAACTGTTTTATTTCAGTTAAACATTTTCTTCATTGATCTTGGGTTTGAATCTATACTCATATATAAAGCTAAAGAGTTTGTTTATTTGTTTGAACGTGCTAATCTCAGGAACTACTGGTTTGAAACATTATTTTGTGTTAGTTAGAACATTTATTAGAGGAGGGCTTTAGACTACTAGAAGCGAAGGATACAGCTATAAATGTCGAAAAAACGGGGACAATTATTCATCCTTATGGGAACTGCTATAACGGGTCTAAAACGAATGATTCCTTCTTTAAATACTCTAAAAGTCCTGTAGCATGTCTATCTTGAAGGGTTAACATGCAAGAACCAATGGACGCGGACGGACAGAATAAATGCGATGTGATAAAAAAAAATGTTTTTAAATAAAACACTTTTGAAACGGTAAATGCGATATGATTAGATAATCTTTATAGTTAATTAAATACACTATAACGCGTTTAAAACCGTTGTATTGTTTTATTTAGATAGTGTAATTAACTCGCGTAAACTATAGACAGTATAAAACATATTTTATTTACATTTAGTTGTTTTAACATTTAGAAATATACTAAACTATTTAATAAAATAAAAATATACGAAATATATTAATTATGTTCTATACAATTAACTGGTATAACGCAAATAATACGTCGTTATGTTCTTTGCGATTAAAACTGTTTATTACGAACAAATTAAAAGTGCAGCAATTAATCACTAATTAAAAGCCCTTAAGTAAACTTGAAAAGTTAAATCGACTTTATTCTGATATCGCGCTCACAGATACAGAATAATTTTAAAACTTAACACTGTTCGCTCGTGGCTTTATGATCATTAATATTTAATTATTGTATGTTTTACGAGATAAACAAGCGCGGTATTCACTTAAAATACTCCAACATCTAGTTTAGATGCGCTGGCGGCCTATTTTGGCTTTGGCTATTTGGAAAACTGCAGATTGAAGCCGAAAAGCGACTTAACTACATGGCTTTAAGACTTTATCTGTGGATATTTGTTTGCTTTTTCTGCTATTTTAGATTTAAATAAAACACTTTAACGGTTTAAAACGCGATATATTAGTTAAACTTATTTGAAAATGATTTTTAACTTCGGCCCGACGTTTCGGATGCTTTGCAGCAGCCGTGGTCACGGGGAGACATCCGAAACGTCGGGCCGAAGAAAAAAATCATTTAAAATAAGTTTAACTAATATATCGCGTTTTAAAGTCTTCGGCTTCCCGAAAGTTGAGTTTCGCCATCACGCCAGACAATAATATTTAAATGATGCGTACTCAACTAATATCGCGGTTTTAAACGATAGACAGTATTTTATTTTAATATTTACATTTTTTATTTTAATTTTCCCAAAATTATAAAATATTGTGAAACATTTTGGATCGGATCAGAACGAACCCACGACTCGTTGTTCGTAGGCGTATAGTTTTGGAAATAATTACGAAAATGTTTTTTACAAATACCGTTTTAACATTATTGTAATACGCTTTGCATACATTTCATCTGTCGACCTATAATAATAATACATTTAATATTAAAATTCTGAATAATATAATTAGGGCAACAAAGCTTCACTGAATTAATCAGTTAATATTCAGGTTTTACAGTTCATTGATTTATTTATAATTCTGTTCTGTAAACACAGATTACATTCGACAATATTAAAACTATATCATTCATCTATTCTATATTTTGACCTTTTTAATTTAACACAAGTTGTCTAACCACTGATACCTATATATCTATGCCCGTTTAAAAATTGATCAGTAAAACGGACATAGAAATGTGTTCGTGAAAGAGCATATTACTATCCTTAAATGAAGTATATGATACTTACTATAATTGCGTGCTTGAACAAAGCAAAATAATAATTATGGAATCAACCTGCAGAATCTGTGTTGCTGACTTTTTTAACACTTTGAAAACGTGGGAGTGGGAAAAATTCCAGAGATTAAGAGTGGATTGTTTTTTATGGGCGACCGTTACAGTTTTATCAAGTAATATCTATGCAAATGTCTGCATACACCGGTGGCTGTTTTGCCCATAAATAGATTAGCCGCTTGTCAGCGCCCGTGAGCCGAGGCGAATCTATTAAGCGCGTTATTTCCGTGTGGACTGCCACCGCTATAGATATCTAGATGCGCCGCAGGAAATTAGGCTGAGCCGTGTATTGTATACGACGGACCTATTTGTTAAGAGCTGATCAAGTATCATGTACGGATTAAAATAAAACATTTTAACGGTTTAAAATGCGAAATGTATTTATTGACTTATTTAAAATTTGCTTTAACTACGAAGACATTACGGATGTTTTTTCGTTTTATATCGCTGAGTGTTTTATTTAAATGTACATTAGTCGCGTAAACTACAGACATTGCACATACAGAGTATATCGTATTCGAACCCGAGACATGTCACTCGAGATTCCAATCCTGCTGTTTAGATAAAACTTAAAAAATACCTTCCCTTAACGGAAGCTTTAAACAAAAACTTTATTAACTTTAACGTTATTAGTTAGTTATAAGCAAATATTATACAGTATTGTGAACATAAAAAGATATGTCGTGGATGTGTCTTGTCACTTCTAGACAGCTAACGCAATGAAATCGCCTACAATTCGAACGCAAAGCTTCGAAAGCAATCGATTTCCGGCCTATTCGACTTTAAACGGGAATCAAACCCGATATCCGAGAGGATTTAGCTACAGACTCTGTATTCTCTAATGAATAGAGTGCACGTTTCAATCGCTCCCTTAGATTATTATTTAACGCTACAGTTTATTAGATTACGAGGCGTACTATGCGAGATTTTAGACTTCGTATTGTAAAGAACTCAAAGAAGTAAAATAGCTACTTTACTTACTGAATAGCTCAATATTTAAAAATTTTTAGCGTCCTGAGTTTGAGTCCTGGGATAAACAAACTTTCAGGCATATATCTGATCACTACTTTTTTATAAACAGGACTTGATCTTGAATACTGTCTGTAGTTTACGCGAGTAGTACACATTTAAATAAAATTTAAGGGTTTAAAACACGATATAATATATTAGTTAAATTTATTTAAAAATTAATTCAACTACGGCCCGACGTTTCGGATGCTTTGCAGCAGACGTGGTTAGGAGGAGAACGCGTTTTAAACCGTTGAAGTGTTTTATTTAAATGAGCACTTGATCAAGTTCATCTTTTTTCACTAAAATGGTTTTTGTGATATCGTTTTATAATCAAAATTAATAATAATAATAAAGGTAACACAAAAGAGTCCATTTACACTTGATTTCTCTTTTAAAATTTTCCTTACATAACGTGATAGTGCTTAAAATAACAATAAAAAGGCTTTTAAGAAAATATTAGCGAGTCAAGAAGCTATTTTCGCGGCGAGCGTTCACAGTCAAAGTACAACCGAGTAGAAACGTGAATACTGAAAGCATTGTTGAAAAAATCTTTTGAATTGCATAGTTAAATTCTGTTTTATAAAATGGAAATAAATGTTATACGTTTTCTTAGCTAGCTCTGAGCCATTATAATAAATTATGCTCTTCCCTTTTATAGAGAGAATTTATTAGTAATTGTTGCAGTTAGAAATATTCTACTTTCTCAAACTAGTACTAGTATCATATAATTTCCATAACTCTAGTAACCTTTGAGTAAACGACGACACAGGCGACACTCGAACTTGCGATAATTGACGTGCAGTGCGTGTTTATCGAAGTGAAATCTTCAGTTATTCTTTAACGTATGTTTCAAATACAAAAAAAGTGAGACAAACGCAACTAGAACCCACGACCAGAGTGTTCCATGCTGTTGATCTACCAATTGAGCTGTAGTGTTACCGTTTTTTATGCCTCCCTATGAAATAAAGTAATGTTAACCACTATGGTGTCGAGTCGATTTTTATTTTTATGAATCTATTTTAAGGAGAACAAACCACTTAACATAACTTTCTTTTTAAGCGTTTCGTTCATTTCGCGAAAGATTATCTTTTAAAAAGAACCCACGAAATTGTTGTAAAGTCCCATTTAAAACTGAAAAACTCCATTCATTTGTCAATCGCAGACGCCATTAAAACACACTTTACAATTGCATCACTGTGACCATTTCGCTGTCAAAAACACGAACCATTCATCATTGCGCCCCCTTATTGTGTAAGGGCATTGACACACCAAGATATCAAAAAAAAACTATAAAATAAGTACATTATATTGTTAGTATGTGCTTTTACACAACACACTATTGCACACAATATGATAATATATGAATTAGCTTACGAAACGACCTTTCTTTTACTAGCAAATGCGACAGTTCAAAAGACAATAACTCAAATTTAAACGACAAGAAATTTAAATTATTTATTATTATACATATATATTTAAAATTAAAAAAATATATTAAATTAACTAATTTTAAAGAATGTCATAAATTTAAGTTTATACACTTCACCAGATTTAATGCCCGTCATATTTAACTAGCTTGGTAATTTAAAAATTGTTTGAAATATTTAATTAGTAACAGTATTTTAACGGATTATATAAATTACAGATTTCCCTTAAGCTACAGTATATTAGAGAAAAAGACCTGGTAGATGATAATAACTACGATAATAATAGGACTGTAATCCCTCTATGCGCATTAACAATTCGCAACACAACACTACAAGTACAACCTCAAATCACGGAAACGCAGTGAAAATTCACGAATTCCTCCGAAAATTAACTGCGGAAGATTTGCAGGTAGGCGTTGATCGGAGGTATGTTTGGGCAACGCAATTGCATTAGTTAATGCGCGGACTGTACTCGTAGATGGAAATATAAGGATACTGGAAGTGACTTGGTTTCTTTTGATTAATATTAAAGATTTTATGCTTCACTGCTGAGTGTGATGAGAAGCTGGGTCTTGGCAGGACTGGCCGCGGTTAAGTAGAACAAGAGTGAAGTAAAACAATAATAAAGTTGAAGATTGTGATAAAGACAATACCATACATACATACTCTTGTGTTATAACCCAGATATACATCGACTTTCCAATGAAGTTTGGTTTTACAATAGACATCAAGATAAATACACTGTTTTAAGCAAGTCCCGAGTCCAATAACTGGACTCAAGCCTACACAACACTTCAAGTATTAAAATTACTTAACGTGGAAAGTGCATATATGGAATGATTGAAAATTTTGATAATCACGAAACACTACATGTTTTTATTCGGAAGTAATTGCAATTAAAAAATTAAGGGTAGTGCTAAGGTTGAAATTACAATGCGCGTATCAATAAATTGTAAAAATTCGACGATAAGGTGTGGAACTCGCTAGCTGATGAAGCTGACGATGCCGGTTCAAGTCCTGTCCGAGTCAAAAAAAATCTATTTATTTTCGATTTTTAATCTAATTTCATCATTTAAATAAAACACTGTAACGGTAGTTAGTAAAACTTGTTTGAAAATTATTTTTAACTACCGCCGACGTTGTGTTTGTAAAATATATCGCGTTTTAAACCGTTAAAGTGTTTTACTACTCACGTAACTACAGACAGTATCTAATCCCATCGTCTTAAAAGCGCTTCTAGTAGCCTAATTCGCGAACAAACTACATTAGTCAGCTCGCAACCAAATAATGTACAGTTATGGACGTAAATTTCAGAATTCAGTGTAATTGTGATTCACTCGATTCGAATTGGATTCGCGATAGTTATCACCGTTAGTTGAAGTTAAATTATTTATGCGCTTAGCTATTTGATAACCGAATAACGGGGCTGGAGCGAAATTAATTTCGTTATTCGATTTTGTGTGCGAATGTACATTGCGTTGATTGTTATAGTTTGGATTATCGTTTTATTTGGGTGTTATATATACTTTGTAATATATAAGTATTTCATATTTAGATTAAACCGACAACCCTGTTTTGTCTGTAATTAATTTCGATTAAATTGAAAATTAAATCCAAAATAAGGCCAAGACAAAGACATTGAACTCTGACATGACATTTTTATTGTAAAATTTTAATACCATCCGTTTAATATTAAAATTTTCAGACGAAGTTCAACGTTTCAGAAAGAAATTAAATCCATCCTAATACATATAGCTGCAGAGTTTGTTTGTTTGTTCGAACGGGTTAATCTCAGGAAAGCTCTTTAAATTAAAAAAATATATATTTTTGTGTTAGTTAAACATTTATCGAGAAGGTATCGTGAGGATCGAATCTACGGCCCATTGATATTTAGCCATACATTGTTACTATTGGGTCAACAAGCTCGTCGAAAACAAGTGTGTTTTGTTACTGTATGATGTACAACATTTTATAGTAGTATTTGCATACAAGAGAATTTAGGGATACTAAAGGGAATAATATATGCATACTGTTTGTAGTTCACGCGAGTAGTTCATATTTAAATAAAACTCTTTAACGGTTTAAAACGCGATATATATTAGTTAAACTTTGAAAATTATTTTAACTACAGACGGACGTTTCGGATGCATTGCAGCAGCCGGTCACAAGGAGTCTCCCCGTAGTTGAAATAATTTCCAAATAAGTTTAACTAAAGTAGATCGCATTATAAACCGGTTAAGTTTAAAAAAACACTTTAATGGTTTAAAACGCGATATGTATTAGTTAAACTCATTTGAGAATTATTTTAAATACGGGCAAGGTTTCGGATGCTTCGTAGCAGCCGTGGTCACAAGGAGACTAAAAAAGGAGATTGTCTCTGAAGTCAAAGTAAAAAACTGCTACGCTAGAGCCATGTGCTCCGTCGTAGTTAGTATTTGGCGAAACTGGCCAGGTCCTTGCAGAATTGACTAATAATGTCTTCGCAATTAGTTAAAAAAAGTTAAGTAAAATGTTTTATTTAATATTCGCGTATTAAAATGACACCGTGTAAAGTTATACCGGCTAATTAACGCACGGCTGTTAATTACACTTAATGCCAGAGGCTCGACGCTTGTATTATTTTATCGTGAGAGCCTTAAATATACTTCTAAATGCCACTTTTATTTTATTGGAGTGCTACTCATAACTTTACGTACCTACCATAATTAAACTCAACACATTTAACGAATTAAAACGCAATATATTGGTTAAACTTTGTATCGATTAATATGTTTCGCGTTTGAAACCGTTAAAATTATTGTATTTAATTGTGTACTTCTTTCATTAACTACGTTTAAGTAAAGTTTAATCACGTTTCGGTTTTTGGTTGATTTCTGAATGCCAAAGCCCAAAGCCAAAATAGAACGACAGCACATCTTGCTTACATCTTAAAAGTGAATATTCCACATTTCCTCTTGTTTGTTCGCTCCTATTAGTGACAACGTGATATTTTATAGCCGAAAACATTCCTCGGTAGTTTATCTAACCAATACAATAAATATTTGTTAAGATGGAACTTGCAAAGCAAGGACGCGACCGAAGTCGCGGGCAACAGTTTAAGTTCATAAAGATGAAGGGGTTTACAAAAACGAATTTGGCTGCCCAAAATAACGCGGATGAAGTCGCTGACACAGCTATTAGATTATAAAGTTGACGATTTGTTTGTTTGGATGCAATAATCTCAGTAAGTTTGGATTTTGTATTGGTTAGAACATTTATTGAAGGCTACTTCAGAGGCAACAAGAGTAACATTACGCTGCGACTAATGGGAGCGTAATAGTGGAAATGAGGAATAAACGGGGAAAATAATACGTCTTTTGCCCTTCTGTTGCGTGCGCTAAACATAGTTATGTATGAAAAAAATCTAAAACATGATCACGACAGTATATGTCAATCTTTAAAGATTAACTTAGAAAGACGCTTTTATCATAATCGAGTTTGATCGAAATTAATGCAACAACACAATTATAATTTTATAAAAAAATGCTGTTTTATTTATTAGAGTTGTCTCAAAATAATATTTATCTTGAAAACAACAAAACCACGGTTGCCGGATGAGTTAGTAGATCTATTCCTCTTAATAGTCAATATTAGATTGATTTTTAAAAATATTTGGTTGAAGACGTTAATCTATTCGCTAACACAAAGAGCTCGAGATGGTTCTCTTTATAACCACAATAAAAATAGAGTTGCTTAAGCTTCCACCGGTTTGTTTTATTGGAGAAAGAGCGTGTTGCCATTACTACGAGGCAAAAATACATTTCAACGCTGCAATGAAACACTTAGCGAAGGAATTATTGTGGCAAATGAAGCGAGTAACGCTAGGGCTTCCATATTTTTCGACAATTACAGACACTGAATGATGTGCGTTGTTTAAAACATACTAGGTGACGCGGCAAACGTTGTTTTTATGATATAAGAGCCTTGTATATTCGACAATGTACAGACTGAAACCGCAACGCGAGTAAACTTTACGGGGTTTTCGATCTGTGGATGATGGTTCATGACCCGGGCGGAATCTCGATATTCTTACCTTTCATTTATTACCCGGATATCTAGACGAAGGCATGTTTCAGAAAAATTACAATTTGATTAGAAAATTTTTAGCCAACAATATATTTTGTCATTTAAACTGGTTCTAGAAGATTTCTACTAATCTGGTAAGATCGACTTCGTTCTCATCCCCACTTCGTGCTGTTTATTAGGCGAAAAGTGGCACCGGTAGACGCCTGGGGGGATAAGTTACCAAGTGATAATATTTAAAATATGTGTTGGTAATA
Source organism: Leptosia nina (assembly GCA_963661955.1). Lineage (NCBI taxonomy): Eukaryota > Metazoa > Arthropoda > Insecta > Lepidoptera > Pieridae > Leptosia > Leptosia nina. The sequence continues at coordinate 7,312,020 of CAVLEF010000011.1, forward strand.
GAAAGGTGAACATTAAAAAAAATAGTGTATAACCCTAAATACTGTCTATAGTTTACGCGAGTAGTAGACATTTAAATAAAACACTTTAACGGTTTAAAACGCGATATATTATTTAAACTTATTTGGAAATGATTTTTAACTTCGACCCGACGTTTCCGTACCAGGCTGCTGCAAAGATGAAACGTGGGGGTTAAAAATCATTTCCAAACAAGTTTAACTAATATATCGCATTTTAAACCGTTAAAGTGTTTTATTTAAAAGTGTATAACCCTTATCACCCTTATCACTTAAGAATATCCTCTCTATTTTTTTTATTAAAAACAATACAATTATTGATTAACTAGACTGTATTCTTAGACCTACGGAATATGCATACAATTTTTAATAAAAACTCTCATTAAAATCGGTCTAGCCGATTTGGAGGAATATGGCTAAAACTTTTACGACAATTTTATATATAATATTGATAGTGATGGTGTCCAATGCGATTAAAAAATAATATTAGTATTTAGATGTTTTATGTAGATGTCTGGAGCATGTCAATTGAATCTGTACTTGTCTCTCCTCTGTCAGATATATCACACCTCTCGCGCAATGTTATTTCAACCTTACTACTTATCACTTACTAACACGTGCAAAATTATTTATATACTGTCTGTAGTTTGCGCGAGTAGTACACATTTAAAACACTTTAATTTAAAAAGTCCCCCCATGACCAAGGCTGCTGCAACCCATGATAAACGTCGGGCCGTAGTTAAAAATAATTTTCAAACAAGTTTAACTAAAATATATCGCGTTTTAATAAAACACTTCAAGTCTACTCTAAATAATAAAATAAAATGTTTGGTTACTTCACTCATAACTTGCGTCGAATTGGCATAGTAATTACACATTCCGCGGTCATGAATAATATGGCAACATTTTAATACGCTTTTTATTAAAACAGTGCACTGTAATATTGTGTTTGCTATTGCGTTGTATATTAGACCCTATAATCAAACACTTAGCAGTAAAAAATGCAAAATGTATTAGTTAAACGTATCTACATTTAATTTAACTATGGCCCGACGTTTCGGATACCTTGCAGCATCCGTGATCACTGGGGGACCGGATCCCGAAGCATCGTGGCGTAGTTAAAATAATCGTGAAACAGTTTAACGGTTTAAAACGCGATGTAGCACGTGTACGCAATGTAATACAAAGCATCCGAAACGTTGGCTTTCAACTAATATACATCGCGTTTTAAAACATGTAAGTGTTTTTTTTTAATGTTTACTACTCGCGAAAACGACAGACAGTATTTAATTGTAAATAAATGTAAGTAATTCGTTTTGCATTTTAAACCGTTTAAAATGTTTTATTTGAAAGTGTACTACTAGTAGTAAACTATAATCAGTTCTAATAAGCAACAAGCACTTCCTTTGCTTTAAACATTTTGAGCAAGTTGTTCGGATTTGAATCCCGGGGAAATAAAATATATTACATACGTGCATTCTGCATAATCCAGGATTCATCAGGATTTCGTGACTTGCAGTCGAGTCACCAAGTCGCAATAATTAATAATAAATTTATCAGAAATAACCTAGTTGATAGATTTTATATATTACTTTAAAGGTAGAAGTTACGTAGCATGTCTCAGGGAGCTAAAAACGGGCCACACCTATTCATTACAGACGGTTTTAGATTACCTCCATTGCACTGAGTCAGCACTTTTTAATCTAGATAAACATAATTGCATTTAGATCTTTATTTGGCTTCGAAATTGTCTCCACTTTAGATTTATAAATCGTTTCTGTGAGATATTTTTTAAATTGTTCGTATATTGTATTTATTTTGTTCACTTTAAATTTTTTGGACAATAACGTTTTTAACAGAGCGAATCGAAGAATTTTAGTTTAGTTTAATAATTAATTATGTTTATTTTATTTAATCAAACTAGTTTATAGCAAAATTAAAATTTATTCTAGTTATTCAAATTCTATGACTCGGGCGAGTAGCAAACTCATGACCACTTGAGCCATAAAAACGGTTCATGTGACTGTAAATGAATCTTTAAATAATGTCGCGAACATTTTTTGATATTCAAAGAGGATTTTTTAGACACTTTCTGGGTATATTGAGCCGTTTTCGCCGCGCACGCAACGGAAACCCTCAAAGATAAATCATTATCGTTGTTTTCACATATTCCCCTGTTTTATAGCCTAAAGCCTTCCTAAATAGATGGTCCAACTAATAAAAAATATTTAAATAAAACACTTTAACACGCGTTTAAAACGCGATATATTAGTTAAACTTATTTGAAAATTATTTTTATGTCTCCCCATGACCACGGCTGCTGCAAAGCATCCGAAACGTCGGGCCGAAGTTAATCGTTAGTTTTATCGCGTTTTAAACCGTTAAAGTATTTTATTTAAATGTGTACTACTTGCGTAAACTATAGACAGAATTTAATAAGAAATATTTTCAATTCGAATCAACCGTTCCCGAGATTTGCACGTTCAAACAAACTCGTCAGATAAATATTAGTATAGATATTTAATAAAAAATAACACTCGTATCTAACTGCAATAGAAATAACTAACGTAACACTCAGTTGCGTCATTACAAATTCAATTGAATGTAAATGCGACGCAAACTTTTGTCACAAACATTGAATAATAATGCCCTTAACCGTTCAAACATTATATCAATTAAGCGTTATTAACACGAAATCGAATGAACGCAATTATATTTGGGCCGATTTAAAATTATTTGTAGCAAATACAACATGTTTAACGGCGACTGTAAAATTTCAATTGCCAGCAATCTGGCTGAATTGTTCGAGCGCGACTGTTTCCGGAGTCATCTGTAAAAATATGCCGATGACTTTGACAATGTGACGCGGCGAATTGCTCGCATGGATTCGGCCATTGTTAATGCACTTAACGGCTGGTGGGATTCCATAGTTGAATTTTATATGGCACCACTATAAATTCTAGAAGAATTATAGTTCTCATCTAATAAACAAAAAGTTTCTAATTAATTTATATTTTTGCTTAAATAAAGAACAACTTCGTTGGTGTAATGGTAGTAATGTAGGCCTAAGAATCAACGGGTCGTGGCTTCGATCATCAAACCCCACATCATCATTCAAATGAATTTATAATATTTCTGAAACACGCACAACGTCTAGAAATTTGGATTTAAGCAGCAGTTATACGTACGAAGCAAAATAACCTTACAGTGAGTTGGATATCGCCGTGGGCCAATAATATTTATCATTCCAACATTTGATAGATTGGTGGCTAAATTTGACCAGGGCTATTTTGGAGAATAGGGCTTTATATCCTGTAAGAGGTCCAAGTCCTACAGTCCCGGGGGGGGGGGGGGGGGGGGGGGGGGGGGGGGGGGGGGGGGGGGGGGGGGGGGGGGGGGGGGGGGGGGGGGCCCCCCCCCCCCCCCCCGGCGGGGGGGGGGGGGGGGGGGGGGGGGGGGGGGGGGGGGGGGGGGGGGGGGGGGGGGGGGGGGGGGGGGGGGGGGGGGGGGGGGGGGGCGGCCCCCCCCCGGGGGGGGGGGGGGGGGGGGGGGGGGGGGGGGGGGGGGGGGGGGGGGGGGGGGGGGGGGGGGGGGGGGGGGGGGGGGGGGGGGGGGGGGGGGGGGGGGGGGGGGGGCCCCCCCCGCGGGGGGGGGGGGGGGGGGGGGGGGGGGGGGGGGGGGGGGGGGGGGGGGGGGGGGGGGGGGGGGGGGGGGGGGGGGGGGGGGGGGGGGGGGGGGGGGGGGGGGGGGGGGGGGGGGGCCCCCCCCCCCCCCCCCCCCCCCCCCCCCCCCCCCCCCCGGCGGGGGGGCCCCCGGAAGGGGGGGGGGGGGGGGGGGGGGGGGGGGGGGGGGGGGGGGGGGGGGGGGGGGGGGGGGGGGGGGGGGGGGGGGGGGGGGGGGGGGAAAGGGGGGGGGGGTTTTTTGGGGGGGGGGGGAATGGGGGGCGCCGCTTTGGGCCATCCCCAGCCACAGAAGCACTATCAAAGGGAAAAAATTATAAATGGTAATAAGCATAATATAATATGTATTATTTATTCATGTAAACTTCTTTCTATTCTTAAATTAAAAAAAGAAACCTTATTTGCTGTATACTTTTACGATGTACCTTTGCTTTTTGTTTATTATTTCTTACACCCACCCACTTAATTAGCCTTTTTTTATTTCTTTTCTCCTTTACTTCAGGTTGACTGGAAGAGATCGTTGCTTAGCGATAAAGCCGCCGTTTATTTATAAGTTAGAACATTGGTTTTTATTTTATTTTTTTTGGTGGTATGTATTATAAATAATATGTAGTAAATAAAAGTACACAACAGAACATTTACAGCGAAACATTTGATATGACCTATATTAAGCTTTCAGTGAATCCATTCAAAAATGCCCAACCAAGAATAAGTTTACAAGCTCAGAGATCGGCGGCGCGGAAAAAAATTCGGTGCCCCTAACAATTTTGCATATAAAGTCGGAGCATTTTCAAGCCGTCTCTTTAAACGAAATTTTTATTTGAAGCTAACGCTCTTCGGACAAAGGAGGGCAAAAATGGCCCGCGAACACTTTGAATTATTAATGTTACTGTGGAGATTCTCGGGAAGCATTTCTTCCATTATTTTCATAATCATCTGACATAAATGAACACTGAGGTAATAATCATTTCTTTAAGTTACCTCTTTACGGTTTGCGTTTTTTAATGATAGTGTTTCTTTTGTTTTCTTTTCATATTCTCTCTGCGAGAATGACGTCCAGATATTCTTGGACAGGAAAATTTCCAATGGTTTATTTAAAACGCGATGTACATTAGTTACAATAATTTTCAAATAAGTTTAACTAATATATATCGCGAAGTGTTTTGTTTAAATATGTCCTACTCGCGTAAACTACAGTTAATATCCAATAGTTTTTATTTAAGAGTAGATTAACATGAATTATCGTGATACATTGTATGTATAATATCATTGATTTTTATTTAGAGTTGGGTATGTATTTTAAAGCTCCTAAATGTATATTTTTATAATAAAGGAGGATTAAATAAGTATAAAGTTTATTTGATGGAAGTGAAAATACCCCCTACTATATAATATTCCTACAAGATACAAATTTTTTGACCGAAATTGAGACGTGATTAAATTTACGATTTTTTCATCTGTGAATGGTGGTTCGTGATTTAAATATTCCTACTAATCGTTTTTCCGAATCTCCAGACAATCCAGCATGTTTCAGAATAATTATAAATAGATAAGAAACATATTGAATGGTGGGGAGAAAACCGATGATTATTATTAACATCTGTTATATATTATATATATATATATATATATATATATAAATGTGTTTATAGTTTACGAAGTAGTACATATTTATAGAGTAGAGGAGAAAATTATTTTTAATGGGGATTTGATTAGGAGATGGTAAGGGAAAATAAATGCCCAAGTAAAAATATAAATAATTTTAGCTATTAAACCATTGGTGTTTTATTTAAATCTATCGATTAGACTAATAAGTCAACAGTTATGTAGCTCGGGTATCTTACTTTCTATAAAGTGAATCCCATGCTTGTCTCTATTTAGATGAAGACTATCATAAAAAAAATCCTTTTAGCACTAAGTGCGGCTACACTTTTCATATTCACTTAAGCATTAGCCCATTTTGACAGAACTAATTATTCGCTCTCAACGCCGCCTAGCCGCCAGCGTCCTATTTCTAACGCTAAATTATTCATAACGCCTAAGGCACTAAGTACAGGCCGAGCTACAATTTCACCAACATAATGTATTTTGTTATTAGTATCATTAATGTTACGTGAAAATTGTTCTGATTTCTTGAGGACCGTTTTAGTGATTGTGTAAACATGATTGGGGCATATAAATTCTAAATTAGAAGCCAAAATAACCGAACTTAATAGAGACCTCGATTTTAATTTATTTATTAAGACAAGTTTGCTATTGTTAATTACAATATTGCATACTATATGTTGAAGATACTTGTAATAGAAATAACATTTTAATCTAACAAAATATGGTTTCGACAATAACAAAGATTACGTCATCCGAATAAAAAATAAATAATATACAGGAAAAGGAAAATAAAGTATGAAAACCTACTTAATAGTTTAGAGACGAGAGAAATAATATACTGTAGACTAATTATAAGAAATTAAACGGTTTAATTCTTAAACCATTTGTACTAAACGGGGAGTATAATGGAGGAACATTTAAAAAAATACATATTACTGGAAAGTAGTAAATCATTAAATAAAACAAACTGTTTAAAACAGGATTTTTATTAAATATATAGCAAGACCGTTTAAATTTCAGACGCTTTATAGCAGCTGTCATGGGTAGGATAACTGCACTATTGCTTATTATATACATATAGTAAACAGGTAGAAGTATTTGATTTGATGCTAAGACTGGTAAATACGAAGCGGTTCTAAAACTATCATTTACGATAACTTAAGTCAATATTTAAGTATAAGATTTAAGAAGAAATTATGTTTCCCCTAAAATTTAAACCAGACTTCAGCCATCAAAGTTATTTAAATAAAACACTAACAACTCAACTAATTTGAAAAATCATTTTCCAATAAGTTTAACCAATATATCGAGTTTTAAACCGTTAAAGTTAGTGTCTTATTCAAATGTGTACTACTCGCGTAAACTATAGACAGTATTTCATCAAAGTTATGTCAAAATATATGATTAAAGAATGGCACTAAAACTGCACCTGTTCAGAACAATTACACGGTTTAATAATGAATGAATGAGAATAAGGAAGGTGAGCAAAGTTACAAAAGAATGTCTTAGTAACTGAAAAAATAAATAATTTTCTTTTCAGCATCCGCTGCGAACGTTCCTTTGAAATATTCAAATAGCTTTTGATTAAATGTCCGAAGTCCATTAACATCAGAAACTGTACGTTTGGATTAATGTTGTATAAATAATAATCATCATCGTTTGTCTTAACACAATTTATATGCAAATATAGAAATAGTGAAATAATTAACAGAATGTATTTACGAAGATCAGTTTTATTTACTATATGCATATTTTAAACAAATCTAATCCTAATATTACTAGATAAAGTTACTGAAGGGATTTATGTCTACATTCGGTCATCAAAAATTAGATATCCGACGTAGAAACCCAATTTTTCAACGATAGAAAAGCACAGACATGTATAGACTTGATAGACGATTAAATACCCAAGCCATATACTCAACCACTCGATCTATGTGTTATATTTGGAAATCCGCAGACTAAAACCAAAACACGATTAAAGTTTTCGGACGGAATTTTGATATTCCTGCCAGTTATAGCAACAGCACGGAACGCTGTAGGATGCCAATTCAAGTCCTGCCCTGACTATTAGTCATAAAATTATTATTTATTAGAAACATATTAGTCCTATCAAACCCACGACCCGTTTATTAGCAAGTCAGTCATCATTAGACCAATGAACTCGTCAATTTTACTAGTCGTAAAAAGAAGTGACTTCTTCAACCTCCTAAACTTCCACCTCCACATCGCCTAACGTGAACAAACGTCCAGGCTCCCAGTCAGTGGCTTTCAGACATACTCCTGAGACAATAAATTTGTTTGTACTTCCGTTTGTCGCTCGGTAACTTCGCCATTGTACGTTTTAACTGAAAGGGCGCCGGCCAACAAGTTAACGGTAGCTTTTAGAGTTAATTTGTGGGCAAAGTTGTACGTTTAAATGAAACGCTTTTAACGGTTTTAATCGCGATGTATATTAGTTATATTGTTTTAATAAGTATTTGATAAGGTTAACCAATCATTTTCACGTTTTAAACCGTTAAAAGTATTTATAGATATACTACTTGCGTTGACTACAGACAATACTTAGATACTTAGGAGGTTTATAAACAGTGAAATAACAGTGTAATAGCTCATATTGGCGTTACAACGCCCTTTTTGGACGTCATCTTAATGTCGCTGTCGCTGAGCATCTTGTTTCCAAATCACTTTTAACAAAAATTGGATCGCTGTCGATCTGTTGTTTACGCAAGTAATACACATTTAAATAAAACACTTTAACGGTTTAAAACGAAATATTTTAAGTTAAACTTATTTGACATGTCTCCCCATGACCACGGTTATTTCAAAGCACCCGAAACGTCGGGCCGTAGTGAAAACAATATGTAAATACATTTCGTCTTTTAATGCGTTAAAAGTACTGTCTGTAGTTTACGCGAGTAGTACACATTTAAATAAAACACTTAAATAGTTTAAAAGCGTTAAAGTGGATTATTTAAATCCGTTAAAAGTGTTTTATTTAAATGTTTACTAAACAGTAAACCCCACGTTTACTTAATGGAAGTTGAAAAAATAAACCGCCCTAATAAATTATGATAATTCAACTAGATGTGGGATTTTGGCTTTGGATATTCGGAAACCCACAAACTGAAATCAGGACGCGATTAAAATCTTGACTTTTTTATCTATGGACGGTGGTTTGTAACAGTTGAGTTTTATTAAAAAAAAATTAAGTTGTCCTCTCTTTATCGACCTTATTATTCCCTTTATATGTTACGTAATTCATAAATGACCTCTAAATAAAATTGAATGGCAGTTAATAACCTTTTCCAACATACTCATGTAAAACCCGAAAATATTTCTTGTACAAAGATTTCAGTAACGGTTAATGGACTAAGCTTTTTAACGATCGCGGCTAATGTTGATGTAAATGGTTTCTCTGTTAAATGAAATCATAATATGCGCTCTAAAAGCATTTTTAAACTATGTAATGGATATTTATAACTATAGCGGATCTAGGTTACCCGGATAATTGCCTAAATGATATAATTCCTAGCTTAAAAGCACACAAGAGTACAAAAGTCTATTTCTACTAGAATTAATATTCACATTAGTCTATCTGTGACCACGGTTGCACAGCATCCAACGTCGGGCCTTAGTGAAAATTATAAACCGTTAAAAGTGTGTTATTTAAGTGTATACTCAATGCTCAATTGGGTAGAGCAACAGCACTAAACGCTATGGATGCCGATTCAAATCCTACCCGTGTCGTAAAAAACTGTGTGAAACAGACATAAAAATGGGTTTCCACCCCATGCCCCACGTAGGGAAATTAGTTTTTCTTTTTGTAAGTTATTTTAAATAAATCTATGGTATTTTTTATGATAAAGAAGGACAGACGAGCATGATAAAAATGCAAAAAGTGATAGTTCTGGATAGCAAGGGTTACCTCAAACCGCGTGCTCGTGTTTTCGTTTTTTCCTACATAATACGAGTAAATCACGGGAAAAAAAGTTTGCCGTATCCGGAAAACTAAAGAGCTAAACAAACGCCCAAATTTCACTGGTAGTGTAAGAGTTAGTGCATAATTTTACTTACTTAATTATTTTAACTATTTAGCTAAAATAAGGCGACAGTGCATCTTGTTTAGATGTTATGTTATATTATACCTTCCTCTTTATCATAAAAAACACTAATAAATTAGAAAGCATTAAAAAAACGAGTATAATATTTTCGTAAAACCCAATTACTAGTATTATTATATGCCTCTGATAACCAGTGCTACAAAGCTTAGCTTAGCTGTAGCAAGAGCCGCTCTAACTTTAGCTTTTAAAAATGTTCTTCGTTTAGTTTTTATAAAAAATAAATCTTTGCTTTGGTGCCTTGATCATGGACAAATCATTTATTTTCTTTCTATTTATATTTGTATTAAAATACACAATATCTAATCTAGATTACACTAACAAACACACACACAAGAAAAGAAAATTAAAATATTTACTTATATTCAATGAATAAAAAAATAATCCATTTTTTTATAGGATCTTATAGTCAGTCGTTTAAAGATGCTGTTGTATTTCTTTACAATGAAATATAATAATTTTGTTTTTAATAATGTTTTAAGTAATATGTAAATTCAATACTTTTAACGGTTTAATACGCAATTTTTTTATTAATATCTTTATAAATACAAAGCGATATTTCAGATGCTTTGCAGCAGACATCACCAGAAACGTTCGTCGTAGTAAGTTAATTACTATATTTATAAATTATATATGTCGTGTTTTAAATCGGCAAAAATTATTTATTGTTGTAACTTATCTTGTAGAATACAGACAACAAATATTCGTGCTACTGAAAATAGTAATTGGTTAATGAACATAACAGTTAATGAGGTAGCTCTTGGGCTACAAATAGCGTAATACCTAATTCGTGGGCAAAAGAAGCGACCGCGCCTATCCGTTTAAATGGACAAATACGGGTGTGGTTGTATGCAGTCTGTGGTTTAGATAGCACGCTATTAGGGGCTGTGGTAATTGGCTCTTTTTGTATTGCATTCTGTCTAATTAGGCAGGGTTCCGTCCAACAGCTCGATAATCGAAACGACTTGTTTTTTTACGAACGAGGTGACAGACATACGGTTCTTGAGGGTAGTTGAAATATTCCAGCCATATAACACCTTACCGTGGTTTTAGATATTCGGAAATCCACGACTGAAATTGGTGGTGGTGGTTCGTGATCTGGACTGAATTTTAATATTTCTAACTAATATCCACGTAATATCGGTAATTTCCGGGAACACATTGAACGGTTTAAAATGCTATATATATTAGTTAACTTGTTTACAATTTATTTAAACTACGGCCCGACGTCTCGGAGCTTCGGATGCTGTGCTGCGTGGTCACAGGGGACTGAAGATGGAGGGTGTCCTTAATATAAAAATCTACTATAGTTAAATATTATGGAGCTAGGGCGTAGCAGACTTGGATCGCAATTTAGTGTTTTATTAGTGAATTCAAGTTTGTTTCTATTAAAGCTTTTAGTAAAGATCATCCATTTTATTGTTAAGACTTGTCTTAAATTATCATACACTATTGATTGCCCATCTTTAAGTAATATATGCCAACCAACATATAAACTATCTAATTATTTATTTTGTATACAATGTTTATGGGGGATACTCACAAAAAATAAATAACATTTGTTATAAGGTCCTTTAGGAATTAAATTGTCAGTTATGACTGACGTTTTTAATTATTATAATTCACATTAAAGTGTGCATGATCAAAGAAATTAATTTAAGTGACGGTAATGTTTTATTAAACTATGCAACTTGAAATAGGTGCGGCTTTTTTATGACAAAGGGGGGGAAAAGAGGGGTTTTCTTTTAATATTTTTTTCCCGCCCCCATAAGGGCATTTATTTAAGTGACCCAAATTTTTTATTAAACTATGCAACTTGATATTAGTTAAACTTTTTTGAAATGACTAATCGGCCCGATATCCGAGCATTGCAGCAGCCGTGGTCCCGGGGAGACCACGGCTTAAAGGCTCAGCCCGTTAAAAATCATTTTCAAATAAGCTTTAACTAATATATCGCGTTTTAAACGCGTTAAAGTGTTTTATTTAAATGTGTACTACTCGGCGTAAACTATAGCCCATAACATTTAATCAAGATGTGTTGCCGATCTATTGCGGCTTTGTATCACCATTTCATCCAAACAGTACACAGATTATTGAGATGAAGTTTAGCGTGCTATTAGAAAACAAATGATTTTAGACCTAAATGTTGAAAACTCGGTGGAGATCAAACGTACGACTTGTAACGAAATATAGTGTATAATTTTAAACTGATAGTTAAGACCGGCTTCTCTTGGACAAAAGCAGTGACAATAGATATAATATACATTAATAGTACGATACTAATGCAATAGTTATAATAATAATAAGTTAATAAGTATAATAAGCATAAGTATATATAAATAAAACTAAGTAGACCACGTCCCCCCCCCCCTCTGGTAAAACACTATGAACAAAAGTATAAAAAAATGTAAGTTAATTTTAGTGTACTCAATTGTAAATGCTCTACCCTAACTATTGTCGACGATCTCGATATACGTCAAAATAAGTTTTCATTAAAATAATGAAAACAAACGACGTTTAAATGTAAATAGAAAAATGTTTCATTTTTAATTAATTAAAACCCTTGGGAGGGAGCTGTATCGCGACAGAACTCGCAAAAATATTTTTAGCATTTTCGCTTCTTTTCTGCGACTCAAAGTTTCAAATGAAAATCTTTTTACGTTAAATCACTCGGCTAATATCTCCAAAATGAAAATGTTGATGAGATATCATCTGCCGCAAGACGGCATTTCTAGAAATGAGTTATGTTGAAAACATTATCAAAGTCAAAGCTAACCTTTGTACTTATATTTTGATTAAATAAATTGTATTTAATTATAAAAAAATACTAAGTTAAGTATATTTTCTATTAAAGTAAAATGAATTTAAATTAATTTGTGTAAGAATATTAAGAATTTAAAATGTTTCTAGTAGATTGGAAGGCGCGTTTTATTATTAGCATATTGGGTATATATACATTATTTAAGTAAATGAGTCATAATATAAATAAAAGTGCTTCTGCAGAAAAAAAATACTGTTTAAAGCACGTATAGTAAGATCAGGATCGCAATTAACTCATGGATTTTTTATGTCCTCTATATTTAAGCATGAGGTTGGTTCACTTCATATAAGTTCAACCTATTTTGACCCTAGACTGTTCTCCATCTGTGGGAGGTGGTTCGCGACCTTAACGAAAATCCCTCCCACTTCAATGTCCATTTTTCTCAAAATCGAATCGCCATTAATTACTAGCTTAACGATCCCTTAAAAAAACCGTATTCTTTCGCACAATCGTAAACATCACTCCTGCTTTCCGCACCATTTGGTTTCAAACGTCACAATGTTCAATGCAAACGCTGTTAGTTAGTCATAAATATGCGAATTCGAACGTAGATACCTGTACAATACGCCTTATCCCGATAACGTTATAACCAATAGCATTGTTCCAAAATATTGCACTTTATCCCGTTGATGGAGAGTTGAGAATTGCAAATTAAATTTCGTCGCTTACGTTATTATGGATTGTTTTAAGGCTAATGTAGTTTACATATCGGCCATGATACGGTAAAATAAAGTACCACAATTGTGCGTAATGAGTTACGTGCGCTGTTTTAAAGGTTTTAAGCAGATTAAACTTTTATCGTTCCCGGATCAGTTGGTGTTGTATTAAAGCTTGCGCAAAGTATTTTATAGGGTTCATATATAATATTATTATAAACATTAATTTAATAAAATACTGTCTATAGTTTACGCGAGTAGTACACATTTAAATAAAACACTTTAACGGTTTAAGACGCGATGTTTATTACTTCCTAATGTTTACCGCTATAGTCACTGTTATATAGTATCGAATGGTTGTATGTGCGCTGTCTTACAGACGAACGGTAGGGTTTTGCTGAAAATCAGTGTTGTAGCGTGTATGTTGTAATAACCGTGCTCCAACTTATGCTGACGTGTAAGGACCCTTCCTTTGGCATCATTTTTAACAGAATTTAATTTAATCTTGTCGTAGTACTATTATTTTTTTTTTTATTATTTTTTTATTGTAATTACATTTATTTTTACTTTGTCTAATGATTGTACAAAATGAATGCTAAATAAAGCTAATATGCTAAGATTTATTTTAGTTAAACTTAACCCCGTGACCACGGCTGCTGCAAAGCATCCGAAACGTCGGGCCGAAGTTAGAAACCTTTTTTAATAAGATTTACTAATATATCACGTTTTAAACCGATATAGTGTTTTATTTAAATTAATTTAATAGTTTACAAGGGCGTCGATATTTACGTTTTGTATCTAAAATATACAGCAAGCAGGCGGAAACAGGATCGAAGGTTGCATTATCATTTGTTTTAATGTATACTAATATATAAAGCTGAAGAGTTTGTTTGAACGGGCTAATCTCAGGAACGAATGGATCGATTGAGCAAAACCCGACATTTTACTGTCGTAGACTTTTTTGCAGTTTATTTAAAGAATAAAAATTCTTTTATATATATTTTTTGGCTTATCTTGAACCGATTTCGCAGCACACGCAGCGGAAACTCTAAAAAAAATTAATAAAGTTTCCCCTTATCCACATTTCCTTTGTAATTTTAATCTCAATTCGAACTAGTCGTTCCTGAGATTGGCATTCAACTAAACACACTTCTCAGCTTTGTAATATAAGTGACGTTCAAAATAGATAAGTGTTATGGAAATAATGACTTGATTGTTGAAGTTAACATTCCATTTTATCGTGGCTGATATTTGAAATCACATTTAAATTATTTAGTAGGTCGAGACCTGCACATTCTTATTCAAAGGATAATGGAGCGACCGTGTGCAACTTCTCTATTTGGAGTCTTGAAGTCCCGCTTGACCCAAACTTAGAGAGTTTGAAAGTACGTCCGACTATTGATGCTTGTGAATTTTATGGATGGACAAAGAAGTATCTCAGGGGCGTACAAAAAGGCGGAAGCTCACCGTGTTTTATTTATGTTTAAAAAAACAAGAACTGAACAATGATGTTTTTATTGGCAATTAGTAACAAAGGTTTACTTATTTGTTAAAAACTGTGATGTAATGGTAGCAATGTATGTCTAATACTCAATGGGTCATAAGTTGGATACCACCGGATTACCACAACATTTTTGTAATCGATTTATAATTTTTATGAAACTGTGTGTGACTACGTCTGAATCTGAATATTAGATGAGTGGTAGAAATATCGAACTTCCGTCCGAGCAACGAACCACCCTCCACAGATTAAAAAGGTTCGTGTTTTGGTTTTTAGTCAGTGGATTTCCGAATATCTAAAACCAAAAATGGTCGAGATCGCATCTTGATTAGATGTTATATGGCCGGGGTATATTATATACTATCTAGTGAAACGTGCTTGACTGTCCGCTTCCTAAAAAAGCTTTTACAGGCGGAATAAAACTTCTCTGTGTGAATCATAGCGCTCTGCAAAGTGGACTACATTAAAACTTGCTTTGCCTTCGGCGACGATAATAAAATTTACAATTCCTAACAAAGTCATATTTGTCCACTTGCTGATTGCGTGAAAGGTCAAACTTTCACGAGCTTTCCTTGTAAAATAAGCTTTCTTTCCAAGTGTCCCTGTATTCAGCAAGTTGCAGGTCGTTTGGAAAACTTCGATAGCTTTCCGTCTCGGGAGAGCTTTTGCAACCTGCCACGTACCGCGTACATTGACTATCAGATACATTATTAGAATTGTATAGAACTTGGAGATTTAGCCCGTATATTTATTTACATACTTATGTAACATTACGAAAATAAACGTTTTTTTCATAAAACTTGAAGTACGCATATTCCTAAATAAAAAAACAAATAACTTACAGTTTTAATATTATAATCGTACCTTACCATCTACATGGGGCAAATATATCTTTTAGTCCATACATATATTGATAAGAACAAAACTTTAGCAGCGAAGTCTTTAAATAAAACACTTTCAACGGATTAAAATACGAAATTCATTAGTTCCGTTTTCGTCATACATTTCGCGTTGAAACCGTTAAAGCGTTTTATTTAAATGTGTACTATACTAGTGAGATGATGTTACTACAAATTTTCTCATAGAAAAGGTGAAAAAACCTATTTATTTTAAATTTTCCTTAACTTTTTCTTTATGATTAACTAAACTTTCATGCACATTTGTCCTTAGCATAATATAGCTATTAGATAAGATTTTCAGATTGTCAATTATTGTCGTTAAAAAAATACAAGCAATACTTTTAAGACAGACACCATCTTAAGCTGTCTAAAAGATGGCCGCCGAATCCTTTAAATACGGGATGCTTAAGCTAATCAAATTTTAAGCTGTAACAAGAAAATCGGCATAGCATAGCGATATCAATAATCAATTGCTTCATTCTTGGCACTTGTTCAACTCTATTACGATATAAGCGTAAATTCAAATGTATTCGAGATCATTTCGTATTTGCGCAAATCAAATTCCGTGTGTTCCTTTGGCCAAGCTAAATAGCATGATTTATAGAGATTAATTATTATGCCATAATATATTTACTACTAGCTGTGCCCGCGACTTCGTCCGCGTGGAATACTTATTTTGGGCATCATATTACTTGTTTTTTTCAAACAACGTCCTCAGCTGCACTCATATTTTTCACATGTTATTGCACATGATGGCACTATATAATTTAAAAACCAAAAAACTAAAAAATAAATCTGTTTAAGCGAGTGCTGCATGCATTCATAAGTTGAAAAAATTCGACGATGAGGTGTAGGACTCGGTAGCTCAATTGGTAGAGCAACAGCACGGAAAGCTGACGATGCCGGTTGAACTCCTGCTCGAGTCGAATTTCAATTTATTTTAGATTTTTAAACATTTCCCTCTGTTTTTGCTGCTATTAGTCGCAGCCTGATATTTTCATAATAACTCATAAAGCTAACAAAAAAAAAAAAAAATCTCTTCAGATTTATATTATTGTGTACAAGTAAAATATTAATATAGTTAAAAATTGAAATATTCAAACGCCTAGATATTCATAAAAATCGATAATGAGCTACCGAATCCTACAAGTCATCGCCGAAGTTTTTCAACCTATTGCAAATTGCAGGTGCACGGAAGGGTAAGGACCGGCCCGGTTCCGTGCACCGTTAAGTCCTGCCCGATGCGTAAAATCTCTTTTAATTTATTACAGGTTTTTAATTGTACTTTAATATTGTTTACATGTTATTTGCATTATGACATTTTATAAATTTAAAATCGATTGGTAAAAGTTCCGAATTTTAATAGTTTTCCAATGAAATAGATTTGTAAATATAGTCTCTCCTACCTAAATTCAAAGCCTCATACCTAACGAAATACAAGACGTCGCACCATGGAACCATATATGAGAAATTTATCTTCCAAACGGAGTGTACCGGATTACTCAACAGAAAAGTAGGTGATGTTCTAAATATGTACACTGTGTGTTTACTTTATTACTAAACCGTATTTTATATCGCTGTTTTGTTTATTAATTCGCCAGGAGTTCTGCTCTTCATAAGATAACACCCCAACACGTGCAGGTATTTTTTAATCTATTTTTATTTCGATAGACTTCTACTACAGTAGGTTTAATTTGCATATTGGTGCAATGTTTGTAGTTTAATCTTTTTTTAAAATAACTTTTCTAATATATTTCATGTTTTAAACCGGTAAAACTGTTTTAGTTAAATGTTAAAAGTATTTTATATAAAACTATTTTAATTACACCCTGACGTTTTGGTGTTTCGTAAGTAATTTAAACTACTAAATCCTATTTGTTTTTTTAAATGTTTATTTCTTGTTTTAAACTGTTAATTTTGTTTAATATATTTATTTATGTCTCGCGTAAGGTATAAACAAACAAAATTCACGAATGTGGCAGCACTTGGTAACTAACCTAACTAAAAACGCCGATCGCTTATTTGTGTATAGTTTTACGACTGTATTAGTCGGCCCGGAATAACACCACTTTTATTGCTCAACGCATAAAGATGATGGTATTCGCCCCAAATTTATTCACGACTTCGACATTTCTGGTAAATTGAAAAGGCCTAATCGAATTGGTTGAATTACTGTGATGGTGCTGTTGTATTTTCACGACTACACGTATGGCTCAAATGTAGAAATGTTGTTTTGAAGTTAAGGTAATCATAAAAAAAAATGTAGATGACAGAAAACTGAATGCGTTTAGTCATGGAATGAATATCCCTTGGTGATTCACTTCACGTGTAATCAAAAGCTTTCTCAATTACTACGACCGAACACCTCCAAGACTCAAGTAGCATATTTAAAAGATCCTGGAAGAGGACAGAAGTCTGAAGAACTATATGCTTTCATTGTTAACTAATAAAACTGTTTCATTCGTTAAAATTATAATAACCCCTTAGTTCACGAAATACAGCTACATGAAAAACCCGTGAAGTTCGCGTTTCGATTTTAATCTGTGCTTTCCGAATATCCGAATATAGGCCGACAGAGCATCTTGTTTAGGTGCTATATTTCGCCTACCATCGAATAAACCCTATGCTTATCTGTCTGATAACTTTATCCAGCTGTGGGCACTGAAGGGCTGAACCAATGCTGAAAACTATTTAGTCAAGGAATTATACATTTATTTCATAAAAATATACCTCACAACCCTACTAATTTGCATTTATGTGTTTCAAAGTGGATTAATTATGAGAATGGCTCGTTAAAAGTCTTTGCTGCAATACAAGGGCGTGTCGGCCATAAATTAAAGCCGTCTACGCGGCCTACCGACTTCCATTTCCTGGGTTCGAGCAAAATACTCTAACACCCTCCGCTAGAAGTTAACATACAATTTAGACAAGATATGTCCTAGTCTTTAAGCGTGTATAAAGTGTCCCGCTACACATGCGACAGACAAATTCAATTAGCAAGTTGATCAGTCTTTTGTGTCGTGCACGAGTGCAACTTGCTATGTTTGCCTGGGATTCGAACTTGGGGCCTCTTTAGCAGTAAACGTGTATTATAATGAGACGATTAATAAGTCTTTTTTTAATGGTAGAGGAGGACAGACAGGTCAGATTTAAAGTTCAAGATACGCTGTCGTCCTATTTCGGCTTTGGATGATCGGAAATCCACAGACTGAAACCGAAACGTGATTATTTGGCTTTTTCGTCTGTGGACGGTGGTTAGTGACTCGGACTGAATTTCGATATTTCTACCTGCAATTCGAATTTCCAGATTTCCAGACGTATTCCAACATATTTTAAAAACCGAAAATAAATTGAATAAAGTGCTTTCTTGTGCAATATATAAATGTAAAAAATAATAAAGTTTTCAGAATTTCAACATGTTTCAGAAAAATTATAAATCGAATCCGTTGGTTTTTAGACGTACATTGCTACAGTGTTCGATTTCTTAATTCTTTCAATATCGCGCTTGGGATGCTAAATACATCATCAACTGTGACTTGAATTATTTTATTTGCAAAATTTTAAAGTAACTACTTTGTAATTAGTAAGACGTACGCCCAACTTTTCACTTAGTGTGGAGTCGAAGGACTGAAACAATATTCGTCAGTCATAAAAATAAAAACATATAATTAGGTAGTTTGTTGTTAGCACCTACAAAGCCTACAAAATCCTTTTAACATAAAATTTGCGTAATCAATATCTTTTGTAAAACAATCATAAAACTTTCTTTAATCTATATTAAAATATATAGCTTAAGAGTTTGTTTGTTTGTTAACGCGAAAATCGCATACTGGTTCGAAAAAATCTTTTTGGTTTGGCTATAAAATATTGCGCTGCGAGTAATAGAAACGAAGAAACAGACGGGAATGTGAAAAAAACAGGAGAACTTATTAATCTCTGTGGGTTTCGATATGTACGCTGCGAAAACAGTTCAAGATATACCCAAAAATATGTACGAAGGAATGATTCCTCTTTAAATAATCAAAAAGTTCTTTTAATATTAACTTGCAAGAACGGCTCGCGTCTAAGATCGTGGACAAAAGCTTAAATTCATAAAGATAAAAAAAGGGTTGGAACAACGAATTTGGATGCCAAGAATTACTATTTCACGCGGACAAAGTCACCGACACAGAGAGTTCGTATTATATTTGTAATAATGATTATATTGTTTTTCGATTTTAAATACTTGAATAATATGCGATTTTATGTCTGTTTTTTTTTTATGTTTATTACTGGGATATTTTTCCTAGGTTCCCACCATTTTGCCACCTAAGTGCGTGCAGTCTTTAATTATATATATATACATATATGTCAAAGTACTTGAATTATATTACTAGGATGCTACGTTGAATATAAGAGATGTACATATATGATTTAAGCCTTCCCCAAATTATAGTCTGTCCAGTGCCTGGCGATCCTTTGTGGAAGCTACACAATAAAATTTTATCCCGGAAACCTATTCGCAGTTACCTTTTATTATAATGTTGCAGATGCTATCCGCACTTTTCAACCCGTCCCATTGTCGTCCCGCATAAAACGGTCCGACCTTTTTCTGATTTTGATTTCGAATGAGAATATTAGTACGGTTGGTACTTCAGAGCCAATTCCTTGGCTTTGCTTATCACCTACAATTATCAGAATTTATGACACAATATCCGGTTACTTGATTTTAAATTTGCACGAATGAAAGTATATCTTTTTCTCTAACATGTTTGGAAATAGTTGTATAAAAATTCAAGTCTGTCGTCATGGCCAAATAAATTACTATGTAAAATCATTGTTTGTAATTTTAAAAGAGAACAACCTATCAAAGGATAAATTAAAATTTCGAACTGTTTAGTAAAAAAAAATCTTTGGCCCGTAAAAAACCCATGGTGAGAACCATTATTGTTTTTAAACTTCTGAATTGTATTACTTAGTGTGCCTCGAGTTCGCCTCGGCCCACATTCAGACGTTCGTACATCAATGCCTTTCATGTCGGCCGCAGATGTAATATTAATTGTAATACACGAAACTTCTTTTGAACATTACTTAGCTTTAAAACACTGTTCAACTATTTTCTAGTAAGTAGATGTCATAGGTATAGTTAAGTTATCTATGTAATGTTCGCGAATCGTATACACAAAATATTGTTGCATCGCGATGTATTAAAAAAAAATATATTAATTTTTTCAACTTTTACAACTTGTATATAACGCAAATATATATGTGCGTTATATAGAAGTTGTAAAAGTTAAGAAAATTACAAAAATTATGTTCGTTTCACAAAAAAATGTTATTTGAAGTAGGTACTTTTACAATCTCAAAGAAAATAGGGTTCATAAAATTTGAAGATAATAAAAAAAAAATATTCTGAAGATCTTTTTTAATAAAATAAAAGTTAACAAGGCGAGGGTAGATGTATCAATCAGTTACAAAGGCCGACGCCTCGGGCGATATACGCTGTAGATAGCAGACCACACCCGCTCACCGCGTTTCACGTAAGTCATGAGCGGCGAGAGATTTATTATTAAGAGATAATTTTGCAAACGTTGACCAAATTTCCTTTGAACGCCGCAGATCGTTAACACACACCATAAAAAAATAAATATGATGTAAATTAGTATGTATACATTATTGGTATAAATACTTTTTATTATTGTCAAGATGAAATTATGTTTGTAAGAGCGACATGCAACGGCTCAGTACATAAGTTGCCACAGGTTTGAGTCCAACGTATAGGTACATTATAATAGTTTATTTACATGATATAATAAGATTTAATTTCAATGCTCACCGATTATTTTGCGATAAGTGTTTTACCGGAGTACCGCCCAAATTAAATTTATATTTGACAGGCTCTTTGTGTAATGGTACATTACGTATATATAATGTTGGATTTTGTCTGGATATTAAATGGATGGTAGGAATATCGAAATTCCAACTGGGTCACCATCACCATCCACAGATGAAAAAGCCTTCGAGTTCAATAAATTAGTAAAACTATTAAGTAAGATGAATTTTCTCATAGCTTAAAATATTTACATTATAGACTAAATTTTACCGGTGAAAAATCGCAAACGCTCGTCGCTTATCCCACGCTTATATCTATAGCTTGCAGCCTTAATCAATACCTATTCGCCTGTTATTTGCCGACATGACGTTTTTATTAAATAACCTCGACAAACTGGACACGTATACAGCACAATGTTCTGAGAATATGATGGATCAGAAAATGGTAACATGACTTGTGGGTACTAAATATTTATATTTGTTTATTCAGTGCCTTTAGCTTTTAATATCTATTGTTGTATTCATAAAAAATAAAATAATATTCTTTATTATGAAGACAACAATAGCATTGTTATAAAATGTACATATCACCATATACCCCGTAATTTTTTCCCACGGCTGGGACTAAGACCCAAGAAGATAATACATCATTAATCCAATGTGGTAAATAACACTACGTCATCGATTTTTTGATAGGACGAACCGGTTTGCTCAATAAGTTTTACAGCACACTTGGACTTATAGTCGTACTTTTTTTAAGATAGAAAGACCACAAGCTTCGTCTTCATTTAACAGCATCTAAATAAGATGTGCTGTCTTGAAAACTTTAGCTGTGGATATTCGGAAATCCACAGACTGAAAGCGAAACGCGATTGAGCTTCCTGGCTTTTTACCTGTGGACGGTGGTTGGACCCGGACAGAATTTCTATATTCCTACCACCCATTTTCAGATGAAGTACATGTTTAAAAATATATATAAATATAAAAATGAGAAACATGTTAACTCCGGAGGTGATCATAACCGGCCTCGTTGATAGCCATACATTGCTACCAGTGAGCCACGTCCTAACTTAATTTAAGATTTACTTATATTGTAACTATGATTTGGTTTACTTGAAAACATTGAGGTATAGAAATAAAAACAATCTCAAACACGTAAACAACCTTTGAAGAATGTATATTATGTATAATTGTATAGAATGTTTATGTATAAATGTAATGTATAATTAGCATCATAATAAACATCTCATGCCATCATGTTATACCAAGAATGGCAAACGTTTGAAGACAAGATATTAATAAGAAGCTTTGCGGTGTAACATTGGTATGTCTATGTCCCCATTCTTATGTTAATATCTTAGGAATATTATTGCTGTCGTCATAAAGTGGAGTTGAGCGATGCGTATATTGTAATGCGAATTAACATTACAAAGTTTAACATTTTATTAATATAATTTTTTTTTGTTTTGAGGAGAGCAGTAAAGCCCCCCCCCCCCACCCCACATTCACATGGACGGCGATATACCCCTGCCGTATAACATTTAACACGAGATGCGAATTATGTGACTTTTAATATTTAGAATTTAATATTTTGTCCGGCACCAATCCATGGGAATGTAATGCCCTATAACATTAACGTATTTTGGCTTCAGACATTCGATACTGACTGCTACCGAAACGTGAATTGACGGCTTTTCACTCTCGTTTTGTAATCTGGATGAAATTTAGATTTTCTGAACAAACATGTTACCTGCATAATCCTATCATGTTTCTCAAAAACCTTTGAAATGGACATCAAAACTTAGGCCCAATTGAACTTTCCAAATATGTACTCGTAAGAGCTACAGTCAACAAATTGACTTAAAAATATAAATAAAACACGTGTTTTGCAAAGCATCGAATGTCCATAAAAATAATTTTCAAACAACTTTTACTAAAATATATCGAGTCTTAAACCGTTAAAGTGTTTTATTTAAATGTGTACTACTCGCGTAAACTACATACAGTATTTAAAAATATAACTCAAGAAGATCTTCAAGTAAAAGTCAATTTCTAAAAAAAATCTGATTTATCTTTGATATTTCATTAGTTTTATCTTGATGTATTTTTTTTATTTAACTGCACACAATACAACGTTATAAACTTTAAACACTTTTAAAGGTTTAAAACGCGAAACTTATCTTAAATTTTTTTCAACTACGACCTGACACGATGCTTTGCAGCGGCCGTGGTCGTGGGGGGAGAGCCCCATCCACCGTTAAAAGTGTTTTATTTAGTTTTGTACTCGCGTAAACTACAGACAATAATTGAAACGATTGTTCACAAAAGTACAAAACACGTTGACAGGTAAAGGTACAACGGAGTGATGATAGATTACGTTAGGTGTTGCCAGCGATAAAAAATTGGAAAGTTCCCGCGTTCGGTGTAAACACGGCAATCACATTTCTGACATTGTGTGCCTTCCCTATTGAGTGAAAAACAAACCGATCGAGGCTTTCCCATTTTACTGGCTTTTCAGAAAATTGTTAATCTGTAGAGATGTAGTTTACTTTTGGTTCTTCAGAATGATATTAATTTGGAATATTCGAGTAAGCCACGTTTCCACTTTGTGGCATAAGATCAGACACATTTCTGTGCTTGTTTTAATGATTTGGTGATGATAATCTTTACAGACAAGTAGTTGATCTGAATTTAATGCCCTGCCCGATTACAAATGACTCTAACCAAAATCCTCTTTCACTTCAGAATATGTTTGTCATAAATTAGTAGTAATATCTATTTATGATTTTCGTTTAATGAAGTTATTAATTGCAGTCCATTCTAGATTATAAGTTTTATTTGTATTATTAATTTTTTTACCAACAAATAAATAACCCACTTAAATTAAATATCGGATTTTAAATTGAAAAAATATTACTACACTGGCAGGACTAGAACCATTCCTCGAGAGGTGCATGTATCAAATACTTCAACAATTTCGACGTATGTGTATGATACGGTAGCTCTATTGGTTAGAGCAACAGTACGGAACGGCGTGGTATCCGCTTCAAGTCCTGTCCGTGTCGTATTTTTTCAGTGCACATAAATATGAAAGTTTTTTTTAATATTTTTTGCATGGATATAGACAATAATGCGAAATAAGCTGCAAGATAAACTTAGTATAAGACCTCATTTAAATGTCACTTAAAAATTATGGACTTTACATATAAAAGTTAACATTAAGGAAAAAATCTATTATACCAAGTGAAATTACCAATAACGAGACAAAAGCAAAAAGCCACTAATCCAAACACAATCCTTTCAAAGCGCCAAAAATATCCGAAAGAAAAAACGTTAACCCTCGACCGCCGGTGCTGTACAATTATCGACCTTCGTGCTACCGAGAACAGCCATTTCGTTAATGTAAAACTATCTATTTATAGATGCAACAAATGCATGCGTTCGATTCTCCAACGAATGGATTATTTACGAGCGTGCCGGCTTGTTCTGGAAATAGCTAACACCTGAAGAATTACGCCATAGTGGGGTTATGAATTTGTATGGTTAAACGACTTCATTTCAGAGCGATGTACTATTGAGATAAATATTATGTACTGAATTGTGTAACGTGAATATTTTTCAATCCAAAATCGATTTTTAATTTACACACACAGATATACATAGTCACTTTCAGTTTAAAAAAGCGCACAATGATTCTCAACGCTGTAAACCACTGAAATATAAACGTATGTAACACGTGAAAGCTGTAAGTTTACAAAAAGCATCGCAATATAACACTCGTTCAGGTTTTGAGTTCAAAGTGATTTGTCAGTTGGTGGTGACACGCGTCGGCGACAGACGCTCATAGTTCACGCCTAATAGCTAATAGTTGTGAATTTGCGTTCTATTTCAATACGAGTTACATACAATACAACGACATACACACATCAAGTATATGTACATATCACGTGTATATATATTTTGTAATGATAGAAGACAGGGTTCACTTTGACCTATTTTGGCTTTAGATTTTCGGATATTTGGATATGCTGTATCCGATCTATTCCGGCAACCTTCTACATGATATGTCTCCCATAAGAAGGACAGTATAAAAAACAGTCAACAACTATCGTGAGACATTATTTAATTGTGTCAGACGCAGATTAACTCTTTTATTTCATTCATTTTCAATCTTTACTCCGTGAGTACTAGGAGAGGATTGGACACTAAACCAGTAGTTGCTAAGATAATCGCGATCAAACAAACAAAGTTTTTAGATTTTAAACTTAGTATAGATTTGGATATTGTAGGTCGTGTTATATATATGGATTGTCTAACACATCATACACTCCCATTCGGATCAAGTATGAATCCAATTGGACTATCTGTGTCTAAAATCGATTCAATCAATCAGGTCACTATTCGAGAGGTTTGAAACGTCTGTTTGAGTTATTTGTGGAGGTTTGCGCCATCGCTGTACCAGAAACGAGGAACACGATGTTGCTCATTGCTTATAATTTAAAGCTGGAAGATCTAATACGATTGGTAGCCTGTACAATTTACTAAGTAGTACATAACAATCAATGAAAAAGTGACAATACATTTATAACGCTTAAGCGTAAAATAGTATATAATAAGTATTTTTTATTATTTAGGCGAGTAGTAAATATTTTACTAAAACACTTCTTGCGGTTTAAAACCCGAAATATATAAGTTAACTAATTGTTATTTTAATTTAACCACGCTTGACGTTACTTCGATGACTGTTTGTAGCAGTCGAAACGTCAGAGCATAGTTATATTAAATTAACAATAAGTTAACTTATATATTTCGAGTTTTAAACCGTTAAAGTATATAATAAGTAAAATTTTTACTTTACTTCATATTGTTACAGGAAATTAAGTGGTTTCCAATAGGTAATACAATTTTGTAAACGAGAGATATAATGAGGCGAAAACGTTAGAATAAAACTTGACTGTTGACTTTTGACATTTGACATTTGACAATTGACTTGCATACCAAGAGTACGAGGGCGTTAACAGCGTGTTATAATATGTTTAAAACAACATAGCGTATTGACACAAACATAAATTTCACTTTATTATTGCTATCAACTTAACGAGAACGATAAACATAATCCCATACACCACGATAATTGAACAAACATCAATATTTATATTTCATTAATATACACAAGCCGTTTTAAAGATTTTAATTTGAATGGAAAATATTTGAGTATTAATATACCGCAGCGTTGAACAAATTCTTGTGTTCATAATGTGTCAGCGGCATAAAATAAATTCACCATATTTTTAATTAAGAAATAAATAACACAAATGCATATAGTTTTTATAGAAAACATTTTGTGTTATGTGTAGGTTTATATGTGGTACTTTGGACTATCTGTTATGTGTGTATGTTTCTATCGGTATACTTCAAAGATGAGTGGCATTACTGAAAATTAAAATCGGTGTTGTGCTTACGTCTTCTCTACTTAATCTACCTTCAGCAAAATCCGGTCCTTTCACATGCATCTTTCATATAGAAATAAATACTGTCGGTACTGTGTTTACGCGGGTAGTACACATTCAAGTAAAATATTAACAATTTAAAACGCGATATATTTTAGTTAAACTTGTTTGAAAATTATGTTTAACTATACCGAAAAGCAATTTAACTAAAATATATCGCGTTTTAAACCGTTAAAGTGTTGTATTTAAGATAATAGAAATAGTTAAATATGGTGTACTTATAATAAATATGTAGCGCTATTAGAAAATCACACAATTTGATAAAAAAATGTAATATAAACGCGATTATAAGAAAATTTATATATTTTAGTTTGCTTGTCACAAATTAAATATGATAGCAAATTATTACATCTGGTCTGTCTGTGGAATTCTTGGCAGAACCAAAATGTCTTGTAATTTAAACTATTACATACACCGCGCACACGTTTTCATTGATAAGACTCTATTCAATTAATTATAACTAGTTAGACGAAAAGCAATGTCGTCATTTGTTTTTTTTTAACAGAGCTTAAATTAGCACATTTTGACAACCTGTTGTCAAACTTGTAAGTCCAACTTGATGTACTGGTCGAGCAGCGGCCGGCAATAGTTGTATGAAAATCCATCTCTCGTGTTTAGAGGCCAAATAAATAACTATGTAAAAATCATATTTGTCGTGTAATTTAAAAATGGAACGTTGTCTACTCCGCAACATGGCGACCTAAGAGGTAACTTATCAAAGGTTTCATTTAAATTTCTACCTAGCACAAAGTTTAGTGAAAAAAAAACTTGTTTTAATTTCCGCGATTTATTTGAGAAAAGTACTGTACAAGACTTGACTGGAACTCGACATTGATGGACTTCACACGTTTGCCGCTGGAATAGTAGCACTGTTGCTTTTTACCATAAACTACATTACAACAAACAAACCAAAAGCATGAGACAAACACTTTACTATGCCCTGCCAGACCGAAAGTAACATCCATTAGATGATGTCGCGGTTAGCAAAATGCGTTTAAGCATGTAATGATTGTTCGAAGTGTCAAAATATTCATTTCTTTTTTCCAACCGTTTTAATAGTCACTAACACCTATAAAAAAGTGAAATTATGACGATAGTAAAAGCCGTTATTACATTGTATAAAATCTATTATTAGTTTGGCAAACTTCACCAGTGGTAATCTCTATGAAACTAATTTTTATTCTTATTCGATTATTATAATTTAAATTTTTTATACATATTAATTTAAAACACTCTTGCAAATAGGGTAATAGAAGATTTTGAATTTTTTGTTTGTTCGCTCTATATTATATACGGGCATCTAAAGCGTTCCGTGCTAACCTGCAGTAAGATAGGCCATCGTGTCCAACACGTCATCGTTGAATTTTTTCAGCTTATTGATCTATCGGGCATGTCATTAAGATTAATTTATAAAATGTTTTATTTAGAACGATACATTAGGACGTTTAATCTTGTTGTCGATTGAAGCACTCATTCAAAAAGGGTAGTCGTTTTATAGATATTTTGTAAATTCTTGCTACCTTGACCACTTCCTCCTAATAATTTAAAGATGTATTCGAAACGCTCTCTCAATCGTATTGTGCAACGTATGTAGGTTACTTGCCTCATACAGATTACTTTTGTATTCGAATTTTAAATTAAAAAATCATTTATTCATATAACTCTGTACATTTAAACGAAACACAATCATAGATGCCGCTAGCGTAGCAGATTTGACGTTGACATTAGAAACACTCCATCTTCAGTCCCCACGTGACCGCGGCTTTTACAAAGCATCCAAAACGTCCGGCCGTTGTTAAAATAAATTGTAAATAAACTATTATATATTCCGCGTTTAAAATTGTTTTATTTAGATAGCCATTTAGTCTTTTGTGGATATAATTCAAATTTAAATTTAGATTGTTAGCTCTCAAATAATGTAATATATAATTTAATTATATTATTCTGACTAAGTTGTAAAAAATGTCTTAATAATTATTAGTCCGTCCATATTTTTTGTTTTTCGACATTTATTAAAGTTAAATAATACTAGTAGAAAATGATTGCTCTGCTATTTACACGTACACACAAACTATACGGTTCGCTGTACCCCACTTTCCAATACAAATTAATATAGGGTAACCAAATATTGGAAGGTTTTAGATCGTAAAGATTATAAAATATAATGAAAATAGCCCGTGTGTAATGAAAAAGTATAATCTTTATAAATTATATTCTAGCCTTTCACGTGAAAAAAAATATTTAGCTCTTTAAAACGTGAAATATATTACTGAATATATTTTTGACTACGTTCGTATGTTCGGACGCCATACAATAGAGTGCGACCACGGTTTACATTGTGTTTTATGCTGTTAAAAATGTTTATGATATTGTATTAGTAGTGCATACTACAGACATTTATTTAAGCCTAGGACACTAATAAATAAAATCTGAATTAAAAAAGAAACTTATATTTTACCACTGTGTTAATTAATAATTAATTAACTAAATAATTCAATGAACTATTTAGTTTATTGTTATCTAATATATTTCATGAATCAAGCAGTTTTATTTTAGGTAATATTTTTAATCACTGCTGAGCAAATGAATTAAAGATGGTAAGTATAAATTAAGGACGTGTCCGTTTGTAAAATAATCCTATCGAAACCAGAATTAATGGTCGCCCTACACCTAAAGGCTATAGGTATAACTGTAAAGGCCTCTCGAAGGCCTGTCTAATTAGAACCGCAATTAGACAGTACCGATCAATAACAATTAGTATCATGACTCATATATATGTAATGAAACACGCATACACGACTGTTACAATTAAATATTTAGACAACATACTTTTATGTCTATAAATTACTTTTATTAAAAATCAAAGACATTTAACGGTTAACTTGAAATATATAAGTTACATATATTATTAAATACTGTTTGTACCTTATGCGAGTAGCACACATTTAAATAAAACACGTCTTCTGTGAAGCTCCGAAACGTCGGGCCTCAGTTAATTTTCAAATAAGTTTTTAGAAATATATATCGCGTTTTAAACCGATAAAGTGGTTTATTTTAATGAGTTAATGTTAGGGAATATTTAATTCAATTATAACTTTTAATGAATGTTAACAAAGTAATAACGTTTTACTACACTTTTACAAGTTATAAACGGATTTTATATTAGTTAATTTATGTCACATGTAAATTGTAAATATATTTAATTTAATTATACCAGTAGTTTTATTTATTATAGGTACAGATTCACAAGTCCGATAACACTATGTTTGGTTTAATATAGTAAAAGTAACATTTGAGACAATATTATATTAAAGTTTAAACAAAAGGAGGCTACAATATCAAATCCATACTGTGTAATTTTAAAACAAAGGTAACTGTTAATAGCTGTATGTGGAATGTACAAGAGTCTACAAAAAGTTACTCTGTTTAATTCAAAAATTTGAAACAATTAATAAAAATATACAAATTTATGTTATTTGTATATTATTTTAATGCAACATATATGTATATAATTCAATGCAATCATTTTTTAAATATTCTGACTTAATCTGTGGTCACAATGAACGCTGCGGTCTTTGAAGGTAAAGCATGGAGCCCGGATCTTCGAGTGTTAACATGTAGCATATTTTAGCTTATATGAATTAATCGACACAACCTTAATCATAATAGAAATTTTCAAGTAGGACCAATTTTTTCTAAATTTTTACCCCGAAAATATGCTAAAACTTACAGGAAATAGAAGCCGACATAAAATTACAAAATCAAAAAATAAGATAACAAAAATATAGACAACCCAATGTATTTTTTATGTAAATTTCGCTTTTAGTACACCGCTGCTGTAAAGCATCTGAAACGTCAACGTTAAAAATAAATGTACCAATGCATTCCGACTTTTAAACCGTTAAAAGTGTTTAATTTAATGTTTTTTTTTTTAATCTGCGACTTATGCTGTGGATTGCAATTAAAAATGTGGTGTATTTAAATAATAAAATCCCAATACGTACCAATTCATCGTAGTAATTAGCTATTTGAGAATAAAACAAAGAGTCGTAATCCATTATGGAACAATAACATCCACCTAACCACTTTTTAGGGCACTGAGCAACACTTATATATAACTTACTATATTACACACAACTTTAAATGTAACACTTAATTTTTTTTTATTCGCGACTGTACTTTTCAGGCGTTCGTTTTCAAGTATGCTTAAGTGGAATTACTCGATTCCTTAGTAATTTTAGGAAATATCGGTAAGATTTAACGTTCGTCGAAGTAAGACGCATTGGACGAATAGCGTCTGACGTACACTACCGTCTGTAAAGCTAAAATAAGACGAAATTTTAAACACAAATCTTTAGTACGCGGTGAATCAGTAGAGAGTTGTTACAACGTGAAATGGAACGAAACTTGGAAATGTAACACAGTTATATATCTGTGTATTGCGTATATCATCTTTCTGATATTTATTAAAGCTTTTTCATCTCATGTTATTTTTGTTTTATTACTTAATTTATAGTTTTAACGAGATAATGTTACAGTTTAGAATAAAAGTACAAGAAAATATTTCAACAGCTCTATATATTTTTTACGCCCGTACTAGAGGAAGCGAGTTATAGCGTATGTTTGAATGTGAGTTAGTCCAAACATTTTATGTTAGTTTGTTTTATAATTTCTAGAAAACTTCTCTTATTAACTTATAGGAGATCATTGAACTGTATATTTTTAAACTACATACTGAAATACGCTGAAAGAATCCAAAACGTCAGGTCGCAGTTGAATATTAATCAACTTATTTATTTCACGTTTGAAAACTTTAATATTTTTCATATATTATTATACATTGTACTATTTTCGACACAGGCAGGACTTGAAACGGCATCCACAGCACTCCATGCTGTCGCCCTAACCAATCCTATGTTATAGGTTGAAAAAATCGACGATGTGTAGGACTCTGTACCTCAATTAGTTAGAGCAACGCTGTGAATGCCGGTTCAAGTCCTGCCCGACTTGTATTTTTTAAAAATTCAAAATCGATTTTCAATTTATTATTTAACTTTATAACTTCACGTTTTAAACTGTTAAAATGATTTATTTTATGTCTACAAAATATATTATAAAGAACAAAGAGAATCGGTCAATTTCTCCTTGACTTTTGCGAAATAACTTTCTTGAAAGTCCTAATCTCCCGTCTTATGAAACTTTGAAAAGTATAATCACGTTGAAGAGTACATTAGTCTTAATTTTAGCGCTGTCACGAAGTTTCATTTGGTTGGGAGAACTCTCTTGGCGAGAAAGAAAATTATTTGTTGAGTAACTCACCATTGTTCCAACTGAAGCAAATCTAATAGATACTTTGTATTAAAATACAATCTGTCACCATAATCTGCATGAATACATCTAGAATGTCTCCTGATTAAAAAACACACGTTTTTTTTCTATTTACATATTTTTATTCAAACGGCCTATTAAACAAGCTAAAATAAGAATTTTAAGAACACAAGTTCAAGATGGCGGCTTTCTAAACATCAAAATCGAATCTGCTACACTAGCGCCATCTGTCAACTGTTCGTTTTTAAATGCAATAATCTATAAGAACTATTAGTTGTTTAGTAATTATTTCCGTGTTCGATTCTTAAACTCCTATATTCTCCAGCAAGACACGCTTTTTATATGTTGGAAGAAGTGAATTAATTCCTATATTTTTTGTATATAAATATCATACTAATTATGATGCTAATATAAATGATAATGACATAAAATGTAACTTCTCCTGGTATATACCTCGAACGTTATTAAATATATTAATATTGCATAAAGTAATTTAAACTAAAAACTAGAGTCACATATCTATTGACAATTTTTCATTTCTACATAGGTTGCCTGGAAGAAATCACCATAGGCGATAAGGCCGTCTCTGCACTAACCTTTAATGTAGTATTAGTATATTTATCTTATATTTGTTAGTGCAATAAAGATGATTATTATTATATTATTTTATATGCCTGTAAATGAAAAAGTTGATTTTTTTTTATGCCCTTTTTTTAAGGACCATAATAACCTCAAGCCCAGATGCAAGGAAGTGAACTCTTTTTTGCCTAACATTGAATATGGAACTGCACCCCAGATGCCAAGATACAAGTAAAGTATTCAAGGCTGAATAAAATCCGTACAAATTTATTTACTTATAAAAATTGTATCCACTTTGTGGAGGCGCATTTATCAAATGCATGTGACGTGTTGCGACTGCGACAAGTGCTCTGTTACGGTCGCACCCTACTTTGTTTCGTATAATAGGATTTCTTCAGATGTCTTTATTCGCTGCCGTTTTATTTGCAGCCGTCTGCGATGTAATTGAATATTTTATTGAATAGAAGAATTGAATGAAATAAAATATACGATGTGTTTTATTATTTTGCTGAGAACCGAGTTTTAGTTTATATTAGTTGTATGAATATTGTGATCGTCTGTATAGCTAAATGGTTAATCGTGTTACCTAGCATTGCGTTATGGTTCAAATACCAGTGAAAGGATAGAGTGTTTCGGTCGGGCAGGACACTTTAAAACCTAATCTGTGAATCGGATACAGAAATGAATTCGCCCCATCCCCCACAGTGGCATAGAGATTTCACTTTTTTCGCCTTCACATAAATTTTGTTAAGCGCGAGGCGTACTAGCTTCAAATCCCGGGTACTGAACTTGGTACCAGAAGTAACACACGTTAAAAACAATTTTGTTGCTTATAATAAAATCGATAATCGGGTCAAAAATAAAAATTGTTAATTATAATTGTTTACATGTTATGGCTTTTGATTTTTTATATTAAATGAATTTTGTAAAAAAAAACGCAAAAAGCTAGCGCAAGACATGTATTGATGACTAGGAGTGGGACACGGTAGCTCAATTGGTAAGTAACGCTTTACAAATTGAGCTACCGTGCCAACATATGCTCGCCCATGTCATCTATTTTGCCTAATCTAAAATAAAAATGCAAATTGATTTATCCGTAAATAACTGTGTATAAATCATACGTAATGCCTCTATTATGGAGTCTGTCGCTGTGTAACGCATCGTTATCTCCATACGACGACCGAGACACAGCTAGTTAGTTATAAAATAAGCTAAGCTAGACCACAGTACTACGATTTATAGTGTTACCACTGAGCTTGTAATGCACGCACCGCACACGAGTGGCTTGGACATGACCTCAGATAGAATGACCGCGACGTAATTATTTTTCAGAAAGCCGTAACGCGTTACGTAACGATGCGGTTCACCATCCCATCGTAGTTACACTTCTAAAATATGTGTACCGATTAATATAAAGTTTACTAAAACTTTGTGTAACAGTGGGGCAATGTACGGCAGCGAGTGACCAACGGGTCGTGGATTCGATCTCCACCTGATCCAACTTTTTTCTTAATCACTTTATAATTTTTTTGGAACATGTTGGACAAAGTCCAACTGTTCAAATGAAGAATTCTGGATATTAAATGCGTTAAACGATATTCCGCAGATGGAAAAACTGTGAAGTTTAATTGCGTTTCTGTTTCAATCTGTGGATATCCGAATATCCAAAGTCAAAATAGTTCTACAACGCAATCCTGTTGAAATGTTATATGCAAGATTTTACCTTCTACAAGGGTAGGTTTCACTCTAAATTAAAAAAAAAACTTAAATCTTTATTATTGAAATTCATAAATATGTATTTTTATTATACTTTTTTATTTTTTTTCTTTTGAGTACTTTTTGTAGTAGATAGTAAACTTATTAAATTGAATACAAACGACATCTCTACTTATTTTTCTGTTCTATGCACGCACGACCTGTTGCAATGGTGTACTGGAGCTCTTCCAGTGTTTAAGTAAATTATACTCGAATAAAATTTTAGTTATCATGTATGTTTTTCAATTTTCGACTCGCTCTTGCCAAATCCACTTAAGTGGAAAACATGGACTGCGAGTTATAATGTTTCAATGATTTCGGAAGTTAACTTAAAATAAATTAAAAGTAATTCAGTTTGTGGAAGACTTTGTTTAAAGACTTCATTTGTATATTTACAAGTTAATAGTTTTTTTTTGACCCAATGTTTCCGATGCTTAAATAACAATTAAATTTTAAGTTCAAACTATAAATGCATCTTCAATGATGAAATAATCACTAGTTCAAATTACCCGAGTTAAATACACTTAACTGTTTAAAACGCGATATATATTGGTTAACTTTTTT
Source organism: Leptosia nina (assembly GCA_963661955.1). NCBI lineage: Eukaryota > Metazoa > Arthropoda > Insecta > Lepidoptera > Pieridae > Leptosia > Leptosia nina. The sequence goes on from CAVLEF010000011.1 coordinate 7,346,868, forward strand.
CGCGGCTTGACGTGTCGGATTCTTTGCAACAGCCGTAATCACGGGGATGCCAAAGAAAGTGGGCGTCCCTGATGATCCTAAATGTCAGGCCAAATTTCGAGTTTAAGACCGTTAAAAGTATTTAAGCTTTTATTTCCTTTGAAAACTTTATATTTTTTACATTTATGAAAAGGATATATAATTTAAAAATCGAAAATAAATTGAAAAATTTTCGTTTTGGGAGGATTGAACGGATCGTCAGGTTCCGTGTGTTGTCAAATTGATCAATTTAGGACTTGTAGCCGAAAGACTATGCGGTTCAAGTCCGATGAAAATTTTTTAATTTATTTCGTTTTTTTAATTTATTTCCTTTTAATGTTTAAACGTATATCTAAGTTTGTATTTTGTATGTCGGTTTATTGTTTTTTTTTTGAATAATTTTAACGATTATCTAGCAAGAAAATTAAGAATATTTTCCACTGCATATTTGTCCTTATGTGACAAATCAGTTCAGTCGCTACAATGTTCACCTAACGGAGATATGTACTAAAAATTTATTTCGGCTTGAATTATTTAATCGACTTTTCCATTACGTTATGCGAAATGACACAATTTATATTCAGTGCGCTCAGGATGTGACTTAAAGAAAAGATTAGGGTCGGGGAAAATTAAAATGAATATCTTTATCTATATGAAGCGGCCAGATAAAAACGATTCCGGTAACGCGAAGACTTCTAAATAAAACACTTTAACGGTTTAAAACGCGATATATTAGTTAAACTTATTTGGAAATGATTTTTTGGGGGGGGGGGGGGGGGGGGGGGGGGGGGGGGGGGGGGGGGGGGGGGGGGGGAAATTTTTTAAAAAAATTTTTTTTTTTTTTTTTTTTTTTTTTGTGGGTGGTTTTTTTTTTTTTGGTTTTTTTTGGGGGGGATTTTTGGGGGGTTTTTAACCATTTTTAAGGTATTTTTTAAGGGGGGTTTGTTTGTTTGTTTAAACGGGCTAATATCTAGAAGTACTGGTTTGAATTGATAATACTCTAACTTCGGCCCGACGTTTCGGATAAAGCTTTTGCAGCAGCCGTGGTCAACTGGAAGAGGGGCCTTAATTAAAATCATTTTCAAATAAGTTTAATAAATATATTTAGCGTCTTAAACCGTTAAAGTGTTCTATTTAAATCAATTAGGTTAATGATTTAAAAATAGAATCTCATAACTTGTGTCAAGTATAAAAAAGTATGATGCGATATTGACATTTGCAAGTATACTACGCAAGGGTGTACCTGCCGAATTTAGCATTCACAACCCTTCTGAGGCCGTCATGTTGATGTATGGTAATGCTAAAACGTGAGTGGGGGTCAAATTAGCCCCACCTGATCCTTCTCGCTATTTATAGCGGTCGTTTTTATAAAACCTTTACTTTATCACTTCCACTAGAGTTTTTTATAAGTTATAATTCAATAGGCCGCAATTTTAGGTTAAGATAACGTAGTCTCAGCGACTTAAGTAAATTTTATCTATATGATGAAAGATAGAACTACAAAGCCATATTTGTTACAATTTTTTACCATAGGAGAGGACAAACAAGCTCGAGCTATATAACATCTCAACAAGATGCGCTGACGATCTATCTTGGCTTTGGATATTCGGAAGGTCACAGACTGAAACCGAAACGCGAATAAACTTTTCGGCTTTTTCCCTATTCTAACATGTTTCAGAAAAAAAATTGAATAAATAATAAATATGTTGGACCCGGTGGGGATCGAACTCACGTCCTAATGATTATTACCTATACATTGCCCATTACACAAAAGAGCCCGTCAATTTAATATATATAACGCTTATTTTGATCCAAAACGTCGGGCCTTAGTTAAAATAATTTTCAAATAAGTAACTAATATATATCGTATTGGTGGCATTATTTAAAATTAGAAATTATTTATTATTAAAGTACAACATACGTACACATAGACTAAATGATTACCTTTTACTTCGCTTTATCGTTTATTAAAAATACGTCAGTTACCAGAGGCATTTTAACTTTTATAAATATTGCGCCGTAGTCATTATCTCGGTATCGTTTTATGCTAAATGAAATTGTCTACGTACGAACGACGAATACAAAGTAGAGGATAATTTTATACCGGCGTTAAATTTTAGGCGCCGTGATGGCAACGGTCTGTTTTATCCCAATTCAAATGTTTAGAGATTCCATACTGATCTTGTGGTTATCTGTGGTCAAAGTTTACTAAAAGCTTGACAGAACTCCTTGCCTTTATAGGCATCGAAATAAAGAAATAAAATTGATTGAAATTTTGCTAACATAACTATAGATCACCGACTGGTGCAAAATATATTTCTCCATACTTTAATATTTATCAATAGGACTAACGAAATATTTGTTTGTTATTTGGAAGTTTTTGTATGAAAAAATCTAGCTCGTACGTAGCCGTTAAAATGCGTCAATTCAAGCGGGCACTGTGTGGTGGGCTAACGCCTCCCTCGTGTGAGAGAGGAGACTATGCACAGTAGAAAACTAATAGGTAGAAATTAAACAAGGAAACGTTTTAGTTATTACGCCATTTTCTTAAAGGTTGAATAATATATTAAATTATTTTATAAGAATAATAATTAAGAAATAAATTAAAAAAAAGGTTGTAAGCAAAGATAACGAAATTTCATTAAAATTCTTAGAAGATAATATGCTGATATTATTTTAGTAACAGTGGCAGGCGCAAAACGGTTGCAAATCGATCCGCAAAATAGACACAAATATGTGTCCCCTCAAAAAAAACCCCCAGATATTTTCCTGTAAAATAAATCAAACGTTCTTATGGACAAATATTATCATTTAAATGGCATTTAAAACTTTTAAAATACGAAATATCTCATATTTACTTAAACGCCATTCCGTGGTTAAAATAAATGTACATATTAATATATTATGCGATTTATACCGTTAAGGGCGTTTAATTTAAATGTCTACTACAAACAATACTTAAATATGATCTAACCTAACCTAACATTATAATATTACTTTGATCTGAGCAAAAGCTGAAAACAAATTAGCATTAAACAACACGGAAATAAAGTGATCTTAATAAATTCCCATAAGCTCGCGACCGTAAATTAACCAGCTGCAACAAACAATTGGTCCGCAAAAATGATAAATACGTAACGCAGGTGCACCGGTAGTGTTTGCTAGGTAATCGAGCGTTTTATTTATCGACGAATGTATTTATTTTTAAAACGACGTTTTATATGACCGATCGCTGTTTCATGCTTTTCACAGTTTCAATGTTTTCGGCATGAATGACGATTTCATTTTTTTACGTGTTATCGTATGAAATTGCATATACGAAATCAACTTTTCATTGTTGTGAAATTTTAAACGTGGAATATTAAATAAAATACCTTTAACTGTTTACAACGCACGGTGCATTACTCTATTGCTGCTGCAGTGTCTAAAATGTCGGGTCATCATATCATTGGTTTTCGGGCTGTTCGGCCGACGTGAGCGAGAAGAGGTTGCCGGCAGCTCGCATTGGAGAAACGTCGAGGACCCCTCCTCGCTCACGTCGGCCGAACAGCCCGAAAAACAATGATATGCTGAATATGGTCTTGCCTTACACAATTTATTACGTCGGGTCATATTTATAAATAAATTTAAATAATATATTTCAAGTATTAAACCGCTAAGAATGTTTTGATTGAGAATGTACATAACATATTAAGTACCTATGACAGATATACAGACAGTTCATATGAATTAATTTTGTATATATTATATTACTATGTATATATACATTTTAAGTATAATGATTAGTAAATTTTACGTAAAGATTAGTTTTAAGATGATATAATAGTAAAAAATGTTTTAATATACTATATATATATGTGTGTGTCTGGGCAAAGAGGGTAGATACGATTAACTGTAAAATTCTATTCCTACCCTACATTACTGTCCACCTAACACTCGAGTTTAAAACGCCGTGGACCAACGCGGCCTCTTTACTGCTGTTGTCTTTGCCTCTTGCCCATTTACGCAACAGTGCCAGTACAAGTGAATATGTTGTGAACCCTCCATGTTTGGTGAGTCCCTTTTCGTACCATTCAATAACATTTCTTTTAACGTGTCTACTGCGATTGTTGTCCATATTCATTGGCTTATATACATACAGGGATTTCAATTATTACAATATATACATCCTAACCTCAAATCTATTCTTTCCGTTAATTAACTAATTTGCGGTATTGAATTTTCATATATAGAACCAGCGCATACACTATATATAAGTTAGTTTAATGATTATAGACATAGTACTTACCCCTGGTAGCGTACGTTTTTCATGGAGGGCTGATTGTGCGCTCGAAGCGCTTTCCGGGTTGAAATATGTAAGGAACGCACACCCTGCAAACAAATGTAATAATTTAATTCACTTCCTCATACTCTTAATTATACATTTCACTTAATGAAAGAAACTAGCAAATTTTACATCGAATAAGGTATACCGTCCAACTTCAGTACCCCGTGACCACAATTGTGAAAAGCATCCGAAACGTACGATCGTAGTAATAATAAATAATAAACATGGTAACTAATATAATTCGAGGTGTAAACCATTAACATTTTTTTGTTTAAATCCAACGCAACTAAAGACAGAAAAAAATACACTTAACGTATCCAATATTTAATGTAGTAATCATATTTAAGACAAATTTTGTTTTTAGACCTCTTCTTTTCTAAACTTAGCTGTGACCCCGACGAAGTCGCTCCGTTGTTTCAGCGAGTTTATCTTAGAAGATTAAACACAAAAATAATTTTACAATTCAAACCAATAGTTCCTAAGATTTTGGGTTATCAAAATCATCAGTTTATATCAGTGATTGTATATGTGTCAAAATAATAAATAGAAAAACTGATTTAATCAATCGAAAAAACGAAATAAATTACAAAAAAATACAAAATACGTGTGGCCTTTAAGCAATATATCAAGTTTTTTACTAAATATGTTATTTACCTAAAGCTTATCGCGAAAAATTTGAGGGTAGGTACATGTTTATAAACTTGATGCAACGGTTGGACCTATGTAGTTAAAATTTAGTGACAATGGAGCTGACATTATGAAATACCTAAATCATTAAACACGATATGTACCTGCGGAATGTATATGTATGTCGGCGATACACCAGAGGTTTCGTGTTCAGAGTACATCCTAATGAAAACACACACAGAAGACAGTTCGTTGATTTTTGTACAAATCCCGGAGTTAGACTGAACCGTATTTTACAATGAACTGGGTATTTATAGGCAACGTTTTAGTAATTGTAGTCAATTAAAACTTAATTTAAAACAAAATAATTGAAATGACTACATTGAATCTTAAAATATAGAAGTATATTCTAAATTTATATTACTATGAATTGTACATAATTCCAAATAATTAATTTTGCATAAATTACATTTATCCTGTAAATAAATTTCGTTTCCTTATAAGGTTACAGATAACTTACAACAGATGGCGCTATTTAAAACAAAGTTTAAATTGCGTCCAACTGAAATTTAAACTTTATTCATTTATAGAATAATTAAATAGACTTGTAATATTATTCACCTATTTTACTTTTAAATTTTTTACAACAACAAAGAGATTGAATTTCTATAAATAACAGTATAATCTTTATGATAATTATTCCACCACCAAATTTAAATATTTGTTATATTGTTTAATAATCATATAATACGGTAGTAGTATGGACGCAATATAAATACTAAAGCAACTATTCAAGTCATGTCCAGTGAAATATTATACCAGAACCAGGAAACACACAGTCGAAAGGAAATAGAAACATCTCTAAATCGCATAACTTTTCTGTGATATAGGATTTGAAGAACAAAATTTTAAAGCATTTTTAAAAACTTGGACATACTTTTATATTTAAACTGTTTTACTTTATATAAAATACATATATGACGAAATAGTAAACGCCACTCCTGTATAAATTAAACACTAATAATCTATTCTAATATAAAGCTGAAGGGTTTGTATGTTAGAACGCGCCAATCTCAAGAACTACTAGTTCGAATTGAAATATATTTTTTTGTTCGTTAGACCACTTATCGGGGAAGGTTTTAGGCTATATAAAATGCTGCCACCAATACGAGCTGAAAAAAGAAAAAAAGGGGAAATTCATTAATCCTAGAAGGGTTCCATTACAGCGCTGCGAACGTTTCAAGATACCCGATGTTTATTTTTCTTCTTGCTATATTTTTTGATCAAATAAACAACATAGAAAAAGAAAATATAAATAATATTAATTCATTAAATATTTAAAAAAAATACTCAAACACTGTAAGTCATTTGATAGAAGAATTGCAAATCACTGGTTTGACTTCAGGCTGGGTCAAATCTTTTTTCACACTATACTAAGTTTTAATTTTAAATAACCTCTGATCAAATGCTTTAATACATAATTCAATGCTTTATAATACAAGTAAATTGTCTTTTTTTATTTTATTATAATGATGTATATACATATATATATGCATTTCGACTGAAAATCAGTATTGCAACACAAGTGTGTTCGTAACATTATGCTGAGTGGCCTGTTTTAGGAGTTGCCATCGTTTTTTTTAAGCCTTGTATATTTTATATAATCTGTATAGGTTTACTTATTAAGTTAATCCTAGATTATAGTTATTATTTTTATGAGCAAGATTTAAATAAATATTTATTATTTATTTTTATACCTTGAGATCTACTTTGTTAATAAGTAGAGCTCGCATTTGCGTAGGTCACCGATCTTGACATAACATCAATCAAACTATCTTCAGTACATTTCTGTCGTGATTTCAACTCGGAGCACATACTGAACGCAATTCCATTCATGAACTGAGCTGGTGATGTAGCAATTAGCCGGCATACCTCGGGGACAGGTATTTAGTGAACACGGCATTACTATATTATTAGCTTGACGAATCCGTTATTAGTGACAAATCTATATGCAAGTTGACAGGCTCTTTGGTGTAATTGTAGCAATGTACGGCAATAACATGTTTCATTTGAATAAAATACTTTAAACGGTTTATAACGCGAAATGTATTAGCTAACTTATTTACAGTTATTTAAATTACGGCACGACATTTAGGATATTTTGTAGAAGTCGTGGTCATGGAGGGAGGTGGTATCTTCGGATAGTGGATGTCCCTAGTTTAAAAAATTTAAATAACATGGCTAATGTATTTCGCGTAAACCCCTAAATTTGTTTTATTAAAAATGACTCGCCTGACCTAAAGGCCTTTTTTAAAACAAGTTGGACTTCTGGCAATCTGGATATTAAATGAGTGGTAGGGATGTAGAAAATTCCACCCTGGCCACGAACCATCGTCCACAGATAAAAAAAGTCGTGAAGTTTTATCGCGTTTCGATTTTGGTCTGTGTCTAAAGCCAAAATAGCTCGACACCGAATTTTGTTATGATGTCATGTTTGTCTGTCCTCCTCTTATCTCTGAAAAGGTCTGTAGGTTCATTAATTTGATGATACCAACGTATGGGTCATCTACCTAGGTACTATGATCACATAAGTAGAATGGAGAGAATAAAAACTGTGTTGATAACGACTTGTGAGTGGTATATAACTAACTAATAACACGTTGGCCAGTGTATAATTGAAGATGTAGATAACACGAAAAAGCTAATTCGATGACCCAAATAAGTGCAGTAACAAGTGTTCGCAACAAAGGCGAATTTGCATCGGGCCCTGGCAATTAGAGCGGGTTTTATTTCCGTTCGCTATCTGATCCTGTCTGCTACCGTGCCCACTCGAATACGAATCGTTTGTTGTGGCTACAAGTCGGCAAAAAATTATTTTACTGCCTTTTTCGGATTCGGCGGTGGATTCGGCGAAAAAACGGCGAGGGCTACGGAAAAAACCCGCTTTATTTAGTAACTAACAATCTGTAATACTTTTGTACAATAGTGGAGGATAAGCATAAGTTCTCTTAATTTTAAATCAGTCCTTTAATAGGTTGTTGGCCTAATAAAAAGCGAGTCGTAGCTTCGGTACCCAACATCGTTCTAATCAATTTATAACTTTTCTGAAACATGTTTGACTTTAAATAAAACACTTTAACGGTTTAAAACGCGATATATTAGTTAAACTTAATTGAAAATTATTTTTAACTTCGGCCCTACGTTTCGGATGCTTTGCAACAGCCGTGGTCACGGGGAGTCTGTTTGGATGTTTGACTTTGTTTGGAGAATTTAGATTTTAAGTGGGTATTCGCAATAATAAAATCACCGTCCACAGATAAAAAAAACGGGCAAATTGAATCGCGTTTCGATTTGTCTGTGGATTTTTAAATGTCTAACGTTAATATTGATCGACAGCGCGTCTTGTTAAGATGTTATATGGCCGGGGTATTCCATCATCCATTAAGTGAACTTCAAGTTTTCTGTTCTCGACAGAGCAGTTGTTCAAATGTGTTATCCGACCTCTTTTGAAACATTTGAAACAAATTGTTTCGTCATAAACATAAATTTAATTATCTTTATTCGTAGGATAGTTTCCCTACATATACCTATGTATAAACTAGTATAGATTAGGTGAACATAACAATATAGACTTCTAACATGAAAACGACATATTAACCTTTGGCATGTATTGTGATCGTTAGAAATACCAAGGTTTTTGTACTGCCAACCAACCTTTAAAACTTAATGTGTTATAAATAATGAGCTCTCTGTCATATGAAATAATAATTATTGTAATCGGAAAGCGGGATTTGAGCAATCATTTTTTCACTTATTTTTTTATATATTTGCTATCTTCCTCCTTCTTCTCTCTTCCATCATCTTCCTTTTGTTTTATGATGAGAAGGATAGACAAGCATGATCCATTGAATTCACTTGACGGTTGGTGAAATACTCGTACCCCAGCCACATAACATCTTAACGAGAGTTGCTGTTGTATACCTATTTATATATGTCTGTCCATTTTGCTTGTGAATATTCGAAAGTCCACAGAAACAGAAACGTGATCAAACTTCACGACCTTTACCTCCTCACGGTGTTTTGTGATCACAATTCCTACCACTCATTTAATATCCAGATTTCCAAACGGAGTCCAACATGCTCCAGAAAAATTATGGATTATATATTATTTTAATTAGAAACATTGGGCCCGGTGGGAATCGAAACTATGGCCTTTTGTTTATTATACACTAGCTGTGCCAGCGACTTCGCTCGCGAGAATCGTTGTTTTAGGCATCCAAATTCGTTTTTGCAATCCCCATCATCTTTATAAACTTATGCTCTCCCACGACTTGTGTACCTTCTCGTCGCTCTTTCTAGTTAATCTTAAAAGATTGACATATAGCGTAACGGACTTTTTTTAGATCATTTAAAGAGGAATCATACTTTCTTACATATATTTTGTATATCTTGAACGGTTATTGCAGTGTACGCATCTAAAACCCCCAAAGATGAAAAATTTCCCCCGTTTTGTTCACATTTCCAGCTGTATCTTCGCTTTTATTAGTCACTGTAGTTCCTGAGATTAGCGCGTTCAAATAAACAAATAAACTCTTCAGTTTTATACAATAAGTGTAGGTAGCTTCCATTAGACAAAGGAGTCGTCCTCATTATTTCATAATTTTCAGTCGGTGAGATAAATTCTGTAACGTTTAATTACCGTAAAGTATAAAAATCATAATCCTCCTTTTAGCGTCGTCCTCGGATAAAGGTTGAAGCAACGTCAACTAACCTAAATTAAAATATATCACTTCTATTTATCCGCAAGTTACGATGCGTAGAATTAAACGACGTTGAAAAGACCTCCAGCTGACATCTTTGAGCTGAAAACAGATGCATCGCGATATTAAATTATAATTTAGAATGATATTTAATTAAATTAATTCCCTCATAACGATATAGCCGGGGGCACCTCGCGATCTCTTTGAGAAATACCCAGCACCTCGGGGGGTTTGATTAAAACACGGCTTTAGACATGCTCCGTAATTTGAATAAGGTTTTTGGTTCATTTAATTTCATGGTTAGGCCGTAAAGTATAGCAAATAAAATGTGAGAAACGAAACTCTCAATTGGGTGAATTCTTAGCCTTACATGGGTTCCTGAATGCTTCTTCCTATGTTATTCACTTTTTCAACGACGGAAAAGTATGATTGTTGGTTGATGATATTATCGTTCCTTTTAATACAACGTACAAGTGACGGATTGAGGTGGTCTGCATAAATTCAAGATCAATTTTAAACTGTTATATAATAAGCTGTGATTTAAATTTTCAAAGCCATTAAAATAGCAACATTTAAACTAAATACTGTCTATAATTTACGCGAGTAGTACACATTTAAATAAAACAATTTAACGGTTTAAAACGCGATATATTAGTTACTAAACTATAGACAGTATTTGTATTTGTAAAATTAATTCTTTTAGCTTATTCATTGTCTTGCTTGCTGGTTTAAAGGTAACAATGTAAAATTAAGGCGGCTAATAATTAACAATTCTAATCAATTTATATATTTTTCCGAAACATATTGGACGTCGTCTGGAAATCATGACATTTCGGTGGTGTTGGTGGTTGGAATTTTGGAATTCCAACCACCCACAGATGACAAAGCCGTGAAGTTTAATCGCGGTTCGGTTTCAACTTATGGATTTCCGAATATCTCAAAGCCAGAATAGGTCTGGGGATATCACCTCTTTTCATGCTTGTCTATCCTCCTGTATCATAAAAAGAGTGAACTAATATATTTCAAAACGTTTTATTTAAAACATTCAAACAAACTTAATGTATCGCTCTATGTATAAGGCAAAGACAAATAGCTATCGAATGTAAAAGTATGCTACATGTAGCTTCAATAGCTTGTCTTAATCGGTAAGTTAAGCTTTAGTACGTACCTTAATGTTTAAGCATGGTACAATGTAGAGCATGCATTATTACGAGTAATAAGGTCAGATAATATGAACGCCGTTATAAATAATTACTTTAAAAAATACCTTCGCTAAGTCAGGCGATTAGAACATTTTTCTTTTATAAAATGTTAGAAGTAGTGATTGAAAAATCCGTTCTGTTTTTAATTATGTACAAACTTCACACGATACGTGGCTCAGTCGTTTCACGTGAGAGGGTCTGGTTTGAAAATTGTATTAGATACTTATTTAACTACGACGTTTCGTCCCCCGTGACCACGTTAAATACAAATTTAACATTACTGAACAAAAATTGAAAATTACTTAACTCATACATTTAACGTTATAAACCGTTATTTATATACGATGTTTTACTAAACAAATACGGAGTCTGCGTTTGTAATCGTTAGTAAGTGATTTATTTAATGCACCTATTCTTTTTAAAGACCGCTCAAACAGAATAGCGTTATTTCAAAGAGAAACTAGAATAATATAAGATACAATGTGTATAACTCTCAACGTTATTACCGGAAGTTGTAAAGACAGTTAAATTTATACCCACTCTCGCAACGAGAGAAGCTCGTACTTTTAATCTTATTTAGTGTAAAAGGGTTGTGTCAGTATCGCTTAGACGAATGAGATAGAGTTTCGTTAAAAATAGCTAGAGCAAAGATAAGACTGTTGGGTTTTGCTGTCTGTAGTTTGAACTGTAGTTTTACACGTAACGGGTAGAGCAGCAGCACGGATCGCCGTGGACGCCGGTTCAAGTCTCGCTTGCTCCGTTTTTTTTTTATTTAAGTAGAATAAATGCTGTCTGTGGTTTAAGTAGATTTTTAATTTAGGTTATTTTTTCACCATGTTAAAAATATTAAAGTTTTAAAAATAATTATCTTAAATGATTTCTTTAGTTGTAAAGCGTAAGACATCGAAACTAAATACGTAAGTGTTAAGGTTGAAATAAGATATACAATATTAGAAGTAAATCGACGATGACGGTTGCTTAATTGATTAGAGTTGCCGGTTCAGCAGAACGCGGCAGTCCAAGACAAGTCAAATTTCAAATCAAAACGCGAAATGACGATAGGGTAGCAGTTTTGTTTGACATTAGGGACACATTCCAACGTCAGTCTCCCCGTGACCACGACTGCTGCAAAGTATCCGAAACGTCGGACCGTAGTTAAAATAAATTGTCAATAAGGTAAATAAGACATTGCGCGTTTTAAACCGTTTAAGTGTTTTATATAAATGTTGGATCTTATAACCCATTTATTTTTGTATTATAATAACGTACAAACAAGCACTGTTCTTAATAGAAGTGTTTTGCTTTTGTTGTCTCAAGCGATGATAGTTAAAGAGCGCAAAATAATTTATCACACGTACTCAAATTAGTTTTATCGAAAGCTTGTCTTCATTCTGTATAATTATATCTACTCAATAATATTGTGAGATTCTGATCACTATTAAATAGTAATAATATCGGTAAGGATATGTGGTCACAGTAAGTAACCCTTTCTTTAGAATCCAAATATAATAAGCACTTTGTACAATGTAGAACTTTAAAACCAATTACATTTTTTTTTACTACACAGTACTATTTTACTACAGCAAGCCAGTTCGAAATTTGACTTAAGACTAATAAGTTACCTCTTTGGTCGCCGTGTTGTAAATCGTTCCATTTTTAAAGTACACATAATAGTTTTATATAGTAATTAATTTTGCCGTTAAACACTACACATGGATTTTCATAAAATTGCCCTCCGCTACACCAGCACGGCTAGTTCGATTTGTCTAGAAGGTTGTCAAAATAATGCTTAAATTTCAATCACGTTTGAGAAAACAATATTACATCCATGCAAGAGTATTGTTGTTTTCTTTGAGTCTCGCTTTTATCGTTCCTTCGTCTACTTTAAAAAAAGTCAATGCGAATAGAGAAGTTTTTTATATCGATAACTAGAACCAATAGCCTGCAAGCATGTCCCCACAATCACAGAGCAGAATAGTCGAGAATAATACACCGATCATACCGCGAGCCATGCACAATACCATTATTGAATTTCACTCAGCTACGGTTAGCTTCTTGAGTCGAATAGTAAACAATGAATTTCGTATTTTATTTCGTTAAGCAAAAGTTGAGAATTGTTAGAGTCGGTCGCTTCGATTGGTATTGTACTCGGAATATTCTTTGAAACGTTATTGCCAAGTAGTGTTATTCCATCTAATATAGAAAGCATTATAATTTACAATTCGTATCAAAAGGTCTAAATAAGTTTTTAAATAAAACGCGAAGTATATTAGTCAAATTTAATTCTAAATTGTTTTAACTGCGGCCCGACGTTTCGGATGCTTTCCAGCAGCAGTGGTCGCGAACAGACAAAATCATTTGTAAATAAGTTTAACATTTATCTATCTCAGTATCTCGTACAAACAGAGAATCTATGGATTTACTTGTGTAAAAAACGTTTAAACAAACAATAGACAGAATGAGAAACTAAATTTAGACTTATTTACTCACGAACTTTTATTGTTAATTGGATTAGAAAGAGGTTGGTGCAAGTGAATCACCCCCCGACCCGTTGATTATAAGATCATTGCTACTATAAGACCAAGGATCCCGTCGGTACGGTTTGTTTTGTGTCTTTTTAATTGTGTAATTGTATGTAGTTCATCGTTTTTTAGTGAATAAATAACAGTTATATTAAGCTTCTACCGATTTTTAATTACGTGAAACACCGCGAGAAACAATTTAGTAGTAATACGGGTGGAGTAGTGATGAGAGTAACGACGTACATACTCCACGCTACCATAATTAGTGCGTTGAGCGCGGAGTGCGACAAAACGCGACAAAATGCTGCTTGCTCACTAATTGTAAAGTATTTTGCTCAAATTATAGTACACGGTGCAGTTTGTTATTTAATTTGAAGCCCGCGATCACATAGTACAAAGGGTGTTTGAGTAATCGTGGATAATTTGCTATTGCAATGTTATTAGACAATTGTGGAAACCATGTTTGTGTACGTACATTTTAAACTAGCTGCGACTTCGTTTTTGTAAACAAGTAATTTTAGGCATACAAAGTTGTTTTTGCTAATCCCCTTTACATATTTTTAAATTTAAGCGTTTACCCACGACATCGGACGTCCGGTTGTTCTTGCAAGTTAATCTTAAGATAGACATAGAGTATCGTGGCCATTAATTTCAGAACATTCTAAAAGGAATCATCTTTTGGGATAGAGAGGGAACATTTATCACAGCGCAATGCTTTATAGCCTATAACCTTCCTTGATACATACTCTAACTAACACAAAGAATGACGAACTCCTGGTTCGAAAAAATTAAATAATCTCAAATTTTTGAAAATAATTTCGAACAAATAGTTACCGAGACTAGGGCGTTAAAACAAACAAAGTGAAGAGTTTGCTTGTGTTGTTTGTTGAGATTTATACATTAGTATAGATAACGAAAGTTATGACCTATTAAAAGTAACAAAACAAGACAGTCAAATCTATTTTTTGGGGCACACCATGTGCGTCATGAATTATTTTAACATTTATTTCTGCTGTTTCCTGTTATGTGAAGAAAGTGACTGACTGTTGCTAACAATAACAATTTAAAAAAAAAAAAAAAAAAAAAAAAAAAAAAAAAAAAAAAAAAATTTAAAAAAAAAATTTTTTTTTTTCCCCCCCCCCCCCGGGGCCTTTCCCGCCCCCCGGGCGGGGGGGGGGGGGGCCCCCCCCCCCCCTTTTTAACCCGGGAAGGTTTTTTTTTTAAAGGGGTACTTCTCGCGTAAACTATGGACAGTTTTTAACAATAACAATTTTAGCACATGTTTTCACTGCAAGCATTTGCAATAAGCATGTAAAAATATTTAACTTTCCCAATTTCTATGTGTAAATAATGACGCATCCTGTTAGGGTTGGGTACGTCTGTATATGCATAAATATCGTAATATTACAACGTTTATATCCCGCTTAAAACACTGCGATTGTTTCTACGCGATTCCATTTTCAATTAACGCTCCTATAATAAAATACACGCTTAATTAAATGAATCCGACATTACTTATATACTCCGTCGTTAAGGATAATCCACATCATAAAATCGTACTAAAACCTACAATTAAGACTAATATGATCCGCCGTGCGTAATCCGTGCGCTGCACATTATACCTATTTAACAGGATTCCCGGACACAGTTATGAGTCCGGCTCCTAATCCCGGGATAATTGTTGTCCGACGAACGCCTAGAAAGTTCGCGGCCGTAATTACGTCGAGTGGAATGTCCGGGATTGCATCTGGGATCCGTTACACGGTTCGGCTTAGGGAATCCGATTAGGGTTAATTGGAAAAAAATATACTCTAACTTTTATGTACTGAGGAGATTAAAATGTCGCTCGGGGAGGCTTTTGCGCTGAAGATATTCCAGGTTTAGCTTCTTCAGTTACAATTACGATATTAAATAACTGTTAGGTAGTCTGGAACTACGACGGTATTAAACATTTCACCATTAGTCAACCGGTAGTAAACAGGACACTTTTAAATGCGGTTATATTTTGTATGGTTTCTGTATTGGTAAAAATATTGTGGAATTTAATCGCGTTTTGTATGCAGTCTGTGGATTGTCAAATATCCAAAGCCAAAATACATCTCACACACATCTTGACAGCTCATCTTGTTTAAATGTTATATCGGTAGGGTACTTCAACTTCCATTAAGTAAACAGTTGCCTGTGTTTCTTTTTGTTATAAAAACAAACTTATTTTTGAGTTCAAGGGATTTTTTGGTTTTTTACTTTACCGTTTTGCACCGTCGTTTTAGCATGTTCGACAGTATAGTAGTGTATTTTAGTAGCTTTGCATACTACTAACGAAAGAACATTCACAATATTCTACTTATATTATAATGAGAACAACACAATGCAATAAAAAGTATATCGATAGTAACAGTCAAACATGACCAGTCTGTGAACGCACGGTACGATAACCAGCTGAGTTAGCACGATGACCACTAGTGTTGTTAGCAATATCGATAAATATTGTTCAATATTATTAGTTTAATTATTTATTGTAAGTGCTTGTATTTTACTTTTGATCAACATTTTATTTAATTTGCTCTATTTATGTCCTCATCTGGTCAGACAATGACACGGAAAGACATGGGGTTAACCTAATTGGAGATATCTGACAGATGTGATTGGGCTTTGGATATTCGGACGGCTTACATAGAAAAGTAATCATTTAAATAATTTACAAAACGTTAATTAAAGTTAAAAAGAAATTGCCATATTTTTTATTTTTATGAAATACTATAGTTGAAAAGAACAATTCATTCTTAGTCAACTTGTTGCCAATAAGATCAAGACAAGTTTTAAATGCATTACTTATTATTGAACATGTTGAAACAAAAAACATTAGGAGGAAATATGTAGTGAAATTCAAATAAAATTTCATATTTCTCCCAACCGAATATAACATTTAAAATTTATGAACGTCAAAGATACCCACAGTGTACGAAAGTTTACCGGTACCGGCGGAAACTCGGTATGATTTTACCAAATCTAATTTACAATAACTCTCTAGACGACCGCAAGAGGTATGCACGAAAGAATTATTTCACAACTTTCAGTATCTAAAATATAATTTTCGTATACTTTTAAACAAGTCACTGTTTTAGTTTATATCAGTGATTTATAGCGAGTGTTAAAAACTTTGGAGTTTTCGTTAAAAACGTACACGTTTTATAGAACTTTAGCTTCTTATTTGAATTGAGATCTATGAAAAATATTCGGTACTTAACTATAGTAAGTCTAAGTATAGTTACAATTATATTCGCAGTAATGTTCATACAAATCTATCGATAGTTTTGATTAGGTTTTCGCATCCCTATATCCAGCCTAATGGAACCACGTGAATCAATAACTGCTGACCATCTCATTACAACTCCCAACATTCAATCAAAATTGGATACGTGATACTGACCTCTGTTGCCGAGGACTAGGGGTGAATTTTCGACGAAGTTTTTCACGTGATAGGGCTTTTAATCGCGACGGCTGTAATAAAAGTGTCAAACTGCTATGCCTTGCGAGAGAAAACATCGAACGCTTTATTGACTATTACTAATAAAATAAAAAGGATATGGAGCACTATCCTCACGATATGACATCGGGGGCGTTTAGAGGTCGTGTCGAAAATACGGATTTTTCCTGGCTACGTTTACGAAGTGTGGACCAATTTTCATTAAAAGCCCAAGCGCAAAATGAAGTAACACGTTCCTTTTTTAAAGTTTTGTCATTTTATCTAACAGTGTTGTAAGTACACTCTACTGTAGATCATGTCCAGTATTTGAATCATAGTGAAGTAATTGTTGAGCCCTGAATGACTTTTTCTTTACAAAGCTCTGAAACCGTTATCTATCTCTCTTATTTAAAAAAAGATAAAAGGTTAATTCATAAGGTGATCAAAATTAGTCGTAACTATGTACTTATATACTGTCTATAGTTTACGCGAGCAGTACACATTTAAATAAAACACTTTAACGGTTTAAAACGCCCTATATATTAGCCTTGGTCACGGCTGCAAAGCATCCGAAACGTCGGTACGTAGTTAAAATGATTTTCAAATAAGGTTAACTAATATTTAATTTTATTTAAATTGTGTACTTTATTGAAAAGCCATAACAAACATTATAAAATAATTAAAACATCTCTATAAAGTTATACGCTTTATACACTAACGCTTTTAAAAACAGGCTCAAAAATGACATTTAAAAAATGGCCCGGAGTTTTTATATAAAATTGAAGTGCTTTAATTTAGCGAAGGCTTTGGGCGTTTAAAAGGCCCATCAAGTGAGACTCAAAGCTGCGCTTCGGTGAATGCACAATTTATAGATATAATAATAGGTCTATGAAACGTAAAGAGGTTAAAAGCTTTAGAGAATTTCGTAATTGGCAAGGTTGCTCGGTCCAATCGTCGTTTTGTAAGGTCAAGGTGATGTCGTGGTATCGTGTTAGTTTTACTACTAATATTCTGCTGAATACCTAAAAATTAAGAGATTTATTTTTTTCTTATAAATTCTCTCGAGATAGTGTCTATTGCGCTTCAACGCTGTTTAGTATACATTAGTTAAACTTATTTAAAAGATTCTTTTAACTACAACCCGACGTTTTGGATGCTTTGTAGCAACCGTCGTCATGAGGAGCCTCCCCGTGTATATATCGCGTTAAAACCAGTGTTTATTTAAATATATTGCTTCATTAAAGCGATATTCATTCGAAATCTATACTTCTTAATTGCTCTGTTTGTCTGTCTGTGTGTTTCGGCTTTAACGTCGAAACTACTAAACCGATTTAAATGAAATTTAACAGACAGATACTTTTTAATTCCAAAAGATAGTAAAGGGGAAGGAAAATGAGGGAAGTTGTGTGGATTTATCGCAATGAATTTTTATAGAAGTTACTAATATTATAAAAGCGAAAGTAACTCTGACACACTGTTACACTGTATTTACGCATGCGTCTTATTAATTTTATAAAATAAATAAATAAACAGCCTAAATAATTACAAATGTTACCTAAAGTCACTATTCCATGCAGACGAAGTCCGCGGGCACACGTATAGTATATAATAAATTCAAACTATTTGTAATTAAAATTTTTCTAACGTAAAGACTAAACGTATAAATGCGATGATAATTTACACTATATAATAGAGTAAAAGCGACAATAAAAACCAACATTCAACCCGAGTGTTTTAAAATTTACAAAAAGTCGAAAATTATTTATATATAAAAACATAAATAATTATTTATATATTTATACATGAAAATTGATAAATTTAAAAGCAAGAATCCAAATTATAAATCTACAAGTTTTCAACTCTGGAACACAAAAATGTGTTATATAATGTTTTGTAGATTAGAGGAGAGACAAGCATCGGGGTTCTCTTGATGGAAGGTGTTACCCCAGCTGTATAACATTTCAACATGATACGATGTCAACCCATTTTGCCTTTGGATATTCAGATCTCATTAGATCAGTCTGTGGAAAATAAAACGGAAACTTAAACTTCACCGTTTTTCCTTCGAATTCGTGACCAGGGCGTTAGTCGATATTTATTCCAAAGTCTAACTAACATATTGCAGAAAAATTACAAAATAATTAGAAAAATGTGGGACCTGGTGGGGATCAAGACCGTTGATTACATACTGTAAAATTGTAAATAATTACATTGCCTAAATCTAACCTATCTAGTTAAACTTGTTTGAAAATAATTTTAAACAGATGGCGCTAGCGTAGTAGTTTTTTACTTTGACGTCAGAGACACCCTCCATCTTTCGTCTTCCCGTGACCACGGTTGCTGCAAAGCATCCGATTCGTCGAGAATAATTTTCAAATAACTATTACGTATATATTGCGTCTTAAACTGGTAAACTGTTTTATTTAAATGCCATACATTACCATTCAACAAACAAGTCCGTCAATTGATGAGTAAAATTAGAAAAAGAAGAAAAAATTTATTGACTACTAAGGCACACATAAACATCACCTGTTACACGTATTACTAAAAACAAAACCCATATTTAATCTCAACAGTATAACTTAATATTAACAGGATAAGAAAATGCTGTGTGCTACCAGTAATAGAATCTTACTCAGTTTATATCAAGCCCTTTGTTGATCTGAGACTGATTTTCAGTAAGTCCTTAGAGTGTGGAATTTAAGCAATGCTTTGCATACTTGGCGTTTTTATTATTAGTTTCCGACCCATATGTGCCTTATTTCATATTATTTGTTACGTTTCCAGCCACACATCACAAAACAGCTCGCGTTCATTTCCTTCCCATTGTTCGTTTCAGGCTTGTCCGCGTCGCTTGACCCCAATAGCTGATACCGCATAATTAAAACCCGTCTGCACTCTTATAGATCCTTGAGTGGTTTTAATCGAAGCCTTTTGTTGCGGCTTCTATTAGCCTTCCAGTGTCTTTAGTATCATTTAAAGGCCTCACGACTAGCAAAGATGTATATATTACTTTCATTTACTTTTTCAAATTTATAAAAGATTATTGTTGTATTAATAATACCACTGATTTTTATTTTATATCCATTTGAGACTATCCTTTTCTACAGAATATGCGCCTGACATGTTCTCAGCATATTTGCAATTTTAATGATCAAATGTTTTATTGCAATACGTCTTGTAGTTTATTTGGAGGAATTCTCTTTCGAACTAATAAAAACATCTGATTAAAGCTATATCATATATCAAATGCCTATGTCCAGCAGTGGACACCGAACGGCTGAATCGATATATCAAATAAGCCTGAACAATGTGCATACAAAATAAATGAAACCGGTACTGTTGTTTTTTCACGCATAAATAGGGACCCACGACGTCGTCCGCGTTGCGTCATTTTTGCGAGTAGGTATCTTATCAGATAGACCAAAATTGTTGTAGACATTTTTTAACATAAGAAAAGTAATTTTTTCCGTACATGTTTTTTTGGTTTCTTGAACCGTTTTTGCAGCGGACGCAATGAAAGCCATCAAAAAAGAAAAGAGTCGAATAATTTTGTTTTATAGCCTCAACAAGTATTTTTGTATAAATAGTATATCGAACACAAAAACAATTATTCCCTTCCAGTAGTTGCTCTCATTAGCGCGTTCGAACAAGCAAACAAACAAACTCTTCAGCTTTACAATATTAATATAGATATTATCTTGAAAGTTACTATTACATGTTTACAGGGTCGAGCTAGCTCCAACATGATAAATGATTGCAATTTTAAATTTATAATCCATCAGCATCGCTCGGACATTTGCGAAGAAAGGTTCAGCGTGTTTTTTAGTTTTTTCCTCAATAATGAAGTGGAAAATGATAAATGAGCACCAGACGTAAGCTTATTATACGCTTTTCAAAATTCATAGAATAAATATTGTTTGCCGTGTGGAAGCAATCATTATAAATGCTTATTTTAAGTTAAACACTGTCTATAGTTTACGCTGGGAGAACACATTAAAATAAAACCCTTTGACGGTTTAAAACGCGATATATATTAGTTAAACTTATTTGTCTCGCCTTATTTGTCTAGTGGTCACGCCATGGCTGCTGCAAATCGTCCGAAAAGTGGGGCCGAAGTTAAAAATAATTTTCAAATAAATTTAACTAATCTATCACGTTTTAAACCGTTAAAGTGTATTATTTAAATGTATAATACTCACGTAAACTACTTCAATTTCGGTTATAACTTAATAAACAACATCAAACAATCGCACAAATAAAAGAATCATCAACACGGCTGCTGCAAAGCATCCGAAACGTCGGCCATAGTTAAATATAATTTTCAAATAAGTTTAACTAATATATATCGCGTTTTAAACCGTTTAAGTGTTTTATGTAAATTAATTTCATAAACTTTGAATATTTTCGCTTTTAAAACCAAAAATTTAAACTCAAACTGCTTTTCCAACTGTAGATGGTGGTTCGTGTCCCAGTTTCACGATATTCCTACCATTTATTTAATGTCAAATACCAAATATGTTTCAATACAGTACATGCGGGACCTGATGGTAAACGAACCCACGACCCGGGTAAGTATTAATTAAAAATAAAATTCGAGAAATATACATTATAGCGTGTGTACATTCTCAAAACGTATTTTTAATCAAGGACAATAACAAAACCGAACGCTAAAAGCAACTTCATGTTAAACGTTAAAACATTTTAACTTCAAATATTTTGGGGCAATATTGGAAATTCTTTCGGCGCACTTACCTGCCGAATAAATTTATTGTCGGGGAAGTAATTGTGGCCATAATGAAACTTTTTAGCCCCCAGCTGTTTTTTAAAACCAATTTTTTAACTTGCGTAAAATAACGCTTTTCAATAATTTCCATTGTCCGTTGTTGGAAGTGCAATCGAGTTTGCAGTGAATGAGGTTTTTGTCATATTTAAATGTTTAAAAGAAAAATGGTATGGAAAATTTTGTAGGGCACTATAAAGATTATAAAACTTTATTTTACTTTTTCGATACAGTGTTAGGACAAGGTATATGAATTAGTTGATATATTATTTCGATACGTATCTGTAATATTTCGTATATTTATATAAGTTTAAATAAATCACTTTAACTGTTTGAAACGCGAAATTTAAATACTTTCTATAGTTTACGCGATTAGTACATATTTAAATAACACACTTTAACGTCTCCCCGTGACCACGGCTTGCTGCAAAGCATCCGAAACGTCGGGCCGAAGTTAAAAATAATGTTTAACTAATATATCGCGTTTTAAACCGTTAAAGTGTTTTATTTAAATGCGAAATTTATAAGTTAAACTTGTATACAAATTTTATTAACTATGGGCTGACATTTTAGAATACTTTGCAGCAGCCGTGGTCACGGGCAGACAAAATAATTAGTAAATAAGTTTGTCTAATATATTTGGCGTTTTAAACCATTTAAGTGTTTTATTTTAAAGTGTGTAAACTACAGACAGATTACTACACTTTTTTTTTTTCTTTTTCAACTAACAGGGATAGAGAAGTACTAAATTTGATATATACGCTTCATATCTGTTTTAATACTTCAAATTTCCATTTTAATTAAATACCTTAACGGTTTAAAACGCGAAATGCTAACTAACATATTTTACACTTTAAACCCTTAAAGTATTCTATATTAATGTATACTATCTGCGTAAATTAGAGACAGTATTTAACTTCAGTTATTAAACTTAAACAACATATGACATCGTACGATTAAAATAAGGATCAACATGTCCACACTGGAATTTTTAATAAGGTTTTCCCATTTTTCAAGTTGACGCTACCTCTACCCAATGCAATCTAGAGTCTAGACCAAGGAAATATACGGACGAAAGTACTCAATACAAAATCTATTAGACTTTTTTAGAAGTTTCTAGAAATATTGTAGATTAGATACGTAGTATTAAACTTTAATTTAAATCGCGAGAAACAGACCAGTTTAAGTCGGGCAGGGCACATAATAAGATTACCTTTATGTATTACACACCTGTAACTGAAATCGATTTGTAAAAATAACATTAATGTACTAGTTGTACCAGTGACTGTTGTACAGTTAGTATAGTTTTGGGCATCAAAATAAGTTTTTGCAAACCTCCTTTTCATCTTTACTATCGCTGTTACCAACGGTCGCTTGTTGCTGTTTCAAGGTAATCTTAAAAGATAGACATACTCTATCGCGGACATTTTCAAAGAGGAATCATTCTTTCACACATATTTTTGGGGTATTTTGAACCGATTTCGCAATTTCTCAACATTATTGTATATAGCCTAAATTAAGCCTTCATCGATTAATTTTCTAACGCACGGTCAAACAAACAAACTTTTTACCCTTATATTACTATAGATATGCTCCCCATCCAACGAGCTTACATTCACGATAAATTAAAAATCTTTTTAAACCAGTTACTGATAAAATATACGTATAAAAAAGCGCTCTACTCTATCCGTGTTTCACTAATGCAAATGTAGTCACTTTTAATTATTCAACGAGGAAAAAGTTCTTAAAAGTTATCCTAAGCAGTAAGCAAGCCGGCTAAGGAAACATTATGCAAATGAGATCCGCTGCGTGATTAACTTGGAACTTGCTTTTTTAGTAACATGTTTCATTTAGCCCTAATAAAGACGCGTTAATTAAGTTTTAAATTAAGTGAACTCTAAGAAGATTCTTAGATTATAAATAGATACTATATTGAAAGAAATCGATGTTACGGCAAACTAATTTTACTTAAGTGTTTAAATATAACATTTTAACGGTTTTATACCCGAAAAATATTAAATTCTGTCTGTAGTTAATGCGAGTAGTGTCTCCCCGTGACCACGGCTGCTGCAAAGCATCCAAAACGTCGGGCCGTAGTTAAAATAGTTATTAAACAAATTTAAGTAATATATATCGTGTTTAATATAAATCTTCGTACGGCTTCTGAGTGTAGGTTTTTCAATGTCGAAAGGCATAATGCCACTGAACTGATCTATTTATATGTCCACATAATGAAATAGTACCTTAATACTGTCTGCAATTGACGTCAGTAATACACATTTAAGCAAAACACGTTTAACTGTTTAAAACGTGAAATGTATGCAATATCTTCACAAATTATTTTAAGAAATTGTTGAAGTTAAGCAAATATATTACTCGTTTTAAACTGTGAAAAATGTTTTTTAAACAATAGTATCTAATCTTGAATGTATAGTATAGTACACATAATAGATACTTCTTATCAATTGTCATTATTAATATCTTTTATGTGCACTGTACGTACATACAAGTACGTCATTTATATCCAGCTGGGACCACGGACGCGTATATAATGTCTGTCACAGACAAGAGAGACGATCCACATCTGTGGACTTGTCTGTCAGTTGTATAGTATATAATAATTTTATAAACAACAGATAGAATAAATACCCTTTAATTGTAATTTATTTACCATTGCATTTTAATTTCGTCATTCGTCAATAAAACGCGATTTCTACCATTTCAAAATGAAATAGTTGTCCTTTACTAAAATTATGTATTGAAATAAATATAGTACCCTATTGTGTATAGTTGACGCAAGTAGTACTCACTTAAATAAAATACTATTGACCGATTAAAACGCGAAAAATTTTAGTTAACAAATTATTTTAACAACGTCCCTTTGGAACAACGACTAAAACATCCAAAACGTCGTAAATGAGTTAACGGATCTATTTCGGGTTTGAAGCCGTTAAAATTGTTTTATGGAAATTAGTTCTCTATATAATACTAAAGAAATACCTAACTAAGAATATCTAGAATACACGAGGGTTCTCGTGAATGTAGGTACAACAAGCAGACATTTTGAGACATCTCATTTCTCTCGTTTATATTGTTTGTATGATTACATCTGGATTACACCAAGGTTCGTAACTGTTTGCATATTATATTCGTAAGACGTTGAAGCTCAAATACTAGCATTTTTTTTCTTTTTCGCGCTACGCTATTAATTTTTAATGGAAATCTGATGCTCTTGTTCAGGGATATCGTTGCATAGATATGTGATATGTCATGATTCCCAGGGAAACAATACTAATATTATAATTGAGTAATCAAATTGACAATAGAACGTAAAGGAATTTGACTTTTTGCACTATATTTCACAACTAAGAAATAAACACCAACTACGACGGAACAGATGGCGCTAGCGTAGCAGTTTTTACTATAACATTAGAGACACCCTCCTTTCATCTTTAGTCTTCCCGAGACTACGGCTGCTACAAAGCATCCGAAACGTCGGACCGTAGTATAAATAATTTGAAAATAAGTTTAACTAATATATTTCACGTTTGAAACCGTCAAAGTGTTGTATTTAAACTAAGAAATATTGACAATGTTTTATTCTGTGCGGTACTAGCTTGAATACAGCGATAAGTGTCGAATGAGAGGCTGTCCTTGTTTGAAAGAAAAATCATAGATATAGTTGTTCACTCGTGTTGCTTCAAGTCAAACATTACGGGATAGTGTCTGCCACAATTCATATACTACTAAAGTAAAACTAAAATTAAGCTACAACTTAAAAAAATATTGACGAAACTATTAGCTATTTAAACATGACATTATTTAAATTTAAATTTTAAGCTATATGTGGAATAAATATTTTGTATATTAGAAGATTTGTAGTTATGACAATATGACGCCTTACAAATCAGTCCCCTTGTATTCTATATCACATTTTAATGTATTCCCAACGAACAAACGATATAATAAAATTTATAAAACCCGCGTCATCTTACAACTTGCCCCACCCACCCCGATTCTCCCCACATAAGGGGTGATTACCCCTTTATTGTTCCCCAAGCGGGCCCTAATGCATGACACTATTACGCTAGATGGCAACTAATGCGCCGAATGTCTTTTTTATAACAAAATTATTGCTATTTAGGTGTGTCCTCTTGATTATATTATAGGCGTGTCTGGTTGTACTATGACGTATTAATTGTGAAAACTCGTTTCCCCATGGGGCATGGGGGCAACCATGTTTGTTATGTGTCTCCAGTTTTCGAACTCTCGCATTTCATGCAATGCGTACATCGACTACGCTTTGAAAATTAACAATTTGAAGTGGATTATTTTTATGTATCATTAAGTACTTATTAATAAATAAATTAAAGAATTCCCAATAGGAAGAAAAGAAAGCAATATTAAAAATTACGTAGTTGTATAATTATAGAATGTTTCTGCAAAGTATATTAAATAAATGCTTGCTTTAATTTGAAAGATATCTATTATAAAGGAGAAGTAAATTGAGAAAATTTCAATTTGGCGCCGATTCTTATTTCCGTCTGCACAAATGCCTGAAAAACGTTAATCATTCTATAGGACGTTGATATTTTCAATAAAAACTAGATTCAAACTCACTATATTTTATATTACATTTTGATTCAACATTATCACTTACACCTTATGCCCCGCTACAGGAAGGCGGCATATCTGATAGCAAAAAAACGAACTGAGACCCATCACAGTCCACCCATGAGAAATTTAATGACTACGTGGGGTAGTCATAAAAAATCACTTTCGTAAAACCGGTTACCGTCACCGAACAGAACCGGTTTCACGTATTCTCTATGGTACAAGGATAAGACTCTCTTCTTCCAAACTTCAGACTTGTACAAGACGTTGTATGTTTCAAATATTGTACAAATTTTGCCACAATTTGGATCTTGGCTTTCGAGCATAGTCCTTTTATTATGACCGTAGTGATTTACCAGCTAGGAACGACAGGGTCTCAACTTGGTCAGAAGATGAATGAGCAACGATGAAAGATGATGAATGATGAAGATGGTCAGGCCGGGTTGGCAAGTAATTTATTTTTAATAACCACTAATAACTATTAGACCAAGAAGCAAAATGGGATGTTAACGCGCAATAACTTCGCAAAAATGCAATAACCTGACATCCGCTCCCCATATTAAGAAAATCTCTTAAATACCAAGACGGCAGCGAAGACGAAGCGGCGATGCAGAATGCAGGTGCCATTCACCGAAACACGGTGGGGAATTTACGGCATCCCGCCATTTTGAGAGCGGATTCCATAAAACCAACAATACTCTTGATACAAGCCATATTGATTGTAGCTTGAACCAGATTTTGAATTTATACCTAAAAATGTTCTTTTGTCATATGAAGTATTACGACTAAAGTTGATCAAGTTACTGAGACTAACACACCTAACAGCCTTATTAGTTTAGTATGGGTGTAGCTATTAATAAAAATCAGTTTCTTTAGGTTATCATGATCATAATGTTACGTTCCTAATGAGAAAGAAACAATTAAATAAGTAATCTAGTTTGAAATATAAAGAAAATTCAAGTTCTTAATAGCACTATAAAACAGCGTTTCCGCAAATTGTCGGCGAGGTTAAATATTTCACGGTTACTAAAGTTTTAATGAGAATGTATGTTACCTGATACCCTCAGAAAAGTTTAGCACGTGCTATGTCTACAACTCCGCGCTAATGTACTTTCTAATGCCTAGGGCCCTAGCTTCAAGTTTTATAGAAATTAAAGTGAATCTAGAGGAGTAAAACCATTATACTATATGACAGAATGGCGTATTCTTTATGGTATATTAAGACAGATAAGCATGGGGTTCCTTTGATGTAAGATGGAATACCCCATATAACATCTGAAAAATATGTGCTCGACCTATATTGGCTTTGTATACATTTTACTTTAATTTAAATCTATCTCTGTCATAAATAAATACATCCTTTTTAATATGTAAGTAAATATTTTTGAGGTCTCGTTGACCTAATGGTAGCAATATGTGGCTTATAATCAACATGTGGGTTCGATCCCCCACGTGCTCCAACGTGTTTCTAATTTTCCAATTTATATTTTTTCTGAAACATGTTGGCCTTCGTCTGGAAATCTGGATATCAAATGGGTGGTAGGAATATAGAAATTCCGTCCGGGTCGCGAACCACCGTCCATTGATGAAAAAGCCGCAAAGCATAATCGCCTTTCGGTCTGGGGATTTCCGAATATCCAAAGCCAAAATAGGTTGATAACACATCTCGTTTAGATGCTGAAGGCTGCCGTATACCATTATCAAGTGCTTGTCTGTTCTCAGAATTATTTTTTTCTTACTACAAAATAGTAATATAACGATGAGACAACTATCTATTTTATATGTGCATTTATTTGTGAAATTAAGAACTCGAATAAAAAAGTTGATTCTTAATACAGCTTCGTTTATTTTTAAACTCATTTGTAAGCAAAGTAATTCATTTCAGAAATTAAAATGTAGCTGCCAAGTACGCTCTGTATAGCAAAAATCTTTGTACGCCGACTCGTTATTCATTAGTACGTAATTGAGAGAAATATGAGGAAACAGTTTTTCATGAGAATAAGTGATTTAAAGTGGTTACCTTTTTTATATTTATTGACGTAAATCATACATTGCGGTAAATAGTGAGAGATATACGGACCTATTTAGAGTACTGGCTATTCAATGTTTAATTAACTTTGGCTAACTAATGAATTGGTTTCAATTAAACACTTTAACGGTTTAAAACGCGATATATTAGTTAAACTGATTTGAAAATGATTTTTAACTTCGGCCCGACGTTTCGGATGCTTTGCAGCAGCCGTGGTCAGACTAGTTTAATTAATTGGTTTCAAGTGTTGACTTATAAAACATTTCCAACGGTTTGAAACGCGAAGCGTATTTGATAATCTCATTTAGGTTTATTTTAACTACGGTTTGACGTTTCGGATACTTTGCAGTAGTCGTGGTCACGGTGCAACTGAAAATTGAGGGTTAGCGACACTCTGTCTTCATCACATTGAAGGATCCTAATCGTCCGGTCGTAGTTAAAATAAACAGACAGACAGTACCTAAATGTCGAGTTAGTTTTCGAAGAAACAAGAAAACACGTAACATAAACAAAACATCGGATAAACGTAACTAAATAATGAGCATATAAAATATTAATTACAAATCTATTAAGATAAAAAAACACGACACGGGCGGGATTCAAACTGGCATCCACAACGTTTCGTACTGCTCTAACCTGTTATAATTATTACGAATATTCAAAGCCAATAGGTCGAGAGCGCATCTGAAAATGTTATATGACAAAGATATTTTACCTTTCATCAATGTTTATCCTCTTCTGTGATAAAAAAGTTTTTCATTATATTTCGCGTTTAAATTCGTTACAAGTGATTTATTTTGCTTCTGTTGAGCTTTAAAGACTCAATTTCATTTAGTGCAAGCAAACAATACACGGACTTAAGTTAATAAGTGTCAAACATTACGAAGTTTTCATTCTAAAACACTGTGCATAACTGTTTCAACTACTGTTTCACGGAAAACGTTTTGCGCTTGGCAAAAAACCAAATACGATAATTATCTGACAGAGTTGTTTCATATAAGGATATATTTATTAAATACTTAGCGAAATTAATTAGAGGCTGCCCCGGTGATATTGAATAAAGCCATAATAGGTCGACATGTTTCCCCTGCTCTACTTATATTTCACGTTTTAAACCATTTTTTAAAATTGAAATAAGGCAAACTATTTTTTTAGGTTCAACAAATGAACAAACTATAATTAAACTCATTTAATTTCTTTATCATAAATCCATTAATTTTTTGTGTTATTATAAAAATAATAATAAAAATAGGAAGTTAGAAAAGTAACTAATATTCTTTACATAATTAAAAATAATAATTATTATTATAGTACAAATGAATGGCTAATAATTATTAGCCATGTTGAAATTCGTCTAAAGTGTATATTTATTGGGTTGAAATTCCTTACGCGTCACAAAACATCGTCCGCAGATGAAAAAGCTATGAAATTTAATAGCGTTTCGGTTTCAGTCTGTTGATTTCCGAATATTCAAAGCCAAAATAGGTCGATAGCGCATCATGTTTAGACGACAAGTGAATCCCATCATTTGTCTCCATCATAAAAATTAACAGTTTAAAACGAATATATTTCACACTACTAGAACTAGTCTCTCATTGAAACTTATACAAAGAATGTCAATTGACGTCGCCGCTCGTGCTGTAATTAAAAACTAAACAAAAGACCGTACACGTGAAAACCCACTAAATAGGCTCTCTAAATGAAATAATTAGGTGCCATATTTTGAAAAGGCTGCATGAATAAGAAAATGTAAAACGCTATTTATAGATTTATATAGGAGTTCGCATCTAGAGGCTTTCACGGGTTTTATTAAGGCTTGGTTACCATAGCAATACACATACAGTATATAACTAAATACATCGCGAGCACTGTATACATCTCTATATAATGGCTTTACTAGCTCTTAACCTATTTGGAATTGAAATCGTCTAGATTTTCCCATAGATGGTTTAAAAAAGGAATGAATGCTTCTAAAACTGTGAAAAATTAATAATTATCTTCAATTTATCTTATGTGTCCTTCATGACTTGAAAAATCCTCAAAAACTGAAATGAAAAGTGTTTATATCAGAAAACTGATATATTTTTCACATGTGAAAAATATAACATTATGTGCAACAACATGTGTAAATAATAAAGGTTTTATCACCTCTCAAAACTAAGATATTAATTGTACATTAAAACACAAACTAATGAAAAATGGGTTAATTTATATTGTTATAAATTTTTTCTTGTTATTATTTAAATAATGACTACAATTATTAAAAAAAGAAAAAATAAATAATATAAATACTGTCTATAGCTTACGCGAGTAGTACACATTTAAATAAAACACTTTAACGGTTTAAAACGCGATATATTAGTTAAACTTATAAAACGTCGGGCCGAAGTTAAAAATCATTTTCAAATAAGTTTAACTAATATATCGCGTTTTAATCCGTCAAAGTGTGTTATTTAAATAAATAATATACGAGTCGAATATGTTTCTAATTTTTAATTTATAACTTTCACGAAACATGTTGGATTTCGTCTGGAAATCTGGACATTAAATGGGAATATAACAATTCCATCCGGATCACGAACCACCGTCCACAGATGAAAAAGCCGTGAAGCTTGATCGCGTTTCGGTTAGAGTCTGGAGATTTCTGAATATCCAAAGTCAAAATAGGTAGTCACACAGCACATCTTGTTTAGATGCTATAAGCTGGAGTGTATCACCAAACATCAAGTGAACCATGTTATCCTCCGCCATCATTAAAAAAAAACATAAATGTACCGCATAATTATTCCCAGCAGACCATTAGATATACAATACTGTATAGTGCCATCAATTCTCACCAGCGCACAAATAAATCTAGAACACAAATGTGGTGACAGATCAATATAAGGTCACAGCACTCGGCAGTGAAATAAATAAGATGTGTATGGCCATGAGTTATGGAACTGCTCTTGACAAGATGATGAGCCGGTTTACCTGAACGTCTATTTCTCTACATTCTAAAAATCCCAAAAACAATTGACTTCAAGTATATGTAATATAAAAAAATAATTTCAAAGAGTTTAAAACACAAAATGTAGGTAAAGTTATTTGCAATTGGTTTTAACTTATTATATTGTCTTAAAATAAATTGTAAATAAGTTGAACTGTTTCATTTCGCATTTTAAACCGTTAAGTGTTTTATTTAAATTTTTACTACACGCGGATGCTACGAACTGTATATTTTACTTTATTTTAATAATATTTATTTCTACTACTACTACTAATTAATGCTAAATGAAGATATTTATTATTAATATTATTAAATACTGTCTGTAGTTTACGCGAGTAGCGCACGTGAGCATTTAAATAAAACACTTTAACGGTTTAAAACGCGGCATATATATTAGTTACTTGAAAATTGTATCAGCCTCCTCGGTACCACGGCTGCTGCCAAGCATCCGAAACGTCGGGCCTTAGTTAAAAATAATTTTCAAACAAGTTTCACTAAAATTTATCGCGTTTTAAACCGTTAAAGTACGAGGCGCTTAGGTTGAACTACTGAGGCAGTCGAGCATTAATAACATGAATTTTTAGCTATAATTTTTATAGAATAGATTAAAAAATCTATGACGTGGACTCAAACCCTTTCACACCGGTTCTAGTGTACTACAAGAAAAAATGGAGATGTCGCATACGAAATTTACTTAAAAATTCTCTCCATTTATCACATTTGAAACGAATTTCTCTTTAATACACGAAACAATAATACCAATTTCAACGATGCAAAAGATATGCAGACTAAGTTTCCTACAGATTAAATGGAATATTGAGAAATATCGCTCCAAGCAGACAAGTAAAAGAAGCGAAGTATAAAATTGCTGAATAAGAATCGGCCAATTCACGCTTTGCTGTGGGGCTTCAAAATTTTACTTTGCCTACGAAACCGTTCGTTCAGATTTTACGTTCAACTGTGTGTGTTGAGCAATAGAGGCGCGCATTCACCAAGAGTATATAGATACAAGAGGTCTGAAAATATTTACACAGTTGTGTGAAGTGCGAACGTCGATCAAGATGGGAATAGTTAAATAAAACGCTTTTAACGGCTCAAAACACGAAGTATGCATCAACTCATTAGACACGCGTGAGCATCGCTGCTGTAAAACATGCGATATATATGCGATAACGAACATATTTCGCGTTTTAAACCGTTAATTTCAAGATGTATGTATGATAACATCGTTTACTAGTCGCGTATAGTTTAGATAATATTTAAGATGCGAATATATATTATGTTTCTACTGATTCGAAGGTTCAGCCTAAATATTTTTAAATTACTCGATTCGCATAAAATCGATTCCAAGATTATTCGATTACAAGAATCAAGATAATACTTTGGATATACGAAAATTGTCTCTATTTCACGTTTTATCAAAAAACAGCGTCCCGTTAAGCCGTGGAAGTAATAACTGTCTTGAAATCTGGAAAATTATAAAATTGAATTCCATTTGAGGTTTAATTCAGGCGGGAATAAAATCCTAAAGTAGAGGCTTGCCGACCTACGAAGTACGAACGGGGACGTTTGGGACGAATATAGGGTAATTGAAAATTTTCTTAATCCCCCCCGAGTGGCTCCCGATGTTACATTTGACGAAATTCGATTAATACAATCAATGTTATGCGCAATCGAAAACTTAAACCACATGGACAAGTTCTACTAAATAAGTAAAAATATGTAACAAAATGTCAAAATAATTTCCAAATATGTTTAAATAATATTTATCGCGTTTTAAACCGTTAAAGTGTTTTATTTACATGTGTACTACTCGCGTAAACAACAGACAGTATTTATATTGAATGCAATCAAACAATACAATTACTAAATATTACCAGTTTGGCAGTCACTGGGCCGTATGTATAAGTAGATAAAAATATTGCATTTTTGTAATTAAATAGCCCAATTCAATCCCCTATGACCACGACTGTTGAAAAGCATCAGAAACATTGAGGCGTAATTAAAATTGTACATAAATAATAAATAATATTTTGCGTTTTAAACCGTTAAAAGTGTTTTTTTTTTTCAATGTGTACTATTTGCGTAAACTGCAGAAAGTATGAAATAATATAAAAAATCTTGAACAAATTCTTTTAGCAATAAAGAAAGTTAAAGAAAATTTCTTTCAAAATACTCGCTGATACCTTTTTAAAACTTCTTTGAAAGTAAATGAACATATTTCTATGTCCGTCTCACAGACTTTAAAAAAGTATGATCATTATAAATAACCTTTAGATGCAACAAACTTTTATTTAAAGGAGTTGAGAGATTTTCAAGATTTCGGTTTGATTTTGTGAAATTGTCGGAGATTGTTTGGTGAGTGTATTTGAACTAATGTAAACTGAGTCGGCGCTGTTTGCACAGTATTGTCTCGG
The DNA here is from genome assembly GCA_963661955.1 of Leptosia nina. Taxonomy (NCBI): domain Eukaryota; kingdom Metazoa; phylum Arthropoda; class Insecta; order Lepidoptera; family Pieridae; genus Leptosia; species Leptosia nina. The sequence goes on from CAVLEF010000011.1 coordinate 7,380,622, forward strand.
GAAATTAAGAACAGATGGAAAAACTATATAGTGTTTAAGTTATCTGGCATGCGTCCACTTGTTTTAATATCATAATTTCATTTAAACAGTAAAAGTTGCACCGATTTTTTAAATCCTCACTCATCATTTCAGGTTATAAATGACCAACCAATGGTCATAGGATTTTTCTCTAATGAAATGAGAAAGCTCAGATAATTTAAAAAAAGTATTTATAAAAAAAGAATAATAATATAAAAAAGAAACATTTTCGCAGCGCATGCCACGAAACTCGAAGACAAATAATTTTGCCCATTTTTTCTCACAATTCCCAATGTTTGTTTACGTCTATCGGTTGCAGCGTGATGCTTTATAGCCTAAATAAAGCCTTCTTCAATTAATGCTCTAATCAACAAAAAAAAATCGTACTAGTAGTTCCTAAGATTAGCGCGTCCTAACAAACAAACTCATTAGCTTTTTATTGCTATAGATTTCACTCGACCCAATTTCTCCTTAAATACATCACAGGTAAGTAAGGAAAATCTTTTCTAATTATCAACACAAGAGCATTGTGTATGTTCTTTTAAATTTGTCCGACTGTTGAGTTATTATGGTATGCAAGATGCATTAAAAGAGAATAAACCAAATTTCTAGGCTCGGTCTGCACCAAATTACTGAGTATTTATTGAGCGAATAGCGTATTTGAATAACTCATTCAATATTTGATCATTTCCAACAGTTTTTCGCTTTTAACCTGTTCAACGGAATTTGTAGTAACGACGTATCTATTACAGTTACTGGACAAATCAAAATGTATTTTAAACTACGCTTAAGACAGACAGAAATAAATTAACTGTCATCTTATTTAGCACATTCCACGGAATATATAAATAAGTCACTAATGCTTAATATATTCCGTGTTCTAAACCGTTAAAAAGGTTTTGTATACACTTATATGCTCACACAGCGACATGCTTATATTTTCTTATCCGTCGAGCTATTAGTACGTTTCTTTTGATATCTGGTTCTAGTCATATTATATCAGTTATGATAATAATCTTAAGGCTTTCTTTTACCTTTATTTAAAGTGTAGTAAGCAATAAAAAACGATATATTTAAACGGTTTTATTTAGCTCGACCCGTATCGAATTTATTTATTTGGGCCAAAATTGGAAAATTAAATTTAAGTACCTTCCCGTTGGGAGATTGATCTGAAATTTGGTACACACATTTAATTTAGATGACAATACAATATAATAAAATCAATAACATTATAAATCCAAGATGGCCGCCGATACAAAATGGCGGATTACGTATTTTTTTAACCCCCTCAATATGGGTATCAAATGAAAAGGCTTCTCATGGTTACCCTATGGCATGATTATGCCTAAAAATTTTTGTTGTTTTCATGACCGAAAACAAACCGTATATAAAAATTATTTTTATTTTACTTCAGTTTATCATTGGTGATACTGTAATAACAAGTATGAGTACTTTATATTCATTTATACCTAAGTAGTATATGATTTGAATGTTGATGTGGAGACCTTACGTTCAAAGAAATACTTATATTTCCATATCTCTAAGCCTTCACGGCCCTATGGCTCAATGTTTAAACAAGAGAGTTTATTAGTGAAACATATATACAAGTGTGTTCGACTAAAAAAAAAAAGGGTTATTTTCTATCTTACCCCACCTAAACTCTTAATTATATAAACATATTTTTTTAAAACGGAGAAATAGTAGGTTATATAAATGGCCATTTATTTGTCCTAGACATTACCAAACTGGCTGAAATTTCGTTTACCTTAGTTATCAGCAAATTGATTAAAAGCTTTGTCAAGGATAAGTCCCCTAAAGGTCATTGGAGATGACAGAAAAGGCTTAGGGAGACCTTGAGAAAATCGATTCTACGAAACGTGCGCGATATTTCAACATGATGTGATGAAATATTGATTATCTCGATACTACAGATAATACATAAGGGTGATAACGATTACGGACATGAAAATACTTCGTTGTTTTATATTTAAGGTTGTTTAAACAATTTTAAGTGAAGTCTTCGAAATTAAATACTGTTGTTTTTCGTTATTGTTATCTGTTTCCACTGACATTATAATATTACAGAGAAACCGACGTGAGCGAGAAGAGGGTCTCACGTCACCTCCTCTTCTGCTTCCTCTCATCTCTCCCCTTCTTCTCACGTCAGCCGAACAGCCCGAAAAACAATGATATACCAAACGATGGCCTTAAAAGCCTTACACAATTTACTTATAGAAAAAGCTTTCAAATTTGGACACACCTAAAAAAACAGTACTTTCAAGAAACCGGTTATTAAACCAGAAAAATATTATAAGTAAAATAAAATAATACTTAAATTAAGTATAAATGTGTTTTAACCCTAAATTATTTATTAAAAAATAATAAAGACAATAATATTTAGAAAAAATAAATCTTATCTATAGTCTGCAAGAGTACTTTCGAAATGAAGTAACAATATGTCAAATAAAAAGTTTATTACTGTTATACAAAAACTGACTGTTTTTTTAAAATATATGTTAACTAACTTAATTTAAGATTTAAAAATCAATTAATAAATATTTACTCTATACTATATATACACACATACTTTTATTAACTTTGTTGTTAAATATTTAAATTTACCGATATATTTTCCGTTTAAACAAAATACTTTTAAAGATTTATAACGCGAAATATATTCGTTACCTTATTTTTATTTACTTTAACCCAACTCGTTAATTATTTACGGGAGCCGTGGTCACGGGGGAACTGAATGATGGAGGGTGTACCTAATGTCAATGTCAAATATGCTACGCTAGCGCCATCTGTTTCGTTATAATTGATATTTAAAGAAAGTCTCACAAAACTCACTTACGGTTTTAATCCGTTACACGTGTTTTATTTAACATGCAATCGCGTAAACTATAATAATTATACGTGCTTGCGACCCGAATGCTCAAATAAATGTCAATGTTCTTGTATGTAAATGATTTACATCACATTGACCAATACTGCGGTAATGTCGTGGTCGCCCCGACTTCATTCATAACCGTTCTGAACGACAGCTCGATTAAGCACAGCCATTTTGTGGCCATCGATTGAAAACGTACGTTATAACCGATTTTACTTAATATTGTGAACATTTCAGTGGTCAGTTGTGCCCTTATTATTATTGCAGACGAAATAACTTTTGTATACAACTTTATGGGTTTTTGGAGCTGTTTAATTGGCGTTATTGAGAAATCATTCTCCACGGTCCACAATCATAAGTAGATAGTCTTTGCTTAGACGGGGAACGCGCAACATCTAACTATATCATCCACTTTGCAAAATGGCCGCGGTTCGATATATAACTTGTACATATTTAAATAATATAATTTTAACGCGAAATGTATTAGTGAATTTATTTACAGTTTAATTTTATACTACGGCTTGACGTTTTGGTTGCTTCGCAGCAAATATGTTACTTAACTTTTACATAATTATGCGACTGTCACTTTAGACTATTAATTCCTCATTGTTAGGCATCTACTGTTACTTTTTAAGAACTTTAATAACTCGTAAATAGCTAAAAACAAAATAATTTCTTCTTCTTCTTCCAAACAGTTAATCACGAACAAAATGTAGACAGATTTATACACATAATATACAGTGTATTTTTATTACTTTTTATCTATGGATGGTGGTTCGTGACCCAGATGAAATATCGATATTTCAACCACCTATTTCGTATCCAGAATTCCAGACGAAGTCCAACTATGCAAGTTGTTTATTTATTTTTTTAAAGTGATATTTCGTTATCTACTGATTATTTGTTATTATGTTATATCGATCTCGCAATAATTAATTAAGTAAATTTTCAACCAAAACATTCACGTTAGTCATTTTCTTAACGATACGGTTTTTGTTCTGTTCGTTTTATACAAGCACAGAACACATTGTTTTATAAAAATCCATTTGGATTTTACATTAAACATTGGATTGGACATTAAACTATATAAAAGTGTGTTTGTTGATATCGTTGTTTTAAACACTACAGTTATAGCTGTAAGCTCCATCCATATTGGCTTAAGTGCTGTTGTTGATTTGTCGCCTGTCAGACTGTAAAGTGACAATTAAGATAACTTTGGCGGGGGTATTATTTATAATTACGATACGATGTTATGACTATGTATATTAAATAACAATAGGTATCTCCCCGTGACCACGGCTGCTGCAAATCATCCGAAACGTCGGACCGAAGTTAAAAATCATTTTCAAATAAGTTTATCTAATATATCGCGTTTTAAACCGTTACAGTGTTTTATTTAATTGGGTATCTTATCAGTTAGTCTCTTAATGTTAAGTGACGTCTTATTGTTCAGATCTATGTAAGTTTTAATAATTTCTTAAAAAACAAAGTGCTATTAAAGTGTAATATGTGTTTTATACCTTTAATAATTATAATAATAAATAATCCGTTTATTATCACAAAGTACATAATTTACAATTAAAATAAGTAAAAAAAGAGTAATTACAATTAAAAGAATACAAAAAAAAAAGTACAATGTTAACTTTGTGCTAAAAGGCATAAGACTCAGCATGTGCTCAGAAGGCTTTAGTGATTTTAGTCTTCCTATAGATAAAAGTAGTACAAAACATAAAATATTTAAAAGTTTAAAGAACTTAAAACTATAATTATGACTTAATTAGTGGATGAAAAACTATTGCGTAAGAAAAAATATAAAGAAATAAAAATATTTTAATTTTAAGTATATTTTTAACTTTGATATAAATTAAAAGCAGTCCCAACTGCCACAAACATACTGTGCCGCCAGTGCCATGTAGGCTTTATAGACCGAATGGATTTCAGTTCGACGGGTTTATTGAAAATAACGTTCGGCGAGTTTTTTCGCCTGGAAACTGTTCTATTTGTTTCATGGATTTCTGTTTTGTTTTACATCTTGTTAATTACTTATTTGATTTAATATGTAGATGTTTCCTCGTTGCTCATCTGTGTATTTACAAGTAAGCTGGGGAGTAAGTGAATTAATATTTCAACATGTGTATACAATTGTTTTTTTTTTATGATAGAGGACAAGACTGGGGTATAGAAGTGATATAACTCAGTCATATAACATCTAAACAAGACCTTCGTAGACCTATTTAGGCTTTGAATGTTCGGGTTTAGATTTTTTACATATAACTTCAAAATTAAACTTCATTAAAAACACTAGAACCTCTGTAATCCGAACATCAAAGGAGACGCCGACAACTCCATTTTCAAAACTTTTAACTCATAGGGAGTTGAAATCTGTCAAAATCTATACTCATACTAATATATGATGAAGAGTTTGTTTGCACGCACGAATCTCAGAAGCTACGGATTCAAATTGAAAAATTATTTTTGTGTTGGTTATAACCTAACTTTTTATAACTTATAAAACATTGCGCTACGACTGATAGGAGCGAAAAGGAAGCGGGAAATGTGGAAAAATCGAGGAAAATTATCGTTTTAATTTTTTGATGCGTAAGCTGCTAGAACGGTTTAAGGTACCCAAAAAATATGTATGGCATCTTTAAATGATATAAAAAAATGTCCGCGATACCAAATATATCGTTTAAGGTTAACTTGTAAGACGGCGGGATGTGACCGATCGACAAATTTGGATGCCCAAATTACTATTCTACGCGGACGAAGTTGTTTATACAGCTAGTGGAAAATAAAATCTTATATAAACCTGAATGTAAGTAATATATATAAAACTAAAAATCTAGAAAGATCAATTATCGCTTATCCCAAACGTGATAGCGAACAGGATACCAGTTTGCAATTATCATTAGAGTCGAACAATGAGACAATTATAGAGCAGCTCGTTAGATAACCGATTAATTAGCTTCGATTTTGAACAACTTTGCAGTAGTTAGGCGCTCTGCGGTCAGGGGGGATTTATATCTCATTTTTATACATTAGTTTCAACAGTTTAATATCCTACTTATTTATTGTAATGATTATCGAAGATTATGAACATTTACATAAAACTCTTTTAACGGTTAAAATCTTGAAGTAATAAAAAAACCTGTACAGATATTTGCAGGTCCGCTGTGTTAGTATGCTAGCTTTAACGTTCTTATTGAAAATAAGTTAGTTTGTGCGTATACTAATACTAAGTAGTATGTAAGTTAACTAGTTTTTACTTTATATTAACTACGGCCCGACTACACAACAGATGACGCTAGCAGATTTACCATATATTTTAGACCACGGCTGCTGTAAAGCATCCATCATGTCGGACCATAGGTAAAATAAAAAGAAAATGGTTTAACCAATATATTTCGCGTTTTAAACCATTAAAAGCGGTTAAATAATATTTATAGTACTCTCGCAATACTGAACTAAAAAGATTTTTAATTCCCAAAAATAGATTTTTTTTTATATGTGCATACGGATTTATTAAATACTATAAATTTATTCGTAAAACGAATGAATAATTTTAATTTTGTACTGTTTGCTTCTCTGACTTGATCTATATAAATATATAAATCTTAAGAGATTGTTTGTTTGAACGCGTTAATCGCCAAAAAAGATCGACGACGCAACCCACGTCGTGGGTAACAGCTTACATTTAAAGATGAAGACAAGGTTTGCAAAAACAAATGTAACCAAATAACTACTCTACGCGGTCGGTGACACAGCTAGTAAATAAACCTTATCTCTTACCAAACCTAAAAGCAATTACCGAGGAGTAAAAAATAACCACTAAGTCAAATCGCTTATAGAATACAAGGCTCATGTTTAAAATTAATTCGAATGTTCCGCGAGAGGTCAGTACAGCGCTTAAATTAGTTCACTCGAATAAAATAGCCTCTTGAGAAACCTTTGACATTTATGCATTGAGAGATAATTGATATTTCAAAATGGTTAACCTTTAAAGTTTACTTATATGTTATTTGTGGGCATGAATATTAACACTAATTTCGCTAACACCAACTTAGCATGCACGGTTACATAGTGCATGCATGCATGGCTCTCAATGTCTTGTAAATTGTTCTTCCGTTATATTGCATATGTTGTTAATAGAACAATGTTTGAACTCATTAATTTAATTAACTTTTAAACGGTTCAAAACGCGAGTTATATCAATCTGCTGTTTGTTTGAACGCGCTAATCTCAGGAACTACTAGTTCGAACTAAAATTTGTTTTTCTGTGTTGGTTAGGTTATGTCTTATAAAACATTGCGCTATGTCTAATAAGAGTAAAGAAACAGCGGGATATGTGGAAAAAGACGGGAAAAATTATCTCTTTTTGTTTCCGATGCGTACGCTGCAAAAAGACCGAGATACCCAAATACATATAAAAGAATGATTCCTCTTTAATCGATCTAAAAGAATCTCTGCGTATATATCTATCTTTTAAGATTAACTTGAAAGAACGACGGACGCGACGGGTAACACCTTAAACTTATAAAGATAGGGGGTTTGAAAGGAGGAAATTTGAAAAGCCAAAATTACTATTCTACGCGGACGAAGTGGCTGACACAGCTAGTAAACTAATACACTTCGGATCTGATACTTAAATGTTATCGTTACGTTTGTCATCAAAAAAAATCATTTTCTTCTGATATTGCGCATATTAATAACGAAGATAAATATGTATAGGTATTTAAAATTACAAGAAGACGTAATATTAATACGCGTTCTACTTAAGTCTAAACTAATATGAAACTGTTTTAACAGGAAAAGACAAACTAAAAATACAATACCTGACAGTGGCGATTTGTATAAACTCAAAATTGGCTCAGACATTAGCGGTCCGGCGGCTTCTGGAAATAAATACTCTATTTTAAAATGTGTTTTTCCTCTTTTTGTACAAATTTTCGTGTTGCCGTGAGATTGCTGGCTTTTTTAGCTTCCTTATATTGTGTGTAATATGTATGATGACGTGATCTACAATTATATCTTTAAACACTTTCTGTAGTCTACGCGAGTACACATTTAAATAAAACACTTTAACGGTTTAAAACGCGATATATTTTAGTTCAACGTGGTTGAAATTCTCCTTCTTGTCTCCCCGTGACCACAGCTGCTGCAAAGAATCCGAAACGTGGCGCCGTAGTTAAAAATCATTTTTAACAAGGTTAAGGAAAATATATCGCGTTTTGAACCGTTAAAGTGTTTTATTTATTTGTGTACTACTCGTTTAAACTACAGACAGTATTTAATTTTCAAATAAGTTTAATATATCGCGTTTTAAACCGTCGTGTTTTATTTAAATCTTATGTTTGTTGCTTTGTCTGTAATTAAGATGAAATATTAAGTCATGTTAGATTTATTTGTGTGTTTGTTGTGGAATAGTTTCGTCACAGTTGTTATTTTTGTTCATACTTTTTAACGCATATTTGTTAGTTACTGAAAATCAGTATTGTAACACAATCGTGTTTGTAACGTTGTGCTGATTGACACCTGTTATAGGTGAATTTGTTAAATTTTAAGCCTTTTTTGTATAGTTAGTCTTAGTTTTGTATAGTTCTTATTTCGTTTCATTTTTTGTTTGCATTTTTTTTATTATTGTGTTATTTTTATTGTTTGCATATATGAGCTTACATAAATTAAAAACGTATTAATAGTTGTTTGACCTTCGAAGCCACGTGTACCCTTCCCTTACGAATTGAACTATTGTACCAAGCTACTGATCGATGCTGGTTTTGGCCTTGTATGTTTACCATATATTCAATAAATAATAATGTTAACTAAAAACTAAAGAATATGCTTCAAATTTCTCGGCAACTTCAAGCTTATAAGAATTAAGAGAAGAATTTCTCCGCAAGTTATAAAGCAATTTCACATCTGTTATATGAAGATTGTTGTGCACTAGAAGCGGGAGAGGATGTGTTACGGTGCTTAGATGAAGATGTTTAAAATTCCGTTGACCAGCTGAGATTATGTCAAAATATAGTGATATCAATATCACATTATAGTTACATTATAATATTGTATTACATTTGTATAACATAGTAACATTATAATATTGGCCCAAAACTTGATTATTGCTGAATGGTTAAACGCTCGTGGGGCTTGGGGCTAACACATTTCTTCGTCTGGCTCACTGATCTATTTTTTAACGGGCAAGTAGTTGATCAGACTTCTGTGCCCTGCCCGACCGAAAAAAAATTGTTTCCCTGGGATTCGAACCCAGGAGCGCCCGCGCTTAACGCAATGCTGGGCAATACGTTTAAAACGCGATATATATTTGTTACACTTATCTAACAATTATTTTAACTGTACTACTCGCGTAAGCTACGCATAGTATACATACGTGTTTTCCGATAAATATTCGTTACACTGTAGGTCTGCGGAAATGCTCAGCCGTGTGAATACACAACAGTTTTAAACCAGCTATTTCATTCAAAATGACAATGTGATTTTCCGCACTTTACACTATAATGAAAATGCGATTGTGAAGATTTATGTGCGATACATCGATTTGCTTTTAGCACCGCCTCGTGTGTTCGGATGTGAAAACTGCTGGTAATAGCTTAAAGATTAAGTCTGTTTACAATTTTTCGTTGTTCCGCTTCGGTTTTACCAAACCTTTTTGTGTGTACTCACTAAAATAATAAAATTTAAATACTGTCTGTATTTTACGCGAGTAGTACACATATAAATAAAACACTTTAACGGTTTAAAACGCGATATATTAATTAAACTGATTTGAAAATAATTTTTAACTTCGGCCCGACGTTTCGGATGCTTCGCAGCAGCCGAGGACACGGGGAGAGTTAAAAATCATTTTCAAATAAGTTTAACTAATATATCGCGTTTTAAACCTTTAAAGTGTTATTTTTTAATGTGTACTACTCGCCTAAACTATAGATAGTCGTTTGAATATTATAAAATTTAGTTGATTTAAGGGATTTTTAACTTCAAAATCTGTTTAGATTAAAAATTCCTGTGCTTGGCCACTAATTGAGACAGTAGGATATGGTAGCGTAGTTGATTAGAGCAGCACCACCGAGCGCTGTGGAAGCCGGCTCAGTTCACGCCCGTGTCATAAAATTACTACAATCTAATTTAAAGGATGTTTATCTGTTTTCTGACGGCACTTGGGGCTTCGTTTCTAGCATTACGTTAAGCGTATATGTTGTCCAATGAAATAGCCAATCAATTAGAGTAACAGGCATGAAAATGTCCGCACACTGCACCCACATAAAGAGAAATAGGGGGTTTCATACTTTAAAATTATAAAAACTACTGTTTGGTATCGTAGATTTAGAATTATCATTTGTTTTGTAATTTAACGGAAATTTGTAAATACAAGATACTGTCAGACTTGTCACTTTAAATTTACAACAATGTACTTAGTCACTGTAATAAAACTATTTAAAAAAAATCGTACATAAAAAAATCATCCTTATATACACTTTTGATGATTTTTAACGCAGATTAACTATAACCAGATGTTATTGGTTTATTGAACAAAATTTGCTAGGCCGAATTTAATGAAATTTTGCAAATATCCTTTGAACCCGAACAACTAGATTATTACTATTTCATGATCGGATTAAAGTAGAGATTTTTCAAACCGAAACTATTCATTGTTTTCCCGGGTTTCAAACGCCAATGCAACGCGTTTAATCATTACGCCACGAAACCTGTTCTTACACTATCTAAAGTCGGTTATGAAATATTCGCTTTATTATTATAAAGGCACTTATCACATAAATACGTTTTCAACTCACACCAAAACATCTAACACAACTTCTCCACTCCGGTCAGCGTTTCACCAACTTTATAAAGATCAAAGGAGCCGATAACATCTCTCGGTAAGATTGGTTAATGACGCATTTTATTTCCCGACAGTTGATAACTAATTTTTACTAGCATTTAGTTTTTGTGTCACCTTGTTTGATTAATGACGGGCGTTTCGGTTTGTCCTAATTAGCAAGTAGCAAATACTTGCTAATAGTGAATTAGGCAAAACTGTATTTTAAAAAACTGAATTATATTCTCGACTAAATTAATGACTCGGTAGCTCAATTGGTTAGCACTCAACACGAACCGCTGACTGACAATGCCGGTTCAAGTCCTGTCTGAGTCGGAATTTTTAAAAGTTCATTTTTGATTTTTAATTCTATATAATCCTGCCAATTATTAATTACTAACATAAAAAATTGTATTAATTTGATATATTGCGGATGTTAACAAATTAGGACGCGATTTAACAAGAAAATAGAATGCGTAAGGAATGGTGCCAGAATTTTTTAACAGAAATAGTGAAGTCTATTTTTATAAGGAATTCAGTCTGTTGCACTTTGCACCGTCGCTTTTTTCTCCCACAAAAACGTATTAATATTATACGATATCATAACTTTTTAAAATAATGATCAAATTCAAAATTAGCGGGTTAAAACGCGAAAAATTACCGTTAATATTTTTATACGGTTTTCAGTCCCTTGCACTTTGCACTATCGCTTTTTAGCTTCCACAGAAACATATCAATATTCTATGCTATTATAACTTTTCAAAATTAATTATCAATTTCAAAATTACCGAATTAAAACGTGTCAATTATCAGTTATTTAATGTTATGTTATCCGTTCTTATACCACATATTTTTCGAATATTAAATCGATACAAATTGCATTTAATACAGACTTAACAAAATATAAACAAACAAGTCTAATGAAACAATGAGAACACGCACCGCATTGTTTTGTTTTGGAGCCACCAAAATTAACCACATTCGCACTTCAAAATCGTAGATTAATATTTATTGTATGCTAAAATTAGCAGTCTCGTTCGAATGAATTATGGGCATTGTAAATCTTTTGTGAGCAATTTCAAATGTTATCTAGTTGTACTTATTAAACATGTTCGTTTTGTGTTCGTAACACAAAATTTCCGTTTTAATCCGTTGTTCATGTGACGAATATTTATTTTATAAACAAAATATGTAATACTTAATTATTATGGGAAACATTATCTAGCGGCACTCGAAGCGAAGACCATCGGCGTTGTTTTTGTTTGAAAATTAATAACGTTTCATTTATGTAAGCTCTCATATATGCTATTTATTGTGATAATTGTAATGATTTAATAGTAACATATGTAAAATTACAGTTATTAAATTTACATTTATTTTCTATTTTTAGTAATTCTTATAAATCATTTATCACGCCATATTTATATTTTTAAATCATTTTAATTGCTGATTATTTTTTGTATTTTTATAGTGTTATTTAATAGGCATAGTATTTTATACAATAATAATTATTTATCATGTAAAAGATAATAAAGTTATCGGGAATAGTCTAGTCGTAAATAAAAACATACATTTTGTGTTTAAAACAGTAAAAGTATTGCATTTTATGTAACGGAATATTATTATTAAGGAAACGCAGTTGTGTGTTTGTGTTGTTTTTTCTTTTTATCATTCTTCATATTAAACAATGATTTTTATATGTTGAATGTCGTAAAAAATATGATTACTATATATTTGTATATTAGATCTTTGTAATTATATTTTGCGTTACGCTTACTTCTATGAGTTGTATAGAAAAATGAATATTATTTTTTTGTTTTATGAATTATTTATGATTTATTATGAAGTAGTTAGTATAACTGTGTTAAGTGATATGAAATATTTGTACTAATGAATGACCGTTTCGTTTTCACATTAGTACGAATTGGATTAGTTTCGGAGCAATTAATACAGCAATCTCACGGCATGAGCAAAGAGCACTCACCTCCACAAATCAACGACATTTGTAATGTTTTATATATTATTATTTTATTGTAAAAATCTCTCGGATACCTAATCTAAGATCTAACTAGCGCGCCTAACTATACTTCAAAAGCTATATCTAAATAGAGGCAAGGCAATGAATTAAACTTTGTACTGGCGATATATTAACTATTTATAAAAATTCACGAAACCACTATTCACGTTAAAAAAATCTGAACTAAATACACGAAATTCGCCGAAGTATCATAAGTGGGCGATGTGCATTGTGGAGTGTTTCTGCTTTCGCGGTTACGCGTCGAGGCGCGGCGACGCGGCTGCTTGGCGTGTGTTGCCGGCGCGACTGACACGCGATTCTGACACCTCGCGTGACGTCACTAGCACGCATGCGTGACAACTGTCAACACATGCGCCGTCCCAGCGGTGGGCTGTTGACATTTCGTGTTCTAAACTATTAGCTCCGAGCTTTGTGATAAGGATACGTCTTTTATACTGAACTAAGGAGCTTTTATTAAAATTCCCTATCATAATCATAATAACAAACTTTTTACTATAGTATAATATTGAATGTACTGACTTATTGTATAACAAAAGAGGGCACTGAGTTCGAATCTCGGGAACTATGAGATCTGAGTAACTTCAATATTTTTGGTCAGATCGGATGCCGGACGTGTTATCAAAATTATGTATATCAGATTACAGTTACAAATAAGTATAACAGATAAATACCCTAAAATGGGGGGAAAGGGGGATTTATAGGTGCATTTATAACTTTTTAGATCTTTTCTTATAATGTATTAGATTTCCTTTTATCAAGTATAAATCATAATATATGAATATGCAAAAACAGATTAACATAATATAATGTGTTTTGTTGAAGTTTATGGTTACGATCTGCTACGAGAACATTACGCGTAGCGTTATGCTACGCCGTAGCGTTTTTATTTTCATCAACAGAGTGCTACAATGTTTGTTTACTTTGTATTAGTTAAGCTGTTCTTTACAGCCTGAATAAGACATTAAAAAGTTGGTTCGGTACTTGGTGCTTAGACATATAATCGTATGCTATAGTTTAAAGTCGATGAAGAATGACTACATATATTTAAGTAACATTTTCTTCTATTTTTTCGACAAATAAAATTTAATGCTTGTTTTTTACCGGTGTATATTTCAGGCAATTTGTTTAAGTACTAAGTTGATTCTGCAATTAAATATCAAATTGTATACATAATGGAACTGATGTTTAAAAACTTTTAACGGTCTTAAACGCGAAATATATTAGTTTACTTATTCACACGGTTGATGGTTTGGATAATTTGCAACTGCCGTGGTCACGGGTGGGCTGAGGATGGAGGGTGTCCCTAATGTTATATAGTCAAATTTATTACTAAAAACTACGACAAAATAGGTGGTGCTAATAAATCATTTCGCGGTCTCCGTTAAAATATGTACTACTTACGTAACTACAGGCAATGATATATCATTTTTGTCTTTTTTTAATATTCAAACACAGTCTTAATAAACACCCAATCATAAATAGAAAAACGTAATGAATGTTTTATTATTTTGATCATTCTTTATTTTGTCGCGGTCGAGTAATGTTGAAGCATATAACACCCAGATAAAGCACATAAAAAGAGCGTTTTAAATTTCCTCTACGCGTCATATTTTCCACGGATTTATTCCGAATATGTGCATGCTGTAGATCTAACTGGTATTTAGGCATTTTGCATTAATTCTAGTCGTATATTAAAATAATATGGTTTTCTATTTTTTCATGAAATAAAGTATATAAATAATAATGGATGGTTTGGTGAGGCATGGGATATACAAATTACTATGTTTCCTATTAATCTCATGTATCCTCGCTACATAGGAACCTGAACTTGGGACTAATTTAAGCCGCAATAGTGGTTAGTAATCTATTCTTTATAATGTATATGTATGATGCATTCTTTTTTAATAAAACTTTTAACGATTTAACACGATAATTAACGACGACATCTTTACTACGATGAAAAGCTTTGGACGCTTTGCACCAGCCATGGGGGAGCGGACAATAATACCTACTGGTTTACAATTTATTAAAGTAAATTTATTATTAATCACGATTACTTGCTTATCTTTAAACATGTTTAAAAAGTGTACTATATGTGTATAATATAAAGTGTAAAATATTTTATTTATATTATAGCAGCTATTCTTTTAATATTTACTAGTGAACATCAAATTAAAATTCAAGTCAATGTTGATTTGACAAAATCGACCTTTTCACTACGACATACATAAGTTCCCCTCCTAAATATTCCCGGGAATGAAAACTCCAAAGTATATAATCCGGGAGTAATAATTTTCTAGATGTTTCACCAACGGGTGTATGAATTTCACCTGGATTTGTGCAGTATTCATCTAATCTTACGATTTTCACACATAACAGATTATCCTTAATATAACTATAATGCTATAACTGTTTGAAAAGTGCTAATGTTCACTCCTAAATAAATCAATATTTAATTGTTATTTCTGATAATATGAAATCTGTCTGTACGACATTTCAGCTACATAAATATCACGTACTTTCAAAGCTGCGAACTAAATTACTGGCAGTATAACCTTAAACGTTTTTGTGGAGATTTTGTTTTCGTAAGTCACTTAAAATGAGATTTATAAAAATAATTCAAAGTATATGTATATAGTGAGTGGCTTACTTCATAATTATATATACATATTATTAAGTATTGTCTGTAATTTTCGTGAGAAGCACATATTTGAATAAGACAATTTTAACGGTTTGATACACCAAATGTTATCTTGCATACAATTTATTGTAAGTACCGCCAACATATTTAAAATTTTTCAATTTATAATTTTCTAAAACATATTGATACTTTAAATTTGGGTGGTAGGAATGTAAAAATTCTGACCAGGTCACAAACCACCGTCCACAGATGAAAAAGGTTAATCGCGTTTCGGTTGCAGTCTTTGGATTTCCGAATATCCAAAATAGGTCGACAACGCTTCTTGTGTAGATGCTATAGGCTGTAGTATATCGCCATATATATGCGCCTGTCCTCCTCATTAAAAAAAACTATAGAATTTGTAAAAGGTCTGCTATATACAGTTTGAATCCTTTGTCACCTGCTATGTAACTAAAATGTTGCCAGTCCAGTTTGAACTTCGCACACAGTCCCAAATTGCACCACGGTCCTAATTAAGCTACCTGAAAGCCCATTTCGAATTGATTGAAGGGCAAACCCTTTGTTAACTTGCCGATTCACCAGCCTCGTATTTGATGCATTAAAACTTGTTACAGTACCGTACTTGAAATATAGAATAGAAATCTAAAGAAGGTATTGTCGTTTGTATGTACGTTTTATGAACTATTCTCATGAACTTTTGGTTACAAAATCGAAAAATTACTTTTGTTGTTCGTCTGTTTAACCAACACATGACTACTGGAGGAAGGCAATAGGCTTCACAACTTGGTCTGCAACTAATAGGAGCGGAGAAACAGCGGGAAATGTGGAAAAAACGGGAAAAGTTATTCATCATTGTGAGTTTCCGTTGCTTCCGATACGCGAAACGGTTTAGGATACCCAAAAATATGTAAATAATAATGATTCTACTTTAAATATAAGAAAATTTCTGAGACAGTAAATTTTTTAAGATTAACTTGCACGAACGACGGGACGCAGACGACTTCGTGGGCAACAGTCTAAATTTATAGAACAGAAGGTTTCCAAAAACCAATTTATATAATAAATATAGAATTTTTCTGAATCACATTGGACTTCAGCTGAAAATTTAGGATATTACATAGGTGGTAGGAATATCGAAATTCTTCAAGCTCATATTAATGAAAATATTTCTTTTTTACTTTATCATGTTAAAAATAATCATCGTACTTTCAGAAAATTATGAAATCGCGATAAAAGAAAAGGTGGCATTGGTATTATTCGTCCCTAACACTATGTAGCTCGGTTATAAAGTCTTTCGGTCACTTGAACAATGTTTTCGATCAGTCGAGCAGAAAACGCGAAACTTTTTTAAAGCTTTTTCGTGGCACGTTCCAAACACCCGTTCTTTGAACCGGTCTATTCATTCGTAAACGTATTACACCGCAGTACTTTCACGTAATACGTTAATGATAACGTTACCTTCTGTACATTAGATATGTACTTATTTACGTTGTTACAATAAAACATCTTTTTAAAATTTTGTTTTGTATTTGAGTCAACGTAGTTGTGACACAAAATTTCATCAATAATGGTCAACCCTTGCAGCGCGAGGAAACATAAAATATCTATTTTTAAATAAACCACTTTAACGGTTTAAAACGCAATATATATTAGTTGAACTTATTTAAACAAATATTTTAACTACAGAACGACGTTTCGGATGCTTTGCAGTAGCAGTGGTTACGGTAGAAACACGAAAAAAATTTTAATAAGTTTGACTATATATATACGTTTTAAACCGTTAAAGTGTTTTAATTAAATGTCTAGCTTCTCGGCGTATACTGCAGACAGTATTTAACAAACAATAGTTTACACGAAATCGTAGTTGCTTACATATTTAAATAAATCACTTTAACGGTTTAAAACGCGACATATTAGTTAAACTTATTTGAAAATGATTTTTAACTTCGGCCCGACGTTTCGGATGCTTTGCAGCAGCCGCGGTCATGGAGAGACTATATAGTTACGAGATATAAAGTGAAATAACCTTTATGCTCTCGTATAAAGAGAAAGATATATGAATAAGATTTTTTTATGATTTTGTTAATCATTCAGTTAAATATTGTTAGTTTCATTAATCGATAATCTTTTGACCACAGATAATATACAATCAACAAGAGCGAGTATGGATGATATTTTCATATAAGATCACAAAGATTTTCTCTATGTACTTATATTTATGTATAGTAGACGTAAGTCAAGGCAATAGCTACTAAAGCCTTGCAAGTAAGACCTAAATAAAGCATCTAGTTCGCCATAAACACTACAGTACTGTTACAAAATGAAAAAGCTTTCAAATAACTCTCAAACTTGCTCAAAGGCAATCAAGTGACATCAAAGCGTCACGAGTTGACTTGTTATCGAAGCAAATAGAGAAGATCTTCAGATGAATCGGCTCTGATTAAGAGCTGGAGTGATTTCAGACTACATGCATACCCTTACAGTTTCCATCTGTAGAGGCTAATGTACGTCACAGCTAATGCAAGATATTCGATTGTTGCTCTATAAACGACATATGAACGCGTTTTTTTGACGGATAGCAGGCGGTTTACTTGATGGTAGGTGAAGTACCCCAACCACACAACATCTAATCAAGATGTGCTGTCGACCGTTTCGGCTTTGGATATTTGGAAACTCACAGACAGAAACCGAAACGCATTAGCCTGTTCGTGAATTTCAATATTTTTATCACCCATTTAAAACCCAGATTTACAGGCGAAGTCCGATGTTTCAGAAAAATTTAAATTAATTAAATTTAAATATGTTGGACCTCGTGGGAATCGAACCCACGACCCGTCATTCTATCTTCGTAAGACAATAAACTGTTTTATGACCTACAGTAGACCGATTGAAACGTGCTCATTTGTTAGACGTTTACTAAACCGCCATTTAATTTCAAAGACGTGCGACTGAAACACGCCATTTAAATTTAATTCAATAAATAAATTAAGGTTTTTGATTTTAAATACTACAAAACAAAATTCACAAATTTCAACAGAATAGTTAAAATACAATATCTGTATACAGGTGCCTGAGATAACAAGCACTAAAGGAACATTACAACTTGAAAATCAAAAACTTTAAATTAATAGCAAGACAAGCTCTAACTTTATTCAACAAAGGCACGGATTTTGTAAAAATTCAAACTGTTCTTTAACTTTTAATTGACGTACTTACCAACAGTACTAACATAGGCCTTTTTAACCCTAAAACAATGCACGAGAATTCCAAATTCCTAAAACAAACATAAAAACACTTTGGGTGACAAATTTTTCGCTCGTGCTAACTTCGGCCGTGGAAGCTAAAATGCGTCAAAATTCTACACAGAGAATTTGTCGCTATGAGTTATTAGCGCCTACTTCCGAAGGAAATTTTATTTATTGTATAGCAATTGTTACGTGGTTTCAAAATGTTCTTGAAAGTTTTTAGACATGTATATCGTCACTAGCTGTGCAAGCCACTTCAACCGCGAACAATAGCTATTTTGGGTATCCAAATTTGTTTTTGCAAACCTTCTCTTCATCTTAATAAACTTAAAGCTGTTACTCCCGACGTTGCTCGTGTGCCGTCTTTTTTTTAGACTTTTTTTATTATTTAAAGAAGTATCATTCTTTAATACATATTCTATGGGTGTTTTTAACCATTTTCGCAGCGTACGCATCTAAAACCAACAGAAATGAATAATTTCCTTCCTTTCCTTTCGTTATAAAACATTGCGCTGTTTCTATTACGTCATTATCACAGCGCAATATTGTATAACCTATAACATTTCTTGATAAAAACTCTAACCAATACCAGAAAATAATTCAATTCAAACCAGTAACTCCTGAGATAAGCGTTCAAACAAACTCTTCAGCTCTATATGTCAGTATAGATTTGTATCACACATACTTAAAGTTTTAAAATTAGAATTGTAGATAATTTTAATAAAGAAATTTGTTCTTTTCATAAGCAAGTGCAAAATATTTAATTGACATTACTAATAATAGTTGTATTATATTAATAGTGTTTTAAAAAGATACTAAGCCTTGACTGTTTTAAACTACACATATGTGTATAGAAGAAATTTAAACTAGAAATCTAAAAACATATTTCAAATATAGAATAACCCATATCAAGCATGTTGCAGGTGTAATAAAGAACGGTCCGTATAATTATTCGCTTAATCCAGAACAATTATTAGCCATTACACACCTTATCTAAGAATTTCACTTTGATTGCCAGTAAATGCTAGTAATAATACGACAAAGTATGAAAACGGAACGACATTATTTCATTTATTTTACGTCGAAGCTCGGAAAATATATTTTGTTTGGGAGGTCGTGTGACGTCATATTTATTATGTACAGTATAAATACGACTTATCATTTTACATATTTTTAGAATCGAAATATAGTTCAACTTCATCTATGTAATTAAAATTAAAATCCATTGCATTTTCGAGTCTAATATTTAATTTGAGATGAGTTATCCATCCACGTTTATGTAATTGTTCAGTTAGGTAGACAGACAAATAATTAAACTTCTATATTCTGTTCCAGCTAGGATTCAAACGCAGAACCTTTACTCATCTATGTTGTGCAGTTTAGTTGCAGCAAAACATTGGAAACGTCGGGCTGTACTTGAAACCGATTAAAATATGTTCAATATGTTCATATTCCTAAAAAAAGGTATAGTTTTTAGAATAGTTTAAGATTATATCTTAGTAAATTAACATTTATAACAAAGAGATTGTAAAAATTACTGTACACATATTGGTAAAAATAAGTTAATGGCTTCGTAAACAAAGGTTTTATTTTTATTTCATTTTAACTAACATATCCCGCGTTTGAAAGTTTTGATAAATTTCACAAGTTATTGCACATGATGGCAATATATAAATTAAAAATCGATTATAAACTGAAATCCACAACGATCCACAGCGTTCTCTAACTAATTGAGCTACCGTATCCCACACGTCATCGTCTATTTTTTTCAATACATGTACCTCTCGCGCAATTTGAACCTTAACACTTGCGTATTAGGACTCGGCTGTGAATTCCGCTTCCAGTCCTAGCCCGAGTCGTAATTTTTTCAATTTACAATCGATTTTTAATTTATATTTCGCGTTTTAAACCGTTAAGCGTTTTATTTAACGCGTAAACTATAGACAATACTTATCCACTTATTTAACAACACGGAGGTGGACGTATTTACGTAATATCGTTCTAAATGCGTCACTTCCAATAGCCTTCAGCGGACATGCAATGAAAAGGTATTTAAAAAATGCATAGCAGCACCCATTAATCATTGGGCAGTACAATTCAGCATATCAGCGTAACAATAATAAATACAGGGACTCGCGTTTTTCACGGATTATATACGGATGGCGACGCAAACAATAAAAAGTGTAATTCATTTTGTGGCATGCTACGTCGACACGCGTTTAAACCTTTGCACTGTGGGTATTGATTGAACCAATACGGTTTTGGTGGTCTATTTTTATCTTATTGTGGTTGTAGTTGGAAAGAAGTGATTGGTGTTAGTACAATGCGTCTAAAAGTTCACATAACGTAACATTTGCGTTTATATTATTTTACACAGACATTAGCTGATCGACTTCAGCCGAAATATAATCAAATCAATTAATTTATTCTACATACATATAAATAAAAGAAACAACACAAAAATTAAATACATTTATATGTATTATAAATTTTCACATTAATCAGCAATGACGAATGAAGTTTGCTTTGGTATACATCAACTACATTCGACAAGCAGACAATGATACAATAACAAGTGCTTCGCTTTTAAAAATTATTCTTAAATAAATGCAGATCTTGAAAGAGGTAAAAATAATATATCTTTTGATTTTTTTTTTTGAGGAGTGAAAAGCATGGCTTTGACTTGATGAAATACTTCAGCCAAAACATCTTAACAAGATATACTGGCAACCTATTTTAGTTTGAGATATTTAGAAATCCACAGACTGAAACAGAATCACTATTAAACAGGGCTTTTTCATTTTTTTTATTTCATTTCATTCAAGATCCAGATTTGCCAGACGAAGTTCAATATGTTTCAAAAAAAAAAATATATTTATATAATTTCTCTTATATACAAATAAAAAGTATGGTAAAAAATGGTAAAATATAAAACATTATTATGCTCTGTTTTTAATTAAAATATGAAATTCTAATTTCAAATGCTCGTTTATGAAAAAAACTAATAGATCTCAAAGAAAGGTATTCTTTTATATAGAATAAGTGCTTGTCGTAATAAAAAGTTAGACCTGTAAGGAACGTAGATGGCTGTGTTTAAGACGTTAAGAGGTAAAAGTTTATGATTTAAAACACCTGTTAAAAATAACTTGAGAAAACTTGGCAGAGCCTGTTATGAGAGGGGTAAATGAACAATTGGGTCATCTAGACGGTAACCTAAGTATTCCTTGATAATTATAGCAGTATTATAAAAACTTTATGCACAAAGTACGGGTTAAGGCGACGTAAGGTAGCGATTATGTATTAATATGTAAGAAGCTTTAAACTAACTTACGTAAAGCCATTTTATCGATAAAGGATAATATGTTGCATCAAACTGACCTTTCAATCAAAGTTCAATTCAAATTATAAGTACATTTCGTTCAGTTATCATTATAATAATTACAAAGGAGTTTAAATTTTTAAATAAAACACTTTAACGGTTTAAAACGCGATATTATATTAGTTAAACTTATTTGGAAATGATTTTTAACTTCGGCCTGACGTTTCGGATGCTTCGAGCCGCCGTGGTCACGGGGAGACAAAGCATCCGAAACGTCGGGCCCAGTTAAAAATCATTTCCAAATAAGTTTAACTAATATAATTCGCGTTTTAAACCGTTAAAGTGTTTTATTTAAATGTGTACTACTCGCGTAAACTATAGACAGAGTTTAAATTTATTCTTAATATATACACCACCTTAATCTTAAAAGATAGATATTTATTGGTGCGAAAATTTTGTAGATTATTTAAAAATCATTCTTTTATACATCGCGATTTCGGTATCTTGAACCGTTTTCGCAGTGCACGCAACGGAATCCCTCTATGGTGAGTATTTTTTTATGTTTTTTTCCACATTTCCAACCACTTATTTGTTTTTAATAGACGCAAAGAAATATTTATTTTTATGCCACACTGAAGTTGATATTAGCGCTTTCAAACAAACAAACGAACTCTTCAGCTCTATTTGGTATAGATAGTATTAATAAAGGATTAGTGTTTTTAAATGACATTCTAAATTTAAAAATCGTGTCTAAAAGAATTTGTGTAAAAAGTAAAACAAAACAATTTGATAGTACTTACTGTTTTTTTTTATAAAAAAGAAACCTACTTATTATGTACGCTTAACTCTAAGACAGACAAACAAAAGAATCTTAGCGGAAGGGAGCCGTAATTCGAAGGCATATTTTCCGAGGATTGAAATTGAAAGCAAAGTCCGATTAATCAAAAGATTCCGTTGTTAGAATCGTAAATAATATTTCTTCCTTCCCACCTCGAGTTTGTTTCTTTCGAGAAAATTCTTGCGGAATTGTTTTCTAAATGAAAATTGTTATCATTACTCAACTTGTAACAACCTTAACTACCTTTACGTAAGCTTCTTAGAAAAACCAACTTTACGCAATGTAATTTTCCTTATTACTAATAATATCGTTATTAATGATAAAAACGTCGTCTTACGTCGGTAATGATGTCATTATTTTTACATTGATATAAAAATAAGCTTATTATTTTAATGGTATTTCACAACAATGTCTATTACTGACAATAAATAAAAAGTCTCGGGTTCAAATCCCAAATAGGGTGAATTGAATTAGGTATCTATACGCCCGTGACTCGGAAAGGACGGTAAGATGTTGTTTCCAGTTATTAACATTAGTTTATTGTTGATAAAACCCATCAACTCGCACTGGAATAGAGCGGTGGGTCTACGTTCAAGCACGTTATGCTATTAGTTCCAATTATTACCGCTAGTTTATTGTTGATAAAACCCGCCTACCCGCACTGGTGTAGCATGGTGGGACTATAGTCTTTATCTCTCTATTAATAAACTTATTAACACAAAGTTGAGCTTTCTTTGAGTTATGCAACCAAAATTTGAATAAAAGTCAATCTCTTTAGACGAAAACCTAACACTAGTTATATTCCCAATCATATAATACAGTGAAAACTCGGGCTCAACTTTTTCTTTTCTCTTATATCACCCCAATACTATGCTAATGTGTTGGCAAAAATACGCGGGCTTTTAGTTCAGTTCTCGACCCGCTCTGGCAAACAATCGGGGCTTCTCGCTAAAAACATAAAGGAAATCTTATGTAAGTTTCGTTATGTTGATTTAAAGTCAGTTTTCAACTGATTTAAAACGCAAATTATTATTTTTTAATCATTGTATAGTTAATACGTTAATCAATTTATATAAACCGCGTTTTAAACTGTTTAAAAGCTAGCTTTCTTAAATTTAAATTAATTAATAATTAATTGACTCAATTATTAACAATTAATTATATGTGTTCATAGATAAAGTTATTTATAATGTATAAATGCAATAAGAATTAATTATCATGATGGCGTTTTACTGCTACCTAAGCTTATTAATTTATGATAGCATATATTCTTCTTCTTCTATTCTTATCTTTCTATCGACGTCCAGGTACTCGCGAACCATTAAACATTATTTTTATTCATCCATTTCAATGACTCACCCTTATGCATGCCAGTGTGTTTGTCTTTCAACACAGTCAATTCGTAGATCTTGCCGAATTCCTCAAACATCGGGCGCAGATCCTTCTCCTCAAGGTGCCGAGGTATCTGGCCAATGAACAGCTTCACGGCGTCCCTTCCCGCGCCCGGGGGAGCGCCCGTACGCTCCGCGGGGGTGAGGGGGGAGGCGCTCCTATCCCCAGGTCCGTGGACCGGAGTCGAGGGCATAGAAGTCACCATCCGCACCGGCTCGTGTGTAGGACTGACCGTCTTCACCAGCGGGCTTTGCACGAAACTCGGAAACATGATGGGCGCGCACAGATTCGTACCCACCAACATTATTATCACAGTTATAGGAAAATAATCACAGAGATATTTGTACTACGTTTCTTATACTATAAATTCGGTTTTGTTTTAAAGCTTTCGCGGGCGAAACTTTCGGAGGGCGAAGGGTGAAAGCGTCAGTGTGGGTGATTTGTCTCGCTCGCGTTACGCGTAATGTTATCGATCTTATAGTAGAGGCTGAGACCTCGTATTTCCACCACTCAATGTTAAACACGTGCGACCGGTGTAAACAAGTTTTTTTGGAAACAAATGAATAATTCTTATCAGCACTTTATAATGATCCTATAATTAATATTGGCACAGATTTAGGTACTCGTATTTACGATAAAAAACACTAAGAAGTTGTAGTTATTCGTAGTCCGTAGTGCAGTTCGTGTTTACGATGCGATGCGCATGCCGTTCTGTTTACAAACACAGAGCACTATTCTTCACTGCGAACCGTCATAAATACTTACACTACGAAGCACATGAAATATTTACAGCATCACCTACGTTACACTATACAACGATTAACGAAGACGCGACGCACAAACACATGACTTGCGAACTAAATTAGGCAACAAATTTGCCGTGTACCCGTCTGTATGTCTACATGTCCACTAACCTAAAATTCCCTCCCGGTCCTTTCATAGCGTACGCTATGGGGAGTTCTTGATACAGGCCTCCCTTTCGCTCTCCCTCGGATATTTAGCTAGGCAAGTGAACTCGACGTTGATTAT
Source organism: Leptosia nina (assembly GCA_963661955.1). Taxonomy (NCBI): domain Eukaryota; kingdom Metazoa; phylum Arthropoda; class Insecta; order Lepidoptera; family Pieridae; genus Leptosia; species Leptosia nina. Next base: position 7,405,863 of record CAVLEF010000011.1, read on the forward strand.
TACGAATCTTCTTGTGAGATGTTGTGTGCGAAATTGTTGTCGGCATATTTTGTTTAGTTATTGTAATTGTAGAATTGTAATACTGTTTCTTCTATAATAATAGGCCTTATTTATTCCGTATATTTACATAAATTGATTTCTTAGTTTAAAATTTAAAATTCGGTGTGTCTTTTGACATAGGCCTCCTCTCTCCGCTTCCATTGTATTCTATCTGTAATGTAACTGGACCAGGGATCCAATAAGGTCATAAGGTCCCAAGGCCAGGCAAAAATCATTATTGTATCTTTATGTCCCCGTTTCTTCTATAGAAGAAGAATTTTTTTTTTTTGTTTTTCTTATCATATCTTTGTTCAAATCTTTAGCGATGTCTGGGGATTTACTTTACAAATCGTTACAAATTAACAACAAGTAAACAAGTAATTGTTACAAATCGTTAATGGTGAACGCGAGGATTCAAACCCGGAACGCTCGCTTAACGGTCCGGGCAATATTTAACCATTGAACCATTTAGTTGGATATTTAAAGGCTTTTTATTATAAAATTTAATAATATGATTATTGTTCAGTGTTTGTAATTAAGCTGCTACAAGGGATCTACGAAACTTTGTAGCAGCAAAATATATTGATTTAAACGCGTTTAATATTTTATTTGTTTTTGTAATGCATCCAAAACGTCGACCCGTATTTAAAATAATTTGTATATTTTAGCTAAGATTATTACTATATTAGATAAGATATCACGTTTTAAACCGTTAAAAGGTGATTTATTCAAAATGTGTAAGTCTCGCCTAAACTACTAACAATGTTAAGGTTACTTTTTATAGTAATTAAATAAAATATTTATTTTTATTCAAATCACCAATTAATAATATAATGTAATATTTTCGTTTGTAATAATTTCGTGTAGCAAGCAAAGAAGATAGACAAAGATATATATAATTTGTTTACTACCGAGGACCGATCAATATGTAATAATTGAATAAAACCCGACCAAAACTTCGCTCCTGAATTATTTATCCGGCCCTCAGGACGCAATCGTAAAACGGAACGCGAATTTCGCTAAAAAGGTCTTCAACGTTTGGTCGACTATAACTCAAGCGCCGAAAATAGAAGGGGATGTTCCCCGTCCCCTCCCCCGCGGCACCCCCGCAAAACTGCTTCACTCTGGATGATTCTGCTCTTAATGGCTGTTTAGAAAAAATATATCAAAAATTTTCGGTCCCTCACGCCGGTTACGGCGCAAGAACGCAATTCGTCATAAAACACAATTTATAACTTTGGTGTTTATTAAAGAAAATTTGTATTATGTTCAAACAATTCGGTTTTATATTATTATACTAGCTGTGTCAGCGACTACGTCCGCGTAGACATATTCTTTTTTTTTGCAAATACATTTAAGCCCGACGTTCTTGCAAGTTAATCTTAAAAGATATACATATAGTATGGTGGACATTCTTTTCTATCTATTATTTGTTTAGCTTGAAGAGTATTCGCAGCGTTTGGATCGGAAACCCGCAAAAATATGGATAAATAATTTTAACATTTCTCGCTATTTCTTCTTCGATAAATGATTACCTAACCTACTAAAATTGTTAATTCGAACTTATAGTTCCAGAGATGAACGCGTTCGAACAAACAAACGAACTTTTCAGCTTTATATATTAATACTAGCTGAGCCGGCAAACGTTGTTTTGGCATATAAATAATTTTACTAAAATGTCTATTAAAAAAAAGGGTTGATCGTAGAAGGGTGAAAATTGAGGATTGTATGTATTTTTGTATGTTGTATCATAAAAAAATTAGAAATTTAGAAAATCAAAAAAAAAAAAAATTAAGGGTGAACAACCCTTATCACTTAGGGGGATGAATGTTGTCCTATTCTCAGACCTACTGAATACACATATCAAATTTGGTGAAGACCGGTCGAGCCGTTTCGGAGGAGTTCAAGTTCGAACACCGTGACACGAGAATTTTATATATTAGAAGATAGATGACTGTTTGTACTCTATACCTGATCTTAATGAACGTTAAATAAATTACCAAAGTTCCATTTCAATATACGAATTCTTAATACTTATGGTAAAAGGGTGCTTTTCCAAACCAAATCTTTACATTTCTTTTTTATCACGTTTAACTGTGGTGTAGCGACGACCCTTCGCACTATAACCGAAACATAAAATTGAATGATATTAAAACCTTCTTACTTGAATATTCGATATAATTTCGAATCGAATATATTACAATATATCAATTAGATAGAAGAGGACAGACAATCACGTCTTGATGGTATGTTAGATACCTGATAAACACTTTAATTGGTCAAACATCTTTAATAGCTTTAAACAATGATTTTTAATGTCTCTTCTCGAAACAAAAAAGGCCTTTCAGAAATAGCATAGGTTAAGCATATTGAGTCCTTTTACATAAATATTTTTTTAACAAATAACTGATAGAAAGAAAATGATTATATTGGTGATATGTGCTACCATATCACCAATATAATCGTTTAGCTAACATGGGTTGCGATTCAATTTCCTATGAGATCATGGTTTTTTATATTTTTTCTGAAACATTTGGAAATTGGGCTCTGGAAACAGTTGGGCTTCATTTGCAAATCTGGATATTAAATAGATGGTAGGAATATCGAAATTCCCTCCGGGTCACAACCCACTGTCCACAGATAAAGAAGCCGAGAAGTTTAATCACGTTTCGGTTACAGTCTTTGTATTTCTGACTAACCAAGCTAAAATAGGTAAACAACCTATCTTATTAAGACGTTATAAGGCTCTATCATAAAAAACATGTACTTGAACCTATTTTTTTATGTTGCCTTGGAACCTAACAATAGACCTTACATTGTGCTTTGAAGGCAGTGCTATTATAGTAAAATTCCGACACAGTAATTTGTTTTGTAAGCCTTTAAACAAAATAATGAATTTTAATAATCATTAATTTATTGGTAAATCATAAATAATTCTTTTATAAAGGAATATATCAAATACTGTCTGTAGCTACACATTTAAATAAAACTCTTTAACGGTTTAAAACGCGATATATATTAGTTATCCGTGGTCACGGGGAAGCTGAGAGTCTTCCCGTCACCACGGCTGTGCTGCAATGCATCCGAAACATCGGGCCGTAGTTTAATTGATGTTCAAATATGTTTAACTAATATAAATCGCGTTTTAAACCGTTGAAGTGTTTTATTTAAAGAAACATTTCATTTTAATCGTCTAAATATCAATATTTAAAGCCTTAAATAACCATGCTTATTCAGAATTACTTGTTCTATATCGGTTGGAGACTGTCCAAACCAATGGCGGATGTCAATTTGTGTCAGTTACTCTGACTTCACTTCCATAAATAGAAGAAATAATTTCAACCCAATATATCAATCCTAGGAATGTTGTTAATACGTAATGTATCTGCTTTTATCTTATAACTAGCTATGTTAGTGACTTCGTCCGCGAAATGTGTTATTTTGGGCATCCCAAATTAGTTTTTGCAAACCCAAACATCATTTAAAAATCGAAAATAAATAGATTTTTTTCTAATTTCTTGCTGTATTAGTGATGTTTTTATTAGTCACAGGGCGATTTTTAAAGCGTATATATATATAGCCTTCTTTGATAAATGTTAGAATCAACACAAAATAATTTTTCAAAGTTGTTCAAACAAACAAACTCTTCAGCTTTATAATACACCAAATTTTAGTGATAACAAATAAAATAACAACGCAGTATTATTATTTAAAAATATACTATTAAACAGGAAATGCAATAACATTTCATAAATCAAGTAATACCTTAATACAATTCAGTATATATATGTATTAGTAACTAGCTGACCTGTGAAACCTTTTTTGCCATATGTAGTATTTTACAGAAATTATAATCCTATAAAACAGTTCTTTTGCGTAAATAAAGATAGATATATATATCATAGTGATTATTTCTTTATATTAATCAAAGAATATTAATTCTTTTCTTACACATTTTTTGGGTATAAACCGTTTTCGCAGCACAAGCAATGGAAATCAAAGATTAATAACTTTCCTCGTGTTTTCCACATTTTTCTTTATATCTTCGCTTCTAATGATCGCAACCTAATGTTTCATAGTCTAAAGCCTTCCTCGATAAATATTTTAACTACAACAAAAATAATGTCTCAAACTGAACAATTCTTCCTAAGATTATCGCGTTCAAACAAACTCTTCAGCTTTATAATATTAATATTGATTCATTTTTAGTTGTCCCACTGTAAATGATATAGACTGCATTTTAGTGCACTCAAGCGTCCTATTCGGCTCCTTCAGTAGCATCTGCGGTCCACCTTCCCTTTATCCCGGGTAAAGTCTCCCAATAGACACAGAATAGCGTTTCAAAGTAGGCCTTTTGCCTCTGACGCGCATTTGTTTGTGTCGGCGGTCTAACTTACAAAAACATCTCATTCTGAAAATAAATTATGAGCTGCGAGCAAAATAGTTCGTATTTGAACAAAGTTGTCGGCTTTCAATGTTACACGTTCGGAGTATTAGAGGATTCTGGGAGCTTTTTGCTTAGTTCTGTGAGAGTTGAATATTTTGTTAGAGCGGAATTTAAATAAAAAAAAACATACATTGAAAAGGGAAGGATAATTCGTAAAACGTGTTAGAAACGATAGTTCAATTGTTTACAGCAACGGCACGAAGCGTTGTAAATGTCGGGTCAAGTCGTATCCGTGTTACGAGAAACTAAATAGATAACTAACCCCCCCCCCCCCCCCCCCCGTTTATTTCGAATATATTTAATTATCTTTCTATTACTAAATGGTTCGTTGAATCTGCAACAGTTTACACCGCGTGCATATTATAATTAACAATTCAAAGTACACCTCAGTACAGGCATACAAAATTGAATGTATACATACAGAATGTGTACATCTGAGCTATGTTAAATGAAAAGTCATGCAAATAGTGACCAGACTAAAGTTTGTGTCCGCCCTAAGCTTAATTGAAATGTTCTATGTGGCGACTGAGTGCTCTTTGTGATGTCGACTTATGTAGCATTTCAATTTTGTCTAATGGCGAGCCAAATATCGACTTTATTGTTCATTTGTTTAGTCATTCGGTTACACACGTCAAACAATATATAGAGCTGAAAAAGTAAACCAGAGATCACAAATAGAAATAAAAATGTAGTAGACGATTTTGGGTGTGTGCACACACACACACACACACACACACATACTTTCAAAAAGTCCACAGACTTAAACCGAAAGGGCATTAAACTGATGGCTTTTTCACATGTGGTACCACCCACTTAATATTAATATTTCCAGATGAAGTTTCAACACGTTTCAGAAAAATTGTAAGTTGATTAGAAACACGTCGGACCCAGCGGGAATCGAAGCCCCCCCCCCCCCCCCCCCCCCCCCCCCCCCCCCCCCCCCCCACCCCTTTCGCAACCATTTCTGTAAATTTCATTCAAATCCGTTCAGTAGTTTTGGCGTGAAAGAGTAACAGTCAGACAGAGAGAGTTACTTTCGCATTTATAATATTTGTAAGGATAAAAGATATTTACGTACAAATAGCCAATATTCGTATGGACATTTATACACAACGTTTAAAAACACAGGTTGTTACATCCAGTAACCGTACGTCGTTACACTTAAAATCTTTTACGATACAAGGAAATAAAAATCAAAGCAATAATCATAACCCGAGCAATAATAATAAACATTTTTGAACTGGCAACAATTGTTATTGCTTACAAATGTTGCCGTATTCCATAAGCAATTAGCCACCCCCGAGGGTGAAAACTCTAATTTCGGATGTCCAGTTACCATCACGATACGAATCTAACATTTTTAAGGGCGACATTTATTTCGTAATATCAACCCTATCTGTACGTATAAATGTGTGATTTAAAATCTAAACGGGAAATGAATGTCTTTTAAGTGTATATTATTAATGATGAGGAGGATATACAAGCATAGGATTCACCTGGTGGTAGGAGAAATTACCAACCTACAGCCTCTAAAAGAGATACGCTGCCTTGGATACTGGCAAATCCACAGACTCAAACCGAAACGTGATTAAACTTCGCAGTTTTTCATCTGTGGACGGTGGTTCGTGAATCTCGATATTCCTACCACCCATTTGATATTCAGATTTCCATACGAAGTCCAACATCTTTCAGGAAAATTATAACGAATTAGCATGCATATGGTTCATGTAGATTTGAACTTATAAAAAGATATATGTATATGTAAGGTTATAGTGTTTCTTGTGTTGGTATTAATACCGCGATATACATCTACGTATGTAAGCTTAGTAAGTTATTTTATTATAATTCACGTTCTAAGCCGTTATAAGTGGTATTAATTATTGTGTATTGGTAGCACGTACGTTGATTCTTGCCATCGGAAGCACGGTGCGCCAATAAAGTATAAAGAAGATTGCCATATATTCGCGTTTAAAACCGTTAAAGTATTTTATTTAAATGTGTAGGTACCACCTGCGTAAACTACGGACAATGTGGGGTAAATTTTCAGAAATATAGATACGGTGAGTGCGTTAATAAATTAGATATTTAGCTTACTTTAAAATATGTTTTATCATAAGTAACTTAATAAATACATCGTTTAGAAATACTTGTGTTTCTGAAGAGCTCCAAAGTGCTCGTTATTAGTAAAAAGCTGTACGACGTCCAAACAGCTCGAAAATTCAAGTACCTTTGCAAATAAAAGCTCAGAAATTTAAACCATAACTGTTTTATGTTATATATAAGTAATTATTAGGCCAACCAAAATTTGACCAACCCCCCCCCACCAGAAATCGCATTCTCCAATAACATTATTGGTTCTGCTTTAAATTTGTTATAAGTATATTCAGGTAATGAATTTTTTCAAATAAAAAAGAATATAACAACGGCTTGTTCATGAATTCTCAATCCTAAACTTAGCTTAATTTTTTTTTTAATTCTTAAGCATGATGTTTAAAACATTTGACTTATAAATAGGACTTGATAAATTAATTTCAAGAGTTACAGATATACAAATAAGTACAATGATAAGTCTAAGCTATGTAATACTTTCTCCATGTATACAAGAATATTTTTCGCTTAAAAATAGTAACCTTTTTAACCCGTAAATGCAATCGTGGTGACATTAACACCGAAAGTCGCGATAGTTGCCGCGATAACACAGAATTAGGTTATTATTACGATAATTGTTTGCTCGAAATGTAGAACATGATAAGAAATCCGTGGAACCCACTGTTGTTACATAAAGTTCGACTTGTGTTGAAAGAAAAGTTGTACAAAAAAATTATAAATATTTTAAATAAAATCACTTTAACAGTTTAAGATGCGATATAATATATTAGTTAAACTTATTTGAAAATTATTTTAACTACGACTTATTTAATACTTCCTTTCACGTCGGGCCGTATTGTGTTTGTAAAGTGTTTTATATACTGTGTACTCGTAATGTGTACTCGCGTAAACTACAGACACTATTTTTATGTATCTTCTTTTTTTATAATGGTTATGGACAAACGAGCGTCAGATAAATTATAAATATAAATTAAGTAATGTTTTAAAAATCGAAAATAAAATGAAAAAAAAATCGACTCGGGCAGAAATGGAACCGGCATCGTCAGCGTTCTGTGCTATTGCTCATAATAATGTTTGTTCAATACTCAATGCTGTGTTATAAATACGGTGATTATATTGATGTATAATATACACACATGGTCCTTTTTATCTCAGAGAAAATATTTATAAAGCAAATACTGCAAACATGCAAAGGTTGCCTGGGAAGAAATCGCCATGGCGATAAGGCCGCCTTTGCACAAACATGTTTTATTTTGTATATGTAATTCTATGTATCCATGTTCTTATGTCTATGTTTGTGCAATAAAGAGTTTATTATTATTATTATTATTATTATACTGTCTGTAGTTTACACGAGTAATACACATTAAAATAAAACACTTTAACTGTTTAAAACGCAATATGTTAAACGAAGAACGAGAAACATCACGCCGAAGTTAAAAATCATTATCAAATAAGTTTAACTAATATATCGCGTTTTAAAGCTTTGAAGTGTTTTATTAAAATGTATAACAGAATATACAGAATTAATATTTTTAACTATAATATAGATAAAGTAAAGAATGTGTTTCTTAACCTCAAACTAACAAATATACTTGTTTGAATTACATATATTTTGATAACATATATAGACAAAATATATTGTCTGTAGGTGAGTGCAATAAATTAAATGCAACATTTTGAACGATTTAAAACGCGAAATATTTATCCTTCCCAATTTATTTAGGTAGCAAAGCTCCGGCATTTAGTGTTAAATCCTAACAATTCCTTTATACCTTCAACCAGTGCCTAGTGGACATGTTGCCCCGTTGTATTTGAGTAACAATTTGTACTAGTTCATTAGTGGAGTTACTGACAGTTTCCCAGGAACTAGCGATCCTACTGCAAAGAACGGTATAGGAGTCCACTTGAATACTGAAACGTTTTCGTCTATTTTAGTATCCAACAGATGCAAAAAGAATAATGTAGAAATAATCATTTAATCACTATAGCCTAACATACATAAAACATCGTATTCTGGTCGTGGGTAGAGGCCGGATACATTTCCGTGTTAGTTTATAATATCGAATATACACTTTAAAGACGCAAAATAAATTAGCTCATGGCTATAGTCATAGTCTTGGCCGCTGCGAGGCATTCAAAATGTCAGGCCGTAGTAAAAATAAGTTAACATAACGTTAAAATACATTTCTTGTTTTTTTCTTTCTTTGAACCGTTAAATGTGTTTTATAAAAATGCGCATAACTAAAAATGTATGTTTTTAAAATTCAAACTTCAATATATTTCTGCTTACAGCCATTGTTGGGATAATTTATCATATAAATGTGAAATTATATATTTGTTCATGCATATGTTGATTGAAAATCATGCCAGGGTGATACCGCAATATTTGGCACTCTCGTGTCAAGTGCGAAAAAAATTAAAAATAAATTGGGTCCCTCATCTCCGGGGGTGCGGTTCAACGACCCCAGTCGCTAGGGACGCAGAGGGTTACGTATAAATTGAGATTTTTGGCCCCACAAATTGGGTTATCTTTTAAAACTGTATACGAAGGATACGAAGGAGTTTAATTAAGTAATTATATTTTAAAAATATAATATCTTCTATCGATATTAATAAAACCTATCGATTTTTTGTTTAAACCGAATTTTGTTCAATCCTTCAAACGAAACAAAATTGGACCCTAATAATGTCATAAACTCATTTAGTGCTTTAGTAAAAAGAAGGTAACTCAATATACCCCCGTGACTTCATCTAAACATTGTATAAAAACAACTCAACTCCACAATTAGTTTCAAGAAATGCCTGAAAAGATAAAAAGCGATAAAATGATTTATCGTTTTTAATAAAAATGTTTAAAGTGTCTTTTAATAAATTTTTTTTTTCTACAACTAAACAACGATTATCTTTTTGTTATAAGCGTTATCGTTCTAATATAAGTAATATGTATCTTTTAGCACAATACATGTTCAAAGTTACCATCGTTATTAAAGACATATTAAATTGTTTGAAAACTTTAATATTTTTCACATGTCACTCTGACTCGGTAGCTCAATTGGCTAGAGCAACAGCACGGAAAGTTGAGGATGCCGGTTCAAGTCCTGCCCGAGTCGAATTTTTTTTTCAATTTACTTTCGATTTTTAAATTATTAAATTGGGTAAAATATCTGAAATCGGTATATTTAGAGATTGAGTTTTACTTTTTTTAAATTATACTACGTTTAAGAAAGTAAAACTCAAACGTCAGAGGTGAATTGGTATAGTGCTACGAATACCAAAATATGGATACTATGGAGAAACAAAAATGACAAATACAGGCCCACAGCTGGGATGCTAAAGTCCCAGCAGCAACGATCAAGAACAAAAATACTGACAGAGCTATATCTCCGTTTCTATATGTTACTTATCAATACTTATACATTATTTTCCAACGTACAACAAACGACGAGGCCCCACCATGACGTCACAGTGTTTACGTCATCAATCATGATAAAAGCATCAGCTTATATGACATACAATTCGACATTTAAGAATATTACCCGATTCGTGTTATATTTATCACAGTACAAATAAATACTGTCTATAGTTTACGCGAGTAGTACACATTTAAATAAAACACTTTAACGGTTTAAAACGCGATATATTAGTTAAACTTATTTGAAAATGATAGTCTCCCCGTGACCACGGCTGCTGCAAAGCATCCGAAACGTCGGGCCGAAGTTAAAAATCATTTTCAAATAAGTTTAACTAATATATCGCGTTTTAAACCGTTAAAGTGTTTTATTTAAATACAGTACAAATACCTTGTTTTGACAATAGTGGATGAATGAGCGTGGCGTTAATTTTGGGGAAATCCTTCTGAAACGTAATTTTATTAATATTTTGGTGGCCCTTGTAGTTAAGTTTACAATATTGATATATAACAGTAAAAAAGGAAGCATAGTTAAACGCTCAAATAATTTTGTTTAGTTATTTATCTCAATAAAATATATAGTAGTAGTGTAGTAGTATTAGAGATGTCTGTGTGAAGTCCCTGAGTATTATAATAATCGTTAAATTAAAAAAAAAGATATTAGGAGAAGTCCCAATACAAAACAGCCGCTTTCACTGACAAATAAAGCTATGAAACTAATGGAATCCAAATTTAATTATAGTCAAACTATAATTTTCTTTATTATATTCCCGAGTCAGACGATAAAGAGTTAAATACTGTCTATAGTTTACGCGAGTAGTACACATTTAAATAACACACTTTAACGGTTTAAAACGCGATATATTAGTTAACGTCTATAAGTTTACTAATAAATTTTGCGTTTTGAACTGTTAAAAATGTTCTATTTAAAAGTGTACTCTCGTAAATTATAGATAATGCAAACCAATTTTATCTTAACTAGACAGACAGTTTTCTATCGTAAATATGGATTGTATATATGAATTATTGAAATAAGATCGTAAGAGAACGTATTTATTTTTGTAAAATATACGACCCTTTGTTAGACATGTTTATGGCTTAAATATAGTACAAAGGAATGATATAAAATAGTCGTAAAACAGAATCCCTCAAAACATAGAATGGATTCCGTAGTATAGAAAAATCGGCATATTAGAACAAAGATATATTTGAAAGCTTTATTATTTTTTTACATGTTATTGCACATGAAGGCACTCATTTAGCCGAGGGCGAGTAGAGAAGAATTACGGGTAAAGGTTCCGTACTATTTACTAGGTACAACAGTACGTATAATTACATATTATTTAAAAATCTAAAAATAATTGAAAAAAATTTCGACTCGGGCAGGACTTGAACCGGCATCGTCAGCGTTCCGTGCTGTTGCTCTGAAATTTTTTCAATTTATTTTCGATTTTTAAATTACAAAAAATATATATTAAATACAAGTTAATACTGTTCATCGTTTACGCAACTAATACACATTTTAATAAAACACTTTAACGGTTCAAAACGCGATATATTTTAGTTAAACTTGTTTGAAAAATATTTTTAACTAAGACGTTTCGGATGCTTTGCAGCAGCTGTGGTCACGGTCTCCCCTTGTCACTAAAATATAATAATATATACATTTATTGCACAAACAAATAAAATACAGATATAGTAAAACTAAAATAATTATTTACATATAATACATTGAACCGTTGAAGTGTTTTATTTAAATTAAATACAATTATTTTTATATTAGCTAAGAAATTGCTGTATTTCAATGTTAATAAAATTATCTAACTTAATAGACATTTATTAAAAAAAACGAAGCTTTATTTTATCGATATTAAGTTTAAATAAAGTCTTTCTAAAACATACAAATAAACTGCTGTGTTTTGAGATTTAAAGGTAGGTCCTTTTTACGCATTTCGTGTAACTATTAAGCCGTAGAGGCGAAAAAAAAGAAGTTTCATAAATATACGGAGATACTGTCTATAGTTTACGTGAGTAGTACACATTGAAATAAAACACTTTAACGGTTTAAAACGTGGCCTCCCCGTGACCACGGCTTTTGCAGCAGCCTTCGAAACATCGGGCCGAAGTTAAAAATCATTTTCAAATAAGTTTAACTAATATATCGCGTTTTAAACCGTTAAAGTTATTAACTCAAAGTTAAAAACTTAATATATCTGTGATTAATGCAAATAGTACTTATTAAAATAAAACACTTTTAGCGTTTTAAACGTGAAATATATTAGTTGACTTATTCTCGATAAACAAGTAGACATGGTTAACCACTACTGCGGAGGAGGATCCGACACTTCAGGCCAAAGTAAAAATAAAAAATAATAATTAAACTATATATTTCGCGTTTAAAACCGTTTAAAGTGTTGCATTTCAATGTGTACTACTCCTGTTAACTACAGACATAGTAAGTTAATAAGTTTAGCACATCTTCATTCCTAGTAATCCTCGCGTTATATTGCGCAAGAGTTCATACTTTTAAATTTCGAATATAACCGTTTGGAATATAGAACACATAGACTTGCTCCATAATTTATCGAATTTTTGTGTACTATAGATGGCGTTAAACCTGTTGTTTGATGGAATATTTTCTAGTTTCCTAGCTCACTGTTAGATAGCTGATCGTTTGCTCTATGCCACATCCCGAGAGAGCAATAAAATGAAGGGTTTAGTTATCGCGGTGAAGTACGCTCGTCAAAATAAGCGCAACTATGAATACAAGTCTGCATAAACAAAGATATTATAAAAGATAAAAAACACATTTTTAATCCTACACAGTACTAGAACGAGGAAGGGCATATTTTAGTTGAATTAGGTAAAGCAATATCAAATAAACAGCACGTCTAATATTAAATATAGTTTATAGTTTACGTGAGTACACATTCACATAAAACAAATTAAACGCCTCATTTAAAGCATTCGAACGTCGGGTCGTAGATAAAAATACGTTTAACAATATATTCGCGTTTAAAAGTATATTAGTAAACGTAAAATGATTTTTACATTTTGACTCGCACACTCTTTTTAGCCATCGAGTTATAATTCGGGTAAAAGTTGTACTATTTACTTGTACAAATAACGCATAGTGGAACCATTTTTTAGTTATTAGATTTTTTTGTTAATTAAATAATTTTCAAAAAAGTTTAATTAATATATATCGCGATTTAAACCGTTTAAATGTTTTATTTAAATGTGTACTACTCGCGTAAACTACAGACACCCTTTTACACATTCTTTCCAGTAGAGTAACATTTTATAGATATTAGAACTCTCTAGCTTTCGCGGTTCTACTGATTGTCCCGGACAGACAGACAACCACGTATTTTTCTTATTATTAATAAAAAAATCTGAAATTCAATAAAAAAATAACCGTCAACAATCGAACCACTACTCCATTCATCTGGGCATTCCCGAAGTAGTCTAGTTTGAAATTTAGTTTCTTCACATTTTCGCTTTGCGAATACTTCGCTTATCCAACAATGCTTGTCAACATCCCTCTTTCAATATAATGGCGTATAAAGCGATTCAATAAAAGCTCTATTGAAAGAGACAGCTCAAATTTTAAATCCTCTATCGTCATTAAGGATAACGCTGAACCCAATTTTCAATTACTGCTATAAACTGTGAAGGATTTTAGGAGATGAAAGAGCAAAATAACTCGTCTATCGATTGGGACAATTGCTTATTGTTATTGCATTTCATTCGTACAAATGAAACACTTCTAACGGGTTAAAACGGGAAATATTCAAATAAAACACTTTTGCGGTTTAAAACGCAATATTAGTTAAACTTATTTGAAGATAATTTAACAACGGCCCGACATTTCTAATGATTTGCAGCAGCCGTAGTCACGGGGAAACTGATATAATTTTCAAATTTTAAACCGTTTTAGTGTTTTATTTAAATGTGTACTACTCGCGTAGACTACAGACAGTGTTGCTCACGACGTCGGTCGCGTAGACGTTCGTGGATTTTTTTTAGATTCTTCAATACATATTTTTTGGGTATCTTGAACCTTCGGAGCGTACGCATCGCAAACCTGCAAAGATGAAAAATTTTCCCGCTTTTGTTACACATACCGCTCTTTCCTTGCTCCTATTAGTCACTGCGTAATGTTTTATAGCCATAAAAATATTATTTCAATTTGAACCACTTGTTCCTGAGATTAGCACGTCCTAACAAGCAAACTAACTCTTCAGCTTTATATATTAGTATTGATTTTTACTTTTGTGGTACTACATATGTTTTTATAAGGGAGAAATGTCTTTTTGCATAGTGGTGATTTTTATTCTTAAATTGTATTTTTTTTATTCTATTTATTGTAATTCTTTAGTATTAATTTAAGTTGTAAATTATGTTCAAGTATTTGTGTTAATAAACGCATTATTTATTTATTACCTCAGTGTATTTGCATATAATAATTTACGAACCTAATATAACAATAAATGTTTAGTCAACCATCAAATTTTCTGAATACTTCTTCGAATACCGCAAACTCATCGCCTGTATTTTATAGGGCCGTGAAAATATAAACTTTAGGTAATTGGGACATATTATTTGAAATTATTATTGATAAATATTTTTATACTCCATATCTAATTTAGTTAAAGCGTCACTATATTGTCTGAAATGTCTGTGTTTGTTTATGGGGAAAAAAAAAACAAATTTTGAAACTTATGAACAGACACAACATGTAAAGAAATGAAAAGTGAAGACTAGTTTGTACGAAATAGAAAACATTTGGTACAATATGGTATTACTATAATACAAATATATAACTAATTATATGCACTTAAGGTAAAAATACAGCATACATTTTACTAAGAGGGCTGAAGATAGCATGGTACAAGGTTCGTACATGATCCTGATTTTCGGACAGTGGTGGTGGTATAGTATTTCGTCATTCTTACCACTCACGCACACACACACATTTGAGATCCAGGTTTTGTAGTACATGTATTATATGTTTTTTATTGGCCAAACATTTCAACCTGTAGTGTTTGAGTAGAACCTACAGTCCTTAGTACGTATGACACTGTCTCGTGCCTACTGTGTGGCGGGGTGCGCGGTCATTGCAGCGAGAGCCAAGGGGCGAGAGCGGACGTGTCGCCTGCGCACACAGTGAGTTGCCGAGCCAGTGAGATTGCATTATAGGGGCACTACAAGTGGCGACGAGGACAAAGGTCAGACTATTTAATTTATATAATTCAAATTGAAATAAAATAAAAGGGGTCAATGTACTAAAAAAAAAGAAATAATAATGATAAAATCATGAACACTCAAACCATTGTGAAATTACCTACAGGCAATTACAACCGCTCAAGAGTACAAGTGCATTTGTTTATTTCATTCGTGACTCGTTTTATTAAAACTATGTTAATATCGCTCATTGTTCTTTATAGTTGTCGAATTTAAGTAGCTACTGCCTATATTGGCATAATAGTGTCCTTATCGCTGGTGTCGCAAACAGGTTGTTACAAATTTTAGTTTTAGACTCCGAATAAATAACTACCCGCCGGTTCGCTGCAATTTCTAAACAACATAGTGCGGGTGCAGATGTTCATAATTATTATTCAATGTAAGTGCGGACCCGATAAAAGTTTTTATTTTGTTTCTATAATAATAATAATTTATTTGTCGGACCATAAATCCATACATTAATTTAATTAATTCTAATGTGCGTTAGTTGGGTTAGTAACAATTATAACTTAAAATGTATATTAGAATGTGTTAGTCACTAAAATTAAGTAGACAGAATACATAGAATAGGTGCTAGGCGCTAAGGGGGAGCATGGACGTCACTCCATCGTTTTAGCAGCACCGTATACTTTTCACACACTGCCTCCAGAATGCTTATGGTGCTTTGTCGAACTCGATACATGAGGGAAGCTACACGCTTGCGGATGATGGCGTGGAAAGCAAAGTCTATGGGTCGGTATACAATATAGTTACTATTTATGTTTATTACAATTATACCTTAAGTTATATTAATTACGTACCCTCTAAACTGTTACAAGTGGTTTTAGACATTTATTAAAAAATGTACACATTCACTCATTACTAGGTTAACTAAATATTACATTCAAATTTGGACAGTATTGTTATTTAACACAACTATAAGAAGGAGGTAGTTGAACAGTATGTCTTGGTATTATTATCTAGCTTTGACGTCGTCGGCGCGAACGCAGCTGATCGAGTAAACATACAAAGATAAGCGATACCAGATGGTGCATTCGCACATCACATTAAGTTTATTATTTTTCTGTATTATTTCTAGACAGAAACATCTAGTTTTATAGTTTCATGAATTTGATTTACTTATAGTATTTTCTGTTTTTGCTTGAGATATATTTTTTATTTGTTGTAGGTTGTATCTGTGTGCGAAATTTACTTGTTAATTATAATAAATTTAATTTACATGTTTTTTAGTAAATGTTCTTTTATTTTTGTTTAAATAATTTGTAGGAGTTTATTTGTTTAATTTTATTTTGGTATATTGTTATATATTTTGGCGTATATAAGTACCCACTATATCAACTTAAAATGGAATTGCAGACGTTTTTATATAAATCTACTAGTGTAAAATGTTACATCGCCCACTTCTATAATTTTGTGCATATTCATGTATAGCTAGTTAACTCCAAAAAAATGGTACAATGATACCCCCATTCGATTGGAAATAAGTGGTACAGTGATACCTCCATTAAATTGGAAATCAATGGTATAAAATACCCCCATTCAATTGGAAATTTGTGGTTAATTACACCTCCAGTAAATTGGGAGTCAATGGTATAAAATACCACCATTAAATTGGAAATTTGTGGTTAATTACACCTCCATTCAATTGGGAGTCAATGGTATAAAATACCACCATTAAATTGGAAAACATGGTAGTTTATACCACCATTAAATTGGAAAACATGGTAGTTTATACCTCCATTAAATTGGGAATCTGGCACGTAAGTACCACCATTAAATTGGAAATACATGGTAGTTTATACCTCCATTAAATTGGGAATCTGACACATAAGTACCACCATTAAATTGGAAAACATGGTAGTTTATACCTCCATTAAATTGGGAATCTGGCACATAAGTACCACCATTAAATTGGAAAACATGGTAGTTTATACCTCCATTAAATTGGGAATCTGGCACATAAGTACCACCATTAAATTGGAAAACATGGTAGTTTATACCTCCATTAAATTGGGAATCTGGGACATAAGTACCACCATTAAATTGGAAATACATGGTAGTTTATACCTCCATTAAATTAGGCATCTGGCATAGAAGTACCACCATTAAATTGGAAATTTACAAACAAAATCGCGAAAGGTTTTATTATTTTTTATGTCGCGCCTTTCAGCTCATGACAAATCTACCTACATTGGAAAAGTTGGATTTGGAGGGAGATAGTCATTAGGCCATTTGGAAAAAGTGGAAACGTTCATTAAATATATACTAAGAGGCTACAGATATAACAACACCGATGAAAAAAGGGCGACACTTCTACTTCTTATTGGATCGGGCCTTCAAGAAATTTTCTATAGTTTCCCGGGTGCCAATGCTACACCCTCTGGTGATAATAATGTTTTTGACATAGCTATTCAGAGACTCGACGATTATTTCACTCTAAAGCAAAGCAAAATTTATGAAAGACATTTGTATCGTTTAATAAGACAAGACGAAGGTAAAATATTCGATAAGTTCTTAGTAAGGCTGCGGAATCAAGCTGAAAAATGCCAATTTGATAAACCGGACGATCACCTAATCGATCAAATAATAGAGAAGTGCCTCTCTGTTGATTTGTGAAAGAAAATTTTGACAATACGAGATAGTGTAACATTTAGACAAGATAATCACAGAGGCTAACACTCTAGAAGTTGTAAAACGTAAGTTGGAAGAATATGGTCAGCTAAATAAATGAACAGAGGTGCATGCAGCGGAGTCTTCAAAAAATAAAGGAAGATTTAGCAGGAGTAGGTCCAGGTCAAATTCAAATAAAGGGTGTGGCAGATGTGGAAATTCGAGACACTTGTCATGTTAAAAACTGCCCGGCGTTAGGCAAAGTATGCTATGCATGTGGAAAAATAGGCAAGCAGTATTACAAGACAGGTATTCAGAAAAAGGAAATTGGAAGGAACTGATAGGAAGCGATGGAAAAACCTAGTAAATATCCCAGCCTAGAATCAAGGTAAAGTTTAAAAAATATAACAGATGATGAAGTCGATTATGTTTTTAATATCAATAATGATGCAAATATAGAACGTGATGTGGGTATAAAAAAAAAACTAAAATGTTGATTGATTCCGGATCTAAATATAACCTAGTCACTGACAAAATATGCATTGCACAACAAAAGCTTTAAAAAAGAAATGAGTTGCAAAGCTTTTTGGGCTTCTTAACAACGACGACAGAGCCATTGAAACAATTATTTAGGAAGAAATTTGGCAAAAATGCTAATATCGAGGAGTTATGGACCCAAGAACAGAATCAGGCTTTTGAGAACTTAAAAAAAAATAATCTCTGACCAAAATTCAAAACCTTGGATACTACGACATAAACGACAAAACCCAGGTTATTGCTGATGCCAGCCCTGTCGGATTAGGCGCAGTTTTGGTTCAAATTGATGCCAACAGACCCCGAATTATTGCTTTTGGGAATTGCACATTAACCGAATGCGGCCAAACTGAAAAGAGGCTTTGGTTTTGGGTTGGGCTATAGAGCATTATAATATATTTCTATTCGGCAAGGAGTTCGATTTAATCACTGATCATACACGTTCGTTCGTTCGTTTTGTTTGGAGTGAGGTCAAAACGTTGTGCTAGGATAGAGAGGTGGGTACTACGTTTACAGGCGTATTGGTATAACATCATATACAAGCCTGGAAAGATGAACATCGCAGATCCATTATCACGACTGTGCATAATCTCAGATTGCGAAAAGACCAATGACGACGAACATGTCAACCAGATTGTAGAAAATGCTAAACCATGCGCAATTTCTTTGACCGAAATTAAAATGCATTCAGAGCAAGATTCGGAAATACGTTAAGTAAGGCAAGGTATCTACGACAAGAACTAAGAAGATAATGTCATAGGATATAAGATCTTCGAAAATTAATTGTACTTTTTCGGTGATATACTCCTAAGAAGAAATAGAATAGTTATAGCATCCGTATTTCGGAAAAGAGTTCTAGACGCTGCACACGAAGGTCACCCTGGGATTGTCGGCATGAAATGACGGTTACGGACCAAAGTATGGAGGCCAAAACAGACAAGGATTCTGGATGCCTGGTATAGAGTTGTAAGGGCTGTACTTCAGTAGAATTACCAATTCCGCCAGCTCCTATGAAACGTCGGGAACTCCTAGATGCACCTTGGGTGGATATAGCAATGGATTTACTAGGGCCATTACCCAGCAATGATTATTTATTAGTCGTAGTAGATTATTATAGCCGTCACAAGGAAGTGAAGATAACGAAGACCATTACTAGTTGTAATAATCAAGCTATTGAAAGAAATATTTGGCAGCCTAGGTTATCCATCATCAATAACGGCAGATAACGGCCGACAGTTTGTGACATTTTTGCAACGAATGTAATATAAAACTTTTTAGTACAGTGCCTACTGGCCTCAACAAAATGGCGAAGTAGAGAGACAAAACAAAAGTATTGAGAAAAAAGATTTACAAGATAGCTTGAATGACTTCCTCAAGATGTATAATTCAACACCTCACTCTGTAACAGGGAAAACACCAACAAAATTGTTTTACAAAAGACAGAACTTAGAGGCAAAAATAAAGAACAAAAAGAGAGTAGAAGGCGAGTGGATATCAATGCAAGATAATTAAGAACCTAATCTGACAAACAACAGTAGAAATAAAAAAAAAAAACAGTGAGTTACAGTAAATTGTTAACTTATATACTATTAAGAGTAATCAAGGTCAATTGTATCAAATGATTAAAAAAGTTTTGATAAGAAAGAGATGTAGTGTTTGAGTAGAACCTACAGTCCTTAGTACGTATGACACTGTCTCGTGCCTACTGTGTGGCGGGGTGCGCGGTCATTGCAGCGAGAGCCAAGGGGCGAGAGCGGACGTGTCGCCTGCGCACACAGTGAGTTGCCGAGCCAGTGAGATTGCATTATAGGGGCACTACACAACCAAACGCATTGCCTAGGAATAAGTGAGTAAAGTACCGGATTCAATTTCCAAGAAACTAAAAAAAAGTTAGATCAACTGTCCTGTAAACAAAATCAATCAATTCCATTCGTAGCGCAAGGGGCTCTACGAAGGTAGAATTTAACTTTGGTACCTACTAAAAGTTTTTGGCAGCCCTAGCTCCACATAAACACTTTTCCGTGAATTCATCGTGATCAAACGACTGGTAATAAAGATAGATTAACGGCGGCCCTTCGCAAAAGTTCGAGCAGAGTGGACGTCGGACACAAAATTACCGCGACGCGGTCCAGCTCGGATTTATTGAAATGAATGAATTTATTTAAACGTTTCTTATAATTTTGATACATACTTACAAGAAATGCACCAGAGACAATATTATATTTAATCTGTAGTTTACGCGATAAGTACATATTTAAATAACGCTTTTGACAGTGACTAAGACCCGACGATTCGAATGCTTTGCAGCAATAATGGTCACGGGGGACTAAAGAAATGTGTGTCCCTAATGACGAAGGAAAATCTGCTACGGTAGCGCCATCTGCTTCGTCGTAGTTGATAATTAGAGAAGCTTACTGGGTCTTTACAGAAATGTAGTTTAAATAAATTAAAAAAAGATATTCGGGTCTTACACCGTTTTATTTAAATGTATTTATTTAGAAAAATATAACCTTAAAATAGATTTTGTCAGCCTGACATATTATATTAAATTGATAGTAGGATATTGAAATTCGGCACCACAAAACACTGTCCACAGATGAAAAAATTGTTTTATTTTTCCGGTTTCAGCCTTTGCGTTTTTCAGTACCCAAAGGTAGAATAGGGCGACGGCGCATCTTAATTACATGTTAAAGAGTTGACATATTATTTATTAGAACTACCATAGAGAGTCCTAAGAAAAAAGCCTTCCCTAGAATCGGTAAACCTTTCTACACGATAGTCACCGCCGGAGTTCAATTGCCAGCCAATATATGGAGACGCACAAAAGCAGTAAATAATTTGCTCAGGCGACATCTGGGCTCTTCCTTTTCCCTGTCGCCTGGTCGCTAGGAAATTCGAGGATAAAACAGTCACACCCATCGCTATTGAGTTCTGTATGAGATCTTTTGTATTGTTGTTCAGTGAGCAATATTAAAACAAAAATAGAAAAGAAATTAATTCAAACAAAACACTTTAACGGTTTATAACGCGATATATTTTAGGCAAACTTATTTGAAAATAATTTCCCCCCGTGACCACGGCTGCTGGAAAGTATCCAAAACGTCGGGCTGTTAAAATTATTTTCAAATAAGTTCAACTAATATATATCGCGTTTTAAGCCGTTATAGGGTTTCAGTTAAATATGAACTACTCGTGTAAACTACAGACAGTATTTAGATTTTAACTTTGCGTAAAGGTGTATGTTCAATAGGTTGAAAAAAAATGTAGGACACGGTAGCTCAATTCGGTTGCATCACAGCACGGAAACGTATGGTTCAAGTCCCGCCCGTGTAATAATATCTTTTTGCAGTCTAAAATCTAATTTTTATAATATCGTCATGTGAACATACCTAGTCGTGTCCTGTTGTCTAGTTTTTTATTATGTTATAACACTCGAATAGTATGAGTAGTTTTCAATACACATTGAATAAAATAATTTTATTTGTTTGAAACCCAAATTATATTTCTTATTTTATTTGTAATTTAAATTGTAAAAGCTATACTGGTTTATATCCAAGCTGTCAGTTTTTTTCTATAAATTAATTCAATTATTTGTTTTACCTATCATTTACATGTATTCGCCGGTCATAATAGGGTAAAATAGTCTTGAGATAAACGATGCGTTGTCTTTAGCCCGAGGGGTTCTGGCTTCGAATACGAGAAATACATCGTTTCGGCCGAAAGCCAGATATTTACTTTCCTTCATAATAAAATCGTTCAGTGATCGGCAGTTAAATAATTCGTTGTAGTAGCGTAATATCATTCGAATTTTTCAACCTAAATCGATTTTTGTTTTATATAGGCCATTATCTACACTAACAATAAAATAATGGATCCTGTCTGTCTTTCTTTTTCTTTCTCAAATCATTATTTGATGGGTTATTATTATTAGTTTATTAAAGTTTAAGGAGTCAATAAGTTTTCGCACATGGTCTATTTTAATTAGGATTTTTTCTAGTCGGTTTGCCTGGAAGAGATCGTTAATAGCAATAAGACCGCCCGGTGCACTTTATAGATATTTTTTTATGTATCTTAATTTAATATGTGAAGTGTGAAATAATAATAGAAATTCAAATTTCTCGTTAGTCAAATAGCGTAAGAAAGTTTGTTTAAAACCTTATCAATTTTTTATTTATTTTCTGTGACACAAAGCTCACTATCCTTATACATCGTATGCCCCACCGTGTTACATCTCACGGCCCAATAAGGTCTCGCGTACAGAGCATAAAAACATTCCTGACATGCGCTTGGTAATCAACGGGAGAATCTTCAGCTTACGCGATTTCTTTTTGACAAAGAAATTACGCTGTTTTTTTCTCAATAAAAACGCGTTCATTTCTTTGTAATCTTTGTCTTGTCAAAAGTTTCCGCGATTAGTACATTCTCATAAGACATTGCTGGGCTCCTTGGTAAGCAGTATATGGCTAATTAACAGGTCATAGATTCGATCCCCGACGGCTTTAACTTAGAAACATTCCTAATCAATTTATTCAGAAATATTATATATTGATTAGACACAAGTTGGACCTTGTCTGGAACTCTTGGTATTAAAAGGTGGTCGGAATATAAAAATGTGATCCAGGTCACGAGTGGCCGTCTACAGATGAAAACGCCGTGAAGTTTAATCTTCAGCCCCCCCTCCGTCCACGGCTGCTAAAAGCTCCAAAACGTTGCGACGTATTTAAAATGAAAAACTAAATCATTGGTAATCTAAATACTGTCTATAGTTTACGCGAGTAGTACACATTTAAATAAAACTCATTAATGGTTTAAAACGCGATATATTCTGTCTGTCTGCTGCAAAGCATCCGAAACGTCGGGCCGAAGTTAAAAATCATTTTTTAAACAAGTTTAAGTACTATATCGCGTTTTAAACCGTTAAAATGTTTTATTTAAACATTGCTAATCTCTAGTACTTTCTGGGGCTGTTTTTTTGTATTTGGGAATAACATATTTTGTAAAACAGCACTTTAATGTCGGTCGAGTGGTTAATACATTCGACAGCAGATTACGAGACCATGGTTTGAATCTAGGGGTGTGAAATAAATTATAGTTTACTAACACAAACATAGAAAGCGTCTCCGTATTTAGTTACAGAGTGTAATTTAGTATCATTTTATATTAAAAATTTCGCGAAATAATAATTCTTAAATAACCTTATTTCTACCTCCATAATAACATTTCTCTGTCAGCTACTAATATTAAGCTAAAAAGCTATTAATTTTGATCAACTGACTGCAAACTCAAAGTAAAGCCAGGATAACACCATCACACGATTGTTTCATCCTTTGCAAATAAATTGTCTTATCTATAACAATAAAGACAGATGTTGAGCATCAATTTACCTTTCAAGAGGAAAAAACAGGGAATCATAAATCTTTCACAGCCGTCAAGTAAAGTGTATACTTTAGACGTAACAGGATAAATCAAGTCTTGCGTCATAGATTATATCAGAAAAAATGGGCCCGACAAAAGTGGATTGCCAGAATATAGGGTGGGCGAAATCAAAAAGAATTATTATTACGGCTTGTTACGAGCCTTTGTTGGCGTGTTGTTTGTTTTATGAAAGGAGGGCAAGCACGTACTTCACCAGTGTCCTGATGAAAGGTCTAATACCTATATGATATCTCAGCATGATGCGCTGTCAAACTACTTTGGATATTCGGAAATCCACAGACTAAAAAGGAAACGCAAATAAACGTCCTTACTTTACGCGACTATCCCTACTCACCTATCTAATATGCATATTTCCAGACGAAGTCCAAGATGTTTGAGAAAATCATAAATTGATTAGAAGACATTTTAGTCGAAGGAAGGGTCAAACCCACGATCCAATGCTATTCATTCTACTTTAAGAACTGCGCGCCCGTCAAAAATGTTTACACATTGGCAAGTATATCATTATGTAATTTAAATTTAACCGTTAAAGTGTTTTATTTAAATGTGTACTACTCGCGTAAACTATGGACAGTATTTTACTTAAATTTAAACAAAAATTACACATAAAAGACTATTTTGAAGACGGACATTTTAGTCATTAATTTGTGGGTCTAAGATATACTAGAGAGATTGTAGATTAATTATATAGTCGTTAATAAATTTACTTAAGTTCGTGAATTACGAGTAGATAGAGCTAGCAAATTTCTTCAACTCATTGATGCATGCATCTTTTGAGTAATGTAATTTCCACATTAACTAAATGTAAATGGCCAAATAGGTCGACGGCGTATCTTATTTAGATAGGCAGGAGCATATCGCCTTGCTTATTATCTTTCATAGTCGTAAACAATGCCATACTGAAATATGTATGCGATACATTTATCACCTCGACTGTTCCTTCAAACATCGTTCGCCTTAGTTTAAACTAGCAATATTTTACAACTTAATTTCAAGGCTCTATCTTTTGTTTTAACATACCCCTGTTCCATAGCAAATGTGAGCTATAACTTGGACGAATTTCCCTAAGGGCGAGTGGGTCAAAATCACCCCTGAGGTTGGGTCGTTACTCAGATTACTATCGTACATCCACAGCGCTTCCCTTTTATGGTTCTTACGATAGTGGATTTAGGTCCGTTGCTTTATAGACTTTTGCTAAAATGGCAAAAACATCACTAGCTTATTTTATTCAGTAACATCGTAATAATACACTTAAGATAATACAGTAAAAAGCTCTAAATTCAAATTTCCTACCTGTTCTCAAATTAAAGGCCTAGAACGATAGAAACGAACGAAAACTGTCTAGGAAATCGCCGCCACTGCTTTCTCAAAGGTTTTGTTACAAATTCTTTTTCGCTGTTTCGTTGAAATCCCAAGAACTTTTAACATTTAAATATTGATTTAGGTTATGATAACCGTTTTCTAGTAGTTTTCGCTTAACATTTATATCTATGAACTCAATTTATTTAATTGATATACACCTGGACTCACCCAGCAAACTTGCTGCCTTCAGTCCTCTCAGTTTAATTTATGCTGTATTTTAAGTGCATATACTAGTTATTTAATTGTATATCAGAGCAAGAACCTATGTTTCTAATGTTGTCTTTTATATAAATTAGTCTCCACTCTGTCTTTGCATAACCTAACATGTTGTGTTTGTCTATAATTGTTTTACACAATTTTGTTTCTCTGCCTATTTAAAGTTTAAGTTACATATGTCAGTAATCGTGAAAAAATGTCTTCAGCTCGTAATCTAATAAATAAAGGTGAGTCCTCACGTAACCACGACCCTGCATTAAAACCCGCCGCGTTTAGAGCAATTGCATTTCTGCGAAACATATCCAATATGAATTCAAAACGAGAAACGTCCACAACCGACAATCGCTAACCAATTGAAAAACTACCGCCCGCCAAAATAAAAGCCAGCCAGTATTAAAAAGAGTGAATTTTTCCACCAATAACACATGTGAGTGTGCGCCATAAAAAACTCGGAAACATGTGTTGCAGGGCGTTGACCCGAAGTCAAGTGACCCGTAAATTTTATTGCATGAAGATGCTCATTTTTCTAATCCGAGAGACGCGAACGACATGCAAGTAATACGTTAAATCTAAATGCATACTTGTAATTGTCAGTTTTATCTAATATATGAATTTTCGTGTCAAAGTGTTAGTTACCTCCTTCGAGACAGCTTGACAGACGTTTATGAATTTTTATATGCATATCAGTAGGTCTGGGAATCAGTTGCTATCTATTTATCATATCCCAAAAAACCGTGGCATCAAAAACTACATACAACCCAGAATTTTTATCCTTATATCACCAATCCCTGTTAACAGGTTTTTCAGTAATTGAATAATTTTTCAAATGTATAATTGTTTAATTTTAACGGCTTAAAACCCAAAGGACATTTCGTATGCAAATTTTTTTTCTTTATTTAAACAACGACCCAACGTTTCAAATAATCTACAACAGTTGTCTTTTTTAACCGTTAAAATTGTTTTAAAAATGGTAAAAACTAAAATATGTACTACACATGTTTACTACAGGCTATAGATAATTGGGATAATATTTTGATTAAGCAATTTGGTAACCAAGTAGTACCATAATCACAAACACGTTAAACGTTTGTTTTCAATTTATCGCAGATTAGACACACAAGCTTGATTATAATTTTTCATTCGTTATTCTGTTTTTGTCCTAATTCACATCGCAATAAAGGCTTTATTCCCATTAATATGTTATCCAGTACGTGGCAAAAATTTTTTTCGTTTTATATTAGCAGGGCTTTGATGGTAATGAATTACGTGTGGTGATGGAAAATGATGCATTAGCACAAAACGAGTTTGCACAATGTAATTTAATGAAGTCTACTGAAAAATACCATCGCTGAAATTAACGTTTTCTTTAATATTTTGCACCACAAGGTAGAATAGACAAGAACGAGTTTTGTACAGCTAAGGACCTCGGGGTCTCCCCTTCCTCGGTCAGAAGGGACCCTGGTCTTCTTATTCTTAATTATATATTATTTAATTTAATTTATGTATGCTTAACTTAACTTATTATTATTATGTCTATTATTACTGCTCTTATTTTTTAACAGAAGCCGGTCTATTTTAGATTTAAAGGGAAGAGTGAGTTGTGCAACCTTCCTCCCATTTATACAAAAAAACATAAAAAAAAGCGTGAACTATTGACTTACTGATCTAATTATGGTGTATGCCAAATTAAAGGTAACATGTTTCTTTAATAGCGTTATGATAGCTTATTAAGTTGCACCGTATATTTTGGCTGTAAACCTTCAAAACCACAGAATAAACAAATCAGAATTCACACTTCACTGTGTGGCCGTAGTTAATTTTTGAATTTATAAGTCATATTTATTTTGATTTAAAAAGACGTTGCGGATTGAGCTACTGTATCCGTAGCTCAGGATGAGAAGCTGTAGCTCAATTGGCAATAAACTCTGTGGGTTTATAACGGGCTCGTTCGTATAATGATAGCAATAAACTTATAATCAACGGGTCGTCAAGTCGATCGTCAGCGGGTTCACCATTTTTTTAATCAATTTATTTTTTCTGAAACAATCCAAATCCTATTTCGTACGATTGAAGTACCGCCCGCGTCGTATTTTTAAAAATCTAAATTTTAAAATTTTTAAGTGCAGTAAAAATAAAATTATCGTTTGTATTGTGTTGTGTTTTAACTATAAAACTGAGATACCAGCATTGACCAGTGACTTTCATATTATAGACAAAGCTATTCTAATGCAACAGGAACAATATTGATAACGTATGCGCAGAACAAGTTTTCATATTCCACACCAGGAGCAAAACTGACCATTATTATATTTCTACAGCCAAATAAACTATAACGCGTCTAATCCCAGCTGGCTGGATTTGCATTCAATGAATTTGTTCAAAACATTTTGCCTTCCACTGTATCGCTATTGTGGCTTGTACACAGTTTTCGACCTTAATAAAAGGTAATAAGGATACAGAAGCGAGCAATATAGAATTATTTCGCTTTTAACATTTCTGTTTGCCTGTACGCCCGTTTCAATAGCGTATCTAACTGTAAATATTTGGTATGGTAGTTTCAAAATGAATTGTATGGATTTCTAGTTCGAGATTAGATACTCGCGCTGTAGGTACACGTCTCCGTTTTATTTTTAAAAACATCACTTTAATTATATATACAACAAATAGTTTTCAATATTTATCAATTTATTTTTAAAATAAGAATATCTGCTGTTCTTTGTTGTATCTATAAACACACAGAGATACAGACCTTCATGCTTTTTTTATAAAGAATATAGATAATGCCTTGACCATTTAACATATATTCCCTGGTTTTAAATCCTTGAACAATTAATCATACAATATACATAGCATTACCACCATTATAAAAAGTTAAATCTACTTTACTACATATCTAAGAACATAATTTTAGCCATAATGTATTTTAGTAGTTATGAACATGTCAGGCCAGAGTTCTGAAGTAATTTAGCTCCTACCATAAATCTCTAGGCGCTATTTCGTTGAATTAAACTTCTTTACCTCGTGCTACAAGATCTATTACATCTGAACATTTTATAATGGGCATTTAAATATACCACTCTAGTATTAGTGACACCTTAAAACACATTCTTGAAAAGATGCGCAGATAATAATAATTACAAATTTATTTAAAGTCAGGAGAAAAAATGTTTAAGCAACTCTAATATTTTTGCACATAAAAAAAATACGACAGTGTGGCTACAACCGGCACCACAGCGTTCGTTTCTTTCTAAAACTATTTTTACATTACATTCGGACATGGTTATTCAGTTTCTTTTTGCAAATCATAAGACTAAATAAGAGTGTACACAGTAATTATTGGTAAGAGTGTCAATAAGATTGGGGAAGCTTTTTTAAATGAGTAAAGACTGATAGAGTATAAAAGTAATTTATAACATATTTGCTCGTAAAGTGGATGTAATTACACCAATTTCAATATCGTAATGTATCTCATTACGTACTTGTGCGATAATGTAATGTTAAAATGGCACGTGTTTTTTTTCTTAGCAAAGAGGTCTTATGTCAAGAAAGTGGTCAATATTTTATGTATAAAATTAACTTTGCGAAATAAAATATAACAAATAAAACATTTAATTCTTTAATTTAATTAACTTTGACAATAAATTACAAACATTTATCTATAACAAAAACACAAGAATATTAATTTACTTTATTAGTAATACTGGCTGTTTTTGTACCTTTGCCCAAAAAAAAAAACGTTGATGCGCGCGCATCGCTTATTTGTGGACAAGTAAAAATAATTCCGCGCGCTTTTTCTTTTCGCTATATTGTTCTTATTTGAAAATTCCGTCATTTCCTCGTAAATATGTTATAAAACGTCGTATGACATACGTGCGCTTTGAAAATAACAGCCTCTGCTTACTTATAGTCCTCGTCGATGGCTCGGGCTAGTAATATCGCCTCGGCTGTAATTTTCAACTTACCGCACTTATATCATAATGTACTATTACATAACACAGTTAAATAAACATCCAGAGCTAAAAGTACATCGCCACCGAAACTTAATTTAATGTGAAGTGTTTTGTGTGTGTGTGTGATTTCAATTTTACATGTAATTAACAGAATGCTTATGTGTTACAAAAAAGTGTACGTGCATACGAGTTACATAGTAAACAACTATGGCTCAAGTATCACTTGAGCTATCTACAAAATGGCACCTAATAGTTCAACGTGGTCTCGACTCTGTGACCGAGAGGCTTAATACTCATTACACTGTACTCTTGAAGCCACTAGAAACAAGCGTCGTTAGCTCCGGTAAGGATAAAAGGAATCTGTTTTAACTGCGATCGACCGGTGCTTATGTTTTGGAAAATTCAACTTTCAACCACTAGTATTTCGTATCATAAGTGAGAATTTTTATTATGTTTTAAGTTAAAAATAAATTTGTACAAGACCCCCCCCCCCCTTTTTGCGTCCCGTTTGCCGCTGTGGGGCAGACACGTTTTGCAATAAGTGAATCATCTTTATTTACCGGCAAGTAGTTGATCTTATTTACTTTAATAATTTTGAAAGTGGGACCTCTCGCAGTTAACGCAATGCCAGGCTACGGTCTCTTCGTACTACATATTTATCAATTTAAAAAATTACTACCTGACCCGGAAAATAATACTAGTTTTACTAAAATGGCTATTAAATAATAAGGGTTGATCGTACGATGGGTACATACATTGTATGTATTTCTGTATGTTGTATCATAAAAAAAATTTTGTCTACAAAATAAATAAAAAAATTAGGGGTGGACTACCCGTTTACCTCCGTTTACCTCATAGATACCGGATAAGAAAAAAACAATTACATGAAAATCGGTCAAGCCGTATCGGAGGAGTATGGCAACGAAAATTGTGAAACAAGAATTTTATATATTAGATATTCAACTAATGAAGAATCAAAATGTGCACATGTTTATGCAGATAAGAGCTTGCTTATATATTTTAAAAATTATGGAAACTTTGGTACTAGCCGGAAGCAATGATAGGTCGAGCAATAGCTGTAAAATAAGAATTGTATCGTCTTAGGTTCAATTACTGCTAATTATATATAACTTTTATATATTTATCCATTTATACAAAGAAGTCAGTACGTTTTCTACTTGTCATAGTTAACTGACTAAAGCAAAAAAAGGTTTTGTTTTTCGCTTGATACAATGAAAATGATAGTGCTGGTCGATTTTACTATTTATTATGTTATGTATGTTTTAATATACATATATGATGAAGATTCGCTTCTAATATCGACTAGAAAGCAGTTATTTACTGTTAAATATATAACATGTAGTATACACAGTAAGTAATGTTTAAATAATGTTGCAACACCTTAAGCTAAAAATATACTAATTAAAAATATAACCTGTTATTTATGCACTGCACCATGAATTACAAAGCATAAATTATTCTTTTGAAAGCGTAACGTGTTATAATTTCAAAGAGGGCAGCAATTAAGTGCCTCCGATAAATTTTAACAGTGGACTTATCAACGCTATGCAAATTAAGAATATAAAAATGGTAAATTCATCGGGCGAGAGTGGAAATTTATCGATTGCGTTACATCGGCTTAGAAGGTTGTAGATACAAAGATAAGCTCAAGCATTCATTAAGCATTGTCTTTACATTTTAACGGTCTAAAACGCGATATATTAGTCAACTCATTTTAAATTTATACTTACTATGACCCGACGTTTTCCGTAACCACGATTGCTGCAAAGTATCCGAAACGATACGTTAGAAGTGTTTTGTATCGACCACTAGTTATTATCATCGTTTTTTATGAGAAAAGTCAATAAATGAGTTTATATACTATATATAATACAATTATTGAAATGACTGAAAAATAATACAACTAATCTCGACAAGATTCATCATATTCAATTAAACGTTTTTTAAATATTCCATCATATCATTAGTAGCAGCCAGGTGTTTGGAACTTATCACCATCGTGATACGCACAGCATGTTGGATCATGGTGATGGTGGCGATAATCTATGTACCAGAGAAGCAATTTGTCCAGAAGTGGAACATTAATAAGATTGAACAAATACAAATGGAAAAGAATTAGTGTTAGTTCTTTTGTTGATCCAGAACGGATTTTAAAATCACGGAAATCCACAAGCCTCACTGTTTGGCCAGCACAGAACGGATGGCCACTCTGAAACACGTTTTCGAGCCCCGCAAGATTTACTGACACATCGAATCTAACTGCAGGTCAACGGAGCCTTTGGGACGATGGCAATTTGCGAGCGGGAACGCTCCATTTCAGATTTTTACACACCCTTTGCTTTAATTGCGATTCCCACTAATTCCGAATCCGCACTGTTCAAATCTCTCACTACGACATCCATTGCTGCTTTTGTTGACTAATCATTTATATATCTACAACTAAAGAAGTGATGGAACGCTATTGAAAGAATTTAGTAGGTTCTTCCAGTGTTTTGGTGAAGGATAAATAAATGATAGTACCGTTCGGGTGGTCGAGGCGACTGTCGTAAAGCTCACGCATTCAATTACTCTTCGTGGCGCGTTTTTTCGATCACCGCTGGACAGAAGATTACAATGGACGCAATATAGGATTTATATGTAATTGAACATATTGGCTCAACCCTTAAATTGATTAGCTCAATTATTATTATGAGCTAAAATGTAACATAGTTACAAAGACAAGTATACTTCTATTAAAGGCCGGCGACGTATCTCCAAAAAGATTTTTACAAAAATCTCCAAATCTAAGTACCCACTTGTTTGTATTTTTATTTAAGATTTTAGCCGACTCAGATTTCCACTTGAATTCAGATAGTTAGGTCCCGAATCTCTTTATATTTTTTAAATATACTTATGAATCAAATAGAAACTTAATTTCATTATGTTAGGGATTCACTATTTTAATTAAGTAAAGTAAACATAAAAAATATAGGTTTTGTGATCTCTAAAAATGACGGTCGGAATTGATATTTATTTAACTTTTAATAATTATATTAAATTTTCAGATATTCAACAATGAATAAAGAAAAGAATAAATGGTACAAAGATACTGAATCAACGACCTCTGTCTATAGTTTACGCGAGTAGTACACATTTAAATAAAACACTTTAACGGTTTAAAACGCGATATATTAGTTAAACTTGTTTGAAAATTATTAAATTTTTTAACTTCGGCCCGACGTTTCAGATGCTTTGCAGCAGCCGTCTCCCCGTGACCACGGCTGAATCATTTTCAAATAAGTTTAACTAATATAGCGCGTTTTAAACCGTTAAAGTGATTTATTTAAATTAGCGATCTCTTTTAATTTAGAATTTAAAAATAATATGCATTTGAGTATTTAGCGACGTTATAATCGTGTTTGAAGGTTAGTTGAAGTTAGAATTTCAAAAAAATAACACAACTTTTCAAAATAAAATACGTTCTAAAACGCAAAACATATTAGTCAACTCATTTATTATTTATTTTAACTACGACCCGAAGTTTGGCCTTCGACAGACAACACTTAGGATATTTAAATACACTCTTAACGGTTTAAAACACGAAATGCATAGGATAAACTTATTTATAATTTATTTTAACTACAACCCAAGGTTTATCGTCGACAGACAACACTTAGGATATATAAAAAAAAAAAAACACTTTTAAATGTTTTAAACTGGAAACTTTTTAATGTTAAATTTGTAGTTAAATTACTGTAAAATTTAACTACGACCGGAAGTTTTGTCGTCTACGGACAACGTTAAGGTTATTGAAATATAACACTTTTAACGGCTTAAAACCCGTAATACCTTAGTTAAAGTTATTTAACTACCGCCAAATGTTTCGGATGCTTTGCAGCAGCCGTGGTCATTTACGGTATATAATTATTGTAGCACAATTAAATACAAATTTGTTGCTAAAATTCATCTCCTCTTTAAAAACGAAGTGTCATAGACGCGGGCGTCGTGTTTGAAAATAATTTTCCTGAGCCAAATCCCTCGTGAACTAAAAACCCTCACCTCCCGTTTCGTATTTTTCCACAATACATATT
The DNA here is from genome assembly GCA_963661955.1 of Leptosia nina. Classification (NCBI taxonomy): domain Eukaryota; kingdom Metazoa; phylum Arthropoda; class Insecta; order Lepidoptera; family Pieridae; genus Leptosia; species Leptosia nina. The sequence continues at coordinate 7,439,316 of CAVLEF010000011.1, forward strand.
TAAATGCAATAAATCTTCAGAGCTGTCTCAGTGAGTTAAGCCTTTTGTTCCCGAGATGTAAACTTTACGACGGCCCCTAAAGGATATGAACAATGAAATTAAATTAATATGATACGGACGAAGGTCGGGCGCTGAGGACGATATTATAATTTTGTCATAACATGAAGGATACTTTTGTTATTATAAAAAATAAAACATAAAAAAAGGTCAACGAAAATGTAAAAAGAAGTACAGCGTTGCCTCCATAGCATAATGGTGTATTTATTAAAAAATATTATTCTCCCTGTGACCACGGCTGCTGCGAAGCATCCGAAATATCAGGGCATAGAGTTTAATATAATTTCCAAATTAGTTAAGCTAATATATATGGCGTTTTAAACCGTTTAAGTGTTTTATTTAAATGTGTACTACTCGCGTAAACTACAGACAGTATTTAAAATTAATATTTACATATACCTACTTTTATAAATTCACACAGGGTGGAATATAACATAGTATTGAGTTAAATTGAAAGGTCGTGGGTTCGAAGCCTAAGCAAAGCAATATTTTTTTTAGGTCTGGTAGGCACAAAAATCAACTGAACACAGGAATGTGTTCGTCCTATTTTCCATGCCAAATTGGTTGAATTAGAATTTTAAATTTTGTATATTGTTATATTTTTTTTGTTCTCAAGTACTGGGGTATAAGGGATAACTTAATTATAGGAAAAAAAATAGAATTTTTAAGTTATTAATCTGCAGATCCCAGTCCAGGGTACTAATCAGGGGTGGAAATATTTTAGTTCAACATGAAAAACTGGCCTTATAGACAAGACCCGAGTATCAACTAACTTATGTTCAGTGGTCTTTTAAGCTAACACTGGACTACCGGGGTGTGTGTGTTCTGTAAAAATTCAATACTTACATTTTTAACGAAATACGCAAAAAAATGTCTACTGTCTGTCTGTATAAACCCAAAAGTAAAGAATATCTTATTACAAAGTCGCTATAATCCAATTTACATAATTACCCTCGACCATTAAATATATATTATGCAAATCCAGAAAGTTTTTGGGAGTTTTCCCACCTAATTGAAGGTTTTGCACTGTTCTGAGGATGACACCTACACGAAAATGATACGAAATATCTACGCTACTCGAGTTTTAATTGCATACAAACTCACTAACGAATTTTGCGCTGTTAATTGCTTGTTAAAACTCCTTACCTGGATTATGCGCTTTTATATTTTAAAGTTATGTAATTGAGCTATTTATTTGAAATTAAACACTTTTAACGGTTTAAAATGCGAAATATATAAGTTAATTTATTTACACAGTGGTACTTTTTAACGAAAGTTAAAAGTGCTTTATTTACTCGCGTAAACTACGGTTTAATAATGTATTCCATAAAAAAATCGCTACGAACGAATAATACAAAACTAACATAATCTGTAAACGATGGCCTCGGAAATTTGATAATTAAACGTGTTGCCGAGCATAAAGCTCGAGAAGTCCTGGGTTCTAAATACCGGGAAACAAAAGATTGCTTCGGTTGGACAAAGCACAGACCTTTGCGTTTGCCTCTTAATGAACGGGTCAGTGAAACGGACTCAGAAATATGTTCGTCTCTCCTCGCCTTCTCGACGTTTCGTCATCACGAGTGGATGACAAGGCATTTTGAGCGTACCTCAACGTCGATAAGCATATCTCCATCATAACGACTAAACAACTCTAAAAACCAAGTAGATTTGCAAAAAGTCCTTACTTATTTTCTACTAATATTTAAGGCAATAGTTAGTAGCATGTACGACGTAAAACAAAGTAGATGTTAACGCTCTAAGCGCAATTGTCCGAAAGAGATATGACTAAAAATAGATGACCCATAAATCAGCCGCGTCGCTTTACATTTTCCATTTTGGCCGTGCGATTTCGTGCGAAATTCACCAATTTTATTGTTTCCCCGCTAAGAGTTAAGAGATTAGCGCGGAAGCCTATAACTGCGGCAGTAAAAAACAGCCTCAGCGGCTATATTTTCCCGCGGTACCTTTTTCGGTATGCTTTTCCATTTGAAAAGATACGTTTATTCATTTATACGTGGTTGTGGAGCGGTGGGATGTCAGCCCAGGGTTTATGTGTTCCGTCCTCCTCTTTTGTTTGTCGCAGAATTACGAGGCTCGTGCGCGTGGCTTTGTTTTTCGTTTTCAATTAGTTGATTCTATTTTAAGGGTAGCAGGTGGGGATTTCGACTAACCGTTACTCAACGTATATGCTACTTTATCTACAAATGATGCGCCCTCCATGGAATAATACTTAAATGTACACTTGTCTAGCATTTGATAGTGCCTAGGAAACCTTCGTTACTTCGAAAACCTGAATAAGACGTTTACGTATTTTTTTATTTTATTTCACATGTGAAATATTTATATAACTATAAATTTATATAAATTTTTTTAAGCTACCCAAAAATTATATGACATTTAACCTAAAAATGTAAGTATAAAAATTGATATAACATTGTACAATAGTTTAGCAATATTGGTCGTGGGGTCGTGGCCTACTTGTGTCATTCAATACTTTCAATGTAATAAATTTCTAATTTATAATTAATTATTGCAATCAAGCATAAAAGATCAAAAATATACTTTTAAATGAAAATCAAGTTTGCCTTATTTACTTGACACACAATTAAATTACAAATAATAAGCACTTTAGAATGTGTGATGCATTATTTAGGTGCGTAATTGCGAAACAACATGAACTGCATAATGCTATGCAAAAGTTTTTAATGAAAAGCTTTACACCTTTTTATTATAATTTTGCATTCATGCATAAGTAGTTCGCTCACATCGTGAGGCGTGACGTAAGATTGTATATTATGCAGAATTCTATAGAAAGACTAAGGCTGTAGTCTCCTATAAATGCTATAATTTGCTTATAGAATTACGTCGCTAGAAATTATAAATATTCACCGTTGTGGAGTGTCTTGACATTTATCAATTATGGAATTTAGCACTTGGTTATTTGACTCGTTCTAATCGTCGTCGAATATATATAACATAAATAACCATTACCAAACGAAAAGAACTAACTTTTTTTTGCACTTGCTAGGGAATTTTTGAACAAGATTCGAACCTACGACAACTACTTTCCGTGCTCTTGCTCGGCCAAATCCAATAGTGATTAGATACCATGTCTTTGACGTTAATATCGAATATTCTTAATTGATGTAATTTCAACCAAAACACTTAGTATTAAAGTTAAATTTCCCACGATGACACTGCACACTGTGGTCGTGTCAAGTACAGTCCGTGTCATCTATATTAAATCTAGATCTTGGGCCTTACTAAAACTATTTAGAGCATTTTCAAGTCCACAGAACCAACATCCACAGCTTTTTCTTGACATCCGAGTCCTACATGTCAAGAAATTTTTTCACTAGTGCATCCAACTCTTGCGCAATGTATTTTCGTCCTTAACACTCGGGTATTAAAAGCCTGATTGGGAGTGTATTTTTTTCTATTCATTTGCAATATGTGTAAAATATTATAGTTATCATCTTCTATATCTTTTAGTTAGCGACGAACTGCGTTTATATGAAACCGCAGCATTCTGCACACGAGTTTTAACTTCAACAAATAGCTTGCTTATCACCAGTCCGCAGTAGATGTGATAAGGAATATTCCGAGATGGTACGAGTTGGCCCAAATTACCGGCCAAATACTCCACGGCTCAGCCACTAATCTATTTCATGCAAGCATCGGTAATTTGTATACGCTCTCAGATACCTCGAGCTGCTTGCATGCGATATAATAGCCGACTCTGTGGTTAGAGGCATACAGAGTGCAGGATTGTCCGTACAGACAAGTCCGACAGACAATTGACGTTAGTAAGAGATCAGTGTGGTACGTGAAAAGAATATGTTTGGTTAGATCCACATTTAAGAAGATATGTCACAGAGATAGGTTGATAACTATATTTTTTACCTTAACGTTTTTAATCTTAAATACTTATATAAGACAGAGAGATATATTATTTATCTATCGCTTAAATGAGAAAAAAAAAGTCAACTTTTTGCTTGTAATAAAATATTTTGTTAGTTTACTTATTTACTTAAATTATTATAAGTACAGCGCAAAAACATAGGCAATTGCCAAAAGAAGACCACCATATTTATACATAATCAAAAACTTAAAGATGTGGTATATAGGTTTATTAAAACTAGGTGGTAATTGGTGGTATGGTATTGAAATTCCGCCCAGGTCACGTATCACCGTCCATAGATGAAAAATCCGTGTGAATTTTCTAATGTCCAATGCCAAAATAGGCCAACAGCGCATCTTGTTAAGATGATATATGGCTGGGGTATTTCATCTGCCTTCAAGTGAACCCTAGGCTTATCTGTCCCCCTCTATCATAAAAAATACTATGATATATAATGATTCCATTAAGAAAATATAATATAAATAAGTTGGAGTCTTCTACTCTTGTCGACAGTGTGTACCATAGAATGTCTTATCAAAGCATAGAGATACCACCGTCCAATCGACTTACGATCATAATGTACTGTTTCTATACAGATAGAATGCTTTGTCCAGACTAACAAGAAAGAGCACATCTTTAACCGCAGACAGTGTGGTGACACTTAGGTAATAGGCATCAGGCTGCAATAGGAGCCAAGAAATAAAGAATACGTGAAAAAAAGGGAAAAATTCTGCATATTTGAGTGGGTGATAAAAATTAAAAAAAAAATGCCAAAATAATGAGACTGCTTTAAAAGTCTAAAAAATGTTTTGCAATAACATATATGTCTAATCATCGTAAAGAACGATGGACGCGGACGACGTCGTGGGTACCAGCTATAATGTATAAATAAAGTTACAGAAGTTATGTGCAAAAATAAATAATATGATGCCCGACTACTCTATGCGGACGAAGTCTTGGGCACGGCTAGTTATAAATAAATTTTCAAAATCGTCTTGTACAGCAATAAGGATAAAAATGTGTGTATGGATGTCAGTGTATTCATTATATTTTCATTAAATTTAAATTATTATTTTACTGAATTAATATTTGAAGCCAAAGGATATTAATACCTCTTAATATTACTGTAAATATAAAAAGCCGGCAACACCGCGAGCGCGCATAAACCCAGTCGTTATCTATAACTTCACACAATTGCTGAAGTTCAAAATAATCGCGTTTCTATCGCCCATCAGTATCTACGAAGTCTAATGTATTCCACTTGTATTCAAGTCTGTACGAACTAGTAATAATTGTAGATTAGTTTTTTGAATCATATCAAAAGATTTTATTTTAAATTTAGATTGTTTGAAATACTTGTATGTATCTTGATCGTGCATCTCAGATCATTCTATATGTTTCCGGAATCGGTGGCTTTTAGGGCAGACAGGTTTTCAAGTGGAGATATACCGAGGTTCTGGTGGCCCTCCTACCAAGTTGACCGATGATCTGGTCAAGATAGAAGTGGCATACAAGTAGCGACCGGTTGGCCTATATAGGAGAGCCTAGAGCAGTAAACACCAAATACCTGAAACAGAATTGAATGCTGTAAAAATTTATAGTCAAGGGTGAAAATAATAATAGTAACATACAAGGGAGGGTTTCAATTTAGTAACATTGTTTTATTCCAAGAATTACATTATTTTGATTTGATATTGATCTTGTTGGTTGCTTTAAACATTATTGATTTTATAAAAACAAACTTCAATAGGTTATTCCTACTTCATGCGAAACCTAAAAGTAGTTTGTTCAGAATCAGTAGTAGAATCCATTCCAATAGTTTTTATTCTACGTTATATTTTTTATCAAAATTATATAAAATTTTTGAAATCCTGGACACCGTTCGATAAATAAATTCCTACATAAGTATAACTCAATAGGTATAAAAATTCGGGAAGGCGCGGCGGCCGCTCGTTGCTTCGAACTAACCGTTACCGCGCGCGCGCGCGGGCCCCCCGCTCTCAGTCTCTAGTCTAGAGTCAGTGCGTGCGCAACCCTTTCGCGGTAAGCAAGCGATTGCGCATCCACGTCTCGTCGTTTCGCAGTGTTTTCTTAAGTGTCTTAATTACAAACATGTCTTACAATTATATCAATGTACAATATGCGGAAATGGTGCGAACACTTGCTTTGTGTGGTGATAATGTTGCCGAAGCAGTGAGATATTATCATGAACAATTTGGCATCTTGGTATCATGGAACACAATGCTGAGCGTTTAGCAGCGCTTACGAGGCATGGCCAGTTCAGACCAGTCGCAGTAGACAGAGGCAAGGAGATTATTCAACGTAAGTCAGTCTTACATGTGGTGGACTTTAAAGGAATGACCACCAACGCCTTTATCATTTTAGACGAGCACAAGAGCTGCTCGAAAATGATAAACCCGAAAGATTCGATAAATTAGTGTAAATAATGGTGATTAAAATTTTCTCTTTGTCTCAATATTTAACGCTAGACTTACATGCCGTTTAACCATTCTGACAATCCAAAGCCTGTAAGTGTGATAGAAAATGTTATTGCCAAAAGTTCTGAATACATTCTGTGAGCGGACAATAAGTACATAAAAGTAGTGAATGTGTAGTGTAAGAGGACGCGGAGCGGAGGAGAGGGAGGGGGTGCGAGATAGCGCGCTGCGTCGACGCCTGCTCAGCGACCATGTGGTTGTGGGATAAACAATAATATGAAAAAAATTCATAACTTCGTGAGTTTTCATTATTTTTTAATTTAGATTTTTTATCCTGATTCTGCGAATAAAAAGACGTTTGGCGTGTTTCAGCTTTAGTATCAACAAAGAATAACCTTGTATATGTACTAATATAGAGAATACATTGTGGTTTCAAGCTATGCATTGCAGCTTACACATGTTGCACGTAATGACATTATCCAAAATCAATTTGTTAACTATAAAAATTATTTTAGATATTTTTACTAAATTTATAGTAGTTACCTTCATACTGTATTATTTCTGTACATATATAAATAATTAAACATTAACTATAATTTTTTTACCTTAGACCTAGTAATCGCTTGTAATTAGGCGTGATTTGATTAAACACTGGTTCATTTCAAATAGAAGTAGATATTTAAAAATATCAATTTTAAAGTTTCTATTTTAAAACATATAGGAGCTGGGAACTAACAAAACGGTTTTATCAATATGAACTAAATGGCCGCAAAGTAAATTTGATTCTCGTTAGGTTTTATCAAACATTGTGCGGATTTGTTAGTCTATTTTTATCGCGATCGTTTATTATAAGGCTTTGTTCATAGTTGTAATATTCAATACTGTATTTGTACTGTAGTTTACGCGAGTAGGACCTATTTAAATAGAACACTTTAACGGTTTAAAACGAGAAAAATATATATAGCGTTTTATTTAAAAGTTGTAATATTTTCAAACAAAATTGTATACGGGTAAAGCGGCTTGTTGGTAATAAGGTAGCAATGTATGGCTATTTAAATAAAACACTTTAACGTTTAAAACGCGATATATTAGTTAAAGTTAGTCTCCCCGTGACCACGGCTACTGCAAAGCATCCGAAACGTCGGGCCGAAGTTAAAAATCATTTCCAAATATGTTTAACTAACATATCGCGTTTTAAACCGTTAAAGTGTTTTATTTAAATGTGTACTACTCGCGTAAACTACAGACAGTATTTAATGTATCGCTAATAATCAAGGGGTCGTGGGTTTGATCCCTACCGTGTTGGTTTTTTGGTATCTTGAACCGTTTTTGCAGCGTAGGTACGCCTCGGAAACCTATAACGATGAATTTGTTTTTCACATTTGTCGCTGTATCTTCGCTTGTAATAGTCACAGGGTGATGTTTTACACCTTCATTGATAAATGCTCTTCTAAACAACACAAAAATATTTTTTCAATTCGAACTCGTAGTTCCTGAGATTAGCGTGTCAAACATACAAACAAACAAACTCTTCAGCTTCATATATTAGTATAGATATGATATTAAACTAAGGTAACAGTTCAAAACACGTACGGACGCCATTTTCCTCTTTCAGGAGGGAATTTAAAGTGTAAAACATGTTAACTGAAGCTGGCGTGCTGCGACTGAAAATTACCAGGATTACATTTAGTGACTTGTCATTTTATTATCCAGCTTTTCCATTCGACTCGTCATGTGAACTAGGATTTACTTTGTCCAGTTTGGTCTGAGTTTTATTATTTTAATATTAACCTTTTATAGTCTTTATGGCGGCTTCTTTAGGACCTTTTGGCTAGTATTTTTTCTTTCAAATCAAGTAGTGTAGTCTACGCAATTATACACATTTAAATAAAACAGTTACGGCTTAAATCGCGAAATGTTTGTTAACATTATAATAAAATTTAAGTAATATATTTCGTGTCTGAACTCTTAAAAGGGTTTTATTTAAAACATAAATATTAATACAGTACACCATAGAAAACTTAACTTAACAAAAACCCACCAGATCTGGGAATTACAATAGATCTACAAAAAAAAATAAAACTTTATATTATAGTGACTATTATTTTTGTAACACGGGGACGTTTCAAACCTACGACCATGCTTATAAAAACAAGTTTTCTTTGAAACACATATTTTGGATTGTTAAAATGTATTTAAATACAGAAGCAGTCAACGACGCGCCAACATATAGTAGGTAGTGCAACTTAAAAACACTTTTAAGAGTTCAAAACGCGACATCTATTCGTTATTTCAACTACGCCCTCTAAGTTGAGGATGTTTTGCAGCAGGCGTATTCCCCCGAGACCACGTTAATAAGAATAAGTTAACTAATATAGTACTATCGCGAATCTTTTAATAATACAGGTATCCATTACAATATATATTTGACTTTGAGAAATATACTAATTCAATAACCTTGCACATATGTCGCGTCCGGGCGTCGAACCTGCTCGTAAATCTGAACTATCTGTGATACACTAGTTGTCTGAGGGCACTCAGCGCTGTCCTCCACTCTCAAGTGTGTTTAATTTATAAGCTGTAGCGATTTTTAAGGTAACTTCCTCTAGACATATACATACATATATATATATATTGTTAGAAATCAGAAAAGCTCAACTACCCGCCACACTGAAGGCTATATAAACAAGCCTCAAGCAACGGCTCGCACACTTTTGTCGCCGCTCGTTGTACGGAACGGACGTGCTGCCGGTCGATAGGATTTTGTTGAATTTTAATTTATTTTATTTAGTTGTTGTGTTATTTTGTTTTTATTTTAGTAAATCCGCTTCTGATTCCTATAATCAGCAGTGGGATAAAGATTTTCACGCCCTCAGATAATTATCATTTTTGCTTTTTATATCGAGATAGTTTTGACTGTTATACGCGTAGAACGCTCACGAAGTAGACATTCGCGAAGTAGGCGATCACGCAGCACGTCTCGTCTTTATCATAGGAAAGACTATCGATCTATATAGGTCTAGGGGTATATTGTTACAATGACGCTGGAAGACAAAGGACGGCCGAACGGTTGATGCAAAATGAAGTTGAACAACACAGGCTGCTGCCCAATATATGGTGCCTAGATACTGCACACGTCTTTATTTAAATGTCTGTAATGTTTTTACTTAATGTTGCAGTTGTGAATATGAGCATCGGCGATTGACTTCGCTGGTGTGGTGGTCGTGCAGCGTGGCTGTATGGGAACTTCTGGGGGAACCCTGGAGATGCGACCTGTTTCGTATGGATGTTTAGCTGTGTGCACATCCTGGAGTTTTCTATGGATGTTTAGCTGTGTGCACATCCTGGAGTTTTTTATGGATGTTTAGCTGTGTGCACATCCTGGAGTTTTTTATGGATGTTTAGCTGTGTGCACATCCTGGAGTTTTTTATGGATGTTTAGGTATTCTCCTTTGCGCCGATGAGCCTGCGGCAGGTTGCGGGTTACGCGACTCGTTTCTACGAGCCTGTCAGCAGATGTGCTGCCGAGCAGCGTCAGGCCGGTGGTGACGTCAGCGGCTTCGTCTCGCGCACCGATGTCCTGGGTGCTGCACGCTTCGTGTGAGGAGGATGTTGAATGGCTACTCTTCAACACCCGACGATCCTGGTAGCGGCAGCAGGCGCTCGGAGACGCGGGCGGCTTCGTCTCGCGTACACCGTGTCCTGTGCTTCTTGTTCGTGTTCAATGGCTGCGTCAGGAGAGCGGCAGCAGGCGCTCGGAGACGCGGGCGGCTTCGTCTCGCGTACACCGTGTCCTGTGCTTCTTGTTCGTGTTCAATGGCTGCGTCAGGAGAGCGGCAGCAGGCGCTCGGAGACACGGGCGGCTTCGTCTCGCGTACACCGTGTCCTGCGCTTCTTGTTCGTGTTCAATGGCTGCGTCAGGAGAGCGGCAGCAGGCGCTCGGGGACACGGGCGGCTTCGTCTCGCGCACACCGTGTCCTGTGCTTCTTGTTCGTGTTCAATGGCTGCGTCGGTAGAGCGGCACGGCGGCAGCAGGCAGCCGGAACGACCCTGGAACGAGGGGGAGTTCAACCGGCGCCACGCCACGCAGCCCACGCGCGGGCTACACGGCGCGCATGCGGCTTCCTTCGGCGGTCGAGGAAGATGACGGCCAAAATCGCAACTTCTGGCATTTAGAGCGCGGAAGCGGTAGCCGCCGCCTGGGTGTCTTCTCTGGGCGTTGCTGTCACATGGCAGAGTCGCAGCAGGGAGCGGCGAGGTTGCGCGGTCACGCGCTCAGCCGAAGTACGTTCCGGGCCCCTGGTCGGCCCGCAGGCGACGCGGCTCGAGGCGATCGGTTCGAGGACGACTGCGGTAGCTACGGGATGTAGCTCTCCATACTTCGGCCAACCGTATTTTTTTCCATAAAAAGACAGCTTAGCACAACGCGTGGTCACGTGTGCACGCGGCTGCAGGTAGCCGTCCCCAGCTGCACAGACTCACGCGAGGGGGTCGCGACAGAGGAGGTGCCCGAGGACGGACACGGTCAGGAGAGGCCGTGTTAGAAATCAGAAAAGCTCAACTACCCGCCACACTGAAGGCTATATAAACAAGCCTCAAGCAACGGCTCGCACACTTTTGTCGCCGCTCGTTGTACGGAACGGACGTGCTGCCGGTCGATAGGATTTTGTTGAATTTTAATTTATTTTATTTAGTTGTTGTGTTATTTTGTTTTTATTTTCGTAAATCCGCTTCTGATTCCTATAAATATATATATTCGGTAGTCGTTATCAAAATCAATCCAAAGTTATTTAAGCAGCTTTAATAAAAATTATTTGAACGGTTTAAAATGCAAAATATATTAATGAAATATTTTTTTTATATTTTTTAGAAGCAAGTCGTCAAGACCATCGTAGTTACAACCCGATTTCTTGAAATCTTTCAAAGTCAAAGTCAAAGTCAAAAATCATTTATTCATGTAGGTAATGTAAAAATGTAAAATTCACTTATGAACGTCACAAAATAATTATAGAATCTAACTTTACATTTACTACCAGTTCTCAAATCAAGGGCGTAGAACGAACGAGAAGAACTGGCAATAAACTCGCCGTCACTCCTTTTATCGCCAAGTTTCATTTTACATTCTTGGTTTACTTTTAGTACACAACATATTTTTCCTTGTAAGAGCGGGTTCCTCCACACCCCAAGCATTTTTATCATTTAAATATTGATTAACATGATAATAACCCTTTTCAAGCAATTTTTGTTTTACATACGATTTAAACCTATTTATTGAGAGTGTTTGCACTTCGCTGGGGATTTTATTAAAGTATCGTATGCAGTTACCTTGAAAAGAACTACTACTTTTATGGAGCCTTTTGTTTGGTATACTTATTTTGTCCTTATTACGCGTATTGTACTGATGAAAGCTGTCGTTTGTTTTAAAAGTATCTACGTTTTTCCTCATATATAAAACATTTTCATAGATATATTGACTTGCCAACGTTAGGATATTCAATGCTTTAAACTTATTTCGAACAGACTCTCGTGGGGAAAGACCACAAATCGATCGAATAGCCCGTTTCTGCAAAACAAATATGGTTTGAATATCGGCTGCGTTGCCCCACAAAAGGATACCATAAGACATTACACTATGGAAGTAACTGAAGTAGACAAGCTTGGCTGTATTTTCATCAGTAAGCTGTCGTATCTTCTTTACAGCAAAGGCTGCAGAGCTTAGTTTATTCGAAAGATTTTTAATGTTTTAAACCGTAAAAGTGGTTTATTCAAATGTTGCTTAAAGTTTATCCCTTACGCCGCGTCTTAACAATCGGCTACACGGCTTTATGCGCTTTTTAGCGCTTGTGAAAGAGAAAACGTCTCAGCAGCTGCGCCCGAGAGCACTCGTGTTGCCGGAATTATATTACGTGCACTATTTACCGAATGGTCTAAACAATTCGTTTCAGAATGTGAGAGTTATATATATATATACTAATATATAAAGCTGAAGAGTTTGTTTCTTTGTTTGAACGCGCTAATCTCAGAAACTACGGGTTCGATTTAAAAAAATGTTTTTGTGTTGGTTAGCTGGCTATAAAACATCGTCTTGTAACTAATAGGAGCGAAGATACGGCGGGTAATGTGACAAAGTTTAAGACAATAATTATGGGTTTCCGAGGCTTACGCTGCGAAAACGGTTCAAGATACCCAAAAAATATGTCCGCAACTTTCAAGAATATCTTGCAAGAACAACGGGAAGGGACGGACGGGATTTTAATTCAACAAGCTGGATTCTAGTATTAGTATTAATGTCAAAGTAAAAATCATTTTTTTAATTAAGGTACACTTATGAACGGCACAAAACTAAAGAATCTAGCTTTACATTTACTACCAGTTCCCAAATTAAGGGCATCTCATTACTTTATCTTGATAAGATATGATTTCGATAATTTAAAGATAGAGAAAACAATTTAAATTACATACTGTTTGGAAATTAATATATACTAATATATAGAACTGAAAATCAAATTTCGTCAAATTACTTCATATGGCATAAAAATCTTTACCAGGTTTAGTGTAATTATAGAGTAAAAATGTTATATTTATTAAGTTAATTCGGCTATCCATGGCAGAAAGATTTAATTTTTCAGTGATTTTTATTGACGCAAGCGGGTTTGCAAATGCATAGCTCAATAAGGTGTCTTATCACTCTCACATAATATACTCAGCTAAATATAAGAACTTAGTACATTTTTAATAAAGAAAAAAAATGTATATTGTAATGTTTTATGTAAAATACATAACTCACATGCAGATTAGTCAAGGAATTTATTTAATATTTAAACATAATTTTAAACACGAACCACCGACCACTGTATGATCAAATTTTTAAACATGGAATACCATATTTTTATATTACCCAGCGCACTAACTTAATAGCATTTCGTCCTTCAAAGGTCCCCAAGGACTACCTAGCTGTCCCGAGCCACTCCAGTCTGGCTGGGTTTATGATAAGCTAAATCAAGTAACAATTCCAACCCATGCTACCGACACACTCGGCGTAGCAAGTGTCGGCCGCTTGAATATTCAATCGATAGTGTGAGCCATGCCTAACGCGCCACAAGCAGCAGAATGCCTTGTTTGGATGAGATACATATCTATACTAATATTATACAGCTGAAGATTTAGTTTATTTGAACGTGCTAATCTCAGGAACTACTAGCTATAATTGCTCAAGCTACATAAAATCACGCTATGACGATTTGGAGCGAGGAAGCATTGGAAAATGTGGATATAACGGGGAAAATTATTTGTCTTTCCGTTGCGTGCGTCATGTCAAAATTTACCTATAAAAGAATGATTGTTTTTTAAATGATCTAAAAAAAGGTTCGGGAAGGTTCTAACTCGCATGAACGACAAGACGCGGACGTGGGCAACGTCTTGGGTAACTGCTATTAAATTTATGTCGCATCCAGGTCATGCGTACGGGATGTCAACAACACAAACGTCACTTCGACGTGTACAGAGTCTAGGTGACGGGAGAGGGCAACGATAATAAAAAGTAGAGATGCAACGAATATCCGGCTGCTATCCAGTATCCGGCCTATCCGGCCATTATTTTACTATCCGGCCGAATACAGGATAGTTGCGCACTATCCGGCCGGATACCGAATAGTGATTCTAAAAAAAAATAGGGGGGAAAAAGGGGGGATAAATGAAAAAAAATTGGAAAAAAATTTTTAAACCGCGCCCCCGGGGGGGGGGGTGGGGGGGGGGCGGGGGGGGGGGGGGGGGGGGGGGAGGGAAAAAACATTTAAAAAAAAGGTAAAAAAAAAACGCGGTTTTAAACCCGGAAAAGGGTTTTTTTAAAACGGGTACTACTCGCGAAAACTATAGACAGTATTGAAAGTGATTCGTTTGGTACTAACTTTGAAAAATTGTTTGTTAGTATACAACAACAAATTATCAATATTCGTTTTCCAGTTACCATACGGTTTAAACTTTTCAAAAAGCTTCATTTAAAGTCTTTAAGAAAATCCTATGATCAGCAGCAGTTGAATGGATTAAGTAATCGTAGCCTATCGTATGTTAATTTTTATCAAATAAAATAAGTGTTACCAAATAAACAAAAAGAGAGTTTAATATTCATTATTAACTAAGATCGAATTGTGGTGAATAAAAACGAGATTCTCTGCATTTTTGGGTAACAATCGATTCCTCCAAGTTTCATAAATATGTCCTGCCTGCCCCCCAAAAAAGTCTTTCGCTATAAACACACACGGTGAGGATAGATACATTCTTATTCATAGTTCCATGAACAGCAATTGCGCCCTTGCAGGCGCGTATCACCTTCACTATAGTGTATTTGAGTATTCGCTATAACTCATTTTTAGGCCCTCGAGAATCGAATGCAACATACGGGACTATTATTATTTCTCACCCGGAGCCCTGCTGATTCCGACTATGAGTGCCCAAGAAGACAACGTTCCTCCGACATATAAGTGACACGATAATAATTCCGCCCACGCGGAAAAAGTCGCGAGCACAGTTTACTTATAAAAAGTGTAACATATTGTTTTTTTGAGCGAACAAAATAAGCAACAATAACTTTTATGTATTTTTCATATCTAAGCTCTAAAGCTATAGTTTCAATAATTAAGGCGTGTTGATATCGCACCAAGCCTCAGTGATCGAATTAAAATGCAAATTACATCCATAGAATAAAGCTTGTCGTACATCTAACGTATCTTGAAAGAAACTTAATAAAATTTTAGTTTATTAAGCGATTTTAAAAGACAGATTTCATTTAAAGTTATTGTTATTAAGTGAAAAATTCGAGTTTCGATTAAAGCAAAAGGATTTTTGCTACAATAAATAAAATTAATGATTATTAGATTTACATCTTAAACTCGTAGCGTACGAGTTTAAGATGTAAATCTATCACGGACACTAATAAGAGTTTTATTAGTGTTAAGAGTTGCATAAGTTTTGACGTGTAAGAAGTAGTCGCATGGTATAAAATATTTGAGATTGCCATATGCTCGTAATATATAAAGATTCCACTAATAGTACTAGCAGCTATTTAAATGGTTGTCAACAATGCACCGCTAGATGTCATCATTCGAAATCGATAATTTTTTACTTTTTTTTAAGTCTGCTGCAAGAATAATAAATCAGTCAATTGTGTTATATACCTACTACATTAAATTTTAAAAGCCCTTTGTATGGCTCTAATAAACTCTACGAACTTAAATTAGTATTATATATAATAGTTCTTTTTTCAGTGTACGCCAAGGCTACCTCCGCTGAGCCGTTCGTTGTCTCATTGGAACAACTTTCAGCCATGAATAATACATTTACCTGTCATCTGTAATTTTAAACAGCCGATGTCTTGAGGTTAGCAATTAGAACGGTTTAATTTATTTTAAATAATGAACAATATGAACTATACAGCTTTGGTTAATAGTTAATACATTCCTCGAATGATAAATGCTGTGTAAAGCCTCCCAATTTATTATTTTTTTCTAAAATAGAAATAGTTATACATAATTGGTTTAGTTGATGCAAATTTAAAATTCAATTCAATTTAAAGTCTATTTTGATTTAAAAAATTTACACGGATGGGTTACGAACCTATAATATAACGTTCCGTCTCACTCTATTCTATTGCGCTATCGCGTCAAACGCGTCATCGTCGATGTTTTTCACCCCATCGATATAATATGCACCTTTCGCATATTTTTTTATTTAAAAAGAATAAACTTCAAAATTTAATTCCCTATTATTTTAAAGTTGAAAGGAATTGTAAACGCCGTAAGACTCCATTTTCCCAGGAAGTTTAAAATCTCCTATTTCATAATGTTGCCAAATCTTTCACTTATTCTGCCTCCACTGGATGCTAAAGCGTGTATAATAATGTAATATTCTTGTGCACTGTTTGGCCTAAATCCAAAACATTTTATATTTCACTTTAAAACTCCCCTGACATTTGGATCTCTTAATATTCATGTTTATTCACAATTTCAACATTTCCCACTATGTTTGAAGTTTTCGTTAAAAATCTTTATCATTCTGGCGCAAGCATTTAATTTCGATTCTTTATGACAATATTTTAAGCCATATTTCTTGAAACTTACAAATGGAATGCAGATTTTGAACATACAAAGCACCAACAATATTTGACGGACTAAGTAGTTATTACAATTAACGGGTCATGAATTCAAAACTGCGTGTTTTTAAAATCGACTTGAGGTTTTTCTGTGTTAAGTGTAATCGCGTTTCTGTATTAGTACATGGATTTGTGTTTGTCGAAATCAATTGCCAAATACTGTCTGTAGTTTACGCGAATAGTACACATTTAAATAAAACACTTTAGTGTAGTTAAAAATAATACGTAAATAAGTTTAACTAACATTTATCGCGTTTTAAACCGTTAAAGTGTTTTATTTAAATCAATAGCGATTTTTTATATTATTCAGCTTATTTATGAGAACTTTCGTTAAGAGTACTACTTGACTTTTTTATCATAGAGGGAGGACGAACGGACGCGAATTTCACTTGATCGTAGGGAAAATACCCCAGTCATATAACATCTTAACAAGACACGTTCTCGACCTATTAGACATTCGGAATACTGACTCCAAAAATTGACGGCTTTCATCAGTGAACGGTGGTTGAAAACCCGTACGGAATCTCGATATTCAAAGCCCCCAATCATTACAATATAGTTTTAGATGCACAGAACATCTAGGCACTATTTTAAAACCTAGTCCCATTCTCAGGATGCGAGGCGTGTTTCCCAAATCCGATAACGCGATGCCCAAACTCAGAGACTCGATTTCAAGTGAAACATGATTACAGGTTTTGGGACTCCCGCTGAATGCCTTAGTACCTGAGAGTCAGACGTGTGTCACGGAAATCGAATTGAAACTCGTTGTGTTTTTGTTAGTATTGGAAACTAGTTTGTTTGCTGTAGATCCCTTTAAGAGCCGTGTTAGCTTAGCAGGCTTCGTATATTTATAGCATAAATATGGCAATGTTAAGGTTTTAATTAAGACTAATTCTTAACAATAACTTTCACTAAAATAAGACTACAAGTGGTAGGTACTGGGTACGAATATCGGGGAAACAATAGTTTGTTTCGGTCGGGCAGGGCACTGAAGCATGATCAGCTGGAAAGAAAACCGAGTAACGAGATACTGTCTATAATTTACGCAAATAAATAAAACACTTTTAACAGTTTAAAACGTGTTTCTGAGTTAAACATATTTACAATTTATTTCAACTACGGCCCCACGTTCCGGAAGCATTAGATTACTTTTTTTTTATTTAAATGCATCCGACTCACCTTCTCTTTGTCGGGAGTGTGATCCTCAGTGGTTCTCAAAGTCTTTAGGAATATTTAGATACTTGCTTCTGATCCTAACAAAATAAGGAAATCGATTTTGTGACAATATAATAATGTTCAGAAAGAAATATAGATATATTTCTATATACATTTTCGAAATAGGCCTATATACCAAGGGTAAAAAGTTTGATCTAGTCTTTTCTATATAACTGATCTTTGTTGAAGCTAAAGCCTAAGCTGACTGTGTTCGCGCCGTGATAAGTAGAATAATATAACTCGAAACAACTGTTTGCCGAGCTATTCTCCACAATTTGTGGGCATAGCTTATTTACCTTTCGTTCTGCACCTGCCTACTTTCTATTGAGGCGATTTTTGGCGTCGCCCAACTCACTGTGCTGGATTTTTTTTTTACGTTTAACTAATATATATCGCATTTCAAACCGTTAAAGTGTACTACTCGCGTAAACTATAGACAGTATTTAAATCTACATTACCGGCTCGTCGGTGTAAAGGTAGCAATGTATGGCTAATAACCAACAGGCCGTGGGTTCGATTCCTACCGGTGTATAAAATGTTTCTAATCGATTTTTAATTTTAAATGGTGGTAGGAATTTTTCGTTCAGGTTACGAACCACCATTTATAGATGAAAAAACCGTAAAGTTTAATTGTAGATTTCTGCATATATAAGCCAATATAGGTCAACATCACATTTTGCTAAGATTATGACTCATATGTGTTACCTTCCATTGTCTGTCCACCTCTATCCTAATAAAAAATAAACAAGTCGATACAAAATATGTTCATAACAATTTAATTTCAAACCATTAGCGAAGATAATTAAATTGCGAAAATTATATTTTATATAATAATTCTTGGTTTATTGTCATGTTGAAGTTCGATTTCTGTTAGGTCCATTCGAAAACTTTTCAAATTAAATTCTCAATTCACATAAAAGACAAAGCCTTTAAATTTCTCACTTTCAACCAGTCAGTAAAGTTTATTTCTAAAGAAGCGATTTCGTAGCGCTAAGGTGATTGTTTACAAGCTTGTTCAGAAGGAAATGACTGGTATTTTTGTGTGTTATCGCCCATTTGAGCGTGTAAAACCTACTTTATTTCGCTAAAGTTGTTTCGAGAATTTCGTAAAAGTGCTTTAACTAACACGTAGATTTTCATGTGGCGAGAATTTCAAATAGGTTTAAAAATTCTTACCTACGTGGTGTTAATGTTTAAAAAATATAGATTCGTTCCTACGCTTTCAAGTTGAGTTTTCGTAGATATATATCAATTAACAATTTGAACTGTAAGATCAGGCTTAGGATCAGAAACCACAATGATAGTTTATTTAAAGATATAAAACTTTCAAGAACTTATAAGACGCACTTTTAGGCGACTTTAAAAAAAGAGCATAGGATTCGTATACACTACTAGCTGTGTCGGCGTCTTCGTCCGCGAAGAGTAGTCATTTTGGGCATTAAATATTATTTTTGAAAATCTTCTGTTCGACTCTAAAGATTAAATTCTTGCAAGTTAATCCTAAACGTTAGACATATAATGTGGGGGACATTTTTTTGGATCATTTAAAAAGAAATCGAATCGTTCTCGCAGAGCACATAATTGAAGCCCTCAAAAATTAATAATTTTCCCCGTTTTTTTTTCTACTTTTCCCACTGTTTTTTCGCTCTTATTGGTCGCACGATGTTTTATTGCCCAAATCCTTTCTTGATAAATACTCAAACCGACACACAAATAATTCTTCAATTGGAACCAATAGTTGCTGAGATTAGCGCGATCAAACAAACAAACTTTTTAGCTTGAATATTAGTTCCTTTATAGATAGTAGCATCTAATATTTCGTTCATGCCATACATAGTATAAAACAAGGTCGTCTTTTCTGTCCCTATATACGCTTAAATCTTTAAAACTACACAACGGATTTTGATGCGATTTTTTTAATAGATAGAGTAATTCATGACGAAGGTTTTTATATAAAACTTTCACAGTGTGTCTATACGTCTACAGTATAGTATATTTAGGAGCTTCGGAGCGAACCCGGGGCGGGTCGCTAGTTTGATTTAAAGCAATACATTTTTGATAGATTTCTTTTTTCAATATAACACGTATATTACATAATAAAACCTTATTACAAATATCCACCTCAGCAAAACAACAAAGTCATAGTTAAGGATTTAACCAGAGTGAAACTAAGCTATTCTTCATACACGCCGCAAAATCCACAGCAGAGCTTAAGTACACAGCAGAAGCGGTGAAAAAAAAGAAGCCCGTTTTAATTTCCTGCAGAACAGGGTACAAACGTGTACCGGACGCGTAGCTTCTATACAACCAGACTGTTGTTCTACGATGAAATATTCTCGCATATGTACGTATTAGAGTGGAACACGGCAGGCTTGTAAATTCAGTACATTATTCGGCTTACAAGTAGTGACAGACAAAACGATGCCTCTTAACAAACATAAGGCTTTTTCACTACAAGTGATAAAATATTGACTAATAATAATATAGTACTCAATAGGATTGTATTGTCTGTAGTTTACACAACTACACATAGAAATAACTTCTAACGGTTTAAAACGCGAAATGTATTTGTGATCAAAATAATTTAATTTAATTTAGATTCAGGCAGAGTAAACGTCTATGAGTATGTGTAATGACAATACTACAGAAGTTCTACTAAAACTAACTAAGTTAGCTAATATATTTCGCATTTTAAACAATTAAAGTGTTATATTTAAATGTGTATTACTAGCGTAAACTACAGACTATACGTACATGAGTATACTATAACGAGCGTAGGCGATTTGTACTTTTGCCACTATAGAAGTATCGCTTGGCATTGTTAGGCCTCTGTAGCCAGATGTTATGTGTCGGCCACAATGTACAATACCACATACAAGCAGCACGAACGTCACACGTTTCACTAATATAGAGTGAAAAATATAACAATGGCTAAAACAAAACACTTTAACGGTTTAAAATGCAATATATATTAGTAGTAAACTTATTTGAAATTATTTTAACTACTGCCCGACGATTTGAATTCTTTGCAGCACAAAAGATGGAGGCTCTAATGTCAAAGTAAAAACTGCTACGCTAGCGCCATCTATCCCGTTGCAGTTGGTATTTGTTATTATTGTGTATTTATAAGACATCTAAAGTAATAAAATAATCACCCATTTGACAGCCTTTAAAACACGTTTTGTTACTTTATCATAATTTCACTAAAATTTTATCATATGAAATGTTATCGTCTGTTATTTTACCCGCGCTTAAAAAAAAATATCCAATAATAAATCAGTTTCAGGTCAAGAAAAGATCTAATATTAGCTGAGTAAAATCCTAATCTACCAACTTAGAGCACACGACATTTGTTATTGTTTAAATTATGTATTACAGTTAAGATTAAATTGTTTTTTTATTATTTAATATGCACATTTTAATTTTTATGTGTTCTTGCGTGATTTATCGTTGTAAATATATTTTTTCTTCCTTTAGATACTAAAAAGTGTCTCATATATTGTGTACAATACTTACATAGGCCTATTTTTCGAGGAATCTAGATTAAAATATTCTTTTCTAATGATCGCCGTTCGCCACGTCCGTGTGACAAAACAAGAATAAAGAAGGGGGAGGCAGGGGCAATTAAGACCACAATTAGAGGACAGTGTGTTGCAGATTACGACCACAACCCGCCGGGCCGCATTCTGTCTGCCAACTAACTAATAAGACGTTTGAACTCTTTATGACTTTGTTGAGACATCACTTGCATTCTAACTGGTTTGAGGTCTGTATCTGTTTTGTTATGATTGAGGAGGTCAGACAAGTATGGGCAACAATTGGTGGAAGGTAAACCCAGGTTTATACATTACAAAAGATATGCTAATGACCTATTTTGGCTTGGATTCTGAAAACCATAGACTGGAAACGGAACGCGATTAAATTTCACGGCATTTTCATCTGTGGACTATAGTTCCTGGCCCTGGTCACTTACTATCTAGTTTTACAGACGATATGTTCTAAAAAAGTTATAAATTGCTCATTAACGTATTGACCCGGTGGTAACCGAACCCACGACCTAGGAATACCAAAATTAGACTTTAGCATTTTTTATTATAAAAACAATTAAAAGGAAATACGAAAATAACAACTTAGGGTTTGATCAGCACTGATGAATTTAAAATAAAAATTGTTAAATCTACCGTTGACAACGGCGACTGAATCTGAAACGTCTGGCCACAATTAATTAAAAATAAGTTACAATATATTTCGACGTTTAAACCTTTAAAAGTATTTTATGTCATTGTTAGATCCCGTCTGAAAATTGTTGCAGGCTGGTAGGGATATAAAAATCCAAACGACTATTCATAGATAGAAAATGTGCGGTCTATAGTTTTAAGCATACACGAAGCACAATCGGTCGACAACACATTTAAATTAGATGTTAATGATATTGAAAAATATAGATAGCGGTCAATTTTTAGTGTATGATGAATAAGAATTTATAATATGTTTCTATGTAGACATATACGGGTATGAAAAAATAATATTCTGTAATAGTATTTAAAAATATAAAAGACATGCCAGTTGTATAAAAGTAGTAGTAAAGAATTAGTTTTCAAACCTATTGAATATACTTATAAAATTTCATAGAAACTGGTGAAGATATTTCGAACAAGCATGGTAACTAACATATACATATATACGTATAGCAATACGAGAATTTTATATTTAACTAGCCGACCAGCAACACGTCCGCGTTCTGTCGTCCCATCTTAAAAGATAGAGATATATTTAAATAAAACACTTTAACGGTTTAAAACGCGATATATTAGTTAAACTGATTTGAAAATGATTTTTAACTTCGGCCCGACGTTTCGGATGCTTTTCAGCAGCCGTGGTCACGGGGAGACTAAAGATGGAGGATGTCTCTGACGTCAAAGTAAAAGTTGCTACGCTAGTGGCATCTGTTCCGTCGAAGTTGGTATTTGGCGTGACCCGTGACCACGGCTGCTGCAAAACATCCGAAACGTCGGGACGAAGTTAAAAATCATTTCCAAATAAGTTTAACTAATATATCGCGTTTTAAACCGTTAAAGTGTTTTATTTAAATTCCAACCAGTAGTTGTTGAGATTAGCGCGTTCAAACAAACAACACTTCATATAGATACATAAAAATGTCCAAATATACAACGAACATAACATTATATAACCTTTCTACAAATCGTTTAACTCTACAAACGACACACGAGACACGAGACACTTTCTGTTATTAGTTTGGCACGTTTTTGGCTTCACAAAGAATCATTTCAATACACCAAAGTAGATTCGGAGCGGTTTTGAAAATGTATAGCCCAAATACATTTTAGTGGTTGCCTCAATTTGGGTAGCTGGAAAGTCGATGCAGTGAATATACACGTCGAAGTTGTATATTTGAGTTTCATATTTTATTTTGCGAACACAGATAACTCGCCCAAATTATAGTACAGTACAGATTATATAGACATGAATATTTGAAAAATTATAATGATATTGTTTTTCACTTATATTTATTTTCAAATAGACCACTCTTAACGGTTTTAAACGAAATATATTACAGTTTATTTTAAAATATCAGCTCAATTTTAAATATTTTGAACAGAATTGTAACGTAATAAGAGCAAGTTAATAAATCGCGTTTTAAACGGTTTAAAGTGTTTTTTTTTAATGTGTACTGCTTGCGTAAGCTGCAGACAATAGATTCTTGGTGGTTAAATTCATGTTCACCTCTTTTAAATATAGTAGGAGTATAAACCACAGTGCGGATAAGACAAGGACGTTTTCTTTTATTTAATTTTTTAAATGTTAGCCATCTTCTTTTTTAAAGTGTATATTACTTATTATAATTAATATGTTGAATCACTGTATTGTTTATTGCCTATAGGTATAACTATGAATGGAATAATCCAGGCCTGCATCAAAGCTATTAATTCTATGGAATTATACTAAACCGAGCCATCCCAGTTTATCTGAGTACACTGAAAACTTAAAGCACACATTTGAATTAGAGATGTACAAGCAGCGGGACAGCTGATCTTGCCATAATGTAAACCTCACATGTTTTACTGCGGCCCACGTCATATAACTTAGAAGTTACGTCTCTGTTCGTGGTTATATCTTTATGAGGTTGAACTGGGCATATATAGTAGAGTGTACGAAATACACGAATGGGCACTTTGACAATGCGAAAAATAAAGCGTCAATTACTGTTCATCATTATTAATTATAGGTTTAGAAATAACAAAGTAACTTTAAAAAGCACTTTTGACGGTTTACAACGCGAAATATATAACTCCTTAATAGTAATAGAGATCACAGTTTTTTTCTGTAGTTTACGCGAGTAGTAAAAAAGTAAAAAAAAAATAATAAAATAAAACACTTTTAACGTTTTAAAACGCGAAATAATCCTGCATCCAAATCTGAGAAAGCTCATTTCACGATTACGGTTAAATTATTTGATGTCATATAAGCAGACACATAAAATGTTATTACAGTAATCGAATCCTTATATGTATGGCAAAAGAGAAACAGGAAAAGCTAAATTCACACACACAAGATACTGTTCTCTCTAAATATCAGAAAAATAATTCGGTAGAAAGCTAAACTTTACCTCTGGAAGTTCAATTATTATTATGTTTAAATGAAACACTTTAACGGTTTAAAACGCGATATATTAGTTAAACTTGTTTGGAAATGTTTTTTTACTTCGGCCCTATGTTTGGGATGCTTTGCAGCAGCCGCGGTCACGGGGAGACATCACATTTTAAGCCGTTAAAGTGTTTTATTTAAATGTGTACTACTCGCGTAAACTATAGACAGTATTTATTTTAACCTTGTATAACTTCAAACTAGTGTGTAAATAGAAAAATGTCGGGTCGAAGTTATAAATAATTTTTTTTACAATAGATGAAATACCCTAACCGTAACATCTCAACAAAATGCACTGTTAACCTATGATGGCTGTGTGTGATATTAGAATGAATTTAAAACCGTTAAAAGTGTTTTATATTATCTAATACTCGCGTAAACTACAAACATACGAGTACAATTATAAATCATTCTTAAACGGCTTGAGTAAATAGATCACGTAGAGAGATGACGTAGCGGTGCTACGGTTTTGTCACGGTAAGCTACGAATAATGGCTCTACGAACTTACTGCGTAGTCAATGCTAACCAAAGGCCAGTGGCTTATCAGTTCCCAACCTACTTTGACTGCTTTTATGCAATAGAGGAATGTAATCTATACAAATTACAAAGCTAGAGAGTTTGTTTGAACGGGCTTACCTCAGAAACTACTGGTTCGAATTGAAAAGTTAGATATTAGGCTATATCAGATTGTGACTAATAGAAGTAAAGAAACAGATAGAAATGTAGAAAATGGGGATATCTTTTAAAATTAAATTATAAAAACACTTTATAACATACCCTTTTTATAGTAATAAATTTTGCTAGAAATTGAATATGACAAAATAACATTTGCCAGGTCTACTAGTAAGAAATATAAATGAGATTTTATAATTTTTAACCGTCACTAAAATATAAAAATATATTTAATGTTTTCGTAGGCCCTGCTTTAAGGATGAATTAAGTATTCCTTCGTGGTATACCAAAACTAACATGGCAATTATCAAACTAGTTCTCCAGTTACAGCAGATTTTCTGCTCTAAATTGGCATGAGAAGTCATTAAACAGGGCGTTTGAAAATTTATATATAATCTATGCATTTGCTTTTTGGTCTGTTAACTGTTACTATAGTCTATTATCATATTTTTAGTTTATTCTTTATAAGCAGAATTTTTTTTTCATCTATTTGTACGTCCGTGTATTTCCGTTAGAATAATCAATAATATTTTTTTCAATTCCTTAGTAAAAAAAGAAAGGCGTTTTTCAATAATATAAATAAAAAGATTCGAAGTCGTCAACGATAAAAAAGGTTCGTAATATTTGCAAAGATGAAAGTTCGCTTCCACACATAGAGTGTACATATATCTCATTTTCAATAATGACAAGAATATAAGAATGTTCCAAACAATTTTTTGGACTGCGAAACTTTTCTATTCGCTCCCGACTTGTATGGAAAGGGTTTGACTTTATTCAAATTAAGTTGACAAATAACCATTTAAGTTGACCTCGGGATGAAAGGAGTTTGTGTTGGATAAAGGATCTAGGGCAACTGGAGGGTTTTTGACAGAATAACTTGATTTACATAACAGATAGAAGTGAATTTGAATGAAGCTTATCGAATTTTTTGATCGTTTTCATCGCAAACCGTGTTTAGTTTCCGTCACAGGTAAAAACGACGGTGGTTTCATGGTTTGATTGCTTAACGCAAGTGAGACGTATTAGGTTCGATAATCTTTTCGGTCGGGCAGGGCACAGAGGATAATAATAATAAAAACTCTTTATTGCACAAACATAGACATAGATATTTATATATATATATATATAATAAACATGTTTGTGCAAAGGCGGCCTTATCGCCTATGGCGATTTCTTCCAGGCAACCTTTGCATGTAGAAATAAAAAATAAAACGATAATTTAAGTATTGATTGACTGTACAAAGAAATGAATCGATAGAAATGCCACAGTCATTATTAAGTATTATTAAGAAAGAGTGCTAGGACAAACGTGATTTCATCTAAATTTTCAAGAACAATTAAACCGCACAGATGTATGTACCCTTTAGTGGTGGGTTTGATTCGCACCATTCTTCGTTTATACAACTAAAGATATTATCACATATTAATATGAATAATAAAAACATTATTTAGAGCAAAATAAAACCGCACTTGCAATAAAAATCGTGCAAATTCTATGACCATTCAAATGTATATTTTCGCGGGGAAATAGTTAAAAAGCGTGAAGGAGTAGATACGTTGAAATTCCGGTGCATCGAGCTCTGATTAAATTTGCAGCGGCCGAGCAGGTCTGCTTGTACACACATAGACGCGAACAACAAATAAATAATTGTTGTTATTAAACAATAAACTGAGGCATTTAAATAAAACGTCAATAACTTAAATCAATGCTTTGCAAATGGCCGGCCCCCCCACCCTAATTAGTTTTTTAACTACAAAAAATTGTGGTTGTGATCATTTTAATTTACAGCTATGTTTTTAATCTGAGTTATGTGCCCTACTTAATCAAAACATGTATTAATACTGTCAGTAGTTTACGCGAGTAGTACATATTTAAATAAAGCACTTTAACGGTTTAAAACGCGGTATTGACTAGTAAAACTTTTTTGTAAATTAACAGACGTCAGGCCGTAGTTAAAATTATTTTCAAATAAGTTTAAATAATATGTATCGCGTTTTAAACCGGTTTTTTTAAGAAAACAATTTTCTTTGATTTATTTTGCTCTAGTTAATAATACGCTTTTCATTTTACTGCACAAGTTGTAATTAATATTAGAAAATTATATATTCAGTTAGAATCATCAAAATACGATTTCATCAAGGTGTGATTTTTATTGAAAAGGTATCCATATACGAACGTGTATAGGGGCAAAACTTTAATTAAGCTCAGAATAAATCCAAAGTTTTTCGCGAAACTCAGCCGGTTTGATACAGATTCGTATCGCCCTGCTTTTACTTTTCAATTGCTTCACTATTCCACCTCTATTCATTTATATTTTAGGCTTTCCTGAATATTTGAGTGCCCCTTTAAGCATAACAACGCCAATTTTACCACAAACGCGCGTAATACACATTTAAATAAAACATTTTTAACGGTTTAAAACACGAAAGATGTTATTTATCTTATTTTTACTATAACTCGACGTTTCGAATGCTTCACATCCATGGTCACGTGGTTACTAAAGATGGAGGGTAGTCCTAATGACAAATTTGTTACCACTTTTTTTTTATAATTTTGTCCTTAGTGTTTTACCAGCTTAGGACGACGGTTTGTCTTTAGTTATTGTAACAAAACTATAACACTAGTTTCCTAATACATATATTTAACACATTTTTGATTCTGTACTAATCGAACGGAACCGCAGGATTATATTTGTATTATGTATAACTTAACACTCACTTTGCAACAGCTGCTTGAGCAACGACTAGATTATTTAGTTGCTGAGGGACAACTACATAATCTAGCAAGGATCTATCTAATCTAGGAAATAGTGATCTAAGTCTGCCCCATGTCCCACATACAGAATACATTTTTTTTCGTTTTAATTTTAAATTTATATAGTTCAAATAAGTTTAACATACATTGCTTTTGAACGATATACATCGCGTTTTAAACCGTTCATAAGAAAGCAAAGCCTCAATTAGAAGACTAGAAATCGAAATTAGAGCAACAGCACTGAACGCTAAAAATGCCGGTTCAAGTCATGCCCGAGTCGTAATTTTTTACAATTTATTTTCAATTTTTAATTCTTATAAAACTACATTTATTTAAAAAATAAACTTATTTCCTCGATCGAAAGACAATTTAAGACATTGCTGAAACCCGAACAAAGCGAAATTTAATGTTAACTAGAAATTCATTTCGACAATGACGTATTTAGTCTAAATGGAGCACTTTGTATTGAAGTTAAGTCGTCGAGCAAACTCATTTAAATATTCAACTATTTTGACTTATTTGTCGTCTAGCTTCTTAACACGACCTCACTGGTTTAATGGTTTTTGGGTTATCTGTGCATTTTTACTTTGATAATACTAGATAAGTACTTTGATTGTTTTGGTGTAAAATAGCAATATATTTCTTAAAAATCGAAAATAAATTGAAAAATTTTTCGACTCGGGCAGGACTTGAACCAGCATCGTCAGCATTCCGTGCTGTTGCTCTGCCAGCAACTCTCTCTCTCTCAGTGCTTTCAGCTCTGACGATGCCAGTTCAAGTCCTGCCCGAGTCGAAATTTTTTTTCAAGTTATTTTCGATTTTTAAATTATATGTATGTTGCCTTGTGCAATAATATATAACATCGCAAAACTATATGTCTAACTATTGTTAGACATATAGTTTTGCGATGTATTTTGTAGATATTGATATATTCTATAATTTTGTTGAACATTTTTGTCCTATTACTCTTCGCAGCGTATGCGATGAAAGACATTTTATGAGTAATTTTTTTCACCTTCCGTTGATTTCTATGGTTATCTAATACTAAATATAGCGTATGTTACTCGGCGATAATGTAGCTTTCTAATGAAAAAAGAATTATTAAAATCGGTCCAGTACTTTTTGAGTTTATTCGTTACATACAAAAATACAAATCTTTCCTGTTTATAATATTAGTGTAGATTATCTTTATCAACTTTAGCAAAAGCCCCCTGCCCCCACTAACCCCGACGTTACACTTGCAATGTTTATTTCATTCGACTCATTTAGACTACGTCTATTTTGTAGAACCGCATTGATTCAAAAAGCCGCATTCAAATCCTACAAGCTGGAACAAAGCAAAAACTATGCTTCAGAAAAGTTAGCAATTCTAACGGCTCACGAACTTCAAACCCGGATACAATTGACGGGCGAAACCGGTTAAAGCTGAACCGGGCCGGACAACAAAACAATTGACACTAGCGGAGAGGCCAACTGTTCTTCGATTGGGTGGAATTTATGAGTTTTGTTCAAATGCTGTGAATTCAGCCTTTGATCAGTTCCTCGAGCGTTGGGAAATCGTTAAAACAATAAATTTCACGGTCTTGTTCGTGTGATAGTAGCAACGATTGGCTAATAATCAACGGGTCGGGTGTTCGTTCCCTACATCAACATTTCTTCTAATCAATTTGTAACAACATGTTGAACTTTGTAATCTGTACATTAAATGGGTAGTAGGAATATCGAAATTTCGTCTAAGTCAGACACCACCGTCAATAGGGGAAACGGTTTAAATTCGTCTGTGGATTTCTGAATATCCATGTGAGTATTCTGTAAGTGCAGAAAAGATATTTACATACTTTTATCCTACAAGTCTCGATAATCAAACTTAATAAGTTACACTTAAGAAATCTTGGATTCGAATCCCGGGAAAATATAACAATTTCGGTCAAGGCACAGTAGTCTCATCGATTATTGTCTGTAAATAAAATCTAAGCAAAAGTATTGTTCACGCGAATAATACCTACACTCTGCAATCAAACATTGTCAACTTCTTAATATAAGTTTACAATATCTAAAAAATATTCCGGGTTTTAAACCGTAAATTTTTTTTTATGTATAATCACTGTTTAACGATAGCGACATTTTAAATAGAAATAGTTGTTTACCACCATGCGTTGAACCCCATGTCCTCCTCTATGTTTAAGAAAAACGAGATAAAAATCGGCAAAAAACTTATTCTGTTAAACGGTTTTATTTTTTGTGCACTTAAAACTACAAAAAAAAAATGGCATAATCATCGTGTTTTATTGTGTGGCTATCATTTGATACCCATACAGAGCGGGTTAAGGAAATATATGTAATCCGCCATTTTGTATCGCCGGCCATCTTAGATTTATAATGTTATTGATTTATATTGTATTGTCATCTAAATTAAATGTGTGTAATTTTTCAAATTTTAGATCAACCTGATAACGGGAAGGTGCTTAAATTTTAATTTCTTATTTTGACACAAATAAATAAATTCCGTACGGGTCGAGCTAAATAAAACCGTTTAAAAAGACATAGACATGCTCCATGTACACTAGGAAATCGATATCTGACACTATATTTTGCCCAAGACATTACACTCGTGCATAGTTGTGTCTGTAGGATATTATTTTTATGGTCTTTATATAAGAGACTAAATGCCTCCTCGAAAATAATCCAGTCTGAACGTCAATTAGTCGTTTCTAATGAAGAGCCGGCGGTCAATTTGCCGAGACGAGGGCCCTTCTATCGAGAGCAATCGGTGAACGCTCAAAATAGGACAGATCATCTCTACATAACTTCGATGTACAGTAATTAGATAACCATTAGTAAGATGAAAATTCTTACTATGCATATACAGTAGTTTATGCGAGTACACATTTAAATAAAACACTTTTAACCGGTTTAAAATGCGAATAGATAGTTTACCTATAGATATTCGTAAAATTATTGATTACGAATCTTTAAAATGATGTTAAAAATTATATAGTCGAACAAAATATTGTATAGATCACAAATTTAACCCTAATCTAGTGTCTGTTTTAATTTTTTTCTAAGAAAATATGAAATGTTAATAATATAGTTTAGTTATATAGAAACAAGAATAAATAAATAATTTTTAAACCCCTCGCTATACACATGATTTATAAAACACTCACTTATAATTTGAACTTGAGAAATAAGGATAAGCTAGCTATCCTCAAATATAGGCTCCATAAAACAACTAATTCATTTGCGGAGAACTGTATTTTTATCGCCAGTTGAGGTTTAAAATTTATCAATAAATAAGTTCAAAAAAGTCATAAAATTTAGATTGTCTCAAAAGGCGATTTTAAAAGACTTCTTTAATGACAGGGCTGGCATTGATATGAATTGCTTCGTTGGTCATTAAATTCACAAAAATGTATTAGTTTGTAAGACGTATTGAAAAAAGCGAGATTGAGTTACTTGGATGTTCTTCGCGGTTATGTAGCTCTTTTAAACACTCTGTAAGTGTAATCTTAAGTAAGTAAGTTGTAATCTTATGACTACCTAACATATCTAGATAATACAACAAAAAGACCTGGGAGTCTCATAATTAAACTATTGAGATTTTATGACAGAGCAGTTTATCATAAAACTATTAATTACGTACCTTCTACTGTTATATATAACTATACAATCGCCACCTTAGCGTAGTGGTCAAAGGTAAGGTTTAGCACGAGAGGTCCTAGGTTCGAACCAGCAGAGACTGATATGTACTATAAAGAAAACAAAATCCAATCGAGCTGAACATTGTCTGCCTCATGCTCACGCAAAATGGGGGTTGGGGGGGGACGAACAAAAATATAAATATCAATGTGTTCATTACACATCTCATCTCTTAATTAGAATTTAAAAAAATAGCAAAATGAAGATGTTGACGTAAAAATATACGACTAAATCTAATTCAGTACATATAAAAGTCTTTACGAGCACCTCAACATACAACATTGAGTTTGATGCACGCTGTCTTGAGGCTCCAGACGGTCATAAAATTAACAATTCCTATCACCACGGGTCTCGTAAACGCTATGATACACCCCACTAGAATTAGAACCCGCTCAGTATTGAAATTATATTTTATTCATCAATACTGAGGTGGCCAACAAGATGCGCTATACCTATTTTGCCTATTCGGAAATTGACAGACAGACACCAAGTGTCCTTTCTGCATTTATTGCAGTTGAAAGTACCTTTTATTGATATGAAATGTCTCTCAAAATTGTTTTTTTTTTCATGATAAAGAACAAGCTTGGAGATCACTTAATTGTTGATGAAATACTCCAGCCAAATAAGATGAGGATGCGCTATTATTCATTATTTGGATTTGGATATTTGCAAATCCACAGACTGAAACTGAAATGAGATTTTCCAGATGAAGTCAAACATGTTTCAGAAAAATTAAAATTTGATGTTGGACCCAGCGGGGATCGAATCCACGACCCATTGATTACTAGTTGTACATAGCTACCATCAAACCCTTTTAAACTTTCCAAAACATGTTTACTGTTAAAACCATGCCTCTATGCCCCGTAATGATATACTATAGTAAATATTCAATAAATAAGTATTCAAGTAGATAGATTTCAAATGTCGCTTCGTGTTACAATTACAATAAATTATTCCGTTTTTAACAACGGTCGTAAACCTTTGCTCAGTGAAAAAGGAAAAGCTCGTTAGCTATTCGATACAATGAATCAGCCAACAATCTTCACGTGCAAACGATAAAATCTCACTATCGCGTGTCTAGAAAAAAGTACTCTGTCAGCCGCGAAGTGGAAATAAAGAACAGCATCACACGAGGACATAAACTGCATTTTGCTTTACGTCGTAAACTTTACGCCGAATTACGGCTTTCTAAGGCTTCGGTCGCCTAGATTGGGTTTAATCCTGCGGCAAGACGGGAATCAAGGAGGTGAAGCTATGCACACCTTTTTTTGAAGATAGAAAAGAACAGAGCATGTTGTTCAGCTATTTCTGGCCTGTTTCACCTTCCGTCAAGACGGAATGTGAAATAGGCCAGCTTCATAACATCTGAACAACGTGCGCTGTTGACCTATGGCTTTGGATATTCCTAAACTAAATACGAACTTAAAACGAAACGAAATCTTACCCACCCACGACCCGTTGATTATTAGGCATGCATTGCCGAAATTAAAAAAAATATATATTTTTATTTAAAAACAAAGATTGTACAGAAAGCCCAATTCCCAAACGACAAAAGTCCAGAATAACAAAAAAGGCCTAAATAAAACACGGATTACTAAAAACTCGGCTTAGTGGCTTATATTCCACTTGCACTCAACACAGAGATGAATATAAAACAAGATTTTAATAATTCAGCTCTGTAATATATTCAGGATAGGTCCTTTTCTGGTCCCAGCATTAGTGGTCCTTTGCGATTCGGGAAGAATATATAGATATGCTAATTAAACAAACTGGTTAACGTAAAGCATTTTAGCTATTGAAATAAAACATTTGTAACGGACTAGCTGTGTCGCGCGACTTCGTTCGTGAGGAATCTAGGGTAAAATATTGTTTACAAACTCCTCGGCTGTATAAATTAATATAGCCGTCAAATACTGTCTATAGTTTACGCGAGTAGTACACATTTAAATAAAACACTTTAACGGTTTAAAACGCGTTATATTAGTTAAACTTATTTGAATCTCCCCGTGACCACGGCTGCTGCAAAGCATCCGAAACGTTGGGTTGAAGTTAAAAATCATTTTCACTACTCAACTAATATATCGCGTTTTAAACCGTTTTTATTTTAATATAGCCGTTACCAAAGATGTCGTCCGCGTCCTGTCATTCTTGCGAGTTAATCTTCAATTAGTAAGAAATTATTACTTTTTCTTATTTCAATAAACGTTTTTATCACAAAAAGTTCACGTCATTAATATAATACTTCTAGTAAATGATTAATAAAATTTGCATAGCTTGGTAATGCATTTAGCGCGAGAGTTATTGCATTCAAATTCAGAAGTGGGTTCAAATTCTGCTACATGAACATAGAATGAAACAAGTATAAACTTAAAAAACTTTTAAGTTAAACAATTTTATTTTATGTGCACTGAAAACTACAAAAAACAATATTGACATACTCGTCGTGTTTTACTAGCCCTTTCATTTGATACCCATATTGTGGAGGTTAAGGAAAAAAATGTACTGCACCATTTTGTATCGGCGGCCATCTTGGATTTATAATGTTATTTATTATATTGTAGTGTCATCTAAATTAAATGTGTGTACCAAATTTCAGACCAATCTGACAGTGGGAAAGTGTTAAAATTTCAATTTCTAATTTTGACCCCAATAAATAAATTCTGTACGGGTCAAGCTAAATAAAACCTTGTAAAAATGAGGCATAGATAAGCCGTTGTTGTTGTTGATGTCTTGGCTGAAAAGAATCTAAACCTGGAAACGAGATTTCAAATGCTCTTTTAACTTATAATATGTAGCAGGCTTATAGGCTTATAAGTAACAACCAGAATGTAAATCTGCTGGTGCTGTTAGCAAAGTAAAGAATAGAAAAAATCCCCTTTAAATTCACGAAACTAAAGTCAAAGGCAGTTGAATAAAAACCCTCTATATTCCCAGGATTGTCTTCTTTTTGAGACTTTAAAAAAACAAGAGCTCAGGGCATTTTCATTTTAATTAAATCTACGCATGCAAATGCAAAGCTTACGCTTTTTTTCTCCACTTTCAAAGCAAAATCTCTATTTACTTTTTGTTTTTCATTATAATAAGATTAACATATTTGCTTTTTATTACTTCGAGAAGATTATGAAAAAACGTAACAGTTTTATAACAGTCACATGTTTTTTTAATAGTTTAAATGTTAGTGAGTGCTTTGTGTTGAATGGTTAAGTAGATAGGACACTAAGCTTCAGATCTCTAGTTCCAGAGTTCGATACCCGGTCAACTATATATTGTATTTTTTCCCAGAATATTTCTAATCAAAGGTGAGAAGTAAAGGGAAAGTTTAAAAGTATAATTACTACTTTAGTGTGGTATCTAATCTACTTAACCACAGTGGAACGACGTGGTGGGTCTACGATCTCAAACCCTTAGGAAAACAATGGCTTGCAATGTTGTTAGAACGTATATGTTAAATGTAAACAACAATATATTTTAAACCAGCAATATATCAGCTTTGCAGCAGCCGTGGTCACGGGGGTTCTGAAGGTGATGTGTGACACCTGCATTTTTAATCCCCCAAGACGGCTGCTGCAAAGCATCCGAATTTAAAATAAGTTAATATTTCGCTTTTTAAACCGTCAAAAGGGCTCTATTTAAATGTGTACTAGTCGCGTAACTTACAAAGGAATACTTGACCTATTTTGGCTTGGGATATACACTCGGCATAAACGTTCTGATCGATGTCCTGATAGAGATAGATTTAATTCTCCCAAAATATCCCTGGATTTAAAAGCGTAGAACCATCATTTCGTTTAGTACGAACTCAAAAACTAGCGCAAAGTGAAATTCAATTTTAAATCAACAAAAATGGATGCCGTTCATTTCCGGCGGCGGCTCTCTGGTGACTTTAATTACTTTTTATTTTCAACTAAAATAGATCGTTTATTTCATAGTACCGATTTTATTACTGTATTTGAAACAAATGTTTATTCCTAATATCAATGTTGCTTATATGTGACAGAGGGGGTGTGTGCCCTAAAAACTAGATATAAATCAACGAATATTTTACATTTAAAACTTTTTAAAATCGGACGCAATTGAAACAAGATTTGTATTCTTTTTAAGTATAAACCCCCCTTCTTCTCCCCGTGACCAAGGCTGGTTTTCAAATAAGTTTAACTAATATATCACGTTTTAAACCGTTAAATTGTTTTATTTAAAAGGGCTATAGTTTCTCATTCGTGAACTAAAGATATAAACTATTATAAGAAATGTACATAAAAAAATATGGTTACACTAGCATTACTTGCCGCTGTCCAAATGTAACTTAATTATAATCTAGAAAGGCAAATCCAAAGAGTAAATAACAACTTAACTAAATTGTCTTAATCGAGTTATGCAAATACAAGTCCAAGTATGTTAGACATTACATTGTTAGTGCAAACAAAGTCTTGAGACTTGGCCCCGACTAATCTTGTTTAGTCAAAACTTAGCCTTATCCCGACTTTATGATGGACTAACTTTAACTTTAAGGTTTACGTGACGTCACGAATCTAATTTCAGGGCTTTTGAAACATCAGAACAGAACAGAAATAGTTACATCAGTAGAAAAAAATTTCTAGCGGCTTCGATACACCCCCCCCTTTCCCCCTTCGTGAGTTTATAAAGGATTTTTTTTGTAAAATAAGTGACTTTTTCTGAAAATCTGGAAATTAAATGGGTGGTAGGAATGTCGAAATTCCATCCTGGTCACGAACCAACTTCCACAGGTGAAATTACGTGTAGTTTATTCGCGTACTATTTTAATAGTCTCTAGTCTATGGATTGACCGCCTAGCATTGCGTCAAGCGCAAGAGGTCCTGGGTTCGAATCCCAGGGACACAAACAATCATTTCGGTCAGGCAGGGCACAGAAGTCTGATCCACTACTTGCCTGTTAAAGAACGGATCAGTAAAACGAACACCGAAATGTGTTCGCCCCATGCCCCACGAGGGGGAAACGGGATGTTACTTTTTTATGGTCTATGAATTTCCGATTATCCAAAGCCAATATGCCCTCTTCTATCATTAAAAAAACCTTTTAGTTGTGAGTCTCATCCGTGTCATATTCATTTATCAATCTACAATGCAATTTTGACTCGAAAATAAGTATTTAAATAAAACACTTCAACGGTTTAAAACGCGTTATATTAGTTAGACTAGATACTACACTAGTAATTAATAAGTCAATAAGTAAAGTAGTAATTATTTGACGGGGAGACCCGCGACCACGGCTGCTGCAAAGCATCCGAAAGTCGGGCCGAGGTTAAAAATAATTTTCAAATAAGATTAACTAATATATCGCGTTTTAAACCGTTAAAGTGTTATATTTTAAATGTGTACTACTCGCGTAAACTATAATATTCGTATAGTATTCGATAATAAGTATTTTAACAATGTATATATATGATTCAAACAAAATCATTGAAAGGAGTCGTACAATAATACGAATACATAATTCCGTAGAGAGCACGACAGAGCTAGTGTTATATTATAAGATTATCAGCCTCGCAAACCCTTGAAAGTCTATTCAGTACGAATGAATCGTACAAACTCAATTACAGGAGCTTGCTGTGTTTTTTATTCAACCAACTTTGCCCTGTCTTCAGTCTTCACTCGTTCTTGTTTTAAGTTCATTGTTTTAAAATAGCCTCGGAGATGAGATAATTATAATGGACTGCTATTAAAATAAAAGTTTAAAATAAAATCTTTTATTATTGTCTAGAAATGTTTTACGCTTATTTTAAATATAACTTTATTATAACAGTAAAAAATCATAATAATTTAGACTAGCTGTGTTAGCGACTTTGTCCCCGTTTGAACAGTTATTTTGGGCATATATTATAAACTTAATAAATGTATTAATTTATTTTTCGTCGTTCTTGCGAGTTATCCTTGAAAGATATAGCGTCGCGGACTTTTTTTAGATCATTTTAAGAGGAATCATTCTTTTATACATATTTTTTTGGTATCTTAAACCGTTTTCGCAGTGTACGCCTCGGTAACCCAATATGGTGAATGATTTTTCCACATTTCCAGCTGTTTCTTCGCTCCTATCAACTGCCCGATATTGCCTTCTTCTATAAATGTCCTAACTAGCACAAAAGTAATTTTTCAATTCCAACCAGTAGTTCTTGCGATGAGCACGTTCAAACAAACAAACTCTTCAGTTTTTTTTAGTATAGATATCTGATCATTACGTATAATAATTTAAATTTCGAATATTTATAGAAGCGTGTAAAGTAGTTCTAATCTATTTTAGTTTCGTTTAACATTTATACCTAATGCTTTGTTTATCCCCCGTTGTATTATTCTTAACTCTTATTGTTTTAACTCTTTGTCTATAATTCCGGTAAAAAGATACTCTTCAGCTATTGTAGAAAAAAGTGAAAAAATAAACAGATTCAACTCTATTGTTCCAGGTTTCTGTGTCTATAAACAAAACAGATATTCTTAAAAAGAATGCTTTCAGTGAATTGATTTCAGGTTTTATCTCCGAAAAGTTTTTACTTGAAATATTTGCAAAACGATGTTTGCGTAAGTATACGATAATGGTGCAACGAAATTTCGTAAAAAAAAAAAACTTTTTTTATTTAATAAAATTAAAAACTTCAATATTTTTCACATGCTATTGCACATAATGGCACTATATATGTATAAATTAAAAATCGATTATAAATTAATAAAATTGCGCGAGAGGTGCATGTATCGATAGGTGGTAAACATTCGACGATGACGTGTAGGACACGGTAGCTCAATTGGTTAGAGCAACACCACGGAACGCTGTGGATGCCAGTTCAAGTCCTGCCCCTGTCTTAAACATTTTTTGCAATTTATAATCGATTTAATAAATTTATTTATTCAATTCTTATATAGTATCTTAAACAACTTAATAGGTTTTACTTTGACCTTCATGTATACTTATATATATGTACTAGCGGCCCGTCCCGGCTTCGCACGGGTAGAAATAAATAGGTACAGATATTTAAATTATAAGCATGCTAATTAAAATGACCATGAATCACTAAGTTCGCGAATTCCTAGCTCTATTTCCTTCAAGTCGATGCGAGCGCTCGGCGCTTGACTGTTATTCGTATAGCTGCGATGATCTTGCATTTCGTTCTGCAAGACGAACAGAACGTTCGACGTTAGATTCTCAGGCTCTCGATTGGGACGCGTACACTCTAATACTTTCCAGACGATCATTTTTAAAAGAAGACTCACTAATACGACGAACTTGTGCTAATCTTGCTTGGGAACTATTCTTAGGTATTTATTTTAAATCTGAGAAATTATTAATAAACTAATTATAATATTCAAGAAATAAAAGAGATAATTCCGAAAAGAACTATGACAAATATTATAATAATAAGTGTGATTCCTAATACTAAAACTAAGTAGCTCTAATAAGAACTTTTTAAGTGAACCACAAGATTGTTTAAAAAAAAACGAAATATTCAATATCGATCGCGTTCACTGCGTAAGGTTTCAGCACCCACTGTCCCTCTACCGTCGAGTTAGTTACTCGATGCGGCATGTATTTTTATCTTGACTTCATGATATCTTTTGAATGGAATGTCCGATTTCAATTAAAAAGTAATCATCAGGTATTGAGACAGTCTTGAATATCAAAATATTTATTTGGATAAAAATTTATGAATGGTATGGATAACACGTCTAACGGTCTATCTTGGAAGTACTAAATATAGCCTATGTTACTCAGTGATAATGTAGCTTTCTAATGAAATAAAGTATATTTTTAAACAAAAAAGAATTATTCAAATCGGTCCAGTACTTTTTGAGTTTTACATACAAAAATACAAATCTTTCCTCTTTATATATAATATTAGTATAGATATGTAAATCGAGTAGAGACATTCGGTAAAACAATATTCTATGAGATACCCCTGTGTTGAAAATATTTGCGACATGCGGTCACGTCTACCGTACAACCCGCAGTTGCGTGAAACAGCAAGCTATTTGATACCAATATTTTTTATTCCATTTTTAAAAACAATTCCATTTTTGAAACGGTAAAAAAGGAAAAGGATATGCATACGTATGCTACTATATTTGCATTTGCAGTTCTACGAGGACACTTGGAAAGCAATTATGAAAAAAATGGCCAAGTGCGAATCTGGCTCGCGCCAGAAGGGTTCCGTGGAAAATTAGATAGACAAATAAATAATATTGTAACTATTTTTAGTTATATTACCTACCATCTATTGATAACAAACAGAAATAGGCACAATTGTGTTTTTTATGTAGGAGGGTTTTGAATATATAATTTATTTAAAAAAAAATGTAAAAAACAAAACAACTCAGTATATTGCTAAATATTTCAGGCTATATCGAGCTAGAAGCGGTATAAAAAATATTAGTTGTTGGTCTCTTCAATATTTAACTTTCAAAAATACATTATTTTGAAGTATGAAATAGAAAATCAGACTTCTTTAAATCGAAAAATTAAATTTTAACATGTCACATATACTCACCAATACCACTTATAGTCATTATAGGAATTACTCAGTTCAGTCTCCTATAACTATCGATAGTGAAAAGTTTTAAAAGATTGCATTTCAAGTGTTAAGCAGTCCCATTATCTGTGAAGTGTTCTTCCTCCTTGTTATCTGTATGGCACCGCGGCTTGTTCAAACGCGAGCTTGATCCCAGCTCTCTTTTAATTAATACCACTTCGAAACCTGAAAGAATGCTCAAGTCATTAAAACTTTTAATGGCAACCCTCTGCTACTCAGTTACAAATTTTATACGTTAGCACATTTTGTTTTCGCCCCTCGTTTATAGATAAACTTCTGTTTTATTTTAATGAAATATGTAAAATGTTTAATGTTTTCGTAGCACAAAAAACAACGACAACTAACAAACTAGTGTCAAACGAGAGGCAATTTGTTTCTTTGGGCTTTGTGTAAAAAAATGTTTCATATTATTCGAAGTTAGTGAACCGAATGTATTGTTGTTTTTGTATTGAAGATAAATTTCTTTACACCCATTGTTGACGTTATCCAAAACAACTATGATGACGTTATACAAAAAACGTAAACATTGTGTCCTCGTATAAAAGTAAATAATAAATAGAAATCTTTACAAAAGCATAATTTTCAGTATCTATTAAGGATTATTTTAGGAACTTCTATAATCATAATTTGTTATTTTCCCCATCGAGTGTGAAATATTGTAATAAATTCAACCTCAAGTTCTCGTCGTGTATTGGCTGCATACCTACACAAAAGCTGATACGAAGAGTGTGTGATTATTCCGATTGAAAGTGCTTACGGAATTTATGATCAATCTACAAAGTGTGTGACGTGATTTTCAATAATTAATCACTTAAAAAAAAGGTCACAACATTTTAAACTGAAACTTGAAGTAGTAATACGTTAAATTCAATATCTTATCCAAAGTTCATACAGCGTAGAGGCTAAAGTGCTTATCGCATATCATACGACTGAAGATCGATTCCGGGACGGCTTGGACTTTTTTTTTTTTTAATAATTTATTATTTGTCTTATTGTTCTTATTTATTAAGGCGAACATTATACTCTAAAATGGATTGCGGCAAATGTTTGAAAATTGCTGCGGACACTGAAGCTATTAAATGTACGTCTTGTCTCACATTGCTGCACTATTTTTGCGCCGATTTATCTGAATCTGACTTTAGAAAAATTCTTCCAATGAATAGAAAGAAGTGGAAGTGCTCGTATTGCAAAAGTAAAAGAAATGCCGCACCTTCTATGTCCACATCACCTAAAACTAATCTGGCATCTTCACTAAACGTAGATACAGAAACCTTAACCAAATATATGGACGCAAAGCTTGCAGATCTAAGGCAGCAGTGGCGTGACGACATGAATAATGCCATTTTGGAGGTGACGCGAAGTCTTAAGGAGGACTTAAACGCACTTGAGCTGAGAATGTGTTCCTGGGAAGATCGAGTTTCGCAACTTGAAGTCAGGACGGCTGACTGCGCATCTATGCCAACTCATCTACTCGAAGAAAACGTCGCACTTCGTTCTCGGCTAGAAAATTTGTCGTCTAAATTTGATGACCTTGATCAAGCCTCTCGTAGCTGTAACGTTGAAATCCAAAATATACCGGAGAAGAAGGGTGAAAACCTAGTGCACATTTCCTTGGCCATTGGCAAATTGCTGCGGGTCGATCTAAAAGACGGCGATATAAAGCATGTCCATCGTATTGCTCCAGGATTGTCTACGAACCGTCCTAAGAACATAATTTTGCAACTGGCTACTCGACGGCAACGGGACGAATTGATAGCTGCGGCGCGCGTGCGTCGCTCATTGACAACTGATCAATTAACTGGTGTTCCTGCGCTTCCTTCTGCCCCCGACGGTCTTCATCGCTTCTTTCTGACTGAACATCTAACTCTAAAAAATAAAATCATCTTCAGCAAAGCCCGTCAACTTGGAAAGGAGAAGGACTATAAATTTGCATGGGTTAAAAACAGCTGCATTTTTCTTAGAAAATCCGACGAGTCTAAGGTTATACAAATTCGTTCTGAAAATGACTTAACTAAAATAATATGACTAGTTAATATATACCTATCATCCTCATTTTATATAGTAATTTGTTTTTGTTTTTCTGTTCGTTTATATTCGATGACAGCAGTTTGGGGCACGATGATATCTGTTAATATTCAAACTTTATATTATTTTACATTTGTGTATGGTTAATGGCTCATCACGATTTATCAATTTTTTATCAAAACTGTGGAGGTATTAAAAGCAAGCTCGACAAGTTGCGGCTTAATATTATGTTGAGCAGTTACGATGTTATTGTGTTAGTCGAGACCTGGTTAATTGGCTCTTATTTTGACGCAGAGGTTTGTACAAGTGATTATACCGTTTTTAGACGTGACAGGAACCTTTCATTAACGGGTAAGAAGAGTGGCGGTGGAATTTTAGTGCTGGTTAAAAATTCGATTAAAGCTATGCGTTTACCTGAACTTGAGGCACTGGACTTAGAAGAAATATTTATACATTTGCCTTCTTTTGCTGGTCTTTTGCTGAATGCATGCTATTTCTCGCCTTCTACATCCTCTGCAGCATACAGTACATATTTTCATAAGCTGTATGATATTTATTCTAGTGCACGCTTTGACAATTACTTAATTACCGGAGATTTTAACCTGCCTTATCTGACCTGGACATGCAGCCCTGACGCTTTATTAGATTCTGCTGTTACGGAACAGTCCAAACTTCTTTTACACACATTGTCTTTTATGGACTTACAACAGACTAACAATATTGTTAATGAAAACGGAAGACTTTTGGACTTAGTTCTGACCACTCTACAGTGTTCAATTGAGCGCTCCAAAGACCCCTTACTTAACCTCGTCCCACATCACCCTGCCTTGGAAATATATAGCCACATTGATGTACATAGTAGAATGCCTAGTGTTTCTTTAACAAAAAGGGATTTTTTTAATACGGACTATTGTGCAATAAATACTATCATTTGTCAGGTTGATTGGATCTCTCTTTTGACACCTCTTTCATGTGACGAAGCTGTTACTTTGTTTTACACGCTATTAAATAACATAATAACTTCTTATATACCACTAAAAATACAAAAAACACGCAAATACCCCATTTGGTTCAGAAGAGGCTTGATTAGATGTCTCAGACGAAAACAAAAGTTATGGAGTCGTTGGAAAACGTATAATAATCCTCGAGATTATCAAGAATTTTCATTGTTGAGAGCTCGCGTTAAATCTCTTATTAAAATATGTTACAACCGGTATATAGAAAGTATTGAGTATTCTTTAAAAAGCAACATTAAATATTTTTGGAAATATGTGTCAACCCTTAAAAAAAATAACTCAGGTTACCCACAAGTTATGAAATATGGAAACATTTTATCTAGCGATCCTAAAACTATTGTAGAAATGTTTTCTCAATATTTTCAGTCTACTTTTGAACCCTCTTTGAATGTCAGTAATTCTTTTACACCGGTTGAAAATGCTGTAAATGAGTCCCATGTTTTAATTAGCCATGTATCTATTTCCAGAACCGAGATCAGTAGGGAACTAAATAAACTTGACCATAAGAAAGGAGCCGGGCCGGATAATATCAGCCCCATATTTCTTAAACGCACCTGTAACTCGATTTCTTTGCCCCTTGAGATCCTTTACAATAAGTGTTTATCATCAGGTTGTTTTCCAAGTATCTGGAAAGTTGCTCACATTACACCAATATTTAAATCGGGGGCGAGAAACAACATTGAAAATTATCGTCCCATTTCCATCCTTTCTACTATTCCGAAAGTGTTAGAAAGGCTTTTGCATCGACGTATTTACTATAGTTTCAAGAATATTATACTTGATCAACAACATGGTTTTGTCATTGGGAAATCAACCATCACTAATCTTCTTCTGTTTACTAACTATGTTTTCAACAGCTTGGATAGTAAAGTACAAACCGATACCATTTACACTGATTTTCAGAAAGCCTTCGACAAAGTGGATCATGTGTTGCTCTTACGTAAGTTGTCATTCAACGGCATTAAAGGCAATCTCTTACGGTGGTTTGCTGCTTATCTTCAAAACCGCACCCAATCAGTTACTGTGAACGGCTATACATCCTATCCAGTCACTGTTACATCCGGCGTCCCACAGGGCTCCATACTTGGACCCTTGCTCTTTTCTATCTTTATTAATGACATATCTCAATGTTTCATTCACTGTAAATATTTGCTTTATGCTGACGACCTGAAACTCTTTAAAAAAGTTGATTCTTTAGCTGATGCAGCCTACATTCAAGAAGATTTAAATAGACTCGATGCTTATTGCCATCGTAATAAATTACACCTGGCTTATAACAAGTGCAAACACATGATTTTCACAAGAAATAAAAATGTTATACCAACACAATTCACCCTAGGAAATGTACAACTGTCCTTAGTTTCAACTGTTAAAGATCTTGGCATTCACTTAGATACTAAACTTACTCTTGACATACATGTAGATAATATTATTAATACTGCCTTGCGCATGTTGGGCTTTATAACACGGGTTTCTAAACCATTTAAAAATAAAAACACTTATACTTACCTCTACAAATCTCTCGTGCTCCCCCACCTAGAATATGCAAGCTCCATTTGGAATCCTTATTATTCAATCTACGAACAGAGCATCGAAGCAGTCCAAAAAAAGTTCTTACGCATACTAAATTACCGAGTGAATGGAAACCGCTTGCACTATGAAGATTTACTGCGAA
This sequence comes from Leptosia nina, assembly GCA_963661955.1. Lineage (NCBI taxonomy): Eukaryota > Metazoa > Arthropoda > Insecta > Lepidoptera > Pieridae > Leptosia > Leptosia nina. The sequence goes on from CAVLEF010000011.1 coordinate 7,484,134, forward strand.
AATTTAACTTTTTAACGCTGGTTCAACGCCGAACATTAATAGATTGTATGACGTTAAAGAAGATCTGCTCAGGTGAGCAGACTTCTTCTGAACTACTTGGCTTACTATACCTTCATGTCCCCGCCAGGTCTCTTCGTTCATGTAACACCTTTGACTTGCCCTCTGCTAGAACTAATATTGGGTTTCGAATGCCTCTACGTAGAATGTGTAAATCGTACAATACAAGATTCAACAATGTTGATATATTTTCGTGCCCCCCTGCGGAGTTCAGGCGCAAGTTGTTATCAATGTTGAGAAACGAACTTGCGTCTGACTTAAATTTAACTTAATTGCATGTTTGCGGCTTTTTATTATTATTTTTTTATTCTTATTGTGTTTTTGTATTTCATTATTATTCCTTTAAGGATATTTGCTTGTAACTTACTTTTATACATTAGTTATCTTTGAAACATTTTTTAGGATGCACCTTTATATTATATACTTACTTTTACTATAAAATTGTAATCGATTGGTGTTTCTGTTATGTTTCTTTCTTAAAATAAATAAAATAAATAGACACGTAACCTTTAATATTTTTCACATGTTATCATATAAAAATCGAGTATAAATTGAAAAATGACGTGTAGGACTCGGTAGCTCAATTGGTTAGAGCAACAGCATTAAATGCTATGGATGCCGATTCAAGTCCTGCCCGAGTCGTAATTTTTTTCAATTTTTAATCGATTTGTCCGTAAACTATTTTTAAAGTGGAAATACATTACCCCGTGGGGAAATGCGGCAAACACACTTCTGTGTCCGTTTCAATGCTCTGTTTTACTTACAGGCGACTACGATCAGTCGTCTGTTGGACCGAAGCAATTTATTGTTTTCCAGAGATTCTAACCCAGGACCTCTCACGCTAATCGCAAGTTTAACCATTTAGCTACGGAGGTGGTCTAATTAATTAATAACTAATTTATGGTTTAATAATTACTATTCAAAACAAATACAAAATTATTGATACTAATTTTAGTAAACTTTTAATTATCAGTTAATCTGTAAGTTATATATACATATATATATGTGATGGTTAATATTGCGATAAATTCATTTTTAACTACCTCTCGTCATGCATACTTTTTGAATGTATTTTTTACAGCGTAGATACCTTTATACCTAAATATGTAGTAAAATAAAAATAACGTAACTATTTTGCGTATGAAACCGTTAAAGTGAGAAAATTACCACCTGAAAGAAATCGCTTGTTCGCGATAAGGCCGCCCACTCCACCCCATACTGATTAGTACATAAGTCTCGTTTATATTTTTTATTGAAAGATGTCTTTGTTGACAATTACAAAAAAATATATTTTACAACAAAGAAAAAGTATATTCAAAAAACTTTGAACACGCAGCATTTTCTAACTCGTAACTAAATTGGATTTTTATCTGAAGCCGGCGGATTGTGAAAAGTTTAAACGTTTACATTTACTTCATAGTTAAATCAACCGAGAAGATTGCGTCTTGAAAAACAACATGAGATTAGAGAAACTTTGAGTTTTAAATCTCATGGAGCTGAAAGGAATAGTTTTACAGCAGTTTTTACAGCTTTTAATCTAAATTACAATTTAGACTTTACAATTGAATCTCAAAGTAACAACAAACATCGTTTTACTATATATATTATATCTAGGGAAATTCAGTGTAGTTCACATTTAATTATAACAATTTTAACGGTTTAAAACACGAAATGTATTAGTTAAACTGATTCACAGATTATTTGAACTAAGGTTCGACGATTCGGATGCTTTACAACGGCCATGGTCATCTGGATATTCTTCTAATATAGGATAAACAAAAAAACGATCACAAAACGATCCCCGTGTCTCTGCGGTTGATAATTTTAAGTTTGTATTTCAGGATCGGATTCCATAGAATTCTGATATAAGTTGATGCAGTATAATGTATCTGCCACACATACACAGTAAGGTACGGTACGTCGTACAATCAAATGTTATCTGTCTACGTATTACGATATTTAAGATTCAAAGCAGTATAGAAATGATTATACGATCATTAATATCATGTTCTGTTTTCAGGCGAGGATTTGTCAACAAATATGATTGTTAAATATTGATAACCGTTTCTCAATGACGATAGCCCAACAGCTAAAAAACCTTACATACTTTTGCAAAGTGCCTGCGACAGCTTTTTCAATTTTTTTTTTTAATAAATCACTTTTAACGGTTTAAAACGCGGTATGCTGACCTAATTAAATATTTTTAAAACTATTGACTATTTAGAAATTTATTTTGACGTGATTAATTTTATGAAATTTAACTACGTTAATAAAACAACTATAATTATATATAAGCGCGTTTTAAAAGGATAAATTTGTTTAATTAAAACTCGCGTAAACCACAGACAAAACTTCTCACATGGATTTTACACACTGTTATGGAAATATGGAATGAACTCAATTTATGACAATCACGACACGAAGGTTTCGTATTAAGTACACTGTAATTAAGATACTGTACATTCTCCGTAAAGCGAATACATACGAGGGAGGTCTATATCGCGATGTATGGGCGTCGGTGTCGACTCGCATCGCGCTGTCACTCGTGTTAATTAAACGTTTTCACGAAGATATAGTTGCGACTGGAGATGCCTTATTATACGTACAAATAATACGTCAATTACGTGCTTCGAAAAGTTCTACGTAATAATAACATACGTTAAGTCTGCCAGGTCTCGGTTGCCAATAAGTGACGATTGTCGTTACAGCCTACCCAACCTAGTGGGTTGGTGGGCCGGGGTGGGTTTTAAAATCCAAATCAAGGTAACAGTAGACCTGAGCTCAACAGTAAGACATTCATGATTTAAAAATACATTTGTATGGTGCTACGTATTTGAAATGATGAAAGATATTTGACCACTTACGACGACCAAAGTATTAGTAGATCTGGCCTCAGACTAACGCTTGTAAGAGTGGGCTTGGAGAGGTGGATAGGTATTTAGCTGTTCAGCGGTGGCGTTGAACTTCCCAGCCCATTATTGATATTTTTTAGTTACAAGGAAACTATTAACTACAATTTTCAAATGTATTTAAAAGTACAGATTAAAATAACTTTACTAATTCTTAGTACTTATAAATTTTTTATTTATTATTTTAAAATTGAAACAATTGTCAATTACATTAAATCAATAACCAACCTCACATTACCGCTTCTTCTAATAAAAAAAATGCTTAACTAATGTAATAATATATTACGTTTTATGTTATAAGATATATCCTAATTTTTGCTTACGTAAATTACTAAGGTTTTAAAAACTAATGATTAAAGAGAATGTAGTAATCTTTGAAATTATAGTTATCTTTCTCAATTATATGTTACCAAATCTTGTAACCTATATCCGTGTAATTCCCGTGCAAGTATACAGGAGACAATGTGCCTATATTTATGTTCAATTTTTCCATAATTGGTTTTCGATTTAAAGGCGCCAGCCCGCATTGAGCCTCTGTATCACCGGAGATTATGAACGAATTTAATAAACCGAGATTTCGCAAACACGCTCTGCGTACGTGGAAAAATATTATGAGACTTTTATATATTTTCGTTTCCTGCAACTTTGAGTACAATCAATTAAACGGTATCGATTTCATTATTGAATAAAACACTTTTAACGGTTTAAAACGGGAAATAGTTTAGTTAGCTTTTTGTTATGTACGAACCGATGTTACGCATGTTTTGCAACAGCCAAGCCTTGTTTGACATAGTATGAATTACTATAGTATTCACGTAAACTACAGACAATACTCAAATTAAATCTGTTATATTTTTGAAAATTCAGCTGTCAAAAAATCTTAAACAAACGAAAATCAGGTTTGACTTTTGTCTATATTTGGCTTTGTACACAAGACCATAAAACTTACCACCAAAACCAAATACTCAGTAGTAGGTCTTTTTTCCTATTATAAATCTATAATTTGTTTTAAATTAGCTTAGGTTTTGACAGCCTCGTTTTGACAGTCTCCCCGTGACCACTGCTGCTGCAAATCATCCGAAACGTCCGTCCGAAGTTAAAAAAACATTTCAAATAAGTTTAACTCTCGCGTATAAATAAGTTTAACACTCGTTTATCGCGTATTAAACCGTTAAATTTTATTTAAATTGTAGCGTTTTCAAGCCGATTCCGATAATACGTAAATCTCGATATGTAATTAATTGTCCCGGCCCACTGAGCCGGCGCCATTAACTTAATTACTTAACAGTAATTTTAACGACCGCGCCGCTGCTGCAAGCACTTACATTATTATTGTGCACTTATATTCAGGTAGACTACGGAACTCCATTAGCGCTTTAAGCGGGTAGCTTTAAAGTCTTGGTTTTATTGTTTATGCTTAAGACCTAATAAATTAGAACGTGTCTCCTTGAAGAATGAGTTAACTTTTAAGAGCTTGATATCGTAGCAATTTATGCAAATAACCGATGATGTGGGTTCGATTCACACCGGGTCGAATATGTTAGTTTGACAGATGAGGACATTCAAGCATGGGGTTCAAAATTCAAGTATGGTTCACTGCCACATAGTCTTGGTATCTGAATGTCCAAAGGCAGAATAGGACGACAACGCATTTTCGTCAAATCCTATAGGGCCTATTTTATTATATCCTATTTCAACTTTTACCAAATGAACCGTAGACTATAAGATTTTTTCACAACTAAGTATACAATTAAGTTAAACATTTCTGTGTGTCTGTAGTTAACGCGAATAGTAGACATTTATATTAAAAAAAATTAACGGTTTATAACGCGAAATATGTAACAGCGACCACTACTGCTACAGAGCGTCCAAAGTTTCGGATCGTAGATTATATAAGTTTAAAATAAGTTTCTTAAAATATTTCGCGTTCTAAACCTTAAAAAGTGTTTAAGTCAAGGGACTAATCTAAAAAGTGTTTACAACCCCTGACAAAAAGCGATATAAAGTAAAATAAAGGTCATAAAACAAACCAATTATAAGTAATACAATACGCAGAGCACATATCGACTACAAATCTTTCAAGTTATACTGAAAATAAGAGAATTCGTTACATTGTATACCTACTATCAGTACAAAGAATTTGTCTTGTTATTTCGTCCTGTACGGATAAACATTTTTTTGCGTCGTGAGTAATAGCGAGGGTTGTCGTCACAAATTTTTGGCAGTGATTCATGATTTGTTTTGGCTATGAAACTAAGACTGTCTGACTAATGGACTACGGTAACATAAAACTTGTTTATTTTATATCGCTCTTTTTACTGGGGCCAAAATTATTCTAGTTTTTTTATCATTGAAGAGGACAGACATAGGGTAGGTGAAATACGACAGCTATATAACATCTGCACAAGATGCGTTGTCGTCCTATATCAAAATCCGCAGACTGAATCCGACGGCTCGTGATCCGGATGATATTTCGTTATTCCTACCTCTTTATATATTTCCAGATTGTCTAACATATAAAAATGGTCGACCCGATGGGGTTCAAACGAACGACCCGTTGATTGACATTGCTATCATTACGCCAACTAGCCCGTCAAAACAACTTTGTAATGACATAATTATGACATATACTATTATTTCAGTTATGTAACATACAAGTCCACTTGATGAAACAGACTTTGAACTTGTGACCGACTTCAAAAAATGAGGTTTTTTTTAATTCGACCGTTAATATAAGCTTACGTTTAAATCAATCGAAAATCTATGTATTATAAAAGGAATTTGCGACGGCGTCGGGCCTTGAACCTGCATCCGGTTCCGTGCTCTAACCAATCTACCATGTCCACGTCATCGTCGAATTTCTTCGCCCTAGTACGTCGCGCGCAATTTTTTTCCAACTTTAACTTAGGTATAGATTGATTTAAATCACTAATTGATTAACTTCTACTAATTTAAAGTCTATGAAGATTAAACATATTTGATTAAAAGTTACGATTAAAGTTCTTCTATGCACTAGTCCTGGTATGTTACTCCATGCGAGTATAAATACTTATTCACTTAATACACGCTTTAGCACGCCACTCCATATTCCTGTATTAGGCTTATCATACACGAGCTGATCCGGCAAATGTCATTTTATTGTTAGCGAGATTAAGATACAATTCCAAAATATAAAAAGGGTTATTGCGTGTTAATGTTAAAAATTAGACACTGCCGTGGATATTTTTAGATCATTAAAAGAGGAATCATTCTTTTATACATAATTATTGGTTCCTGAAACCGTTTTCGCAGCACACTTGAAGATGATTTTCCCCATTCTTTAAATATTACCTGTCATAAATATTTTATTTATTGATTCTTAACTATATTAGCGTTGACAACTGACAATATTAACCATATTAAGATTTTTTAAATAAAACACTTTTAACGGTTTAAAACTCGAAATATATAATTTTTAATTTATTTAAGCTACGGTCCGATGATTCGGATACCTTGTTAACGGGACTGCGAAGCTTGCGAAACGGCGGTTTGTATTGAAAATAAATGGTAAATAAGTTAACAATTTAATTCGCATTTTAAACCGTTAATTATGTACGACTAGTATAAACTACAGAATTAAAAGATCTTTTATAATCTTTTACATACATTGATTGAATCTTCAATAACAGTCTCGGTATTATAAATAATATTTGAAAAGTAGAATTACTTCTGAAAACCGTAGTTGAAAACTTGCCAGTAACTTTCCTTGCATGATAATAAAGAAAAATACATTGTCATAAAGCCCGTTCAATAATTAATTCGTCTGTTAGCGCTTAGTCGCTGTCAAACGCGTCAAACCAACGCCAGTTAATAGAACTCCTTGCCACTGTTGTTTTAACAGTTGATTAAAATGTAATTATAAGTTTGACTAACCGAGGAAATTGACTAAGGAATTATTAGTGTTTGCGTGTGGATTGTTAACTGACCTTACGTGCGTACTTCAGAAACTCTAGTTCGCAGTCCATACTGGTAATTCCGTTTTTATTCACATCATTCAGAAATAACAACATTATTTACTTATATACTACTTAGTGAAGACGTAATATGAATAAGACCTATATTCTTAAATGTACTACAATGGCTGAATAACTTTGACGTTTTAATTTTGACATTATGGACACCCTCCATCTTCTGTCCCTCCGTGACCATGGCGGCTAGGAGACATTTGAAACATTGGGCCGTAGTTAAATTAAAGTATAAACAAGGTACCGAATTTATTTCGCGTTTTGAGCCGTTAAAGGTGTTTTATTTAAATGTGTACTACTGGCGTATACTACATACTATATAGTTTTATAAATGCGTTTATGTTAAATACTGTCTATAGTTTACGCGAGTAGTACACATTTAAATATATTTAAACACATTTAAATTTGAAAAAAATCATTTTCAAATAAGTTTAACTAATATATCGCGTTTTAAACCGTTAAAGTGTTTTATTTAAATGCGTTTATGTTTTTAAGCCTTCAGTCTGTTTTATTGAATAGGTGATATAAATGTCAAAATTCCGCTCGGGTATCGAACTACCGTCCACAAAAAGCGGTGAATTTCAATCAATTTAGAGTTTCAGTCTGTGGCTATCCGAATATTCGAAGCCGAAATACTTCCTTAATGGTTTTAAAGTTCTGAATTGTACTACTTTTATTTATTTCCGGGCATTATTTATTAAATGTACTAAACGCAACTAGACATTGGCAGAGTTACATATTATGTATTTCACGCAATGCTCCTCTTGCCAGCTGTACTATTTTTAAAGCAAATTTTATAGTTGTTAGCATATTACTTATACGGGATATAATTATCGATAAATCCAGGGCAGAACACTACTATCACCTTTTATCCCTTGCTACTGTCGTGTAAGCTAGAATTGTATTTTATTCGAAGTGGGGCTAGTTTTATGTAGATAGCAATAAACCCGTACGAGGAACAGATTCGCGGAAATCGTGGATCGGTGCCAAGAGGGCGCAAATGTGACTCAAAATCTGTCATTGTGTAGTAATCTCGTCGCGAAAGTAATCTCGTCGCTTGCCAAATACCTACTTTTTATTTATTACTATACCGGAATACAGTGGAGCTCCGAATCACCTGAGTTAATGACAAACAACTGTTTATTACAGTTTTATGTCTTAGTAGCTGTGTCAGCGACTTCGTCCGCGAGAATCGTTATTTTGGGCAACTAAGTTCGTTCTTGCAAACCACTTATTCTTTATGAACTTAAGCTGTTATCCACGTCGGTCGCGACCCTTCCCGTCGTTCTTGCAAGTTAATGTTAAAAGATAGACATATAGCGTAGCGGACTTTTTTTTAAATCATTTTAAGGTAAATCATTATTTGATACATATTTTTTGTTTATTTTGAACCGATTTTGCAGATAACACATCGGATATCTTCAAAGATGAATAATTTTCCCCGATTTTTCCGCATTTCTCGCTGTACTTCGATTGTAGTTCACAGGGCGATGTTTTGTAGCCTTTAGCCTTCCTCGATAAATGTTCTAACCAACACAATTCGAACGCGTAGTTCCTGAAATTCGCGCGTTCAAACAAACAAACTCTTCTGCTATACAATATGTAATTATAACATAGTAAAGATTTAGATGGCAGTCGGGGAATTCGATTCTTGGATTTGCATTAAAATATCGAATTGTTTACTCGCGGTTACTCGGGTTTCTTTTTGGGTACTTCGGGATCAAGATACCCAAAAATATATGAATGAAAGCACGATTCCTCGTCAAATGATCTAAGAAAAAGTCAGCGACAGTATATGTCTATCTTTTAAGAGTAACTGGCAGCAACGTTGGGGCGTGGAAGACGCTTAAATTAAAGAGTTGAACAGTTTTGCAAAAACTAATTTGATGGCCAAAATAACTATAGTACGCGGGCGAAGTCGCTGACGCAGCTAGTCGTTAATTATTGTAATTAATACAAACCCAAAGAAATAATATAGAATTTCATGACAAAACAGGTTTTAATTAGCACGTTATGATAATTAACATTTAACAATAACAAGAAATTACCGTCTCTCGTATATAACATAATACCACGTATTAAATAACAATTTGGCCACCACGAAGTAATTATTTTTTAATTAATTAAAAAACCGTTCATTCAACTTCGTTTAAGAAGTTCACTATGTAAATGCCCCCAAGAAACTCATCACCGCTTAAACAGTTAAAACATTCTAAGTTCAGAAACTCACTTATTTATTTAAACGCAATTTTAAGTTGGATTAAAAATCCTTTAATAGATAATGTATGCACTCCCCGAAACTCATGACAAGCCCAAAGGGATGATTCGCGAAGTTTCACTTCAGTTTTATTGAATTAAATGCCTGAATTCTTAATTAAATTTTAAACTTGTTTTAATATCATGTCTTGAACTTGGTGATGCTTCGTTATTTCGACATATTAGTCTATACTAATACTCTATAGTAAAATGTAGGTACTATTTTCTTTTTAACTGTATTGATGTACATAACTTGTTACATGAACCAAGTCTAAGATTGTACTGTATACATAGAAATAAACCTAAGTTTTAACAAGTACGTATTTCTAGTGAAACACTGTCTGTATAATTTAAAAACTACATTCATGTGCAATAACTTGTAAAAATAATAAAGTTTTCAAACACTGTCTGTAGTTTACGTGATTAGTACAGATTTAAATGAAACACTTTTATCGGTTTAAAACAAGAAATGTATTAAAAATTATTTTAACTACTACCCGACATTTCCGATGTTTTTCAGTGCATTGGTCACGGGGCCCGTAGTTAAAGTAATTTGTTTTAGTAATATTTTTGGCGTTATAAGCCGTTCAAAGTGTTTTATTTAGGTTTAGTGGTAATATAATATCTAGTATGTAATTATAAATACATTTTCCAAAAAACAAAGAAAGAAAAAATCTTCAAAAAGGATCTATCTAGGGGGTATCTTCTAAAAGGGTTCACTTAATCTAAGGTAAAAAACCCCAGCCATATAACATCTAAACAAAATGCGTCGTCGACCTATTTTGGCTTTGGATTGGGAAATGGCAAAGTTCAGCGAAGTTAATCTAGCGAGAAGTCACAAGTATATTGATGAGTGCATTACCGAAAATAACTTGGAATCGAAATGTAATTTGGTATGAATTTATCGAGCTTAATAGAGTGAGGGTGATCAGCATTAGTTATGGAGTTACTGACGCTTCACTGGCTTCAGTCCACTGGCACCAGCGATAGGTGTTTTCAGTTTTCATACACCACTTTAGCTAGCTAGTCACCAAAAACTAAGAGTTATTAAACAAATTTAATGTTTTACCTATTGCAATATAGATTAATGTAAGAGATAAGTTGCCGCTTATGTCTTTATTCGATTCCGATGTTATCCGATTATTAAACAGGAATTCAGCTCTTCGTAGCTGTAATTGAGAGTATATATTGGTTTTAATTATAATGCAGTTTACGATTATCTAATTAGTAGTTAATAGTCTGTTATATTTTTATGAGTCTATATCGAATAGTTCCTTAATCCAATAGTAATTGCCACTATATATCAATAAATAACGGTCGTGGGCTCGAACCCCACCGGTGCAATTTCCAAACAATTAATAATTTCTCTAAAAGATGCTGGACGTGTGAAAATTCCGGATATTAAATATGGTAGGCATATCGGAAGTTCACCAATCATGCAATACGTACATATATGTAAAAGGTGTTAAGTTTAATCGCGTTTTGATTTCAGTCTCGGAGTTCTAAATATACAAAGCAAATATAGATCGACAGCACATCTTGTTAAGATGTAATATGCAATCATTCCACCTTGCATTAATTGAACCTCATGCTTGTCAAATACTTTTTGGACTGTTTTCAGGAATAATTATAATGAAATCTGACGTATAATATATGTAGAGTATTATAATTACTAGAATTTAATAAATTATAGTAAATGTTATGTCGTAGTTATTTATAATATGGTATTTGTTTGTTCTATCCGATTTTATTCGATTTTATCCGATTTTATTCGATTTATACGTTTCTATCCGATTTTATGCGATTCAATTCGAATCTATCCAATTCTATTCGATTCTATCCGATTCTATTCGATTTCATCCGAATCTATTCGATTTTATCCGATTTTATTCAATTCTATCCGATTTTAGTTAATTCTATCCGATTTTATTCTATAAATAAGAAATATTTTCAGCACCTTACGAGAATCTCCTTGTCCAAGAGAAAACGGGATTTCTATATGCAGAATTATTGTGTTCGAAATTTAAACCTGCAACTATAGATGTTAACGTGGTTTGAATGCGCTATATTGAGATAACTCAGGAACTACTGGTTCGAATTGAAAAAAATATTTTCATGTTGGTAAGAGCATTTATCGAGGAAGGCTATAAATAGGTTATAATAATAAGTGCGAAGGAACAGCAAGAAACGTAGAGAAAGCTGGGAAAATTATTCATCTATGTGGGTTTCCGATGAGTACGCTGCCAAAACCGTTCAAGATACCCAAAAAATATCTAAGAAAAAATGATTTTTCTTTAAATGATCTAAGAAAAAATGTGCGACTCTATATCTTTAATGATTAACTTGCAAGAACGACTGGACGCTTCCGACGGCGTGGGTTAAATTTATAAAGATTGAGACCAATTTGAATGCCTAAAATTACTAGTCTACGCGGACGAAGTCGCTGACACAGCTAGTACTTTATACTTATAGCATTCCACGAATATCCGTCGAGCCATCCCAACGTCTAAACACGAGTTCGGGTTTTAATTAATTATTAGCAGCCACATGTCTTGAAACTTCCCGATAATAGTTCGGGAATACTCGTGCGCGCTTAATTTCGGAGAATTTGTTCAAGCCTTGCGGGCTACAAGACTTAAGACTCGAGCACACAGATTCGTATTAACAAAAGAAACTCGAGCGCCCTTTTGTTTATGTTTCGAATGCAACATTGATATGAGCTTACTAATTAGATGTCTTTGTTTTTATAAAACAAGTATCAACTTAAAAAAAAAAAACACTTTTAAGTTAAACGGTTTCATTCTTTGTGCACTTAAAATTACAAATAGGTATTTTAAATTTTGACATAATCATCGTGTTTTACTAGTTGGCCCTTTCAATTGGTACCCCTACTAAGAGGGTTAAGGAAAACTATGTAATCCGCCATTTTGTATCGGCACCCATCTTAGATTTATAATGTTATTGGTTTTATTATATTGCATTGTCATCTAAATTTAATGTGTATATCAAATTTTAGATCAATCTGACAATGGAAGGTGCTTAAATTTCAATTTCCAATATTGACCCAAACAAAATACAATCTAGGTTACGGAGTTAATATCTTGATAGAAGAACAAGTAGCAACAAGATATATTTTTGTTAGTTCAGAACGCGAAGTGTCCGACGTTTCGGATACTTTGCAGCAGTCATAATCACGGTTATATTCCGTGTATTAAACAGTTTGAAGCGTTTTATTTAAATGGGTACTGCTGTTTTTATAATGTAGGAGTACAGACAAGCATGATTCACTTGATGGAAGGTGTATATTCCAACCATATAATATTCCAACAAGATCCAACAAGATGTCGACGTATTTTGGCTTTTTATTACACGATTAAACTTCACGGATTTTCATACGTGGAAAGTGGTTTATGCCCCGTACAGATTTTCAGTATTACTAACATCCATTTCATTTCCAATTTCTAGACGAAGACCCCGTTTCAGAAAAAATATACATTTACAGTTGATTATTAACAATACATTGCTACCAACGATCCCGTTACACTCCCGTTAACTACAGACAACTTAAAATAATAGCGTTGTAGCTGTGTAAATGTCGTTCGACTTCACGTGCAAAAACAATGATAAAACAGGAATTATTATAATTTACGACCTCCACAGTAATACATCAAAAGTTTTTATGCTTTTACTGTTATAATATAAATCAAACTGAAGTAATCTGATATCGCTACTGTCTGCAATATGTTCTATTGCGACATTTATAAGTGGACTAAATATTTAGTTATCCGGCCTAATGGTAGGAAAGTGGCCAATTACCAAGCTATCGATAGTGTACGCGAGTACTACGACAATAAAATGCCTCAAACAGTTTAAAACAAGAAATGTATAGTTACACTTTACAAACTGCTGTATATCAGCCGTCATAAAACGTCGCGTCGTAGCTAAATTAATTTGTAAAATATATTTCGCGTTTTAAACCGTTAAAAGCGATTATTTAAATACCAACAAAAGTTTGTAAAATTTGATCTTTATCGTACCCAGTGCGTCAGCAAAATCTGGGACATTAGATCATTGGGTAGAATGTCGAAAGTCCGTCGAGAGGACAACACTCATACATCGATTAAGCATTTGAGTTTTCCTCTTTTAAGATTCGAATGCCCAAAACCAAAATTGGTCGATAACATATCACGATTCTCACCGTAATTCCCCCCTTTTCTTTTTATGATAACAGACCATTATATCACTTGATAAAAGGTGAAATACACCAGTAATTAAACACTGTCTATAGTTTACGCGAGTAGTACACATTTAAATAAAACACTTTAACGGTTTAAAACGCGATATATTAGTTAAACTTATTTGGAAATGATTTTGATTAGTCTCCCCGTGACCACGGCTGCTGCAAAGCCGAAACGTCGAGCCGAAGTTAAAAATCATTTCCAAATAAGTTTAGCTAACATATCGCGTTTTAAACCGTTAAAGTGTTTTATTTAAATGTGTACTACTCGCGTAAACTATAGACAGTATTTAAGTCTTCTCTGTTATACAAAAATTTATCGAGAAACTAATTTTAAATATCTTCGGCTATACAATGTGTCCTATACAAGCCTGTGGCCTGGTTTCAGCGGTTCGTTGGCAAGGTTTTGTTGCCAAAACTTTTACCAACTTCATGCCACGCTTCAACTTTAATATATAGATTTTTTGTTGCTTTCCGAAAGCAATTTTAGTTTGACGGTGTCCGTAATATGTGAGAACTAATATTATAGAGTTGTGAAATAGTTATAAAAGCAACCGTTATAAATAAGGAACGCTTTTGGAAGTAAATTTAGCCACACTAGCGTATATAACACGTTTACTAAATATAAATTTAATCTCAATAGTATAAAAAAAATTGTGTCCTGCTTGTTGTTAGAATACTCAGCTTATATCAGTTCCATTTTTGACCTGAAACTGATTTTCAGTAAGTTAGTGTAGACAGCGTTGCCACACATAAGTAGAAAAAAAAGTTTGCCAAAAATAGGTTGATAGGGGTTGAAAAAGGGGGTGAACATTTGTATGGAAATTCGTGGTTTTTAAAGCTAGAACGATGAAACTTTCTTCTTTGGCTTTTTGGGAATAGACGTGGGCTCGGGCTTGGGCATGGGAGTGGGAATGGGAGTGAGTGTAGGAATGAGAGTGGGAGTTAGAGTAGGAGTGATGTGAGGTGAGAGTGTTGCGGCAAAGTAACACTAACAACATAGATTAGCTGCCTTAAATGCGCCCTTACATAAATTAATAAACAGCCTAAATAATTAAAAATTCTACTCCAAGTCACTATTCCACGCGGACGAAGTCGCGGGCACAGCTAGTTTCTCTATATAACTTAATAGTTTATTCATATTTTTTGATCCGCACTTTTTGTACTTTCCTTCAGTAACTTTTATTTTTTTATTATCTTAAATTGACATGCCTGAAGATATAAATTACAAAATAGATAAAATATATCGGGAATTTATCAAAATAAAACATCTGAATGCAATCGGTATCGTCACAGAATAGTTTGGTGTTATTGGCGAGAGCGTGCCAAGATCGGCCTAAGCGCTATCTCAAGACCACAGAACCTCTCTAAAAATAGGGTTGTCACGAGACTGTTACGTCACGTCATATACTTATAAAAATCGTTTATTTTTATCGAAATACACACTTATATAAAACAAGAAACAAAAATCGATAGAGAGACCAAAAATATTAGTATGTTTATTTTTTATTCTCACACGAAAGTATTCTTTCAAATTCAAATGCAAATTCTAACTTATTTTTCTTAAATTTTAAATTGCCTGGTAGAGATCGCTTGTTAGCAATAAAGGCCGCTGTTTGCACTCTATATTAGAACTTTTGTCGCGATTGTATATTGTGGAAAAAAAAGTTTAAAAATCGTGCCACCATGAGCAATAACATGTCAAAAAAATATTAATGTTTTCAAATGTTAATAAATTCTGTTTTCTTAATTTTTGACCGACTTCTACTGTAGAACGTCATGTAATAAGATAAAAGATAAGACTTTTATCTGTCTGAATGTTCTATTCTACTTTTCCTCTTTTACGACACTTTTTAGGTGAGTCAAAGCATTTTAACGCTATACTGGACCGTTGGTAGCCCTATCTTAACACTCAAGCCCGTCCAAATTATTCAAACCAGATTATCCACACGAATGGAACCTATATTGATTCCTAGAAATATTGTCTAGATTTCGGATTGTCAATAAAGTTTTCATATAAATTAAAAATCTATTTTCAATGAATAAAATTATTCATATCGTATCGTATACACTTATTACCTATAGTTTTAGTGTAACCCTTAATTTGAATTATTATTGTAAATTTCCATCTACAAGGCCGCCGTTTTTCGCTTATTTTTTTGGTGATAGTAAAATATTGTTTGTTTTTGTTTGAAAGTAATAAAAGTTCAATATTTAAACATCGTAACTTTAAACGTTTAAGTGTGTAATGTGAAATGTTTATTATATTAAAAGAAGAATCCTATAACAAAATTCATATATAAATAAAAGTATAATTTTAACACAATTTCAAAATTTTGCGTTGTAGAAATAAACAACTTACATATTTTAAGCTTTAAACCTTTTAAATACTAAAAGAAAAAGAAAATGTGTGAAATATTATGTTATTTTGAAATTGAATAACGCCCTTTGTAAAAGAGTATAAAGAATTGGGTAAAATTGTAAGAATTTCATGTGGTCTAGTCAGCAGGTCTGTAATTGGTGTTCCGGACAAATAAAATATATAATACACTTTCTAGAATAAATTATCCGGGAGTATCGTCCTTCACTGATCTTACCCCTGCTTAGTGGAATAGTTAATCAAAGTATGTCATTGCGTATTACGAATACAGATAGTTCCTAGTGTAGGCCGAAGTGGCTCACCATTCCATTAGAGGCCCGTCTCTGTCAACCATGAATAATTCCAGCCGGATTACGTTTAAGGACCAAATAACTCACAATCCCACGCGATGCAGTTTCTCTAATACTTATAATTTTAACTGACCATTTAAATAAAACACTTACATACATGTTTTCTTTCGAACAATGATTTTGTAACTTGACATTTAAATTGTCAGTTTTTAAATAATATGTCAGGTTTCAAGCGCGATATATATTAGTTACACTTATTTGAAACTTATTTTCTCCCCGTGACCACGGCTGCTGCAAAGCCCCTTGCTGCTATATCGCATTTTAAACCGTTAGTCTTTTATTTTGATTATAATTATTTTATTGAATCAGGGAACAAATTTTAACTCAAGATACTAATAATTGTTAATAGTCTTATTCATGCTTTTATATGATTGTTTATAAATCAACAGTATAAGACAAATATTTCGACGGAGTATTGATAATGATTAATTGGAATATTAAATAAGTAGGAATATCAGATATCCCTCAGGTTACGAACCACCATCTATAAAAAAAATGTTATCACGTTTCGGTTGCAGTCTGTAAATTTAAGAATGTCTTCCGCAATAATAACGATAAGGTATCTTACTTAAATGTTACATGCAAGGATGATGGAAGGATTGATGGATTGATGGAAGAAATACTCTTTTAATCAATACATCCAATTCCAAAGAATACTCCTTCCATCAATTGTATACGCAACGCTTGTCTGTCACCTAGCAGTACTTTTTCTAGACTAAACAAAAATACATTTTTCTTGTAGGTAGAGCCGTGTTTGAAAGTCTAGTTACGGGCGGTTTTGGCAAGTTTAGCTATAAATCACGGGGCTCGAGTGGTTGCGAAGATAGCTCGGCAGTTGGCAAGCTTCCCCCGACGGCACGAGGCCGAAACAATGCCCTACAAGTTACTGATCACTGGTAAATCTGCACTTATTTGAAGATTTTGGACGTGGGCCACATTGGTAATATTGGAAAAGTGAATGGATACCACTTTCAGTGGTCAATGCGCAGACGAGCAAGAGATCAGTTGGTGCAAGGTGAAGTATCCTATAGTAAGTATTTTCTGTAGCTTATGCGAGAGGTCTATTAAATAAACACTTATTAGTTTATCTAAATATAATAGTTGTGCACAGCTTAAAATAGATTGACATCGCATCTAGTAGATGTTATATGACTTGGGTATATTTCCACCTATCATCAAGTAATACCCCCATACCCCATATGGCGGTGTTTCTTGTGGTTCTCTATAAAAAAAAATCTTATTTACAAACTTATCGCCCATGACCACGGTTACAAAGCATCTGAAATGTGTGGACTGTAGTTAAAATACGTTGTAATTGAGTTAACTTATATATTTCGCGTTTTATGCCGAATAAACAATAAATTAATCTTAAATTATGATTTTGTCCTTTTAGCTTTCGTTGTAAAAAAAATTGCCTAGTATTCAAAGAATGGCAGGCATACCTCTTTCTTAAATCGAATAAATTTTATACGTTAAAAAATTTATTTAAAATTTAAAATCTTTTTGACACAATTGGGACTCAAACCCACTTCAACATTTCACCGCACCGTTGCTCAACTAATATGATACCTTGAAGAATGAGAGATAAACACTTTGAATAAAATGTATGTATCATTGAATTGAAGGTCTTGTAAAATGGAACCGTGTTCTTTTATTTCATTGAAATGTAGGTCACTAAAATTCTAGACTTATGGCAACCCAGGTGCCTTCGAGCTGATATCGAAGTTTTGAAAAATGGTTAGGACGTGCTTGTGTACAAATATTATAAGGAATGGAATCTTCGGTTGTTGTTTCCTAAAACCCCTAAAATGGAAACGTAGAAGAAAAATTCTAATGAATTATGTTTTTTTTATTCAAACAATATTATTAGTAATATTATAACAATAGTAGTAATATCGTAGTATAGAAATATACTATTTCCCCGCGTGGAGTAAGGGGCGAACACATTTATGTATCCGTTCTTTTACAGGTTACCGATCTGTTGTTTTTACAGGAAAATATTTCGTTTGAATTTTGTGCCCTATACTACTATGGTTCGTCAATTTAAAAAGCCAAAAATAGTCGTGTCTGAAAAATCTGAAAGTTGGCAGAGATGCTCAATACGGCATGATAAAAAAGCAAAAAGTAATTTAAAATTACTAAATTAACGACTCCGAGATACTTTTAACGGTTATCAACCACTATAAAATATCAAAATCGTAAGAGTAATACTTCGTGTTTCAAACGGTTCTACTCAATGGCAAATTTACGCTTAAGTTTGCACAGTAAACGCAATAGGAAAAATATCGACTTCAATTTTACAGGGTAAACAAAACTAAGCAGTAAGTAATTTGAGTTTTTGAAGAGTCGAACGAACGAGGAAAAACCGAATGGGATGAAGATCATTTAGATCAGTTCCTGGAATGTTGCGCAGCATCAAAGTTGGCTAATAGACACAGGATAGGGCACAGCGCAAAATTGAATACGTCCCGGGTAATCTCCGGGATGACCCAAGTTATAGGACTGAGGATTTTATAGATTCCGAATATTCAAAATAGATCTACGGCGCATCTTGTTTTGATGCTCGTTGGTGCAATAGTAGCAAATTCTGAATAAAGGTTTGACCCCCACCAGGTCTAACATGTTTCTAATCAATTTATCATTTTTCTATAACATGTCGGACTTTGTCTACGAATCTTGATATTAGTTGGGTGGCAGAAATATCGAAATTCCGTCCGGGTCACGTAACAGAACCACCGTTTATAGATGAAAAAGTAGAGAAGTTTAATCGCGTAAAAGCAAGCCAAAGCCAACCAGGGGACGCCACTTTCCCAGTTCCTCCACGGCGACCTTCCAGCGGTATCTGGGCCGGCCAACGGTTCGGCGGCCATTCGGGATTCCGAGATACGCCTTCTTGACGCTACGGTGCTCTTCCATTCTTTCGATGTCGCCCATGATGTTAGGGGCGGCGGTTTCAATCTGTGGATTTCCGAATATCCAAAACTATAGATCGACTGCATATAGACAGACACGGGGTTACTTAATAGAAGGTGAAATACACCAGTCATATAACATCAAACAAAATGCCCAGTCCACCCATTTTGGCTTTAGATATTCGAAAATCCACAGACTGCAACCGAAACGCGATTAAACTTCACGGCTTACTATCTCTGGTGGTTCGTAACACGGACGGAGTTCCGATATTCCTACCTAATGGTTATGGGTTGGTTTAAGTTTTTAGAATCTTTCACTGGTGGCACTCAAACTTACGACAATTAATTAAACACTAAAATTATAACAACGCAAACTCTACCAAATGTATTATTATTTGACTTGATTGATACTGACGTGCAGTAGGCCATGGGCTCGTTTTCCTCCTGTAATGTTATTTATAGAAAATACTTTTTCAATATTTAGATATGCTTTATACATCTATTATTAGCTATATTAATTACTCAGACTCCAGATTATGAGATTCAATTTGTTAATTGGGTATCTTGAAAATCGGTCGTAGTTTCAATTTGTATTTAATAAAAAAAGAGTGAAAGCCCGTTTCCCCCTTGTGGGCCATGGGGCGAACACACTCCTGTGTCTGTTTCACTGATCAGTTCATATAACGGGCAAGTAGTTGATCAGACTTCTGTGCCCTGCCCGACCGAAACAATTTTCAATGCTTCCCTGGGAATCAAACCCAGGACTTCTCGCTCTCAACGCAATGCTAGGCAATACGTTTAACCATTTGGCTCCAGAGGCGGTTTCGTATTTAATGTAACGTACTTTTTAATGAAACAATTTCTTATAACTAAGTAGCTACTGAGATCGAAATCTCAATTGTTTTGTAAAATACTTAAATAGTAGAAAAAAAGTATTCTTAAATTATCTGTATTTTTTATGTATGTACTTAGGTTTGATCGTCAATGCTCTAGTAGTTTAGGCGAATAGTAGTACACAATTAAATAACAACCTTTAACGGTTTAAAACAGGGGATGAAACGTTACCACGACTGTTGGAAATGACTCGTAATGTCGGGCTGTAGTTAATATTTCTATTGGTTAATATATTTCGCGTTTAAAACCGTTAAAAGTGTCTTATTTCAATGTGACAATAATATTTTTGAAAATGATGTCTCTTACTACTTAAACCGCTTGAGATGTGAAGTGTATCAGCACGTATTGGAACGAGATTGTAAATAGAGATTGATAACGCTTCGTTTTAGCCTTTTTGTTTATTTATAGCTGATTCCAAAGTGTTCATTAAACTTCTTACAAGTTTTACTTACTTACAGAAGTGCTAGTATACAAACAAACGCTTATCAATGTAATATGGTACGAGTGTATTTGATTTCGAGTTATTTTTAAACTTGTGCATAGTTAAGTACTGTCTGTAGGTTACGCGAGTAGTACACATTAAAATAAATCACTTTTAACGGTTTAAAATGCGCAAAATTTAAGTTAACTTATCATTAACTGTGACTCTGCACTTTGAGAGAAGTCACGAGCTAGATAAAAATAAGTTGGGTGATAGATCGCGCGTTTTAAAACGTTTAAAGTTTGTTATTTGATGGATGTGTGAAAATTGATCGTGCATTCTTTAAATTGCTTAAGTGGTAGAAGTTTTTACGTTTGTTTTTGCCAAATACCAACTACGACAAAACAGATGGCGCTAGCGTAGCAGTTTTTTACTTTGACATTAAAGACACCCTCCATCTTTAGTCTCCTCGTAGCCACTGCAAAGCATCCGAGACGTCGGACCGTAGTTTAAGATTCTTCGAATAAGTTTATATATATAGCGTTTTAAACAGTTAAATGATATATGAGTGAAATTTTATCGTGTTCTCTTTTAGTTTCACTGCTACAAATGTATACAGCAAAGCGCCTATTACGGGTTGTAGCTAGTAAAAAATAGATTCAATTGGATTCGGTACAAATCAAAAGTCAGGCCTGTCAGAAGCAGACCGGAGCTGGGTCGAAAAGGGTTTGACGTGAACATTCGAACGGTCGAGGACAGTCTAATAAGTGGGCCACCTGAAAAAACAAATGACAGACACAGATTACTGCAATCACGAATGTTATGATGTACAAAGCCACAGAAGATATACAAATATCTATGTAATTCTTGATCCGACGCAATCCAGATAATACATTTTATTATAATATTTATTTATATATTATAGTACTAGCTGTGCCTGCGACTTCGTCCGCGCGGAATACTTATTTTGGGAATCCAAAATCATTTTCGCTAACAATCTCCTCGTCGCGGACATTTTTTTTTTGATTGTTTAAAGAGGAATGCTTTCCTACGCATTTATTTGATCATTTTCACACTGCGCGCTGTTTCTTCGCTCTTATTAGTCACAGCGAAATGTTTTATAGCTTCCTTCCTCGATAAATGCTCTAACCAACACAAAGAATGTCTGCAACCAAACAAACAAATATTTATTAGTATAAATATAGGTAATTCACAGTTTCCATGTTTCTTTTATCATAGAAGACAAGAGAGAAGCATGGATTCCACTTGATGAAAGGTAAAATACCTCAGCCATATCTAAACAACGCTGTCGACCTATTATGGTTTTGGATATTCGCAAACCTTTAATTAAAATACATAATCGTCACATCTGATTGTTTGTTATTTAGTTTTAGCTTTTACGTATAAAGCTCTTTAAATAAATAAAGACATCTTTAAAGAACAAAGCACTCATCTCTCTCATCCAAATATAAGTTCTAATCACCGTCGCAAAGACGCTTACAGAGGAGGGAATGATAAAAATATTCCGAAAGCGTCACAAAAACTGATTTCCCATGAAATTGAAGCGTGAAAAACTTCAAGATTAAATTTTAAGCTTCGATGTGGAAATATTCCCGGAGCGATGCGACGCGAGTCTTGATACGGTCCAAAAAATTTTACAACCAATTTTGAATCCAATCTCCGCACGCTCTTAACTTAAAATTCATAATACAAACTAGTTCCATCTTAAGAATAGTAAATATTCGGTAAATAAATAAATAATTTGTTTATTATCACAAAGTATAAAACTAAAATGAATTGAGTAAAAAAGAACTTAGAAAAATACAAAAAAAGTACAATTTTAAGTTTGAGCTAAAATCCATCAAGACTCAGCTTGTACTCAGCAAGGCACCGATTTTCAGTCTGTCTCTATCGTATACCAAATTACCAAGTACTACCAAAAATATAAATATTGTGGGAAAGTGCATGGGTCATAATGAGTCGTGGGTTGTATTCCCGCCTTCAACATATTTCTAATCAAAACTACGTACTTACGCGAGTAGTACACATTTAAATAACAGTTCGAAATCCGAAATGTATAAGTTACAACTTATTTTACCTTTCCGTGAGCACTGCTGCTGGAAACGTTGGGCAGTTAAAGTAAATAAGTAAGGTTATATACATGCGTTCTAAACCGTTAAAAGTGTTCTTTTTAATGTGTTTAATTAATAAAAAGCTTTTATAGTTTTTCTGTGGCAGTTTAGACTTCGTCGTTATATTATATGCTGCGTGCTGTATGCTATATGCTATGCTATGCCGTATCGTAGTCTGTCAC
This sequence comes from Leptosia nina, assembly GCA_963661955.1. NCBI lineage: Eukaryota > Metazoa > Arthropoda > Insecta > Lepidoptera > Pieridae > Leptosia > Leptosia nina. Next base: position 7,506,868 of record CAVLEF010000011.1, read on the forward strand.
AAGCCTTATTGAGACACGTATATAAGGCACCGGCGCCACATTTCTTTATTACGAGTGATGCGTGCGGCGCCTACACGGCGTTGTGACGTCACTTTCTACTTGTTTGCAGTTTAATTGAATTGTGGTTCAAAGGTAATTGGAATAATTGAAAGACGGTACTTAGACGCGATTTATATTAGAATTGCGACGGATTAGTTTGTGTTATGGTAGCGATACTTTCATACATTATTATTACATACTAGCTATGTCAGCGACTTCGTCCGCGTAGTTTAGCTATTTTGGGCATCAAAGTTTATTTTTGCAACTTATAGATTTGAGCAAGTCACGACCCGTCACCTTGCAAGTAATTCTTAAAAGTGTTGCGGACATTTTTTTTGTATCGTGAACCGTTTTCGTAGCGTACGCAACGGAAGCTCATAAAGATGAATAATTTTCCCAGTTTTTCTCACATTTCCCGCTGTTACTTCGCTCCTGTAAGGCGCATCGCATTTTTATAGTCTTCCTCGATAAAAATTTATCCTATTTACATGATTTTCTTTAGAACATTCTAACCAAAACAGTTTTTCACAAGTATTTTTCAATTCAAACCTGTTCCTGAGATTAGCGCGATCAAACAAAGAAACAAACTCTTCAGCTTTATATATTAGTATAGATTGAAACGTGTTCATTGGTAGCATTTTTTTCATGTTTACTAAAACATACAAGTAAACAAAAGATACAAAAGATTATTTTTTTCTTTGTAGATTAAAATAATTTGAAGTCAAGGACCAAAGCGTTCTGTTTATCTGCTCTACCACGTAAACTAGTTAAGCTAAGTAAGCTAGTTAACGAATAAAAATTTTTGATAACTATTCGGAATTTAAAACCTGTTTTTTTTTTCATTTCAAAATAAATATAAGTATATTTAGGATGGCGGAACTCAAACCCACGTCCACAAGCACCTGAGCTAGTTAAGATTTATACGTGCTACTCTCGCTCAATGCTTGTGGACGCTGGTTTGAGTCCCGCCCTCGTAAATAGAGTTATATTTATTTTTCATACAAACGTAAAATGTTCAAATTCCGAACCGTAATTCAAAAATTTTCATTCGTTTTCAAAACCAACTTTCGTTAACGAATATGTCTAAAATTGTAGAGCAAAAATTGTGTTGCAATAAAATTCGACATATAACACTGAATACTATGTTCAATCCTGATAGTGTTCGACAGACGGACAATACAGTGACTTATCTATTTTAGGGTGACACTGGCTCTCTTTCATTGGGGTAATTTTTCAAACAGCCCTTGTGTTCTTCTCAATGTCCTAAGATTCGACTAATAGCCCTATATCTGTGTGGAACGTTCCTTTTCTGCCTCAGATGCCACAAAAGCTGAAAAAAATTGACATTCAGTGTTTAATATAGATAATTTGAAATATATTTTAATTACTATTATTATCATGATATTTAATAACACAGTCTGTAGTTCTAGATGTCTACTTATTCATCAAATAAATCAATTTGTTAATATATATTAAATTCTGTTAATTTAGGTTCAGTAATATATTTCGCGTTTTAAACCGTTAAAAGTGTTTTGTTTAAATGTTGCCTAGCTTTTTAAAAAAAATTTTCACACGTTATTAGGTATTTCTGGACAAAGAGATTGTGCGAGAGGTATATGTGTCAATAGGTTGAAGAAATTCGTTGGTGAGTGTGTAACATGGTAACTTAACACCACGGAACGCTGTGGGTGCCGATTCAAGTACTGACCGTGTCGTTTTTTTTTTCAATCTTGATTTTTTTTTCAAAGTTGATTTTAACTTTAATACGTATGAAGAATTCTGCTTAGGAGTCAGACATAATTTGTAATCATATAATACTAATATATTTCGCTTATTAAACCCTTAAAAGTGTTTTATTTATATGTGTACTACTCGCGTAAACTACAGACAGTATTACAAGTCACTCTGAATCTTATTTTAAACGAATTTACTTCGGTTAGGCCAAACGAGCTAGTCGTGAGAAAAAAACAGACATATAAATGAGTCCTACTATAAGTTAAGAAATTGTCTCGGCTCTTCCAAAAGGAATGGACACTCTAGCTATAGATCACGGCTGACCAACTAACGATGGAGGCAGTGGTTTGTTTCCACACAAAGCCACGATTTATCGGGCTGTACAGTAATTGATAGGGTTTGTAACAGAACGCTCGCACACTTGTAGCGGGAGCCCGTAAATCCTTTACAGGCTTTTTCATTTCATTGCTACTTTATTTATCGCTGGAAATTAGTTAATTGGGCTGTACTGTTGGTAGGCTTTAATGCTTTGTTTCGACTGATTAATGTACCGTTGCTGCGAATCAGTCTCCTCCCACATAGCCTTTCTTAAGGACTACCATTACCAGACCACGTCTTGTTATTATCGAGAAGGACAAGCATATAACTTGATGGTAGGTAAAAAACTCCAGACATATTTTATTCTATAACAACGTTGTACATACCAATAATTTAAATACATAATCGTTGCATAAATTATATTAAGTGTTTTCTATATTTCCGAATACAGACTGACCGAAACGCGGTTGAACTTCGTCGTTGTTGTAATCATAAATTGATCGTTCGTTGGTAATGGTAGCAATGTATGGTTAATGATCAACGAGTGAATGATCATCCCCATCAGGTCCAAGATGTTTCTAATTGTTTAATGTATAATTTTTCTGAAACATGCTGGTCTTCGTCCGGAAGTCTGGATATTAAACCGGAAGTAGAAATATAGAAATTGCGGCCGGGTCACGTACCACCGTCCACAGGTGAAAAAGCTGAATCCTTTCAGTTTCAGTCTGTGGATTTCCAAATATCCAAAGCCAAAATAGGTCAACAGCGCATCTTGTTTGAATGCTATAGGCTGGGGTATATCATCTACCATCAAGTGGACCCCATGCCATGTCCGTCCTCCACTATCACTAAACAAGTCTAGGTAAGACACACACACATATACACGATAAGAATCAATGGCCAATACCAAAAGGCCAGCATCCGCTTACTTCGAGGACATAGCATATTCGTATACAAAATTCAAAATGTAATTATTCGAGTCGTAATTAACGTTGAGACACACGTATGGCTATGCATGTCTAAATGTCATCTGCGAGGCATGTAATTAATCCCGTGACGTCACTATGATTTGTGGCCCCCACCACTTGAGCCCACCCCCTTCTCGCTTAATTACCGATATTGTTGTCAAGCGTTTTCATTATATCGCTCTTCGTGACACTGACAGACTTTATATGCTAGCTGTACTTGCAATTTGACTTGCTGAAAAGATTCTGTTATTAGAGCAGAATATAGATATAAAAAAATAATAATTAAAACGATTTATGTATATGAAAAACTATAAAGAAATATATATTTTGTGGTTTTCGTATCTAACGTTCTTTTTTCATTTATTGTATTAATGTAAAAAATCTACTAGTTCTTCTTCAACTGTCAAGTTTGGGGCATCACTGGAAATCGGCGTTGTGCCTACTTCCAGGTACAAAAGCCACCACTCAGCTGCATACATCTATTATTATTTATGTTATTGTAATGTTGTGTGTTATTCTTTGTGTGTTTTGTGACGTGAAAATCGTGAAAATCAAATCAAATGATTTGATTTGATTTTCACGTTTATTATATATCAATAAAAAACCTGTTAATACGTCATGCTAAGCTTAATCAATTAGTAGAACCGAAATTCCACGCAGTAGTTACGGAGATTACAAGTGCATACAAACGGAAAAAAATGTAAATAGTTTCTTATATTCTTATGAAACTATTTCATATTGGTCATTTAAAAATTCATAGACTTAAACGGAATCTTACTTATACTTTACAGTCTTTCCGTCTGTATAGGGAGGTTCGTGCCCTGAACGGAATTTTAATATTTCTTTTTTATATTTTCCAGATAGAAAACATGTTTTTTTAACATTTTAGAATTTGATTGAAAATATGTTGACCTGACGGAAATTGAGCCATATTGCTACCATTAGCTGGAAAACGCTATTTGTATGTAAGCAACCGCTCGTTCGGAAGTCTTTGGGAGAGCCCTTTGTCCAGCATTTTTCTTGGTCCACCGAAGCCAAACAAAAATGTAGACGATTTCACTTTCACGCATTAATGAAAAAAAAATACATATTTGCCACGTTGTCATAAAATACACGTTGTCTAAGGAAACTTCCAAGTCGAACCGATAAATAACGAAGTTGGTGTACACATCCAGTAAATTTAAATAGTCTCAAACTCATCGGGAACCAAATGAGGCGTAAGCCAGGAGAAAGTTCGCAGTTCTGTTCGAAAGAGTAAAGTTTCCGACGTTGCGATAAAAGAACTTGTTAATGTGGAGAGAGAATATAGTAGTAGGTTTTGGGGGGCTTGCGAACAAATTTAGCATCTGATGGCTATTAGTATTTTTTAAATGCTCTCTAAAGATCTATAGCAGCAGCAGTAACGAAGATAGGTTGCCGGCCTTTAGAACTACATTCTGTAAATCTTAATAAAAAAATTTTTTTACGGCGGGACATGGGGTGAAAACATACAGCTGTGTAGTGTGTCTACCAATTGAGCAACCGGAACGCTGACGATGCCGGTTCAAGTCCTGCCCGAGTGAAAACGTTTTCAATTTATTTTCGATTTTTAAATGATATAGTGCCTTTCATGTGCAATAACATGTAAAAAATAATAAAGTTTTCAAATGCTTTATGTAAATTAGAAATATTTAATTCCAAATTCTTATTAAACGTTATACGACGAACGAATCTTAATGTGGCTATATAATTAGAACGGATATTATAACACCATCCTTAGGACCATAATACCGAGATTTAGAAGGGACTAAGAAAACTTTCAATTCATACTATGGCATATAGATACTCTTAAGCTTCCGTGTTCTCGATTATTTTCTTATTGCTAAGAAGAATTCGCCGCTAATGAAAAATGCGCACGCTTCGGAATTCCCCATCGCATCTAGTACGCCACGTGACTCAACATTCGGCTACACCGATGCGAACAAGAAAATTTCAAATGAAACATTTTGAACTGCTTAAAGCCCAAAATATAATCGGTTATTTATATTTTGACCTGAAGGTAAATTTACTTTATATGTACTGTAGTCATCTACAGACAATGCTAAACCTCTATTTTGTGTTCTACAAATAGATCATAATATATATTATTATGTATAAATTAATTAACTGTGGTTATTAAGTAATAGCAGCATCATTTTCTCCTATAAGAATTTTCTTTTTAAAGAAAATGGCTTCTTAAACATAACACCATCCATGGCACTCCATACCAGAATATAAGGCACATTTGTATTGTTTTCATGTATGTATGTTAATAAATACAGTATCACAATTTTTCTCATTTAAAAATGATCCTATTTTAGCATTATACTAAATGAAAATAAAGAGGTTTATTATTATTATTAACTATCCTACTAATATTATAAACGTGAAAGTTTGTATGTGTGGATGGATGTTTGTTACTCTGTCACGCAAAAACTACTGAATGCATTTCAATTAAACTTTCCAATAATATAGCTTATATATCAGAATAACACATAGGCTACAATTTATAAAGATATTGTGTGAGCTGTCCATACATGACATTAAGTGTCAAGTAACCAGGAAAAACCTACCTTTCTGCGAGCTATTCTGGCCGGCGCTGACATAAACGTTAGTTACACATAATTACGTAATGTATGACATGATAGACATGATTTAGTTAAATTGCGCTATACAACGTAATCCTAATCTTAATCCTGCGTAGACGAAGTCGCGGGCACCAACTAGTATATAATAATACATGTGCACAATACTATTTAAGATTATAAGTACGACGAATTACATTTTTAGTCTAAATCCATCTATCTATAGATAAAGGTTACTATAATAATATTATAATAATTCTGCAATTATTTTGTATTGCATTATTAATGATGCCGCTTACAGGACCGTGTGACAGACAGCCCACTTAACCTTAACATGCCAACGGCGTCGCGGAATATTGGAACAATTTATGTGAGGACCTTTGCAATTTAGAAGAGCTCTCAAATTGAAGGTATTGAGGTTGACACCTCTCCCTCGTTACCTGAATACAGATGATTGCTAAGCTCGAAATCCATGGTCTATTGTCAAACCATAAGTGTGCCAGATGAGCCCTATACATTATTATTATATTATAGGCCTGAAACTCTACACGAAAAAACATTTTAGAATAAACAAATTGTGCGACGCGGGCAGGATTTGAAGCGGCGTCCACAGCGTGAGCTACCGTGTCTAACTCGTCGAATAATCAATTTTAAGTACCTTTTAAGATCCTCTAGGTTTCTAGGAAAAACCTATGGTTATAAATAAGATTATATGAAAACCCATATTCGGTAACTTTAAATATTACGTTACAGAAATACCTCGGAGACAAAGGTATTGTGAGCTTCGAGTGAGTTGCTTTTACAACTGCATTCAATCATTTCGACTCCAATTTCGTCTGACGTATGGTTTAAAGTAGAAGAGATAGCGATATTTACTTCCTTAGGATTTCTTAGGTAAAGGCTACCGGGACCTTATTATCTGGCTGTATTTCAAAAAATGCGAATCAACTCATACTCAATCTATATAATATTTACAGCCAAAATAGGGCGACAGCGATGTCAAAAAGCTTGTATGTAATGCTTGGCTGTTCTCCTTTAACGTGATAAAAAAATATTTTTTTGGCATATAATTTAGAAAAAAACATATGATTAATATAAAAATATATTTTGTGTCGAACAAAATATATGCATAAGTTACTACGAATTAAAATTTTATATTTACTCAAATGTGATTATAATAATGTATTTAAAAGAGGGATACACTGATTTGATACAGCCTTTTTAATAATGTTGTTGTCTGTTCATGTTCTTTGGTAATTAGAACTTTTTATGACATACCACAATTATGTAAGTAATAAAAAAAGGTAATTAAAAATGTCACACGCACTTCCGTTGATTAAGTGTAAGGAATTTAAAAGTTACGTTACAATTTAAATTACATTATATTATATATTACAATTTAAAATACAATTTTAAATACATAATGTTTTTCTTTAGGGTTCCGCGTTCAAGGGTAAAACCCTCAGTATTAACCCCCTATTAGTAAGCTTCGAATCTGACCGTATCTTCGTCTGTGACCAAGATGTAAATTTAACAGTGATTTACTGTTGACATTTACACAAATATATTTATAATAATAAATAAAAGTTAAAATTATAGGGAAGGCCCATAATTATTACCATTATTAAACTTAAGGAGTATCGTTTGTCCTTCCACAAGTGGTATTAAATAAAATACTTTTAACGGTTTAAAACGCGAAATCGAATGGTTAAACTTAATTACAGTTCTGCAAGAACCCAGCTAATTTCCCCACAAACTACGAGAAAACAGAGGGGGTTAGCGTAGCAGATTTTGGACTTTTAAATTACGGACACCTTCGATCTCCAGTCCCCACGTGACCACGGCTGCTACAAAGCATCGGGTAATAGTTAAAATAAATTGTAAATAGGTTTCACAAAACTTCGCATTTTATACCGTTAAATGTATATTTTCAAGCGTTATTGAACTTTTAGTGCAAGAGTACTAACGTCCTATGCTTTGTACCACCACTTTTGGAAGTAAGCGTTCCCTGTAGTCCCGGGGGACTCCTATCACAGACTAGCGGGCAGGCTTAATCTAACGAATGTTCCTTATACTTTAGGGAGTGGGATTCGATGCCCGATTTAACTAAGTGCTTTTGTGTTAACTTATACTTGACAAATTACTTATTTGCTACCTTTATTCGTTAGTGTGATGGTAACAATGTAGGCCAACAGGTCGTGGGTTTAATCCCCACCATTTCCGAAACATGTTGGACTTCGTCTGGAAACCTAGATATTGAATGGGTGATAGGAACTGGTGGAAGAGCCGTTACGTTTAATTGCGTTTCGAATTGCAGATTTCCGTATATATTCTAAGCCTAAGTTGGTTGGCAGCAAATCTTGGGCATTTCATCTTCCATCATGTGAGCCCCAAGCTTGCCTGACACCATCTATCAAAACAATAAACGCAATTTATTATTTGTAAATTTTATTTTTAATGATAAATTATAAACAATCGTTCTACACATAAAGGAATGGAAACACATTTTCATAAACAGACAAGAAATAATTTTCCACGGCTTAATTCCCTTAAGAGTCAAAGAGGTTGTTTAAGATGAAAATAATCAGTGGAGGCCTCCAAAGACTTGCTTCTAACATCTTATAAGGGGTCGTTAAGAGAAATTGCTTTCGGTTTTTGATAATTTTCTTTTACGTCTTTGTTTTTCCTACGATCCTTTCTGTTTCATAAATCTTGAATGAGATTTTAAACAAACTTAAAATATCGTGATCCAACATCGTCTTATAATAAGCAAAAGCAAAAAAATGGTTAATCGTGTTGCCTATTAGTTAGTTAATATTGGTTGTCGCATTGCGTTAAGCGCGATAGTCCTGAGTTCGAATACTGTCGAAACAAACTTGTTTAGGTTGGCCAGGACACAGGTCTGATCAAGTACTTGGCTGTATATAGAACTGATCAACGGAACGAAACGATAGATAGGTCTATTGGTTACGATGCTGTTTCGAGTCCTGCCCGTGTCGTAATTTATTTGTCAATCTAAAATCAATTTTCAATTTATATAGTGGATTAAATGGTTGAAAAATGTTTTATTCAACTGTGTACTACTCGCGTAAACTACCGACCATACTTAGCTTAAATTAACTCGAAAATAATATAAAACAAAAATACTGCAACATGCCGAACGTAGTTTATAGCGGGCGTCGCCTACCCTCGTCAGAGATAACGTCACATCAATGTTATCTGTGAGTTGTGGCTACTGTGGGACTGCCTATATAAAATATATTCAGCGACGCCGATGTGTTATGAAATACAACTCGTTTTGCGTTTACAATAATCATCTATACTAATATTAAGGACTTGAAAAGTTTGAACGCACTAATCTCGAGAAAAGTTTTAAATCAAGGAAGACTTTAGGCTGTACAACATCGCGCTGCGACAAATAGGAGCGATGCGTATTGGTTATTCTATAACCGATTACCACGACTTTAAAAAGGGATAAAAAATCCAGATCTAGACTATCTAGAACCCACTAATGCCACAAAGCAATCGGCTCAACGCATTCAAATGATTTCAATTTTCATTATTCAACAAAACGGTTACAAAGGCAACTTCTATTCGACGTACCGGCTTTAATTAAATCAGCTATCAATATTCCGATACCCAATCAAAGGTTTGAGAAAAATGGAAAGCGTCCAAGTCGCGTAATTAGCTCGGGACAGGGGGTGGAGGGGGTAGAGCAATGAATATTCAGTCTGTTTGTGGGAAGGTACGGTACGAGAGGTGAATAGATAATTTTGTGTTCCTGTATTAGTGACGTTTTTTACAATTACGTAATTACAAATATATTATATGGTACTGTAAATGTAGAATATGTATTTGTTTATACAAGTAAATAATATGTTCATTACTACTATTATATCTACAGTATTTTCTCTTAATTTTATAGTTTTGGTGCATTTCTTGCGTCCTACTATTAACTTTTTTTACTTTTAAATCGAATGTTTTAATTTAAATAACAACTAACTAATATAACAGTGTTTATGTTGTGTTATAATGACATACGTCCATATTCTTATAATTAAAATAAAATAATGAAACATTCGAGAAACATTCTGTTTCATAGTTAAAAATTACAAGTCACTCTTACTTATCTGTAACCTTGTTTTGTGTTGTTGTCTTATGTTTCTCTCGCTTTTAAAAGTAAAAGAGAGAGAAAACAATGTTAAAACAATTTATTCTTTTAGCCTAATTGGACTTTATTATTACTTTCGTTCTATGTTCTTTTGTTTCTGCAATTAGATATGTTTATATCTATATACAGTTTATCATTTATTCATATATATGTCCACCTTCCAAATGTGGGTTTTAAATGTAATTAAGATAAAAAAATATATGCTTAAAGTACACAATTTTATGCATTGTTAAAATGCAGTTAGGACTCACATTTTCACAAATTAAATTAGTAAATACTACGTTGTACTTTGCATAACTAAAGCTTTCACTGCTAAAGATTCAAAACAGTTGTACACTTAGTGTATTTGTTTCGTAACTAAGCTGTACTTGTAAGTAAGTTTTTTTGCAAGGTTTTACTTAATTAAGTCATTTTTTTTTCAGTTTTCATCTCAGTATTTTTATAAACCTGAAATGATAACAATCTCTCAAATAAAACCTAGTACTACTTTAAACTTTATTTATTTATAACACTTATAAATAAAAGGCGGCCTTATCGCTAAGCAGCGATCTCATCCAGGCAACCAGTAAAAGGGTATAGGAGAAGAGAAATAGAAAAATACTTATTAAGTATTTCTTATATATCTTATCTTTATATATTAGTATTCAAACAAAACCATCAAGGAAAAGAACCTGTGGTTTCGAATAAAAAAAAACTGTTTTTTTTTTCAACCAGAAGCTTACACAGCGTATACGCTGTACTTACGTACGTAAAAGAATTTGTGATTGGTTTAATTTTAAGCCAACATTTAAAAAAATGTCAAATGATGCTCTTTAATAATATTGTTCTTAAATTACGCATTACTTTACTTCCATATATTGTATATCTTAATTTATAGCAACGTTTCGCATACCTTAAAGTTAAATAGATAATCGTGACATAAATTTAGTTGTTTTTTTAGGTTGAAGCTAAAATGTGCTACTGTTTATATGAGCTGTGAAAGCGTCTTCGCCGCGTAGAATAGTAGTCGCGTCTCGTCGTTCTTGCAAATAAATCTTTAAAGGTAGACATATATCGTGGACATTTAGATCATTCTTTAAATTATTAAAGGAATCATTATTTTCATATTTTTTGAGTATCTTGAACAGTTTTTGCAGCGTACGCCTCGGAAACCCATAATAAAGAATAATTTTCCCATTTTTTTCACATTTCTTGTTAAGCCTTCGCTTGTAACAGTCACAGGGCGATTATAACCTATAGCCTTCCTCGATAAATGCTCCAACGCAAAGATTTTTCAAATAGAACTAGTAGTTCCTGAGATTCGTGAGTTCAAACAAACAAACTCTTCAATTTTATTTATTAGTATATTATGTATTTAGTTTCTAAGTCTCTTTGAAATATTTTTTTATTGTAGAGCTTATTTGGGACTCATTAGGAATTCAATGATCGTTCGATATCTGGCATGGGAACAAATCAAACGTCGCTAAGACAAAAACAATGCGCAATTAGCATCACACGCTCGGTTAGTGAGTTGGCAAGCTCCGGGTACGTCTTCAAACTTGTAGCAAGTTTGGCACTTAGTTGTTTTACTAAGTTGCACTCTGATGGCCGGACCACTACTACTGCACCGCGCTTCTTCAGCGCGCGTTGGCGAGGGACTCCCGGCGTTGCATTGACTTATGGGTTTAATGTTTTATTTAAATTTGTCTATGCATGTGGTATAAGTAGTATATGTATAATATATATATTAATTATTCTAATCGTACTATTACGAGGTAGATCCGAAAAGAACACGCAGGGAGTGAGGATGAGAGTCAAAAATTGTATACTTCATTAATTAATAACTATATTACCATCAGGATTATGGATTTCAAATCTATATAAATGTTCTATTTTAAAATTTACTGACCATTTTGAAAGAGTAGGAGAGTTTGCCAAAAGAGGTGGTGGTGATTTTTATATAATTGTAACTGAGGTTTTAACAAAAAGTTTTAGTACCTATTAGGAGGCAAATTACAATTTAAAAAAATTTAACATAGGTGATGATAACCTGGACAAAAGCCAAACTAATATAACATGACACCTGGAATTTAAACTCTAGATTACTGATATTCAATTGAAGGTAATCAGTAGACCAACTAACCACGTTAGAAGTCGGGTAGCTCAATTGGTTAGACCCAAAGCACGGAACGCTGTCGATGCCGATTCAGGTCAAAAAATTTATTTTCGATTTTTCATCACGCTAGAAGACTTTCCGAGTTAACAATAGTAGAGGATGTGGTTTTTGGGACGTAGCTCGGTCCGAATTTAACAGTATTAAATAATTTTCGATAGCGAAGCTGTTGTGAAGATAAGTCTAACTTGGTTACGCCAAGATACAGTCTGCATTGTGCCATCAAATGAATCTTGCAGCGAACATCATGCTGCAGTTGTTTTAGTGCATTCCAAATGTCTGTTTAGAACCCCAGTTTGTATTAACTGAATTAATTAGGAGTTATTTCATTGTTTCTAAATAGTAAAAAACTTTACTTGCTGATAAAAAGAATGGCGGATTTTGTTTAGTTCTTCTCGTTCGTACGTCCTCAATTTGAGATTAACTGTCTTTTGTTTTTAGCTAAAATGGTATTGAGATTCATACGTGCACCTTATCTAAATGTGGGGATTTAGACTTTTTTACTTTCATAGCGTCTCGATTTCCGTCTGTTGATTTCCTAATATTTAAAACCAAATTACAGGTCGACAGCGCACGTAGTTGAGACCTTATATATGTGGAGTAAGCTCGAATCAAGTGCTTGTCTGTCATCCTCTATCATAAAAAATGACTCCCACTGAACCAACGAGCCCTAAAATTAAGATGTGCTTGTATCTTGGCTTTGCTAACATTTATAACATTATACTAAACTTGTCCTATTATAACTGTACTGTAAAGCTCTTAAGATTTAGTCAAAGCTTAGTGGCTACATTTAAAACCCTACCTTCACGTGCGATCGTCGATCAATCAAAATTATATTACCAATAAATCTACGGAACTCATACTGAGCCGAAGTCTTTTTACACCATACGATATTATTTGTTACGACTTCTTTGTTTAAACATCGCATTAAGAAGGAAATATCAATATTAAAATATATATTGGTCATCATTACTAAAGATGATATTTTTTACTAAAATCGTTATGTTTAAATGCTGTTGAACATTTTTCATCTTTTAGCTCAATTAGTAAAAATAATTTCACGAATTAATGATCTATTTAGGTTGAAAAAATTATGACACAATCGGAACTTGAATCCACAGCTATCCGAATAGCTGCTCTCACCAATTGAGCCACCGTGTCCCATATTTAAATAAAATACTTTAACGTTTGGAACTCATTTGGCAATTATATTCACTACGGCCCGACGTTTCAGATGCTTTGCAGTACATGTGGTCTCGGGGAGATGTACAATGCTATCGCGTACAATAAAATGTGAAAAAAATATAGTTTTCAAATGTATAAATGGGATCAAAATAAGTCTTATTTGACGACGTTTGAACGCCACGAGCACGTGGCATAGGTCGTACGTTTTAAACGGATCGGAAACTTTACCATACACTGATTGCTTCATAATAATTTATAGAGTGTAATCTGGAACCTATCGAGCGTGCTATATTACTCATCGCCGACATTCACGGCGCGAGCTATCGTTCATCTTGCTAATATCAGCTGATTTTATGCATTCCATGTATTGTGATTAATTTTGGTACGGCCAGTAGGTAATCGTTTTAAGTTTAATATAAGTGCATGCTTTCTTCGTCAAGAACTAGCATAGCTTTAAAATCAAAAAAAAATAAGATTGAAAAGACGTACTGTCATTAGTTTTGCAAGCAGAACACATTTGACTTTTTTTAGACATGGGCGGGGCTTGAGAATGGCATACAAGCGTACCGTAGCGTCTATAAGTAATTGAGCTACCGCGTCTTGTCCGTACCTGATCGTCAGACTTTTAATTTATGTAATGATATTATGTTGACGTATGTGAAATCCCGTTTCCTTCTCGTGGGGCATGGGGCGAATACCGTGTCCGTTTCACTGATCCGATTTAACAAGCAAGTAGATCAAGTTGCAAGTTGATCAGACTTCTGTGCCCTGCCCGACCGAAACAATTTTTTGTTTCCCTGGGATTCGAACCCAAGACCTCTCGCGCTTAACGTAATGCTAGGTAATACGTCTAACCACTTGGCGGTCAAGCCGTTGATAGCATTTACTTAAGTTATTTTCTAATTAGGGCTTCGAACTATTAAGCTACCATTTGTTTTATATTGCCAAGTTTATTTCAATGGTTTAAAAAAAAATATTATTGTTTCATTTCATTTTTTAGATACTAACTCTTACTATGAAATACCGTTATGTATTAAGGACAAATAATATAAGAACGTCTATTCCTAATGTAATTAGGTTGAAACGAACTTTATTGTTTATTAGGTAATTACTTACGGATCGTCCACTGTTTATTCAGTAAGACACGCACTTCTTCAGTGCCGACGACGTCACTAGTAATTTTGACTAGAATAGAACAGAATCATATTTTTTACAATACAGTATCTTACAACAGGCTTGTTTGTAGTAATGTATGACTTAACGGGTCGTTGGTTCGATCCCCACCTGGTCCAGGTTACTAATTTTTCAATTTATATATTTTTTTAAAAATTCTCGACTTCGTCTGGAAATCTGGATATTAAATGGATGGTAGGAATGGTAGAAAAACACGAACCACCATCCGCAGACGAAAAAGCCGTGAAGCTTGATCGCGTTTCGATTTCAGTCTAGATTTCCGAATATCCAAAGCCAAAATAGGTCGACAACGAAAAATATTTTTAATGTAACAAACTTCTGTGCCCTGCTCGACCGAAACTCTTATAACTCTTTGAGATTCTAAGACACGATCTCTCAATTAACATATTCGTTTAAGCCACGGAGATGTTGAAAACCATACACGGGGATAGAGATTTCTCGATTAATCGTAAATCAGAGGAATAAAATGGCCTATTGCTTGAACGGCACCTAAGCGTATTCATGTCTGCCAGACAATAATAACTTGTTAGACATGAAAATGTCACCGTTCTATTTAAGCTTCCAGGCAGGTTATTATGTAATTCTAAGTAAACCTTGTACTTAGTGTGAGCGATAAAAGCTCACAAAATAACGTTTTTAGATTAAACATCTCTTTTGATTTAAAAAATCAACGTCACTAGTGGGTGTGAACCGATATCCACAGCGTTCCGCCATTTGAGCTACCGTATCCTACACGTCATCGTCGAATGTTTACAATCTATTCTCTCGCGCAATGTAATTTAAACCTTAACACTTATGTATTGATTCTTCTTTGGATGTATATAGATTTTTAATGTATATAATGCCATCATATGCACACATGTGAAAAATATTAAAGTCTTCAAATATATAAGATTTATCTTCTTAGTCTCACTAGTATAATTGTTATGTTGTTTGTGGTAGCGCAATGCTTTGTACACAAATACCTCCATGCGTTATTTAATAGATTTACAGTTCTGACTGTAAATAAATTCCAATTTATATTAGAAATAGATTAAGAATTAAATACTACTGAAATTTTTTAAATACAGTACTTTAAATATTTAAAACGTAAACTTATATGTAAAATTATTGTAACTTCGGCCCTAAGTTTCGAATGCTTTGCGGCAGCCGTGGTCACGGGGAGACCCGAAGTTAAAATAATTTTTAAATATGTTTAACTAATATATCGCGTCTTAAACCGTTAGTGTTTTATTTAAATGTGTACTACTCTCGTAAACTAATAAATAAGCGTATAATAATAGGTTTTTTCTTCATTACATTTTCTTAAATAATTAATCATATTAAAGTCGCTTAAAGCATTGCAAAATATTTTCTATCAAAGTTTTCTTAGTTTCTATACTAAAACCAAATCGCTGGCACAGAGGGCACAACCTTTCGCGACGCGGGCCAGTATTTTAATAGGTATGCTAATGTACAGACAGACTCGTTACATTTCCAAGTTATTATATTTCGATACAACTTTATGTGACACTCGCACAATATTGAACGATAAAAATGTCGATAGCACGATCAATTTATGCGATAAGCTGGCTTTTTATGCTCTTTCAGGAAATTTACGTTCCTCCATTTTAATCATAATACCTATCAAATTTTTATATGGAACCCGCTGGTAATTTTTGACCCGTTAAGATATCAGTAACGATTTGCGACATATGTAAAAAGGGAGTTTTAGAATAAAAGTCGGCAAAGTCAATTGTAATTCAGTGTAAGTAGGTCTGCTCTTTTTAATTAATACACTTTTAACTGTTTTAAATGTTTTAATCACGGGGACCGCACTACGGCCGCTAAAATTAATTAAAACAAAGTTTTAATATTTCGCGTTTCAAGCCGTTGAAAGTGTTTTTTCATGTGTGCTACTCGCATATACACTGGTTGGTTCCACTCTAGCACTTGAAGGACGTAATTTTTATATAAAAAAGTAAGAAATAAGCAGTGTCGTGGGTAAAATACGATAATCTTGTCAAAATTAAAAGAAAATCACTTCCCATTAGGAACAACATTGCTTAGTTAAATAAAAAACTATCTAGGATTGAATAATTACCAATTAGCAAGTATTAGGGTTGAAATTACATTACCTTAAGCGAGGAAGCAATTGGTTGAAAAAATTCGACGATGACGTTAGGACACGGTAGCTCAATTGGTTATGCACGCATGGAAAGCTGTGGATACCTTTTCAAGTCCCACCCGTGTATTTTTTAAATCTTAAATCGATTTTCAATTTATATAATTGCTAATTAATAAATTCAAGCATAAACACGAGAGCCAACCGTGTAATGTGGGACAATCTTTCTAGCAAATGGCGCTGTTACTCGCAGCTCGAAACAAAGTGATTTTTAAATAAGTTTCCCGACCATAAGCGCCTCGTTAGAGCTTGACGAGTTTATAATTGATGTGTTCTGAATAATTTAAACGTACGTTGTAGCGGTAATCAGGGGAACTAACTGCAAAACTAAAACCGACGGCTAGCAATAGAAAAACCGATAAATTCGGTAGTCCAGTTGTAGAAATGTATAACTAATGGGGCATTCCATGCCAAGCGGACAGGAAAAAAAGGTTGATGGTTCAGATTTTAGTAATATTTTAGATGTTATACCTATACAGGTCCTCAACCTAGACAATCAATATTTTTACTCTGTGATATATAGTTATCGATTTACAGGCTAATGAAGTTTTGACTCTACAGCAGGAAAGCGCTATTTGTATTCAAAAAAATATTTAAAATATAAAATTAAATTAAATAATACATGAATTTTATAGTTTAGTTATTGAGCTTTCTTTGGACATTTTTAGAAAGTGGAATACTTTTTTTTTTTGTAAAACAAATATTTTTATTTTGAAACTCGATTTTCTCAAACTTGGACCTCTTCAATTTGAAAACTTTATTATTTTTTTCATTTAATCGCACATGAAGGCACTATATAATTTAAAAATCGAAAAAAAAATTAAAAAATTTTCGACTCGGGCAGGACTTGAACCGGCATCGTCAGCGTTCCGTGCTGTTGCTCTACTCAGTATTGATGGCCACTAATTAGTTTTGTTTAGACATCAAAAATACTTAGTAGGGAGATCCGAGATTATCTTGCCAAAGGTAATCTGATCGTTAGATGGCAGAGAGATCAAATCCTTTCATAGAATAAAAGAAACATTATTTTGTGCATAACTTAATCTCTTCAAAAACTATAAGAAACAAACTAGAATCTTTTGACTATGGTATATTTGGCTGTTAAGTATATATATATTACATAGAACGCATTATGAAAATCCGATATCTACTTGCAAAACCAATTAAATAATTATACGAATAAAATTAAACAATACATTAGTGAGACTAAACGACAACCTTATAGTTAACCGTTAAAGTGTTTTATTTAAAAACCTATATCTTCCACACAACCATCAAAGTAAAGAAAACGTGGTAAAGAAGACAAAATATTAAAACTAAATGTATCATAAGTTTGTTTTTTAAGGTGCACAATAAATATAATACTTTTAACGGTTTTAAATGCCACATATATTTTTACAACACCGACAAGCGTGTGGCACACTGAGACGAACTTTTGCGTTCATTATGTCTCAAGTTTGCGCCAGTGGTACACAATAACTAATGCTTTTAACAATTTTAAACGCGACATAAATTTTTAATGACACTGACATTAGAGAGCTTAAATAGTTATAATTTACAGTAGTACACATTCAAATAAAACACTTTAACGGTTTAAAATGCGATATATTAGTTAATCTTAAAGTTTGAAAATTATTTTTAACTACGGCCCGACGTTTCGAATTCTTTGTAGCAGCCGTGGTCACGGGGAGACCAAAGTGTTTTATTCAAATGTGAACTACTATATCGCGTTTTGAACCATTAAAGTGTTTTATTTAAATTAGAGAACTTGATGGACGGTAAAACTACCAGCTATGTAACATCTAAATAAGATGCACTGCCGATCTATTCTGGCTTTGGAAAGGATAGATTTAACGACGACCCGACGTTTTGGATTTAGTAAAAACGCATAAAAAACTATAACTAAGAGCAAGTTGCAAGTCTCTCTGAGTTTGACAACTCTGTACTTGATAGTAGCCACCATTGTGTGTCCGTACCCAACGTACATTTTTCACACGAACATCCAAAATCTCCACTTCATTAATTCGCAAGCGCGTAACGTTGTTAATGCAAACAAAATTTGAATATCAGAATTGGCTCAAGAAGTTTCCTCATTATTTCTCACCTGCTCAATTTTTTTCAAGAGTTTCTTCCCGATATTTTTTAACGTAATTTATTGGTGGGACGTGACTCTGCACTTTTACTGGGGGCTGTGTCAATGGTTAATGCTTCTTTGCTAAGAGAGATGACTATGTAGACTTGTATCAAAAAGAAATTAATAAACCATATTTTAATTTGCACTTGGAAAAATATGGCAGCCCTGAATTTTGAAGAAACGCCAAGATGCCTGGTGCGTACTTCAAACTTGTCGGATGTTGGCGCTGCTGGGTTCACTAATTAGTTCCCCTGTATTTCTGTCAATAGCCATTTTTAATTAGCCGATGCAGAGTGTCGCAACATAGCCTGGTAGCTGTAGTCTGTTATTATAAAGTTTTTCGATTAAATCGTATCGCGGAGATTATCTTTGTAATATATTGTATAATTGACTCTTTATAAGGCTATGCCAAATGTTAGCATTTATTTGTTTGTTTTTCTTCGTTTGTGACTTAATGAATAATGTTGATTGACAACAGAAGTTCTGCCTTTAAATTCTGGAAAAGGAAATGTAATGATATTTAAAATACAAACACTTAAAATGTGTGTATGTCTAAGCTTTCTTTACAAATAAGGTAGGATAATCTGATAGTTATGATACATTATAAAGATAATCTCTTTAAGTTAACCACTTTAACGGTTTAAAACGCGATATACATATTTTAGTTAAACTTAAAGTTTGAAAATTATTTTTAACTACGGCCTGACGTTTCGGATGCTTTGCAGTAGCCGTGGTCACGGGGAGACCAAAGTGTTTTATTAAAATGAATACAACTCACGTAAACAGACAGTACTTAACCTAACCTCTAACTTCCAAAAAATTTAGGACTTACATAAAATTATTAAAACCCGAGAAACAAAGAATTTTCACATGGTAAAAATACGAAAACTCAAAGTAGATACAGAACTTATGTTATATTGCACTCCGTGTTCCAACTTTCGTAACACGAGTCGAGACTTTTAACATCTCACGTGTAAAACTTACGCTAAACTTGACTTATGTAAATACAAAACGCTCCACCTCACACAGAACTTTTACAATACATCAGCGCTAGACTAAAACGACGTTTATAGAAGTCGTTAGGTGAGTCGCAAAGACGCGCGACACTGCGAACGCGGACTAATAAACCTGCATAAGCTACGAAACTCCATTTAAACGTGTTACAAGTGTCACGAGTGTTACAGAAATTGTACGGAAGTTATACATTCGGTACGGAGTCGGCTTGTCACAAAAACTTAGCGTTACAGGGACTTGGCAGTTTGGCGCGAGATTTCGAGCGGGGGTCTATTCAAAATTAACGCGGCTGACAAGTTTGCAATGCGAAGTTGGGACAACGGCGTCTCGATGTTTCAATACTAAGAATCATGGTCTAGTGCTTTCATGATGTAAATCTTAATTTGAAAATCTACTTGTCATTGTATTAAGAAATTTAATCATACAACACGGGACACTGTATCCCAATTGGTTGATTAAATTCAACAATCATTTATTCCCAGTATAATAATTTACACAAAAATACAGCAGTTATAGATAAAAGGTAAATCAAAGAAGGTGCATATGTATTTGTAGTAACGTATAACTTAAAACTAAGAAAACTTTTTAGATAAGCTTCTCAGCTTATGCTGGAGCATATTGTGATATGCAACAGGGCCGATTTTCAGTGGCCACAAGTCACAAAAAAAACTTTGCACAAGTACTAACAAAAAAATGCGATTCGAATATTGTTACTAACATAGTAATATATTGTTAGTTGAAATCTCGCCCTCAGCCAGATCTTGTTACTTTTATTTTATTTTACTCCAATATGGACTGATTTTGTGCGATGGCGAAACATCGAGAACCTCGTCTCGCTCACGTCGGCCGAACAGCGCAAAAGACAATGATATGCTGAGCGATGGCTCTGAAAGCCTTACACAATTTATTATATCTGAACCTGTTTTTATTTGTACATGTTTATAGCCTTATATACATTATGTATTTAAAAAATACAAAATTGTTAGCATAAATAGTCCCGCCATTATCATCTAACATCAACATTCACATAGAAGTAATAAATCGTCCGAATGTAACTCAACTCACTCCGAAGCCCAAAAGTTCGTAATAATTCCTGAATTAAGATATCGAATGGTTAAGTAATAGCCGCCTAACTCAGGCTTAATGTTACAAACTATTTGAACCAAACTCCTATTAGTGAAATCACTTAAAGAGCTGCTTCATAGAAATTCGACGCCTTCTACTAAACGACGATTAGGACACGCATTCATTTTAGGGCGGAATATGCCATGCTCTTTAAATATCACACTTTAACGGTTTAAAACGCGATACCTATTAGTTAAATTTATTTCAAATATATTTTTACTACGGCCTTATGTTTCAGATGCTCTGCGGCAGTCGTGGTAACGGGGAGACTTAGGAAACGTCGTTAAATATATTTAGCGTTTTAAACCGTTTTTTTTAATATGGACTACTCGCGTAAACTACGGACTGTATTCGGTATATCTCTGTTTGAAAATTTTGATGTTTTATTTATAAGTGACCAAGACCTGGCGGAACAGATCTGTCTACATGTGTATGCATGGATGTGACATTTTGCTAAAAGATCAGTTTGAAGAGAAAATATACACTTCTATCATAAAAAAATTATAACAAAGTAATAATCTAATCGACATGAAAGAAATGTTGGCATAAGCGGAATTCAAACATGCATCCACTTCGTTCTCTAACTACCATTTGTCTGTGTGCTTTTCAAGGACTAGGTTAAAATTATATACTACCCTCATTATAATTTGTCCGTCTCTGAAATATAACCTCAAACTTACCAAAGATAATACCAAAATAAATAAATTACTTACTGAAATAACTTTTATTAAAGTTGTCAAAAATTTATTTGATACGTAATTTAAGCTATATAAGAGTTCAGCGGTCATTTTGAAAAGCTTGGAATTTCAACCTGTTCAGCCGAAAATCGCCCATTCTCTGATGATGTTTCACTCGTGATTGTCCGTCGATAACAATTTCATATTCACGACGGCCGAGCAGCTGGAAAACTCAAGAAGCTTTTATATTTTAAGCAATTGAAAAAATAGAGTAAAAAGTTTTTAATACCGATTTGTATTTTTTTTCTATTATATATAAGTTTTGTTTTATTACAAATAAAAATATACACATATTGTAATTTAACTATGTGGCTATCACGGTTCTTGTGATATAGACAAGACACACAGTTAATATTTAATAAAACTTTAACGCTTTAAAAAAAAAAAAAAAAAAAAAAAAAAAAATAAAAAAAAATTTTTATTTTGGGGGGTTTTGGGGGGGGGGGGTGGGGGGGGTCTCCCCGTGTAACCCACGTCTTAAGCCATCGAAACGTGAGGAGGGGGGGGGGCGAGGGGAACCCCCGGGGGGGGGGGGGGGGGGGAAAGGAGGGGAAACGGCGGGCCGAAGTTAAAAATAATTTTCAAATTAGTTTAACTAATATATCGCGTTTTAAAGTTAAAGTTTTATTTAAATGTGTACTACTCGCGTAAACTGTAGACAGTATTAGCTAATTTTTAATTGGGACCCGTTTTAACTACTTTGTACAAAATCCTACAAATCTAGTATTGTTTATGATAGTAGGACACATTCACATGACCAGGCAACGGTGCATTCGTAATATCGGTTAAAATAAAAATTTGTTAACTGAAAAAATTCGCGATTTTAACGGTTAAAACGTTAGATAACGTCGAAACGTATAAAGAGGATGGTTAATGTATATCAGACACTATGTACAAAAATTAACATAATGATCCTATAATATATGTAACCCAGGTGTATGGTAAATAATAAGAACGTCGAAACTTTTATTTTAATTCCCCTTTTATACCCACTCATTAAGTTTTAACGAAGCGTTTCATGTAATGCGAGAGTCATTAAGTAAATTTCTGTTTTCTCTTTACCGTGGCGTGTTTCGATATGCGAGTTAAATTTCATTATTTCGATATTTTTCGTTTAATTTATACCGGCCGAATTGTCTTTTAATATGTTTATAGGCAATCATTGTTTGCTTACAGGCTTAATTATGGTAAAGAGATTGAAAATATAAACTGATTTACTATTTGTTTTGACGTTCTCGTTAGTCTAAGTAGTATATAATGTATGTATAATCAACGGGTCGTTAGTGCGATCCTAACCGTGTCCGACGTGTTTCAAATCAAATATAACTTTTTAAACAATGGTCTTCGTCTGGAAATATAAAGAGTAAAGGGGAGGAAAGAATGTCGTGATCCCGTCCGGCTCCTCAGATAAAAAACCGCGTTCCGGTTTTAAGTCTGTGTATTTCCGAATGTCCAAAGCCATAATCAATCGATAGCGCATCTTATTGAGATATTATAGAGCTGGGGTATTTCGACTTCCATCGAAACCCATCTGTTTCATCATCTTCTTGTCTAATTACCTCTAACATAAATAATCTATGTTCATTGTATTAGAGCTAGTCCTCGCGACTAGGTCCGCGTAGAATTGATCTGGAGGGAGAGAAAGAGAGAGAGATTATATAGATAGAGATAGAAACCATTAAAGTTTTATTTATTTATGTAATTTATCCTAATTGCGTTAACCATATATTCTATACCGTCTGTAGTTTACGCGAGTAGTACAATGGAAATAAAACACTTAAACGGTTTAAAAAGGATATATAATGTAACTTTGAAAATTATAACTTGGCCCGAGTTTCCCCCACCCACGGTGGTGTGGGGCCGAAGTAAAATATAATTTTCAAATAAGTTTAACTAATATATATTGCGTTTTAAACCGTTAAAATGTTTCAGAAAAAATATTTTATGTCACGCATGACTATTGTATTTATGTGTAATACAAATTATTATCAACAACTGTTAATAACACAAAATCACATATAAAAGCCAGTACTATGTAATGGACGTGCAGAATTTACGACGCCGTTGTTTGAAAAACTTTAGAGAATATTCCCTGAAGTATTTGAAAAGGTACAAACAAGTATTTCAGGTGAACGTACACGGTGCGGTAAATCATAAGTTTAGATATATTTGTAGTACAGTAGTTGCGAACTCAGATACCGATATTACGGGAGAATAACATTATTGCACTCGTATTTTGTTCAATGTATTCTGAACACATATTTATTTATTAGTTATCTGAAAATGTTGAATAGTTAGTACCTATGGCGTAGGCTTCGTTCGAACTTACAACCAAATTACCAATTGAGTTATGGAGCTACCAATAGTGTTTATGGAAATCCCTCCTTCTACACATACATAACATGCCTTTGAAGCCAACTTTTTGATTATATCTATTTAAATAAGATAAAACAAATTAAGTTTTAAAACGCAATCGATATTTATGTATTGTCTATAGTTTACGCAACAACAAAAAAGTATGGTTTATAAATGCTATATAAATATAGTTATTCTTTATTTAATTTATGTACGCATCGGATCGGATATTTTGGAACATATTTTTAAATAATGCATTCCAAACGTCTCGTCGTGGTTAAAGAAAATAACTAATTCGCAATGCAAACCGTTACAAATATTTTATTTATGTTTTTTATCCAGGAAAATTAACGATAAATATTCAGCCAAAATAGTCGAACACCTCTCGTTATCATATAGCTGGATTTCACCTACCATTAACGCCAAGCTTGCAGTCACATGTTATATATAATGTAAAGTCGCTTGTATTTCTTAGATGGGATTCCTAGATGATTCCCATACTGCATGTTTTGGCTTTTGCTGTCAATGCTTTATGTACAAATAAATAAATAAATATCATATAGGAAACAAGTAAAAAATAAGCCACAAATTTGAGATAGCAAATTGTGAGTTTTATTTTTGCAACTGAAAAATTGCATCTCTGTCGTCCGTTAAATTTTATTTAGAATATTATGATCACGCCCGCGGCCCACAGATCACTGTTAGAACAGAGAGTGCCATAAACAACGATAAAGGGAAGTGTAAATTTTCATTCAGCCGTCTCTATATCATAATACATTGACCTGTGGAAATATTGCTCGCTGCGCCTACTAAAATATAACAAAAAGAAAATTCTTAGCGAATAAAATTGGTTCTTGAAAGTTTAGAACTAAAAGAGCTTTCGAATTTTTAATCATTGAAAAATCTATACTAATATATGAATCTGAAGAGTTTGT
Organism: Leptosia nina; assembly: GCA_963661955.1. Lineage (NCBI taxonomy): Eukaryota > Metazoa > Arthropoda > Insecta > Lepidoptera > Pieridae > Leptosia > Leptosia nina. Next base: position 7,531,696 of record CAVLEF010000011.1, read on the forward strand.
TTGTTTATTTGTATGTTTGAACTTGCTCAGGAACTACGGGTTCTAGTTGAAAAAATATTTTTGTGTTGGTTAGAGCATTTATCGAGCAACGCTCCGAAACATTACCTTGTAACTAATACAAGCGAAAATGCAGCGAGAAATATGAAAAAAATTGGGAAAATTACTAATCATTTAAGGTTTCCGAGGCCTACGCTGCAAAAACGGTTAAGGATACCCAAAAAAAATATATGAAAGAATGATTCCAATTGTCTTTGATCTAAATAATGTCTATGACACAGCAAGCATTTAATAATTTTCCCCGTTCTTTCCGTATTGGTTGCAGCGTGATGTTTTTTTATATATAAATATGTAGTTAAGAGCATATATGAAGGCTAACTATCTATAGTTTACGCGAGTAGTACACATTTAAATAAAACACTTTAACGGTCTAAAACGCCATATATATTTAATTAAAACACTTTAACTTTAAAAGCGAATGATTAGTTTAACTTCGGCCCGACGTGTCCAGGCTGATTTGCGCAACTCATCGAAACGTCGGGCCGAAGTTAAAAATTATTTCCAAATAAGTTTAACTAATATATCGCGTTTTAAACCGTTAAAGTTTTTTATTTAAATATATGAAGGCTGTTGGCTATAAAAGATCAGGCTGCGACCATTAGGAGCGAAAAAACAGTGGATATCAAAAAATAGCCACGAAAGTATATATTCTTTAAGGACGGATTCAGGGACTTAAATATTTTTTTATATGTTATTGAACATCAATAATTTAGCAATTAGTTGTAGGCGGTAACTGTTAAAGACTGTCCATTTTCAGCGTATTTTTTAAAACCCTCTTAAAAAAAATAAATCTCCAAAAAAAAGGCTGCATAAATAACATTAAAGAAAACAAACGATTCAGATTAGTTCCATAAAAATGGATTTTTCTTCATAAACTACGCAATTTCAGCACTCTGTGCCATGTTTATAATTAAAAATATTAAAAAACGCCCCTTTAGCTCACTCCACCGAAATAAGCATCGTTTTAATTCAGTCTGAAATCGCGGCGAGTCTGTATAATAGTAGCATTTAGGTGAGATTGCTACTTGTACGGGGTCTGTGCCAAAACTGTTCACTATTCGGTGGCATTGCTCGAATTTACACGTTTGTTTCACTTAAAACAATATCAATGGAGCAAAGACTTAATTTAGATACAGTTAAGCTATTGAAGGCCCAATAATTGACACTTATCATCACTTTTTTTTAATATAGATGAGACAAGCATGGAATTCTTTTGGTGGAAGATGTAATACCCCAGATGTGTAAAGCTACCATTGTGCGAAACGCAGTATAACCACAGTGGATGATCACGGCCCGGACCGAATAACAATATTTCTACCAACAATTTTCCGAAAAAAGTCGAATATGTTTCAGGAAAGCATCTAAATTGATTTTAGAAACCTAATCGAAAGGAATCGAACCTGTTGATACATTGGGCCATAGATCCTGTTCAAACATCGACTTACACGTTCAAAACTAAATACCTTTGCAAGCATATACTGCTTTTTTTCAAGACAGGCGAAATCAATAGAGGTATATCTTCTTCCTTTATTCTTCCCTTCTATTTCATATATAACCAAAGGTAACCTCGTCTACACTTTATTAAGGTTATCGGCTTTTTTCTTAAGTTAATATAAAAAAACTTTATGTAGTTTACGCGAGTAGTATATATTTAAATACAACACTTTTCGTCTTGACCACGGCTGCTGCACAGCATCCGAAACATCGGGCCGTAGTTAAAATGCAAATAGTTTTCAAATAAGTGTAAATAACATATCGCGTTTTAAACCGTTAAAATTTTTTATGTATGTATTATCCTATCAATATACGCGTAGTACAATGTGTACGTTAGATAAAGCAATTTCTGTTAAAACATAACCCAGACGTTGTAAAATAAACGGGTATAAACGGGTTCTGAGATAACTGGCAACTTTTTACTGCCAATAACATCTTTAATAAGTTTGCCAGTAAAACGTTTTTATGTCAAACGGTTCGCCATAGCGGCATTAAACGAAACATTTGTTCGTATTCGTCGATGTGTTTCAGATTTGCGAGCTTTTAAAACATGTGAAAGTTTACTGTACTGCACTTTACGCTTAAGCTACATAAAAAATAATCAACGGGCCGTGGGTTCGATCCTACGCGAGTCAAGTAAGTTTGTTGCTGCATCATCATGCTGTTCAGAATTATCAGAACATGTCTAATTCTCTTGTATATCCGGGTATTAAACGGTAGCAATAACAAAATTTCGTTCTGGTCTCGAACCCTTGTCCACAGACGGAAAAGCCGTGTTAATTTTTTTTTGCACCCTTGTCTAAGAGCATCGTCGTCAAACGTTAAGAAATATCAATCCTTAAATAGAGTCTGTAGTTTACGTGAGTAGTAGACATTTAAATAAAATACTTTAATTGTTTAAAACGCGATATATATTAGGTAAACGTTGAAGAATTATTTTAACTGCGGCCCGACGTCTTCGGATGCTTTGTTGCTACAAAGTTCTTATTCATTAACGCCAATACACGTATTGTACAATTATAGTTAGTGCCAAAAACAAAAAGTACGAAAAAATAAAAGAAAAAGACATCTTAAAATAAATTAAAAAAATATTCAAACTTGTTATATGGTATGCCGCCATTTTGTCGAAGCGGCCATTTTGGATTACCTACAATAAAGTAAAATAAAGAATTAGAATGACTAACTTTTTCTTTTTTTCAACCATAAATCAATCCTTAAATTCCAACTAACATTCTATTAAGGATGTCAAAATAGAAGTTTGGCAACCAGTCAATCCGGACCACGCCATCAATAATGGTCACCATGATTTAGTTTAAAGTAGATATTTAATTTCGTCCATTCAAAAAAGCAGAAATTCAAAAGGAAACGCCGCTCATAACTTTGATCGGGAGCCAAGAATAATCCGTACCTGAAAGGTTCCCAATTCACATCTTTTGGCACGAATTCTTAAACTGTCCCAAGTGAGGTTATAACGTATATACGGTATGCTTCGGCGTCTTACAAACTTTTGCATTACTACGGGAACTCGATCGTGACAAGAATATAATTTAATTACAGTAAAATACATGGGCCTTACCTAACAGCAAATTTTCATTTTCCCATGTGAGTATAAAACAGACATATTGTTATGTCCGTTACAATAATCGCTTGATGTTCTCTGGGATGGTTAGATTTTTTAAAAAACTCTTACACTGCAACAATGAAAAGCAAAGAGTCCTTAAATATGTATATATTTTGTAAGCAAATTCGTCGTCCTTTATAACCAAACACAAAATATACCTTTCACGTAACTGTTAACAATATTAAAAATTCAATTCTGAAATTATAATGTAAATGTACTACATACACAATTTACACTCGGCAGTATCTCGAAACATCGCGTTCTACTTTCGACAATCGAGTTCCAGTGGTAATATTTTTAAAAGGAATAATGTGCTGTGGAAATTTTGCCTACGAGTCAGGTAGGCGCTTATGTTAGTGCAAGCGAAGTAATTAGTCGCCCGAGACGCTTACACGCCCGTAAATAAATTACACCTAAGAAATCGCTTTACGTCTAAGAGATTTAAGGGTTGTAAAGACCTTTGGAAATGACTCACGGGTTGCGTTTTTGGAATATTTTAGCGCTTTATTCATGGTTGAAAGGGTTTTCGAGTTGCTTTCATTTGAATATATAAGGGTTTGGTTAGAGATTTGTTTCTTTGTTTGAACGCGCTAATCTTAGAAACTACCGGTCGGTATTGATTTTTTTTTTTGTGTTGGTTAGAGCATGTATCGAGGAATTTTATAGGTATATAAAACATTGCGCTGTGAGATTGAAGTACGGAAAACGGAAATTATTTACCTTTATGGGTATCTGTTGCGTACGCTGCGAAAACGGTTCAAATTACCCAAAAAAATTATATGAAATAATGATTTCTCTTCAAATGATCTAAATAATGTCCGCAACACTATATGTCTATCTTTTAAGATTAACTTGCAAGAACGACGGGACGCGAGCGACGTCGTGACTAACAGCTTAAATTTATAAGGAAAAACAAATTTGTTTAAATAAAACACTTTAACGGTTCAAAACGCGATATATTAGTTAAACTAAATAAATAAGTATAGATAAGTCCAAATAAGTTTTAACTTGTGTTTTTTTATTACTTACTCGCGGAAACTTTAGACAGTGTTTTAAAAGAATTTGGATGGAAATCGCTGACACAGCTAGTAATTAATAAATAACTCTTGTAAACGGCACAGTACTTTAGCTTCAGAACTTTTCATGTGATGTTTATAGGATTTTGTATTATATTTCATCTTATTTTACTCCAGAAATAAATTATAATTATACTGGTACGTTTTTACATAGTCTCAACGTTGACATTTAGTAAGTCGTTAGCCGTTAGTCTGTCTGTTCTATAAAACATGGCAATATTTCAGAGCAAAGGCTTGTTTTTTGTTACAGCTGTCTTCAATCAATCAAGTAGCAAAAACCTCAGATGCCTTCCATTGGTACAGACGGCATTGGTGGGCGGTGAGAAACGATCGAAGTGGGCCAGAAAACAAAAGAATGTTGAATTTATTTATATACGTTATGGGACCTTATTTATTGCACTTTCAATAACACTTGGCAAAATTATTTGATTAGATAGTTATATAATACATTGCGTAATAAGTGTTTTATGGCTTTCTCTATGGCTCAGTGGTTAAACGCCTAGCAAGCATGTCCAGTGAAAGAAATTTTGGATACCAAGGACCTATAAGATAACAGCTTTGTTTTGACACAACGTTTGATTAAGAATCTTTTTAAAATCATCGATTAGTGAAAATTATATAATCTATGATTAATTTAAGCGCAAGAGTTTCTGGGTTCGAATCCCGGGAGCACATATTTGATCAAGATACAAATGTCAAACCATTTACTTGCCTGTTGATTGTCTATTCTACATATCAATGTAGAACCTGCATTACATTTAATTGATACACATAACATTGTTGTAAACTAAATGTTTACAACAATCGTCAAATTCTATCGAATCCCGCGGGATGTAGGCTAATCAATCCTACAGGCGATTACAAGCCAACTATTAATCTACACTAGCATTGACTGAACGCGCTTCGAGGTAAACTGAACATTTATTGGGACTGGATCGACGAGTTAGCGGCGCCATTCGTGTTAATGTCTAACGTGAAACGAGTTTAATTCTATCAGTTGTGTAAAGCGAAAAAATATTATAAAACCATAAATTATTTAAAATTCAATGTTCTGTCTGTACACTGTCACTTTTACGGTTTGAAACTCGAATTATTTAAAATTTATTTCAGTCCAACATTTCGTGCATTGCAACGACGTTTAAAAGTGTTTTATTTCAATGTTGTCATTCAATACACGCTATTAATGTTGTAAAAGTAAAAGTCCTAATGACGTATATAATCGTCGTGAACTATTTCTACGCTAACCTAAATTTTATTAATTTTTAATTACATAGAATAAAAAAACATTATTTTCTATTCAATTTATTAGTATTCAAATTAGTATGTAACTAACCAAGCATGTAGATATGGCACCATATTGATATGATATAATAAAAAGTGTCTTCCACCATTTTGTCGATGCCGCCATCTTGGAATTACTAAGATAACGTCAGCACTGAATATCTTACTAATTAGAATTTATTTTTTTTAATGATAAATGAACGCAACTCAATTGAAATCGAGAAATACCAAATTTAAATGTTTAAGTAAGACAGCCTCGAGATATTAAACACCTATAATATCCTACTAAAAATATTCACCAAAGTATCAGCCCGTAAACGGTGTCCGTGAGTCAGTTTTATAAGCACCTAGCCAGTTTCTCTAAATACAAACTACAACATAAACAGATGGCGCTAGCGTAGCAGATTTTACTTTTACATTACAGAGACTCCATTTTCAGTCCCCGCGTGACGTCTGTTGCAAAGTATACGTAACGCCCGACCGTAGTTAAGTTAAAATTAAAACTGTGTATTAAATAAATATAATCCCATCAGAGAAATTTCAAGTCTACCGTTATGCAAATTACTTCCTTTAAGCTCGAAGTAACTACTTGTTATTACTATAAAACTTGTTACTTGTTACTCAAAAACCTCTGAAGCCGGATATCACATAACAGAACACTTTAAGCACTTGGCATTCCAAGTTTTTTGCCAAGAGAGGCTTGGAACGCCGGCGTATGGTCACCTGCCAAGTCATAATTGCTGCCTCGAAACTGAGCCGGGTTTATTGACAGTTTCTTGGCAAGAGCCAATTTAATTACGGGCGAATTTTTTCAGTCACAGTCACCGCAACCAGACCGCTATGGGGTCAATTTCATTTAAAAATAAAGGAAATGAAGTCAGCTTATTCATTTCGGTCTAGTAGTTTTTATTCACATAAACCGAAAACAAGACACAGCACAATGTGAATTACAATTGTAATATATTAAATAAAACACTTCAGCGGTTTAAAACGGTACATATACTAGTTAAACTTATTTAAAAATTATTATAATAAAACATCAGGTCTTAGTTAAAATACATTTCTAATAAGGTTAACTGATATATATCGCGTTGTATACTGTTAAAGTGAGTTATTTAAACGCGTACTACTCGCGTAAACTACAGACAGTACTAATTGTAATACTTTGAATTTGTTAACTCTGTGCGATGTATATAACACTAGCCGCGTCAAGTCTTTCTTGCGACATAATCTTCAAAGATACAATTTCACAAACAATTTCGGACATTTTATAGATCATTCGTGTATGCAAACTTTTTGGTTTCTTAAACCGTTTTTCGCAGCGCACTACTAGATTTATTTTAACATAAACAAATTGGACGCTCGCGATGTAATATTTTTACACAGGGCTATACGATAAGCGCAAAAGCGGAGAACACTCTTTATCGCGCGGCTTTGTCCGAAGTTGCGGGGTTGATACGAGTTTTATGACATAGTCGCGGTTCTACGCTTCACACAGTGCTGAGGAAAATGGCTAACAAGTCACTTCTTAGCTTAGCCCTACTTTTATTGCTTCTACAAGTCAACATGTTACTAATCTATAGTCATATTAAAAGCTGAAGAGTTTAGTTTGAGAAAGAGGGAAAATCATTTATCTTAAAGAAACCAAAATATTGTGTCTAAAAAAAATTCCTTTAAATAAAACACTTTAACGGTTTAAAACGCGATATATTAGTAAAACTTATTTGAAAATTATCTTTAACTTCGGCCCCACGTTTCGGATAGTTTGCAGTAGCCGTGGTCACGGAGAGACTAAAGAAACGTCGGGCCGAAGTTAAAAATACATATTTTTCAAATAAGTTTAACTAATATATCGCGTTTTAAACCGTTAAAGTGTTTTATTTAAATGTGTACTACTCGCGTAAACTATATAACTAACTATATTTAAATTCCTTTTTAAATTATGTAAAAATGTCCGCGGTAAAGCAGTATATGTACCTTTTAAAATTACTTCGCAAAAGCTGTTTTATGGTTACTATTACATGTATTAGATCATCTAATCGATGTGTAATTTTTCAGAAACATTTCGACATTTAGCTAAAGAACCTAGTAGTAATGTTAAATGGGGGGTAGATATTGAAATTTAGTTTGGGTCACGTACCGATATCTACAGTCTTCTTCTGACATAAATATTCACCACTATCTCTGATTCACAGATAAAACATATGCTTATTTATTTCGTTCATCATATTATGTTTAGTTAGGACCCACATTTTCGTTTTATCTAAAAAGTTAAAGTTTTAACCCGTTAAAAGTTGGTTTAATGCACATATATAAGTATTAATGATAAACAATATTCGATATTTATTTTAAAATGCGTAAAAAACATATCATTGTGAAGAAAACTAATACCTAGCCATTTTTAACGTCTGTATGTCCCTATCTTCCGTTGCAGCTTTACTTTGTAGCTATAATACACCCCAAATATACGCTTATTTTAATGAAACGTTTATCAAAGCTCTTATAAAGTCATTTTATCGCAAAAGGGGTCTTTGTGAACTTGAATAAGTTTCAAAGCTTTAAGTTTCAAAAAGATTATCCTAATTAAAAATTACCTATAATCTAATATATAAAATTCTCGTGTCACGGTGTTCGAACTTGAACTCCTCCGAAACGGCTCGACCGATTTTCACCAAATTTCATATGTGTATTGAATAAGTCTTAGAATAGGACAACATCTATTTTTCATCCCTTAATGATAAGTTCATAACACTCTTATTTTTTTTTTAATTTTTGGACAACATTTTTAATTTCTATTTTTTTATGATACAACATACAAAAATACATACAATCCTCAATTTTCACCCTTCTACGATCAACCCTTATTTTTTAATAGCCATTTTAGTAAAATTATTTATATGGCAAAACAACGTTAGCCAGGTCAGCTAGTATATACTATAAATCATAGATTTACCATTTATATATGTAAAGGATGATATAGATAGTGATCTAAAAAGACTAGTTTCAATATAGAATCAATTTTCTTTAAAAAAGGTAAAAAATCACCACGTATTTACATTTCTCTAATATATCAATTACAGACTTAACTTGAACAAATATTTTTCGCATTTATATGTTAAAAATATTGTATTTGTTAAAAGGTTGGTCTCCGTCGAAATCGACCGAATATTGTTTCAACGGGTAAGTTATTTATGAGATATGCAAACTCCACATCTGCGGGATTTCAAAAGTATCATAAAATACACTAAGCAGAAAGCGTATTCATAAAAAATAGTGATGTACCTAGAACTTCCCCAATGTCGACGTTTACTTGAAACTTTGCAAAAATCGTAATACCGTTCTGTTTTATCCATTTAGTTTTATCAATCTATATTAACTCGCTTAGTTTTTCGAATAGCAGTGAATTCTGGACTTACCCTGATGTTCTTGTAGTATATTATAATTGCGTTTTGGCCACCTATGGCTCAACGGTTAAACGCATTAAATTGCATTAAGCGGAAAAAGTTCTAGGTTTCTATAAACAGCATAGGCCTGTAATTAAAATGCATGTGTCGGCAGACGCCATGCCCCAATACACGAAAAATTAAATTTTAGGTATAAGATTTATACATATTTCGACTCCTCACGACTTTTCTGATTAATCGATTACAAATGGATCATCAAAATCGTCGATTCGGTGGTATCGAATTTGGAGAATGAGGACAGACGGCGCCATCGGTAGTCTGCCGTCAAAGGGGCCATCACTAGCCGTAGAAAAATTCAAAGATACGTTTTCGCAGCGTCTGCGGCAAACGACAGCTAAATATGTTAAGGACGGGACGCTCGAAGACGTCCGTGACGTTTCTATACTTTGCATCTAGAGTGGCCAGAAATGCGGGTAGTTGCTAGACGTATACATAATATCTGTATATTGCTGAGCTTGCAAATATTCATGAGACTTGATCGAGCTATAGAAATCAATATTACGTGCCCAAATATCAAGTTTTGTCTGTATGCGAGTAGTACATTGCAATAAATCATGAAAAATTATTAACAATTTATTTAAACTGCGGCCCGAAATTTTGGATGCCTTGCAGTGACCGTGGTCAGGGGGGGGATTGGAAAGTTTTATTTTAATGGCAAAACAAAATCAAGGGTCACGGGACAGACTCGTTTACTCAATGATAGCAATGTTTGGCTAACAATCAATAGGCCGTGTATTCAATTTATATTATTTCTGAAACATATTAGACTTTGGAAAATTTGTATATTGAATGGTCGGTCGAGGAATATCGCAATTCATTCGATCTTAACAACCGCCCGCAGAAGAAAAAGCCGAGTTCCGAATAAAGCCAAAAAAGGTCGACAACATTCGTTGTTGACACTGTTCTTGTAGATCTAATAGATCTTATATGGGGTATGTCAACTACTATGCTCTATTAAAAAAAATACCTGTAAAATCCTCGGATTGTCGTAAGCACATAATGTCGTTATTTGAACCTCGCTATCGAATCTTATTCTCTTCACGATTCGCATGGCAATAGCGATCGGGAATCCATTGAAATTCCAACAATAATGATAACATGATCCGTTGTATCCGCGGATAAAATCCTGGAAGCGCGCCACACGTCCCCCCGACACACCCGGAACCGTTCGCCACACCGTGACCGGAAACACAAATCTAACTTGTCACTTACTATTTTCGCTCATGTGAATCATAAAATTGAGTCTTCTTTAAACTAATGTGCATCGCACGAACACCTACATCTTGATAGACCTTGAAAGTGTGTGAATAAGTTTATTTTAAAATAGTGTTGTGTTATTTACCTCATTTACTCTCCAAGCCCCACTCTCCATGCCTTGTCTATTCATTATAAAATAATATTTTATTATTGATGGTAAGTAAAATACCTCAACCATATAAAATCTAAACAAGGTAATTTTGATTTGATTCAAAATTTAAGATTAAAACGAAACGTTATTAAACTTCACGGCTATTTTATCTGTGGACTGTGGTTCTTAACCCCGGTAGAATTTCGATATTCTTACCACCCGTTTAATATACAGATTTCCAAACAAAGTCGAACGTCTATAGTTTACGCGAGTAGTACACATTTAAATAAAACTAACGGTTTAAAACGCGATTTATTAGTTAAACTTATTTGAAAATGATTTCTAACTACGGTCCGATGTTTCGGATGCTTTGCAGCAGCCGTGACCACGGTTAAACTAATATATGGCGTTTTAAACCGTTAAAGTGTTTTATTTAAAAGTCGAACGTGTTTCATAAAAATTATAAATTGACTAGAGACATTTTTAGAACCCACGACCCGTTGGTTGCTAGCCATGAATTGCTAACATACACCGACGGGCCCGCCAGATTATGATTATATTTTAATGTATATAAAATAGGCCTATTAAATTTAATATGTAGGCCTTATGATTAACGATTGACTGAAGAGCGGATAAAAAGAAAATCAATTGATAGCAGACCCTATGTAATAACAACCGACCAAATGCTAACTTATTCGCGTAAGTTACGGTTCTGTATTAGGTACACAAATTTCACATGTTACCACGTACACAATTTACGAGCAGTTCCGTATTAGACGCGAGTAGTACCATTATAAAAAAAAAAATTAAAAATTTTTTTATAATTTTTTTTTTTCCCCCCCCCCCCCCCCCCCCCCCCGGCCGCCGCAACCCCCCCCAAGCCCGCGGCCAAAGTAAAAAACATTTTCATTTAAAATTTCACATGTTACCCACGTCACACAAGTTTTTATAACAACTGAGCTAGATTTAGCTAAATTGCGTAGTACGTATGGTCCCCTGAAATATTAATTGTTTGATGTTTTTAGTATGTTACTGATGAGAATACTAATAATTTGAGAAACGGTCTTACTACCGCAGCGTTGGCGATACAAATTTGTGACAGACGACAGACAGATAAAGACGGTTAAATAGTGGGGTTATGCTATAAGCGGATGGATGGGGGGGGGGGGTAGATAATAATTAATGAAAATTGCAAAGGATTATTTAAATAACATAGTTTAATTTAATATTAAAGACACTAAAACCTAACAATATTTCAGTGGAAGCCATTTCGGAACGCCAACCGTGGTATTATCTTCTTTATATTCGCGATTCGTGCCAACGACTGGCTGTACTGGAAAATGAATGCAGTGTCATCGTGGACTGCTGAAAAATGCGATGCTATTAGGAAGGTGCCACGCCGCTGTCTGAAGACAATTCCCTGAACTGTGTGATGCGGTTTTTAATCATTTCTCTACTAATGTTATAAAGGGGAGAACTTGTGATGTTTTGCTTTGTTGGTATCTTAAGCGAAAACTACTGAATTAATTTTAATGAAACTTCTAACTGGTACATTTGTAATGGGGAATTGAAAGAAGCGTAACCTTCTTACTGCTACGTGAACACGAAAAGAACGTTAGTGTTGCAACTGTCAACAATTTATTTATTTTAAATGTATACAATATCTTATTTCGACGTAACCAGTGCCAAGCTAACATTTGACAGGGAAAACCTGAATTGTAAACTCCATAAGTAATCCATATACTTAGGCAAATCAATTTTATTATTGTGTTATTTAAAAACCAGTAGTCACACATCCTTACAGAATAATAACTCTAACACGAGAAGGAATTACAATAATATTTTTTAGCTATTTTTGTTATGATAATTGTAACAAGTGTAACCTATATGTTACTTACAAATATTTTATAATCTTAGAAAACTTCTTAATACAATATTAAATGGTTTTCACCTCCAACATTAATATAAAACATTATAACTAAAACACCTAATATAATACTGGTCTTGCCTCACCCAAAAGTATCGTGTTTTTCGCCCCCAATGAAAAAGCCCTGAAAAAACTTAGTAATACGACAACAGTTCTCAAATTCGCGCGGCAATTACTGCCAATTTTTTTTCAGCAGCCTGTGCCAACTGCGAAATGTCATGTTGGCGGTGTGTTGGCGGCTTGTAATTAAATCCTTGCTTGCCAAGTCCGAAACTTGACATATGCTGAAACAAGCCTGATAATTAGGGTGTTATTGAGATAAATTTGCTGCTATTATACTGGTGAAGTTAAATACCTTTCAAATACCAATTTGCTTTTAATTTAAAATGGCGAATATAAAGTACCTGAATTTACTACCTGTCGATATTCTGTCCACAGATAAAAAATCCGTTATAAAAGAATTCGTGTTTCAATTTCAGTCTGTCGTCAGAACATCTATAATAAGGTAAGAGCTCATCTTGTTGTATTTATTTATTACTTTTAGACCAACAAAGTCAACTACATGTAATTATAAACTGACTTTAAACAATATTTGTCTACCCTCCTTATTATTAAAAAGGTTTAATATGTCTATACTAGAGAATTATGATCCTAATACTAGTAATAACAACCGCGCACGTTTCTTTATAGAATCCAATTTAACTCAACAACAATACGCGTGATAAATAACTGTTTTAATTAAACTCATAACATCTTATTGCGGTGCACATTGCTGTGCGCTGGACATGTGAAACAGATTAAAAATATAAATTTAAAGTTTATAAAAGCGTAGATGATTTTACTTGGAAAACCAGTCGTTTATAGTATACGTTGCTATTATCAATATGATAATTATTATCTGTGACAATGTTGACATTTGGTAAAGACAAACAATATTATTAAATTTACCACAGATTTAATTTATGATGTCTATCACGACGTATATGTGATGGTGTCTATGGAATTTTTATAAATTCTAAACTTTTTTACACTTTTCAAATTCTTTTAAAAGCTGTAATAAAAAGTAGAACTATTCGCCCGAGTTTCGTTCTGCAAAGCATCCAAAGGTCTGTACAAGTATAAAATCATGTTCAAATAGTTTTTAACTAATATATCGCGTTTTAAACCGTTAAAGTGTTTTATTTAAATGTACTACTCGGTAAACTATAGACATTAGAAGGCATTTGTCATTTCGTATTTTAATTTATTACATTATTTAGTTCATATGTTTATAATAATTAGTAACTTTTGCTGAAACAAACGCTAATATTTTAAAAACTTATATTGTACATTGGTGCTATGAATATTTCGCTACTGCACATTAAGAAATTAGCCATAAACCGTGGCACAGTAAAAAAACGCCTAATTTTTACATACGATTATATTACTATATATTTGTAATTTTAACAGATCATTTAATATAGATAACTACTTCAGAAAATAGCCATGGGTGAATCTACTTACAGCCAAAAAAAAAGAGATTAGATTAGAAAGTTCGATAAGTTTACACGCGATAACTTGAACTAATCTAACATGGAAGGGAAGAGATTAGCGTTGTAACGCATTACGCACCTAAGTACATAACTTAACGTACCTACTCTTCAACAGAAAGTTTTTTTTTTATTTCTGACATAGCGGCAGAGGCACGCAGGGTGGTCACCTGTTGCAATGGGAAATAGTAACCCAAAAAAAGAGAGCGATTCGGATATTCACAAACTGAAACTGAAAAGACGGTTTAAACCTCGAAACATTTTCCTATTTAATGTCTCATACATTTGGGACGGAATTATACTGTCTAGATATTAGTCTTTAGAAAAAAATTAAATTATTTTGAAATCAGTTGAAGCCGGTGAGAATTATAATGTTTTTTATGTAAGTACTGTCTATAGTTTACGCGAGTAGTACACATTTAAATAAAACACTTTAACAGTTTAAAACGCGATATATTAGTTAAGCTTATTTGTAAATGATTTTTAACTTCGACACGGGGAGACTCGGAGGTCACCACGGTTTAAACCGTTCAATTGTTTTATTTAAATGTCTTTTACTTTTGAAAACTTTAATATTTTTTTGCATTTTATTGCACATGAAGGCACTATATAATTTAAAAATCGAAGATAAATTGAAAAACTTTTCGACTCGGGCAGGACTTGCTCTACTAATTGAGCTCCCGAATCCAACAGCACGGAACGCTGACGATGCCGGTTCAAGTCCTGCTGGAGTCGAAATTTTTTCAATTTATTTTGGATTTTTAAGTTAATTATAAATTACATTTAAAATAGATTGATTTCACGACAAGATGTGCCCAAATTGGGTTGGGACAATATCTCCAGAGCATTAATCAAGCGAGACCATTAAGGGAAAACAAAAGACTTCTAATCAATATCATTTGTAACTTTGACTGACTTTGAATTCAAAATGGAACTCGAAAACTTTATAATTACTCAGCGTGACAGACCTTTTAACAAACAAAAGACTTAATTATGTCAGATTATTGAAGTTACTAGCTGACTTGGCAAATGATCTTTGCCATATGAAGTACTAGCTGTGTGACTGTAGTGACATGGTGTAGAATTTTTAATTATTTAGGCTGTTTATTAATTTATGTAAGGGCGCATTTAAGGCAGCTAATCTATGTTGTTAGTGTTACTTTGCCGCAACACTCTCACCTATCACTCCTACTTTAACTCCCACTCTCATTCCTCACTCACTCCCACTCCTACTCCTATTCCAAAAAGCCAAAGAAGAATGTTTCATTGTTCTAGCTTCAAAAACAATGAATTTCCATACAAACTGGGATCCCCCTTTGAACCCCTAACAACCCTTTTTGGTATTAAAAAGCTTATGTCCTTTCTCAGGCTCAAAAATGTCTCTGAATACCAAATTTCATTTAAATCAGTTCAGTAGTTTCGGCGTTTAAGCCGGACAGACAGACAGACAGAATTACTTTCGCATTTATAATATTATTACAGACTTCGACGAAATTCGATTCCCATAAAAACTTCTTGTGATTAATCTTAAAAGATAGACACTGTCGTAGATATTGAAAGTAATAATATAACGATATTTTTTGACAACCTTGAACCGTTTTCGCAGCGCATGAAACGGAAACCCTCAAAAGATGAATATTTTTCCATTTCCAATTCCCTCTCCTTATTGGCCCCTATTGAGCTCTACCTAATTTATAGATTCCTAGACAAATGGTCTATGTAAAAAGATTTTTTCAATTCATACTAATAGTTACTGACATAAGTGCGTCAAACAAACCAAATAAAATGAAAGAGCATGTATTTTTAATAATATAATAACGTACATCAAACATAATTGTTACAACTTAATTCACAATAAAGTTTACTATTATCACAATTTTAAACTCAACCTCAAATAAAAATAATTTTTTTCATTGTCCTTCCGTCAATAATATTCCAACTTCCTGTACTCAGTCTAAATGACACACCTCTTTCGTTCACAATGAGATTTTGTTCATCTATCCATCAATACCTTGTGTCCCTTTCTTTTTTTATATCACAATAAAGAATATTAGCATTTCTTCATAATACGGACGCTTGGCAGCATTTAAGTGGTACCATCATATCACGCTTCGTATCATTTGGTTTCATAGAATATGATCCAAGAACAAGGTCCTTCAATGCACTGGATTGCCAAGAATGCTGCTATGGTCTAAGCGGCGTGAAGTCGCATACCTAAGTCACGTCAGGAGGCAGTATCGGTCACGTTTACCATGACTGATACTGCCTCCTCCAGCATATTATGATGGGAAAATCCAAGGCAGAAGACGTTGGTGGTGGGAGGACATAACGGCTACGGAACATCAGTGGGAGGGGGCTGGGGAAAGGGTAGTTTTTGTAGTTAGGTAATCTTCAGTTCGAGTGGTACACAAAGATATCCTATTTATTAGTATTCTATACTGAGCTTAGCACTAGTTTCCTCTCCGAAGAAGTAAAGTGTAAGACGGCACATATAGCGTTCAACATGTGTTTTCGCCCTGCATCATCGGTCGACATGAGGTAAGCCAACACCACGTTCTTGAGGTACTCTAGATTGGCACCTTCGCGAGACTGGATACGACGCAACCTGAAAATTGTGTTATGTCTTTCACTAACTATGAATTGTATACAAATCCTACGAGAATAATTGGTTAAAGTTACAGTGCGGAACGTGAATGACGGTTCAAGTTAGTTTTTTGTTTAGGAATTGTTGCTAAGGAAGAAGAAAGCACTAAATGCAGTTAAGAAGTGCCTTTAAGAGGTGGATAAAGGCACAATAACTATGTGTATTATTGTATTACGCACTCTCTAAATTACTCTGTAAGTATATTGTAGGAACTGCTAAAAATGGCAAAAAATAGGTTTAAATTTGTTTTTTTTTTCAAATGCCCTTCTGGAACACAATAAAGTTTGTATAGTGTAAACAGTGACAATCTTTGGATGAAGTAGGATTTCCGAACATGCCAAAAAAACTCGCAAGATGTCGCTTTTTACAATAAATTAGTAAATTAAAAGTAGTTTTACTAATAAAAATCCCCTCCAAGTTTGATTAACTCGGTGATGTTATATTATAAGCAAAGGTCGTTCATACACAGATCTTTTATTATACGACACAATATTTTTAGTCACTCGAGACATCATTGTTCCAGGTTGTTAGTGACTATGGTTTGCTTTTTACTTGCTGAGAATCATAAAAATTATAAATCGACTTTTAATTACTCAAAATTTTAAAGCAATTTGCTACTACATTATTATTAGTTGTTAGTGCACATAATAGCTTAGAAACATTTTTAAAAATAGGTCGCGAAACTGCAACTCCAGCATTTCGTGCTGCTGACAAGGTTCAACCTTCATCGTGTATACTCAAAGTAAGAAATAATGTTTAAATATATACCTATCGATTTCTTCCTTCAGCGTCCTAATGACCTCTTTGAACCGCTCCTTTTCTATGGTGGCCTCCCGCTGACATTCACGAAACTGTCCCTCAAGTTGGTGTTTTTCCTTCCTCAGCTGCGTGATGTCCAGGTCTTTGCGGGCTACCTCGTGCGCATAGTGAAGCATATGGGGTAAGGCGCTTTTTTCTTGCTGCTACAATTATTTACAAATTAAAGCATTAATAATTGATACGAACGGGATATATATTAGTAAAGCTTATTTGACAATTATTTTAACTACGGCCCAGCGTTTCGGATGCTCTTTTTTTGCACCACGTGGCAAGTTAATTCACAGTCATATTCATAGTCCAGATCAGATCAGGAATCCGTAGTCAAAATCATATTAAAATAAGTTAACTAATATATTTCACATTTAAAACCGTTGAAAATGATTTATTTCAATATGTACTATTTGCGTAAACTATATAATATCATTCGTTTATGAGTCAAATTATAAGTACGTACGTTCACAAGGTGTCCATCTTTCCAGCTTTCTTCGGAGCTAACCTTCCTGGACCTATCATTTCTCGAACGTATCAAGTTGTCTGTCTCCTCCAACAGAGTGGAGTATCGCTCGCGTTGTGTCTGAACGTGTTTCTCCAAACTCTGAATCCGGTTCCGAAGGTCTGTTACCACTTCCGTGTGATAATCCTCCTCGCTTTTCAATTTCTGTAAAACAAATAAATCAGTTTCAGTCAAAGGATCTGCTAACTCTGAGAGATCCTATTCTACCAACTGGCAGCACACAACATTGTTATACTGTTAAGATTACATTATGTTTTATTATCACATCTATACTAATGTATAAAGCTGAAGAGTTTGTTTGTTTGAACGTGCAAATCTCAGGAACTACTGGTTCGAAATGAAAAAATTTATTTAGAGGTTTTGTTTAGACCATTTATCGAGGAAGGTTTTAAAACGCGCGCTGTGACTAAAGCGGAAACAGCAGAAAATGTGGAAAAATCGGCGTACGCTGCGAACTTGGTTCAAAATATCCAACAAAGATATATCAAAGAATGATTCCTCTTTAAATTGTCTAAAAAATATCCGAGTCAATATATCTATATATATAAAAATTAATTGCTGTTCGTTAGTCTCGCTAAAACTCGAGAACGGCTGAAAGAATTTATCTTATCTTAGTTCAAGACTAATGTTCGTGGTAGTTCCGTGGAGGTCCCACGGAAGGTTTAAAAGGTGATAAAAAGGGAAATCTCGCGACTATAATATTTGGCATTCGATTGATTACCAACTATATGATTATCAATGATATGTCAATTATATGTTTTTATATGGATAATCGAAGTAAATATTTTGTCTTTATTACATATAAATCATTCAAGCATAAAAAATGTCAAGTAACCACAAAAAATTGCCAAAAGATAAAAAAAAAGAAAATTTTAAACAAAAAAGCAAAAAAACTTGGGCACGTTGAGAAGAAAACAAATTTAAAAAAAATATAAAAAGATTTCCCGTACCGGGAATCGAACCCGAGCCTCCTGGGTGAAAGCCAGGTATCCTAGCCACTAGACCATACGGGATATATACATTGGAACAAAGTTTAAAAATGTAATCGTTTCCTACTCATGGTAAACAAAATATTATCGTGAAACTTACTTCTTCTTGTATTTTCAAAGTATCAACCTTATCATGTTGTTCTTGTTCCAACATCAGCTTGTACGTTTCAACTTTATCGTTCAAAACTGCTATCTCACTCTTGAGATTTGCTATCTCTGTCTCCTTATCCCCTCCATCACTGCTTTTCACAATCTTTTTATAACTCTCAAATTCCTTCCACAAAACGTCATAATCTTTCTTACACTTGGAATGCACGTGATCAAATGACTCTATGTTGAAAACGGTCGTCAAATCTATGGGATTTCCCAGTTTTTCGTTCTCTGCTATTAGTTCCTTTTTCAGAATGTGAACTTTGTCTATAAGTGTCTGTAGGTATTCGGTGTCTGCTAATTTTTCGTTGTCTGTTTCGCTTTTTGGGCAATCATCTGCTAAAGTAAGAAAATAAAATCATTTAAAATTAACATCATCAAAAAACAGATGTGTTGCAGTAGTTTTAACGGTGAGCAGTACGACAATGCGTTGTATATATTTTTGAATAAAATATTCAATATAAATTTTTTAAGTACATATTTTTTATATATCTGTTTTTTTAGTAAGCTACTATGCGATACACTATGCGCGATATACACTAATTAATAGAATTGATGGAAAGAAAATCATTTAAATAGAACACTTAACAGTTTAAAACGTGAAATATACGTTAACTTTTATAAACTTATTTTTTAAGACCGCAGCTGCTGCAAGGTGGGGCATGGGGTGCACAAAATTTCCTTGTCCGTTTCAGTGATCGGTTTTATTTACAGCTTGAGTCCCCGGTTATTTGAACCCAGGATCTAAAGCAATGTTACACGTTTAACCATTAAGCCACAAAGGCGGTTAACCGTCGGATCGTAGTTAAAATAAATTAAAAATAATTTAAATAAATTTCACGTTTTAAACGGTCAAAAGTGTTCGTTAAAATGTGTACTACTCGCGTAAACTACGGTAAATGCTGATACACGTGATCATTTAAATCAGTTCAATTTAGAACAAATAAAAATATGTGAGCAAATATATTTCTCGTTTTAAAGCGTTAAACGTGTTTTATTTAAATGAACTTGATCGAGAGTACAATCTCACCATCAATACGGCTGGATATTTTGTCTAGTATCCTGCCATTAAGTGAATCGCGTAGTTGTTGAATCGTCTGCTGATCACGACGTCTTTGAAGGTCGTATTCGCCAATCGTCTGTGATAATTCCGCGAGTTTTCCTTCCAGCAGCGCGACCCTTTCCTCTTGACGGGCGCAGATCTTTCTAGCTGATTCTTCTGCACGCTTAACTTTTATTTGTTCCTGTAAGAATAGATAGACGGAACAGAATTATTATTTGATGGCAAGGGCTCTCATCGGGCAAGCAATACTAGTCATTAATTTATAATTTAATATTGTAAACCAAAAGGTTGAATTTATTGTAATGTAGCTACACTATACATTATTATTTCATGATAATACCTCTCTTATAGCGACAGAATGCGATTGCTCTAGCAGTGTCAACTTCTGCTGCAAACGAACTAGCAGCGCTGGCGTTTCTACAGTTCTCGCTTCTGCCCGCTGCAGGCGACGCTGAGACGCCTCCAGAGAGCTGCTCAAGTCACGAACTCGTTTCTCAAGCTCCACTTGAGAGGCTAAATAAAATAGTAATATAAGCACATTTTTAACCGACTTCAAAAACAGGTAGTTACATATACATGATTTATTTTGTTTACTCGTATCTTTGTCGTTTATAAATCGATTGTGATGATTCTTTTTTGTTGGAAAGATATTAAGATTTTATTTAACACTAAAATTGTATGAACTAGTACGTTTATAAGTAATTTTTTTTTCAATACTTTATAGTGCTAAAATTTAATATTAGATTGGAGTACATCTTGATTAAGGAGACGGAAGACAGACGAAGGAAATCCTTAACGATTTACAGCAGCTACTTTGAGTAAGTATGTTAATCTATCTAGGTCAAAAAAGTGCTGTGGTGAATGGGACCAAGACAGGCAGTTTCTACAAAGTAGCCTTTAATACATTTTAATATCTTCAATGAATGTCCACCATTAAAAGCCATAATTATACAATAAAAAATATACAAATACATTAAAACTTACATTTTGAAGCAAAAAGTATTATTTTGATCTTACCTTGAGCCTCATTTGTATGCACAACTTTGTCTTCTAATTTTTCCTTATATTTCCTTTCTTCATTAAATCTCAGATGAAGCTCTCTGAAAACAATAAATGAATATTAAACAGAACAGTTAAATGGTATTCTTTAAACATAAAAAAAAAAAAAAAACCTTCACACTTTCTTTTTATTGGTGTGTTACAGGAACAAAACAATAAATAGGAGAAACTGAAACATATATAGATATAGACTATATTTTTTATGATATCTTGATTCTTACTTCAACATAGCTGCATGGTCTGCTCGCTCCTTCTCTCGTTCTTGTATCTCATATGATATTTTCGCCTTTAGATTATTTACTTCAGCCTGATGTTGTTGCACCATTATCTTACTTTCTTCCCTCATAGATGATATCATGCTTTCATACTGAAATTTATCATTAAATGTAGAATTTAAATTAAATTTCATTTCTACATATAACAGAGAGTCTGTTATATGTAGAAATGAAATGTTTAGTTTAATTGTATGTATATCAATATATACTCTACACTTATTTTATAGATGAAAAAAAATATATTTGTGTGTGTAAGTTTATATTTATTTTAAATTAATTTAAAAATAAAAATCTACTCTCATCCCAAGGTTTTGCTATAAAAGATTGTGAAGCTTGACTTAGGAACAAGGGTGAAAAAGTTCTGTACCACGGAGGAAGCAATTGAGGATAAAACAAAATGGATCTTTTGACATAGTGTTGAATATCACACTTTTAATTATAAGTTAAAGATTTCTGTTTCTTTTGTTTCCTTTAATTATTTTTTAGTTTCAAATTACAATTACTGAAAACATATAAAGTTGTTTCCACTGAACAGCAGTATTTCTTTATATGTTATATTGTTTAGAATTTTTACACTAAATAAAGTAAACATTGTTAACCTTTTCCCTTGTGACTTTTTTATCAGCTTGAAACGCTTCTTCCATTCTAGACTTCTCAGCTGTGAGAGTTGATAGAGACAAAGTTAGTGCTGCAACTGAATTGTCTGAAGTAGCAGCTGAAAATTGATATTTACTATTTAAACTTTCTATTTAATAAATAAAACAAGTTATTATGAGACCAGACGGGACTTGAAGAGTTTAAAAGAATCTATAATATGAAAACTAAGTGATAAGAACTCTATATTAGAAATAGACTATAATTCAACCACATAAAATATCAATCTATAATTTAAATACAAATTTAAAATAAGTAAAAAAATATGTTTTTTTTACCATTTTACTTAGGTGTTCTCAAACCAAATACAAAAACTGAACCCACCTTCATTATTATCAGCTTTATTTAAAGCTTTCAAACTGATCTCCAGGGCTTCCTTCTCCTTAGACAGACCTTTGTAAGCAGCAACAACGTCTAATCATAAGAAATAATAACATATGGTGTTAGTAAGGAGAATAGAGTACATACTCTCCAAAAACTCATAACTTTAGCATGCGTGTCCTCGTAGTTTTGAACATACCTCTAAAACGAGCCTCATATCGCTTTATTTGGTCTGCTTGTTTTGTAATAGTTGAAATTAATTCCTGCTTTGATAGTGACTCCATTGCCCGTAAAGTTAAATATTACTGCGATTTTTTAGCTTAATCAGTCATCGAGAGTAAACAAACAATCAGTATACGTTAAACTTTAAAGTGATAACAGGAAATAAGTTCTTAAGGAGGTAATTAAATAGATTTGTAACAAAAATGTTTTAAATTCTTATAAGGATGTAAACAACACGATTCAATATGTTAACATCATAGTATATGTCAAGTGTCAACGTCAGTGCTGGCTTGGTTGTTCGGGCCATAGAGTAGGATAAGGTTCAGTCTTGGCTGTTAAATGCGCTGTTTAGGGCAAAAGTTCTTTGCAGGGTGCGGTCTCAATAGAACTACTAAAGAACTAGCAGAATCCGACGTTTGTTCAAGAAGTGGTCTATTAAACTTGACGGTACCTAGAAGCATAACCATGATACTTGAATCGTTCAGAGGGTTAACTATTCTACTACTACTAGTTGTCGAGCGAATATCCGCTATATGAAGTCACCCCATAAACAGCCATAGAGCAAATTTTTTTTAATAATATTTAATGGCCCCGTAGAGCAGAAGCTAGTTTACAGATAATAATTATTGATGAGTCATGTCTAATGTAATGATAATAGATTTTGTTTTAATTATCTTTACGTATGTATCAAGGAATCGAGTGTGATTAGAAAAAATATCAATTCAAATAAAACAACTATATTATTAATTAGAATTGTCGTTCTACAGTCATTAGTAGTAGAATAGTAGGTACCTACCATCGATCAATATAGTACATAATCTTAAGTACTTAGGCTTAAAACCTCACACTTTACTTATCGCTCATTGCAAGATTTGTCCCAAAAGTATATATAAAAAAGTCGATGTCCATGATTCGGTATTAATATCGTATGAGCTTTACTTATCAAGAAAATAGCAATCGCGTGGATTCGTGAGACTGCTAAGATATAAAACTAATAATATATGTAGCTGGACTTAAGACTTGTTAAATATATTATCAGTATATTAAAACATTGATTTTAATTCCTTATTTATAAAATACATTTTTTGACACGATAATAATAATCGTCATTTGAATGTAGAAAACGCCTTTGCTATATACTTAATAAAGAAAGGTAACTCAAAACAATCTCTCATAATAATTTTTAACATTTTATAGTTAAAAATGTCCCTGCGCACCAGTGCCCTTCGAGCCCCACGAATATCACTCGGGGAAACGGCCATGAGACAACAAATCTGGCACATTGATCTTCCCCGATGTGAACGCAATGTAGCAAGTTCATTGAACCCATGGGGTGACTTTCACCCCTCGTCGATCTTCCTTTAATAAAATTGGACCACCGAATATCATGTGTTATTGCCCCTTTAATTTTTTTCAACTGCACCAACAATTTTTTTACAACTTCGAGTTCTCTAACTGAACACGTGAAATACTGGAACGGATGAAAATAAAACAACATTTAAATACATTATTGCTAATGTCAATATTTAATGTCTATATCAATATTAATTTCTACATCAGATTATATTCGTTGACATTTCAATAATTAAGTAAGCCAATTAAAACCAACGCATTACATACCGACGATTTGTACTGTTACTTATTCTAGCTAACCTAGGCCAAACCTTACAGTACCCAAACCTGCCCGGAAACGAATCGACTAAAAAGTTTAAATATAGGTACTTAGAATAAATGGAGGCCTAATCCAATTAAACACAAAATACTAAATCAGAACGAACATATAATTTGGACAGGTCACAGGCTTCGGTCGGAGTCATCGACCGTCGTTTGCTGAGCGTTCGCGAGAGCGAGTCTTGGAATTCATTAATTATTCACGGATTCGTTTCATCTCACACATTGAGGTAGGTACCTGGCGATGTCACATCGGCGACCTGCTTAAAATTATAGGTGGGTTCATCAGATAATTTCGGGTTTACGATATAAGCTCAAAGCTGAACAAGATACAACAGTTATTGGACATATAAACCCCAGTAAAGGCCTTAGTACTTTCATTGAGAAAAATTACAGCAATAACTGTACTCATTACACGTAGTATAGATACTCCCCCCAAAAGTTTACATCGCTATCGTCTAAATAAGTAACTATCGTAATATTTCCGAAATCGAATCTAAGACTCGCTCATTATGGTGACTATATTTTACATTTGTAAAAGAGAAACCTGTCTTCAGATCTTATTGCTTTTAAATTCGTTTAAACTTATAGATATTAAACATAGCCTCATTGCAGTCTTACATGTCTTTAGGGGACAGGCTTCTTTCATACGTTAAGAGTTAATGTGAAGTTATATGTACCAGCATAGCATTATTCCTCTGAATTAACAGAAGAAACAATTTCGAATGTAATGTTATGATATATAACGTAGAAAATTATACTGAAATGAATATTTCAGGTTTGTACAGAATTGAGTACAGACTAAGCTTTTAGTGTTAAATATTTTGTTGTACCGTACCATTCAGGTTTCTTGTACGGCGAAACGAAAGCGCGAATATTGACCCAAAAAATTCAAAACAGCGTTGTAAATATTACCTACATGGGCACAATTATTACATATCCTGTGACTAGTTAATACACCATTCGTTTCTGCTTGGGTATTATTTTTAAATTAAACTAACATTAAACAAACACCACACAAAGGTAATAATTTATCCTGAAATCCTAACTAAAATTTAAATAATAGAACACAGTTTTAAGATTAAATTCTTAAATATAGATAGGTACTTAAAGATTAACCATTGCGCATAATAACTGACTAGTTTCGTGTAATTAAGTACTTTAAATAAATAATAACCTTTAATAATAATCAAACTTTATCCTTAATAGTATAAGAACTTAAAAAAATCTAAGTTCAAATGCATTTTACAAGCCCCATTAGTTAAGTTATTGAGATAATGAGAACAGCTCCAGTTTCACTTATATTAATGAACCATATAATACATGGCAGTTGCTTCACGATATTACGAATATTTTTATAAAAGGGTGTTTTTACTTGTGTCATGGTTTATTAATATAAGATTTTATATTATGATATGCGTCCATATCTACCTATAACTTTTCTAAAAAGTGAAAGATCGCCTACTCACATTTAGTCTGGATTAAATACAGTCACAATTTTATAAACATTGAAAAGGTGAGTAATTGTTGAGAACTAATTTCAAACTTACACTTACTAGATATACTATTATGAAAAGAAATCTATGATATATCTATCAACTAGAATAAATTATTAATTATACATTACTTAAATGTAATAATAAATAGTGATTATACAAATTAATAAGAGAGTCAATATCATATGGATAATTTATACGAATTTAGAGCCGACATAACAGCTCTGGTTCTAAACAATCAATTACTTGAATACACAATGTATTGCTAATCAGTTAAATCTGCAGCATAGTTGCCAATTACTTTCTCTTATAGATTTAACTTATATGAAAGTCCAATAAAATGTTGATCAATGAATAACTTTAGGTACGCAATATTTGATTTTCAATTGTCATGATTTTATTCATAATTTTGTCACAATCTAGCCGAGAACAAATTTGAACATTGAAATGAAATGACAAAATATTACTAGTTAAGTATACTTATAAACATTTTTTAATTAGTCCATTATCTAATGATTTTGTGCACGAGTCAATCTCAAGACTACAATAAATACTTTTTAATTATTTATTTAGTTACCTATAAACGGACAATTCCTACTGTTATAAAAAAGTTATCATGGAAGATATTTTGCTAGAAACAATTCAGGTAAATTTTATCTAGCATTCTGTCATCTTTGGTAGGGTTCATGTAATTTAGATACATAATTATATTACAATTCTATGATTTATTTTATATATTGCCGTACTTTGAATATAAATAAACATATAATTGCACATTTTTATATATAGCTCTTGCTTCTGTATACGTTTACTTATAGTAAATTTTAATATTGCACTGTCAATTAATAGGTCTGTAAAAATAGAAAATATATTGCTTATTCTTTCGCCACATTGTCATAAAAATCTTGGTAAATAGAAACCTTAATTTACATGTAAATAGGTTGATCTGTCCATGGTGTCTGGTTTAGGAATGAGTAGTTTCAGATTTGCTTAAAACGACAATTGTGTTTTTCAAAAGTTTGATGTTATTATGTGGTTCAACTTTCTTGGGAAGATAGGGGCCTATGACTTAGTCGTATGACATCTTTTATAAAAACCATATTACTTTAGAAGCCGTCAAGAAATTACTTTTCTTGAAAATTGTTGTTGTACGAGATGTACTGTGATGATTGGTGGTTTGTACATGTTGCAAACGCGGGAAAACTGTCTTGTCACGATTTGTTTCTTAATGCATAAATACTAAAGTGGATGAATACAACAAACCATGACAGTTATGATCAACATTTTTGCATTAGCTACAATTTATTGACTAGGTTTTGGAAACACTTAAGATTTACTCTTGTTCGTTTTGAAGCTGACCTGCAGTACTTGACCATTATGTGAGTAGCCATTTAATGACTGTATAGCCACAACGGCCTCATCATAATTTGTCATGGTTACAAAACCATAGCCTTTGCATTTGTTGGTAGCTGGATCTCTGATGATTTTAACACTCTGTACTGCACCAAAGGGACCAAATAATTGCCAAAGGATGCTCTCTTCAGTGTCAGCGCCAATGTTGTAAACAAAAATACACCATCCTGATCCACCTAAAGCATTACCTTGTATAAGAGGATCAGCGAGTGGTGAGTATCTTTGAAGACCTTTATTTATAGCTAATAGAGCCTTACCAGCTGGTCCTATAAAGCGACGAGCAGATGCCGGAGCCAAGTATGCTGCCAAAGGAGCTAAAGCTTTGTTTTGATTGCTGGGGTTGTTTGCACACTTAACTGTCATAGGCCCTGTACCCCCCGGAGGAACTGTTCCATTGAGCTCACGGATAGCTGCCTCTGCTTCACATCTCTGGTCGTAGCGAATAAAGGCTACACCTCTGGATGGTCCTTGCAAACCCTGGTCTTCTAAACCACCTTGCATCAAGTGCCCTACGTTCACATTCTCATGAAGAATGCGAGAGCTGATGATAGAGCCGTAAGGACTGAAGAGTTTCTCTAATTCTTGTTGCGTCATGTGTTTGGGCAGGCCTGATACATAGAGGTTGGCTCCTTTAATTGCATCTGAGCTGGGACGGGCATAAGACACTTTAATTATCTTATTTTGTAAGCGCAGTCCGTTCAGAGTGTTAACTGCCTTCTCGGCATCCTCAGCTTTGTGATAGTTGACAAATGCATAGCCTAAACTCTGACCATTAAGTATATGGTCCGGAAATACCGTCACTTTGTCTCTGATCAATTTACAACTTTCCACTTCACCCACACTAGAGAACAATGATCTTATCTCTTCCTGAGTCATTGTTTGTGGCAAGTAATTCACTATTAAGTTGGTTTTAGATTCGTTGTGGCATGGTTGTAATTTACTACCATTTTGTGTGGGTTGATTCGAGTTTACCGTGTCCATTGAGTTGGCCATCATTTTCACAGATTTGTTTACACCAAGAACGAAAACCTTCACTAATTTAAGCTAAAGCGTCAAATGTTTAAATCGATTTCGAACAAGAACATAGACTGATAGTTCGAGATATTAACAGGAGCTCGCGTTGGTTGAAAGCATATGCATGGAAAGAAAATCAATAAGATGCTGTCCACTCTCGTAGTTATCCTGTTGGTGGATCAACTAAGTCCGATCCGTTGAATCAGATTGTAAGCAGAAACACAAATTAACTAGAGTTTATTAAATCTTTTAGGATACTAACGCAAAGTGAAAAGGAAATCAACCAAAAATCTATGCAACTTGCGACCTATTCTCGTAATTTCATTTCTTTCACTTCACTTTCTTTTTTAAAATGTTGCCATTTTCGAATAGTAACTATTAAGAAATTTCCCCACTACCTTATATTCTAATCGCGTTTAAAGAAAATAAAAGCTTTTTCGTAAAATAATTATATATTTAATATTTGGCAATTTATATTTTTTTTAATATTACGATTTATCCCATACATGCTTGGATAATTATTTAAGAAGTTTTCATACATATAATGAAATGATTATATAAATACCGTACCATTAATAAAATATTTACTCGTATTTTCTTATTTTCTGTATTATTTATTAACATAATAAATTCTATGATTTCTTTAATCATTACATTCATAGTTTATATTACATAAAACTTTTTTGGCAAACTTTTGCTTCACACTTTAACGAAATAATGAAATGACAACACTGTGCCTAGTGCTGCCAACGAAAAGAAACATACAAAAACTACCAACATTACACCAAAGTAGTTCGTTCAGAAATGTTTACTTTATAGAAGTAATGTAAATGAATTTAAAATAATCTACTAATTTATATTAAATAATATATATTACTCAAATTATAACATTATTAGAAAATTTATTTGAAAAATATATCATTATGGTCCTTACTTTGCAGTCTGTGGATACAGCATTTTGTGTATTGATGTCATGTTACTAAATTTCTCTGAAAAAAAAAACCTAAAATCTAGAACGTATGAATTCCCTACATCTACCGCTTTGGTGACTAAAACAGATATGATTAATTAAAATTATCTTAAAATGACTGCTCTATGGCAGGTCCAATCCTTTAGTTTCTATAACTTTAGTTAATAGTAATTAAAGGTGTAAAAAACGTCGATAGACATTTGTCGATCACAATATCAAAGAATCTATGAATAACTATAGTCTTTCCATCGCTATATCACAGTAACTTTTTACATTTAAATCAAAAATATGCATTCCAAAAAATACCGTTATTATCCTTAAACAAATAAATATCATGTTTTTGAATTATTTAAATTAACTATTCCGTTCAGTAGATTTTACAAAATAAAAAAACAAATTTAAAATATGTATTAGGGAAAAAAAAAGAAAAAAAAAGGGGAAAAAGGGGGGGGGGGGGGGGGGGGGAAGGAACTAAGACTGTTTGGAGCCTTACAAAATGTATAAGGTTTTGTAACAGATATTTTATATTCAAAATAAAGGTAAAACGAAGCAAGTTTCAGACCATTAAAGATTATTACACCAGATCATTCGTTCCAGCGTAATTTTTTATCGCTATCATTTGCGTCTGAGCAGCAGATCATCTCTCAATAACTTGGATTAGTAAAACAGACATTGTAATGTGTCTGGACCAGCTAAGTAAGTTATTATAATTATGTTATTTCTATGACTTTTTCAATTAATTTTATAAGTGTTCAGATCGGCTATTCCATTCATTAGATAATATTTTGAATTTTAAAATTTACATTTAAAGAAAATGAGTTTCCGGGTCTTTTCCACCGTGGTCTAACCAGGAATTTCAATTAGGCTAACCTCGCCAAACCAGTGTTAAGACGGAACGACAGAACTGACAGAACAAAAGAAATGTGCGTCCATGCAAATAGTGATAAACATAACACTCGTTAACAGTAAAAAAAACAACTAAATGTAATATAAAGGTCTCTTTCCAAGAGAAAGAGATCCTGAATTCTTAATTAAAAAAAAAAAATTAGGCAAACCAACGTTTTAGTTGAAAGTGTCAATGGTATACTAACATTTACAGTACCCTCATATAAAAATAATAAATACCTACGTTTTTCAATTAGTCCGTATTGTCATATATGTCTTACCATAGTCACCATTCAAAGACAATGGGTCAAAAAATGCTTTAATATTTTAAATGAGAGACACAATTGTGCCGGATACGCTTGAATCAGTGCCCCCCGTGATAACGCACTATAATAATATTATACAGGATCCTGAGTCATTCAGTCTGGTGTTACCCAAGTCATAAGCTTTGGCAAGTGACTGGTACATCGTAATTAATTTTAGCTGTTTTGGGTGCAAAGTGAGAGCTTGCGTCATGCGTTACACATTCATTAAAAAAATATCGATTCAATAAAAATTTAACAATCGATATTTTTTGTAAAAGGGAAAAATATTTACCTTGAGTGAAAGGGCGTACATAAATTATCTTTGTGGGTTTCCAACGCGTACGGTGCAAAATGATTCAAGATAACTTAAGAAAAATATTAAGGTGTCTATAGTTTACGCGAGTAGTACACATTTAAATAAAACACTTTAACGGTTTAAAACGCGATATATTGGCCGTGGTCTCCCCGTGACCACGGCTGCTGCAAAAGCATCCGAAACGTCGGGCCGAAGTTAAAAATCATTTTCAAATAAGTTTAACTAATATATCGCGTTTTAAACCGTTAAAGTGTTTTATTTAAATATTAAGGTGTTCATATATTAATATACTTTAATACTTCCAGAGATAAATAAATCCGTTGTTTCTGTGATTAGAGGTTTTAAGCGTGTGACTTGTACCACAGGCGATAGTTAGTACGAGCGCACCGGGTCGATTTCAGTGCTTTGGGTGCAGGCGCACTCACGTCCGCTTGTGAAAGAGGCAGATTCTATTAGTTATTGAGTAAATGAAACGAACGTATATAGGTTACAGGTCAAGAGGTTTTGTTTTCTTGCAAATTCAATGTTAAAGTACACATATACTTTTTATGACAGGAGGACAGACGAGCACTGGGAAGGTGAAACACCACAGCCATGTAATATCTAAATAACATACGCTATACCTATACCTACTGAAGCCGAAACGAGCTTTCGACTTTTTCATTTGTTAATGGCCACATATTCGAGACGAAAAATTATAAATTGGTTTTTGGTGCAATCGAACCCACGACCCGTAGATTAGTAGCAATACTTTGCTACCATTAAACTAACCGGCCTGTCGATAAATTAATTCCCTTAATTAGGTATATCGTACAAGAATGGACATAACGCGACCTACCTTAATACAGTTAATATTACTACAGAGCAAGTGGAAGTAATAAATAATAATTGATACCTACTGATAATAATTGATTTAAAGTTATATTGCGATAATCTTGAAAGCTTTTAACTCAATAAGATGGTATATAGGTATGTGCTTAGCTAATTTTTACAAATTGAATTTTAAAAATAATATAATATTCGGTTTTCTTTATTCTTATTCGGATTTTACTGTAGTTATGTGAGAAGTACACATTTAAATAAAAGACGTAACCGTTTAAAAAGAGTAATATATTAACAATAGCTTAGTTGTAAATTTTAACTCGACCATGGATAGTTCAAACGAGTAGAACACTATAAATAAAACATGTTGAAACGCGAAATATATCAGTATTATTTATTTTTATTGCGACCCTACGTTTTCATTCTTTTCAGCGGCATAAGATTCCGGTTACAAATTTGTAAATTCAATTCTTACTTCTAAAATCAAAATTATTTGAATAAACTTCAATGGGCTGTAGTTTTTTTTTAGTTTTATATAGACAGCCAGTTATAACGAGAAAATGTATACAGTAAAAGAGTATATAATCAATGAGTATATAATTCATTAGTTTTTTTTGTAGTTGGCATTATTTTCTGTTATAGTGTGTGAAATCCCGTTTCCCCCTCGTGGTGGCCTCGCATGGGCGAACATATTTCTGTGTCCGTTTCACTGATCCGTTCGTGAACAGGCAAGTAGTTGATCAAACTTCTGTGCCCTGCCCGACCGATATATTACTTTGCTTTCCTGGGATCCTTACCCAGAATCTCTCGCGCCTAACGCATTGCTAACCACTACTTCAGAGGCCGTCTGTAGTAGGTATATATAATAATATTTTATTAGTCGTGAGGATTTTTATATAATATATAAATAGGTATTACTTTACTAGTATTAAATGAGTAAAAATATTAAATACTGTCTATAGTTTACGCGAGTAGTACACATTTAAATAAAACACTTTAACGGTTTAAAACGCGATATATTAGTTAAACTTATTTGAAAATGATTTTAAACTTCGGCCCGACGTTTCGGATGCTTTGCAGCAGCCGTGGTCACGAGGAGACCTCCCCGTGACCACGGCGCGTTTTAAACCGTTAAAGTGTTTTATTTAAATGAGTAAAAATATTGCTTTGCAATGCGTTAAGCAGGAGGGATAAATTGTTACAGTCTGACAGAGCACAAAAAACTGAGCATACGCACCTCTTTTTTTTTCAATGGTGAATTTTTCGAACACATAGAGGGAGGAACTGTTAGGCGCAAGCTAATAATAATAATAATAAGCTAAATACCTTTAAATAATCGATCAGTGAAACGGACAAGCCCCATGACCCGCAGGGGTAAATACTATGTTCACCATTCCATAAGAAGCCTTATATTACAATTGTTTATGTGCGTCATACTAAAGCTAGGACAAGAATGATATGAGTAAGACTCTAAATAATAATTCTGGTGTTTGTTTGGCTTCTGTATTAACATATTGTCATGGGCCTATGAAGGTTTTTATATTTATCTGTTGTCCTTCATTCTGAAACATAATTTGTAGTTCCACAGATTCAAACTTCTAAATAAACAGAACAAAAACTACACAGGTTATTTCACAAACAATTCACAAAATTATGTTGTACATAATGATAATTCTTAACATTAATTGTTAAGATTGCTATAGATACTTATGGTTTTTGCTTCAAGATGGGGAAATACCAAATTCAACTGTTGTAATAAAAAAAAATGAATAACAACCAAAATAGCGTTACGAGCACTTATAATTAAATTTAACTACTATCAACAGTCAGTACTCTAAGTGCAAGTGAACTTATACTCTTTGGTTATTTTCTTAGTTTTGTTTTTTTTTATATAAAAAAATGTAAAGGCATTGATAAGCTTAAATACATTAAAATATTGTTTTTAATACATTCTTAAAGACGTTAGTGCTCTAGGACTTTTGTAAATATGTTTTTAAGTAAAATATATTGACAGAAGACAATAAGACGTAGTGTTAAAAATGCAGACAGTAAAGTTTAGTAATCTGTGGACAGTACGCCCGGGTTACAACCGATATACAGATAAAATATCAGTGTAAATTCGCGTTATCGGTTTAGTGTGGAGTCTTTTAGTTGAGTTAGTTGTGTCAAAGTCAAAATATTCGTCAGTGCATCTTCATTGGGTCTATGTTTTATAGCTACGGCATTTTTCAAGTTTCTCCTTTCTCCGTCATAAAATATGTTATTTACGAAAACAACTTTAAATAAACGTATACCTTACACAAACGTATAGCTAGTTACTGAAAGCACTTCACTAAAAGTGAAGCGGTTTTAAAGGGCCTGAAAGCTATTGTTGAATCTCACTAGTGGTTTTGTGTTGCTTTGTTCTCGCTGCGACGTCTCTAATTTCGGTGTAGACAGAAAGAATTGAAAGAACATATTTGGTGACATGTACTAGTTATTAGTCATAAGGGTGTTTTGTTTACAACATTACAGATGTTTACAAAAAGATGCGGGTAGTTAAAAAAAGATATTCTATAGACAAAATTACTTACTTCAAAATTAATACTTGTAAGGGTTTTAGATACGAAATGGTTTAAAAAGGTCACTAATAGTTGACCTTTTTAAATACCGACTACCTACGACATTTCAAATGTAGCAGCTATCGTCACTGAAGAGGGAAGATGGAGGCTGTTCCTATTGTCAAAGTCAAATCTGCTATGCTAGTGCCATCTGTTTCGCCGTATTTTTTATGAGGAGAACATAAAAGGGTCCTCTGGCAGAATCCATTTAATATAGGAAAGCCATCAAATTAAGAAGAAGAAGAAGAAAAAGGGAAAGAAGAGTCCTAATACTAGTAGCTATCGGTATATCCTCGCCCACCAACATGCCCTTTTATGGTATATGGCGTTGTTAATATAGGATTCCAGGTATTTGATATATTGAGGCCGTCCTCCCTTCTAAGATTTGGGTGGTTTTTGATTTCATTTACTTCGCATACAATTTTGAAAAAGAGTCGACTTTTGAAGATTTTTGGCAAAGCAAATGTGAATTTGCACGAGATTCACCTCTAACGATCCATGATTATGAAGACTCTCTGAATATACATATTACATCAAATTATGCATGATGCTTTTTAAGACAAAGTTTAAATCTGTTTAGTTTTTATTTCGTCCTACCAAAAACAGAGTTATTGCTTAATTAGACGCAGAGTAGCTTTAATATCATTTTTAATTGGTATAAATGTTAAGGCATTTTCTGGGTTTTTATTCTGTGAAATAATTACTATTTTTCTCATTATTTCACAGTCACAATTTATATCTAGAAGTATCGCTCCATTTTTACGCACCTCATGAAAGTGGACAACGAAATACAGTATTAGTTAATTGTTATTCAATACAATGATGAACTTAAAACCAATAAATCAAGTGCATCTGCTTCTTAAACTATGTTTTCCTATACTTTACCTTGTTGTCTGGGGCATCATTGAAAATCGGCCCAAAAGCAACTGTTGGTGCATCAACCGCTGACTGATGTCCCTTTAGAACAATAGGATATGGCAAACTGTCTTGTACTTAATACAACTACAACTTGTATCCTTGAGGATTTTTTTTTTAATTTCTTTCGTATTCATTTTCGTCATTTTTGTGATTAAATGATGAAATAGAATATGATAAAAAAACTGAGTTCATCGCCATTTTTCATTTATTCCTCATTTATAATTTTGATTGGCCTACTGTAAGTAAACAAGAATTGTATATTCTATAAGTACAAAATAGTGATGCACCAAAGAGATCCTAAACTGGAAGAGAGCTTCAAAAAAAAACCTATATTGCAGGATTTAATGGAGACGATTTGTCTTGTTAAGGTTGAATTTTCTTTAGTTTAAAACGATTTAAAAATAAAAAAAAAAAAAAAAAAAAAAAAAAAAAAAAAAAAAAAATTTTTTTTTCCCCCCCCCCCTTTGGGGGGTTTTTCCCCCCCCCCCCCCACGGGGTAACAACCCCCGTAAACAATAGCTATACAGTATTTAAAAATATTCTTTCAAATAATTTATAGGGTATTCCTATGATCCCTAGAATCGACTTCAATCATCGACTGCATTGAACAAAGCAGAAATAGGTCGATGGCTAATACTAATTGGATGTTATTTAGCAAATCTTGACGTCCAACGAACCTTATAAGCAAATGGCTCCATAAGTATGGCATGAGGCAAATGCATTTCTTTCTGTTTCACTATTAAATCCTATAACAGACTTAGAAGTTGCTCAGCTCATGGACCCTGCCTCAACTCAAATATTGTCACCTCAAAAATCTGATTTCGAATTATTTCATTTCTTTATACTTATAATGAACCAAGCATGCCAACCAATTAGGCATGTCGAACATTTTGACGTCACTTAGATTCTTGTTTACAGGAAGTAGCATTACATTTTCTTCCACGAGTCATATGTGTTGTTATTATTAACCTTCGTTGCCTTTGTGACTCAAACGTAACGCTATAAGAACGAGAGGTCCTAGATTTGATCCTAGTGATATCCTGTCCGGGTATCGACGATAAGACTTTTATAAATAAAACAGCGAGTGAAACATATATATAAATTTGTCTGCTCTAAATAGAGAAACATTAAAAAAACATAAGCTTAAATATTGTCTGTAGTTTACGCGAAAGTAGCACTAAACATTTTAATAATGCGAAATATTATGTCTCCCTACCTGTAAAGCATCAAACGTCGGACTATGGTTAAAATAATTTTCAAATAAGTTTGGCATATTTCGAGTTTTAAACCGTTTAAATGTTTTTTTATATAGCCAAGCTTTCTATACACTTGGTCTGATCAGTAGGCACATAAAATTCCCCCCACTTATTTGACAATTTGAAATATGTGATAGCATGTCAACTAGTCAATATGAACATCTAAAGATTGATTTGCGGCCACTGACATCAATTGTAGCAATTGCTCTCGTTAACATGCTTAACATCAATTAGATCCAATTGATTTGCAGCTACTTTATTTGTATACTAGTGGGTTCCCCTTTTTAACATTTAAACAAAATGTTTAACTGTACCAAGAAACCAAGTGTCCCATACAAACCTCCTTTTTAAAATTGTTTGTTAAAACCCCTCTTTTAATGCTCCAGACAAACTTAATCCTGTCAAACGCTTAAAAAATTATTTTTGATAGTTTTGAAAACACTTATCCAAGTTGGTAATTCTATCTAGATTCGGTAGCTCAATTGGTTAGAGCAACAGCACGGAGCGCTGACGATTCCGGTTCAAGTCCTGCCCGAGTCGAAGTTTTATTTAATTTATTTTCGATTTTTTTATTATATAGAGGCATCATGTACAATATTTGAAAAATATTAAAGTTTTCAAATCTATCTTCTCATAAATTTCAACAATGGCTATGCATTGAACCTCATCAGTTAATAAACGGTTTTATTTAGCTCGACCCGTACGGAATTAATTTATTTGGGTCAAAATTAGAAATTGAAATTTTAACACCTTCCGGAGTCAGATTGATCTGAAATTGTACACACATTGAATTTAGATGACAATACAATATAATAAAGTCAATAATATTATAAATGGAAGATGGCTGCCAATACAAAATGGCGGCCTACATATTTTTTTTTAACCCCCCCTAATATGGGTATCAAATGAAAGGGCTACTCTAGTAAAACACGTAAAATGAAAATGTGGTTTTCAGTGCACAAAAAATAAAACCGTTTACCTTAATTTTTTTTAAGTTGATACTCGTTCACTACAAAGTTACATCTCGCATCTCGCAATGTACTCTATAATCAATCTAAGACTTTTGTTTACTAATCCACAACAAAGTTGCAATATGCAACTACTGTAATATTGCGTAGTGATACGGAGTAATCCTTGTGTTATACGGATATGAGTGTTGCAAGATCTCACGTGCTTAGATCAAAGGTCTGTCTTTGTGCCGTAGTGACACAATGAGTCACAAATACGTTAATTGTCTGTTCTTTGTACATTTGTGCTACATTTGTTTCTTTTTTATAAATATTATAATCTGTGTCTTGTTTATACGCGTAATCATTATCCAAATATGTGTTGGAAAAAAAGACGTAAGTCTGCAATAAGTACAGGCAAATAAACGGTTTAGTTATAATATCCAGTGATTCACATTTAATATAAACTTTAATCGGTTTGAAACCTTACATAAATATATTTTATTTTTATAAATTTGTTTATTTATCTATCTAAGTATTTATTATTTATTAAATAGCATAAAAAAGGAATACAGATTAAAGTTATACGCTAGAATGGAGTTCGGGGTTCCCCAAGCGAATCTCTGCCAGACAACCTAAAATTTAGGACAAAATAAAATGAGAAATTGCGATATAAGTATATTAGATAAAATAAATAAAAACTGCAAATTATTTTATTTAAAAATATTGGCCAATAACTAGTTAGTATTTGTTGAATGGATGTTTGTGTGAATTAGAAATTATATGTAGGAGTCTGCCTTAGAGTCGAAATTTTTTTCAATTTATTTTCGATTACAAATTATATAGTGCCTTCATGTGAAAAATTTTAAAGTTTTCAAACGTAATATGTATTATTATTAGTTTATTACCATACATATATATATTATGTACGAGGTATATCTGGAATGCAATAACAAAGGACCTTTGATAAGACGACGGGTTGAAGCTATGAGGAAAATTATATCTATTGCACTATAGTATCATTGTGTTGTCTAGTACTACACGATAACTAAATTTCCCTCATTTTTGTAGCAGTGTATTGAACAAACTTCGTTTATTAAGAGTATTATTCATTGAAGGTCTACGGGGTTATACACTTCAGCACATCCTCGATGCGGTCAATGACCTAAGGCTTCATAGGAAACCCGTGCGCTTCTATCGGCTCGCTGAATCTTCTATTGGAACATGTTCAAGAGATAATTCGCTACTCTCCTTGACACTTGAAGAACACTTACGTTACATCTATACTAATATACAAACCTGAAGAGTTTGTTTAACCGCTAACCAGGAACTACAGGTTCGAATTGAGAAATATTGTTTTTATGTTGGTTAGAGCATTTATCGAGGAACGCTCTGTCTAATAGAAACGAAGAAACAGCGGCAAATGTGGAAAAATAAAACGCGGAAAATTATTTGCATCTTTGCGGGTTTCCGTTGCGTGTGCTACGAAAACGGTTCGAAATACCCAAAAAAATCTGTATAAAAGATAGATTCCTCTTTAAATGATCTAAAAAAAATGTCCCCGATACTATATGTCTATCTTTAAAGATAACCTGCAATAACGACGGGACACGACCGACATCGTGGGCAATAGGTCATTCAA
This sequence comes from Leptosia nina, assembly GCA_963661955.1. Lineage (NCBI taxonomy): Eukaryota > Metazoa > Arthropoda > Insecta > Lepidoptera > Pieridae > Leptosia > Leptosia nina. The sequence goes on from CAVLEF010000011.1 coordinate 7,570,458, forward strand.
TCCATAAGGATAAGGACGACGAAAAACGAAACGAACGAAAACAAATGTAAATGCCCAATTTACTATTCTACGTGGACGAAGACGCTGACACTGCTGGGAGTACTTGTAACGAATATTGTTTTACAGAAAATCATAACTAGTATATCGTTAAAGTATGTCGCATTAATATTTACTGTCGTTTCTTATCTATGGTTTGCGCAAATATTACAAATAAATAAGACTAATATGACGTTAATTTACTGTTGCAAACAGCTGGTTTGAAACGAATGACTGCATAATATTGATGTTATTATGATTATAGTTGAAGTTCTATTTAAATATAGTAAACATAATTAATTTGAGTTATCTACAATTCCCTTTCGCACTGTACAATAAATTCGTCGATTTGGATACAGATACGTCAATTAAAAATGTGTAATGGAAATAACACTGTACGGTTTAAAACGCGATAGATATCAAATACCTACCTTATTAACTACGCAAGCAACCAAAAAGCTACGTAAACGACGCGTTGTTAAAGAAAAAAAATAACCGGTGTAAACACGAAATATATCTGTTTAGTTAACTTATTTAAATACGGCCCGAGTTTCCCCTGGTAACTGTTAAAATAAAATTTTACCCAAATATTATGTACTACTCGTGTTTTTTTCATTATCTATTCAAATTATATACATATTTACAATACCTAATAAGTAATTAGGTACTTAAATACTTTCAATAGTTTACGCGAGTAGTACATATTTAAATAAAACACTTCAACACAGTTTTTATGTTTTATATTAACAGACAAGAATATCCCCGTGACCACGGCTGCTGCAAAGCTTCCGAAACGTCGGGCAGAAGTTAAAAAATTATTTTCAAATAAGTTTAACTAATATATCGCGTTTTAAACCGTTGACGTGTTTTAATTTTTAAAAATTAGGTACTTACTATAAATGTATTAAGCGTTTAAAAAATGTTTAAACCTTGTTTTGTAAAATAAACTAAAAAACCTGTTTACCTATATTGTGTACCTATTATTATTAATTTCAATAATATTCGTACCAGAGATAAAGTTGAAATAAAAAGTTACATAGGTATATCTACAGGTAAACATGATATAATGCCTCATAGTATGTTATTTTTATAGAATGTTTCAAGTAGGGTAACTCTCATCAGGTGAAGAAAATTCATTTGCGAACAAAGAATGTCGGTACGCTAGTCATTAATGATTCACGAGGACGTTATGCAAATCGGATTACCCTGATATGATTAGAACAAGGGTATTTATTAACATCTTTAGATTTCACATCGAAGTCTTAAAATAGGGCAGCCATTAAACGATTCCCATAATAACAAACATACTCTATGTCCGCAGTGCGCGAACGAGACCTGGCTAGAGCGAGAGAGCGTCCGAATCGATGGTGAAAAGATCGTCCGTCTCCCTCTTCACCGGTACACTTGCACCGAAAATGCACTGGCACGTTGTGAATCGGTACTCGGGTACTTGTAGTCCTCGTGGCCCTAAACAAAATATCTAATTATATTATTTTAATGATTTACAATAATTAAAAATTTATTAAATGTAAGTCTGAAATTTTATAAAGGTATACGCTTTTTCTTATGATAACAATTTCATACTATTAAGATGAGATTTAACACGATAAACTCTGTTATTGAATATTTAAGAATTAATGACTAAAAAAGGGTAAATTTACAATTTAAAGAAGTAAAGTAGACTTATTATTGCTTAAAATATTGAGCAACTTGCGTCAAACAAAATGTACATATAAAGCGTTTCGTTACTTATAAAAAACAGAAAAAACCAACCAGACAAGTGCCTATATTTAACCATTAGCAAAAAATATGCAAGAGCTTTTGAGTTCTTTAGACCCACGATAATTGAATTTCGTGTACTATAAAAACGATAATCACGTCACTCAAATCGATTTGAATCCCATAATGTGTACTAAACAGCTGTACGGTTCGGACGTTGTCGTCTTTGTTCGTTGAACGAACGGAGCGATCGGCGCAGTGGGTTCGTTGATACTTTGTTCTGCACGGTTCTGCTATACTGTGGTATACACACACACAACTCAGTGCTCGCACACACTACAGCTTGCTCCGTGTTCGATGTTCATGCCAGTTATATATGAACCAAGGTGGAGTATAGACGGTTTTGTTACAAAAAAACAAAAAATATACTTTACTATCTGGTGTGTTTTAGTTGAATATTATTTGTGATTTGTACTGTGCACACGGTGTGTTCATCGACGCGAATTGTGGATTTGTTTTCTTATTAGGTGAGTGTTTGACGATATATTAATAGTTGTATATTTTTAATTTTAGTAGCTTACGTTAAACTTTGTTTTGGGTGTGCTGTTTTAGGAGAAACATTATTTATACGATTTGAAATAGCTTCGTGTTGAAACTACGTAGGATGGACCATTTTCACTGTTTTGTTAAATTGCTAATACGTAACGCTAAAAATAATTATATTTTATATAAAATAAACAAAACTAAAACTTCTAATGGAAATCAAATAGAAATAATCGTAGTCATACGTACATTAAATAAAATAATTGTTTGTTTCAAAGACGTACATGTGCTTCTAACGAAATCGAAATATTAAAATGAACCTGGCTTTTAGGTCTACCTGTACGAAAGGTCATGAATAAAGATTCTTAAACAGGTTATATTAGGTTTCTTAATCAAGACTTAATTCCAATAAGAATAACATATCTTAGCAACGAAACGATTTGTTAGGAACATGTCATTATAGTGATGTTTCAATCTCCTAGATATTTTACTAGGGTTTTGTATCTAGAGGATAAAAACATTACCCTATTGTGAAGCCCGATGTCTGTCTGTCACCACTCACCAAGCTGTATCTCGAAAAAACGCGACAGCTAGACTAGGTAAATGAAGTTTTCACAAATGTTATTTCTTTCTTTGTTACCATACAGACATATACCTAACTATGTGAATTTAGATAGATTTTTTTAGATTAATAGGTATTATCCCATACAACAAATTTAAGGTATAGGATGTACCTGCCTCTTTCACGAGAAAACATTCGCAAAATATGACATGAGTATATCTACTGTTCTCTCTTTACTTAATCATATGGAATCTTCTTCATATCTACGACTAACACATAAGTTATACCAATTGAGTTTATGTTTTGTTGTACTTGTAAAGTATACTTTGTAAACAAATATCATTATAAATTAGCTATTTAAAAGGCTATAAAAGTGGCACATAATAAAATCTTTTGATAAGAAGAATTAAAATTTGGATTACAATGCAACAATATAATGATAATTCTTGACTCAGTAGTTCATTCTTTATCTCTCTTCTTGTTTAAGTGTTCTTACACAGTGAAAGGAGGTTTTTCTTAGGTATGGAATGATACAACATCCAACACCACAACAAAGAGAATAGAGACAAAAACCTTCTATATTTATCTTATACTAATATGTAGAGCTGAAGAGTTTGTTTGTTTGAACGCGCTAATCTCAGGAACTACGGGTTAGTATTGAACAATTATTTTTGTGTTGGTTAGAGCATTTATCGAGGAAGGCTATAGACTATAAAACATCGTCCTGTAACTAATAAGAGCGGGAAATGTGACAAAAATTGGGAAAATTATTCATCATTATGGGTTTCCGAGGCGTACGCTGCAAAAACGCTTCAAGATAATCAAGTTATATGTATGAGAGAATGATTTCTCTTCAAATAATCTAAAAAAAGTCTAGGACGCCTTATGTGTATTTTTTAAGATTATCCAGCAAGAGCGACGGGAAGGGACGCGACAGACGTCATATAAAATAGCTATTCTACGCGGACAAAGTCGCGAGCATACCGGCTAGTTAATTATAAGCAATACAGGAATATATTAATAAAAACTAATGAATTAGCTTACAAATAAAATAAAGCCTTATCTCTAAACAGAAATGTCTTCCCGGCAAACATACGTGAAAAAGGAAAACGATAGTTCGACAACTACGACCAATATTGTATGTCCGTCCCATACTAATATCCATATTTATATATACCTATGTACTTTTATTTAGGTAAGCTTAGGTAGCTTATCCGGAAAACGTCATTTTTCCATGTCTTCATGATTTCTAGGCAATTTCATGTCTAGAAATAGAATGAATGACAAGAAACCTAGCGCTCAGTTATCGCGCGGGGTGAAAACTTATACAAATAAAAAACGCTTCTTCGTTATAAAATAAATAAACATTTTCGTTCAAGAAGTAAATGACGTTAGTGGTTAACAATCCTTATTACTAAAAAGCCGATTGTTAGACCGCAAATATGCAGTGAAATTTCATTAAAATCGGTCAAGCTATTTCGAAGGTGTATCGTGACTAATCATACTGAGAATTTTATATATTTGACGTTGGTATGTATTTCAATTATAATGCCAAGGGCGATTATTTTAATAAAATCGAACATTATTAACCCAATGAATTACGCAAACGATATGGACAGGAATCGGTGATACCTATCTGTGACCTAAATGACAAAATAATTTAGTACAATTCAAATTAGTTGACATTGTGTTTAGGGTATCAATTGAAAGTCATTTATGTAAATATACAAGGCAAACTTTTTTGTCACAGGAGAATATAGACAAGCCAGAGGTTCACATAAAAGGTTAAATAACCCATAAACACATCTAAAAAACATTAGCTGTCGATCTATTTTGGCTTTGGACATTCGGAAATCAACACCTGGAAACGTCACATCTTTATAATAAAAGCGATATATTAGTTAAACTTATTTGGAAATGATTTTTGGGGGGGGGGGCCCCCCCCGCGGCGGGGGGGGGGGGGGGGGGGGGGGGGGGGGAAGGGGGGGGGGGGGGGAAAAAAAAAAAAAAAAAAAAAAAAAAAAAAAAAACGCGTTTTAAACCCAAAAAGGTTTTTTTTTAAAAGGGTTACCCCCCCGGAAAAAAAAAACAGGTTTTTGGGTTTTGAAAATTAAAAAATATTCTCCCCGATTTTTTTTGATAATTATAAGAAGAATAATTTTCGATAATTGACCCTTCACAGCGCAGACACCTCAAACATACATCATTTACCCCGTTTTTCCACATTTACCGCTGTTTCTTCGCTCGAGCAGCCTGTTGTATAGCCTTCTGTCATTAATGCTTTAACCAACACTACACACATTTTGAATCCGAACCAGTAAGTCCTAAGGTTAGTGCGTTAAACATTAGTCCACAAGAATATCCAAGCCCGTATGTTCCTGCCCTAACGTTTGTCTTAAAAATGTGTTTATTGTGGAAACAGTTTATTATGCGAAAAATCACCGTTGTAAAATGAGTCACATCGCGGATTATCCAGTTATTTGCGGAAGCGGGCAGCGTTCCTAAACAACGTTAACAGGTTTCATGTAAATGCTTTTTGTTACATAAACACGTTGTTCAGGGGTTTCTTATTAAAATACATCTAACTCATTCTATAGAATACTAGCTGTGACAGGACTTGTGCTGGACCATTGGGCGCGAAATATAATCCTACTTGTCAAGTATGCTTTTACCGACAAAAAATAAACTATTTTTTTAATTAAAGTATGTGGTTTAGTGATTCAAATAACAAACAACTCTACAGCTTTATAAGTATCTATATATTAAAAAGTATATATACTATATCCTAAGATCCTTTATATCCACTGCAAGTAACTGCAATGTTGTCTTTTCGACAACAACTGAGTGATATGTCACAACTAAGTGGTTATTTAAGGACGTTCCTTATTTGTTATTTAAAAATTTGGGTTCCAATATTCTTAACTTTGGAGTGAAATAATTTAAATTTGAGAAAAAACGTGAAGAACTAAGGGTCATATATATTATATATATAACAAAAATGAATTTTTTAATTACATTTATACTACCTTGTACCTTTAATGTTTGCTAAATAGCAATAAATTGAAATAAAGACTCGATCTACCTTGGTATATCTACAGTAAGAACAGGTGGTCGTAGGTTCGAGTCAGTTGTATCTTGATTTTTCCTTACAACATAAAATTTTATATATTTACATAGAGTCGACTTTTTCGAGTTAAAATTATGGTTAAAATGAAGTTCGAGTAAATGTTGGTTAAAAAAATTGTTTATAATGATTGGTTGTAATGTATAAAATTGGTTATATGATGTAGGTCATGAAAAGTTGTTCTATCGGTTTAAATTTAATTGCGATGACATTTAACCATGGTCAGGAAAAATATCAAAGGGCAAACTATCAGTTAAAAATAACATGATATTTTTCTCTATTGCTCCACTATGAATTATAAAATATAAATTACGAAAGATTTTATGGAACACTTATTGGTTTAAAACGCGAATGAAATCTATTTAAAATCTATTTTAACGACGGTCTGACGTTACAGAGACTTTGTTGGTGGTCACTGAGCATACAGTTAAATTACATTTAAATGAGTTTATATATTTCGAGTTTCAAACGGTTAAAAGTGTTTTATTTAAATGTGTACTACTAGCGTAATTTACAAGATATGTTTTTATACCCTTATTTCCTAAATGTATATTTTAGAATCATATTCAATTTAAAAGCTAAAAGATATCCATCCACTTTCTGTTCTGTCTTAATCGAGCATTCTATTTGTTTTCTCGGTATTTGAAGCCTGGTCGTGTTTGTCAAGAGACTTTGAGCACAATCAGATCCTGAAACTGTGTGAAACGCGTATAAGTTCATATCTATATCTAGACTAATATATTTAATATAATTATTGGTTCGAATTGAAAAAAAATTGCATTGGATAGACCATTTATCGAGGAAGGCTATAGGATATACACATCGCGATGTGACCAATAGGAGCGAAGAAATAACGTGTAATGTGAAAAAAAATCGGGAAATATTTTTCATCATTATGGGTTTCTGAAAAGTTATATAATAAGTTTATAAAGACGAAGGGGTTTGCACAAGCTCGTTTTTAATACAACCCAAAGTAACTGATGATTCGTAAACTAAGAACAATAGTTTAATGAAATATGATTTTTTACCTTGATCTGCGACACACATTGTAATAATTTCTTTGTATTAATCAATAATTATTATTATCAATTATAATATACAATCTGATATAATTCATTAACTTTTGGTTGGCGACTGATATTTTTTTGAAAATGATAGCGATTATCTTGCGGTCATAGATACTACGTATGTTGCATATAGTAGGACAGACACATTTGTCTGTCCGTCTCACTGATACGTTTTATTTGTAGGATGTTTATACTGTGTTCTATGAGTGTATTTTTTCTGGATGCCAAACCGCGTCTCGTGGCGCTGGGCAATACGCTCGTAATAATTATTTAAAAAAAATGTTACTTACGTTAGTATTGAACGTTGATGGATGCAGTTCTTGAGACATAAATAAAATGAATCTTAGATATATGATAACAAAAAACATGATTTCAATAACGTGGAAATAAAAATGCGCAAATAACTCATGCGAAAATGTATTTGTACTATTATTTGTGTAATAATTATGTTAACAATTTCGGTCACTGTGCTCTTGTAGATTAATATTTTTACGCTTTGAAAATATAAACAAATCAAGTCACATTTGCAGTTAGGCTACTCTGTCTCTAGCGGGCTCATATTATAGCATGCTTTGAAACAGCAAATGATACTATTATATGTACATATATTCGTAATGAAAATCATTCCAGAAAATTTTCCAGCGATTTTAGGGTGCCCAAGTTTAGTGAACCCCCCCCCCCCAAGTTGATTCGACCATGGTCTAGCCCTTAATATTTAAACTGGAACCAGTAATGACCAGTAATGAAGACAGAACGACAAATGCGTTCCAATAAATTTGACCTACTTCGCTACACTCAACCTAAATGCTGTATTAAATATTTTTGTCGCAGTGGTATTTGTTAAAAATATTAATAATTCATCTATTATTTAAACAATTATTAATGTGTTATTAACTATTCATTCTTGTAGTTGTCGCGATTAGTACACATTACAATAAACAAACAATAGTTAAACTTATTTTGCAGCATCGTGAAGTAAAAAAATTGAGTTTACAATTATCAATTATTACATCAATTATTGTGTTTATTTCCTTATTTTGGAGAGAAAGGTCAATGACCTCCTTTTACAATTTCTTCATCGCAACTGAATGTGTTCACTAAATGACTCATGTCATCTTATTTGTGTTAGCGATTAGAATGTTGCACGAGATCTGACACTACGCACAAATGAGAAGGCACATTATAAAATATTCTTGAAATTGTAGGTAGTAGTTCCAATCCTTAATTTGATTTTTGACAACTCGAGTTATTTTTTTAATTTCATTGCCTGGTAACGAAACCTTTGTGGTCAACAGCTCGAGTATTAAAATAGTTATAGCTGCGATATCGATTCGATTTCTTTTTACATATTATTGAAAAATTATGGTGCCCGATTCAATGTTTTCATATTATATTTTTGTTCATTATTTAGCATTTTTTTATGTAACTGTTATAAGTAGGTACCACAGATTATATATTTAAAGATTATTGTAGCATAAATTGATTAATTTTGAATTTAAAATTAGGTAAAGTAGGTAATTAATAATTTAATTCAAAACCGATTTTGTTGTCTGTGGTAATTCGTTGCGTATATATAGTAAATAGCACATCTCTAATTGGGCGGCAATTTCATGGACGATCCATGAAGTACAATATTATCTGTACTTTATTAGAAATGATCTTTCTATTCATCTCTAATCTATAGTATATTGCAAAGACCTAATATTGTGAATCATTTTGTGCGTAAATTATCCCTATATTACAATTGCCATAGTTTGACGTGTAAGCGTGAGCAAAATTTGTTGTTCAACAAGAGAAAAGTCTTTCAAGCAAATAACCTTAATTCCTTATCGTAAAAATCCTGTTTTTCTCTCTTTCGGCATGTTGACTGTTAAATATTTAGTCTACTAGACTATTAAGCTTTTATAAGCATGGTTAAATAGCTATATAGACATTAAATTTGTTCATTGTGTTTATCGTAAAACAAATATTTTTGCATGAGTCTACGTTCAAACATTGAAACAGGTAAAGATGCGGAATTTGCTATAGCAAGGTTATAATTGTTTAGAGAATGCTAATTTAGTCCATCTGTTATTTATGATTTTTCATAGTGTTCTTTATCATCGAGTCTCCTAGTATTGCACTAAGCGAAAGGTACTGGGTTTGAATCTTGAAAGATAGTCGTTTTAACCGAAACGACTATCCACTACATGTGTTTGTATGAAACCGATGAGTGACAGATGCAGAAATGTTGCCGTTTTGCACCCATTGTTACCGTTTCGAAATTCTACGATTTTAATTCTTTAAATCAGCTTTTAATGTTTTTCATAATATTTACCTATTTTATTATTTAACTGTTGTATATAATAAATACGTACATAATACATTGCAGGGAGATCTTATATTTAATATAATTTAATATGAATGAAAAGATTTCTCCCGTAATTTATAAGACTACTGTCAACCTCAATTCGAAATGTTCTAAAAACAACGCTGAGGCAAAAACCCCTTATTACTCAAACTAATTATTATTAATTAGCAGTGTTGCCAGTTTTATTAAATGTTAACATCGAAAATAGGTCAGCGTACGCGCAGATGGGAAATGTTTACATTGATTCACTCATTTACGGGTGAACGAATTTGATGATTAATTAAGCAAATTTTCGGTAAAAAATAATATTTCAAAAACCCATGTTACCGAACTGCAAAGGTTTTGTTTAGAGATGGACCGAGTACTCGGATGATACTCGGTATTCTTGAGGGTTTTTTGATTCTCGTACTCGCCCGAAGTACTCGGTTTTACTTTGTTATTAGATAACGATCATACTTCGTTTAAGAAAAGCAATATATTTAGATACATATAATTTAAACAACAGTGTTAATCTATAATTTTATTAGTAATTTAGAAAAGCTTTGAAAAACTCAATTAATTAAATTAAAATAATGCTAATGAATGAGTAGGAATGAGACAAAATTCCGAGAACAGTAATGTAAATAATCCATATTTAACATCTAATAGGAATTCGATTGAATCGAGTTACTCGGTCGACGACTCGGTTGAACAAAAATTGAGCTGAGTAAAACTCGGTACTCGGCAAAACGGCGCATCTCTATTTTTGTTATTGATTTAATTAAGGCTTTGTCATTGCTCTTTACAATATACTCAGTCAAGTATATCACCCGAGTTCAAACAATACCGGACCATTACAATACTCGAAGACAACAATTATGTTCATTAGACAATCCTTTGTCTCTTTATAGAGGTGTTTTCAAAACATCCATACGATCTCGATTAAGGTATTTCTTGATAATCGAATTGATAATTCGAATTCTATTACATTAATTAAAAAATAAACAATTATAACTGTTTAACTCGCGAATTAACTTTTGACTCGAGGGGGTTAATATATTTCGCTTTTAAACTGCGTAAAATGCTTTATTTAAATCTGTTAACTCGCGTTGACTACAGAATACGCTTGGTCAACTACAAAGAACTACCTTCGTTTACATTATCAGTTATTTATATGTATCGTTTTGACTTCCGACATATTGTAGAACAAGTGTGTACTTTATTTTATAAACTATAACTACACACAACTGTAATACATAACGGGTCGTATTACATAGGATCCTCACCGGAGATCAACTTTACGACCCGTTGAATATTACACATGGCTAACAATATACCAACTAGCATGACCAGACAAAAAATATTATATGTAATATCTATACGAGGCTGCTAGAGGTAGAGTCGCCTAATATAAAAAAAAACATGATATTCGATAAAGAGAAAAAATAATTTGTACTATTATTTGCGTAAGAATTATGTTAACAATTTTCGGTCACTGTGCTCTTGTAGATTAACATTTTTAGACTATAAAAATATAAATCAGTCAAGTCATAAAATTGCAGTTAGGCTACTCTGCCTCTAGCAACCTCATATATTCTCGCATGGTACATAATGATTTGTCGTATGGAATGATGGTAGCAAAAACGTACGTTAAGTAAAAACCAAGAACCAACAGTGTGACAAAGCGATACAGGCTAATGTATAGTTAACTACAGACCACAGATTATAAAATCATTCTTTATCGCATACACTGTAGCGGCGATAAAATTATCGGACTATTTATGTTGACCGATTATTTTCAACTGTTTTAAATCCTTGATCAATATTCACCCGTCATTTATAACAATGAAAATATATTGAAGAATGAAGATGCTTTATAAATTGATAGGCTCGTTGGCGCAATGGTAGTATATGGCTGATAATCAACGAGTCGCGGGTTCGATCCCCACTATCACGTTTATCAATAATTTATATATATTTTTAAGATGTTAGACTTCGACTAGAAATCTGAATTTTAAATGGATGGTAGGACTATCTAAATTCCATCCGAGTCCCAAAAACGGGTGAAGAGCCGTGAAATTTAACTTTTATTAATTTATTTTAAAAATGGCTCGACTATCCGATACTTTGCATTACCCGTGGCCACGGGGTCACCGACAATAGTTAAATAAGTTGTATAAGTATTTTTAAGGTCTATAGGTCACAGTCTAGTTGACATTTCTAACTGAAGACTAAAGAATATAACAAGGGCATATAAATAAACAAACATTTTGTAAAAACTTATGCCAATATTATAAAGCTAAAGGTTATTTGTTTTGTTGGTTCGAACGCGATTATTTTCAGGAACGGTTTGATTTGGTTAGAAATCACAAAATATGTATGAAAGAAGTATAGAGTAGCTTTATATATCAGACTAATAGTATTATGCTAAAATAACTGTTCCACGCGGGCAGCGTCGTCGGCACAGCCCAATATTGATCATGTTGTGTCTGTTTTGCCATAAATGACTGATCAGAACAGAGTCTAGAACATAATAAACTATTATGTAAGTCATAATTATGTATGTTGCAAATTAAAGGTCTTTATAAAAAGTAAAAATTCTGAATATCTTATCACAATTGAATATGGAATGTCACTGTTTATAGAATTCACGATAAATTACAATGATACCAAAAATAGGATGTACTTGTCCTTCCAGTTACAAAGGAAGGGACCTTCATTGAACGCAACGGAAAATCTTCGTCTTCCTAATATGTAAGACGTTTGTTATTCCAATCGACACCTGTGTGCCACTCAATCAGATTTTATCCTCACAATCTTATCACAAATTAAATCCTTGACTACAAGAAATTAAAAATCAATAACATTTTATCCGCTTGCGTTTTGTTCATGACAGAGCATGACTGACGGGCACGGGGTTCAGAGAGGTTATATTAAAAAAAAAACTAAATAATATAATTAATCCTGAAAGAAGAGGTTTTTTAATTTGTGTTTAAAGCTTGATAGTGACTGAGCTTTTCTAATCATAATAGGAAGGGGAATTCCAGAGTCTAACAGCAAGAACTGAAAAAGGGTTAGAATACGTTTTCGTAGTATGTAGAGTTTTACTCGAAGGAAGGTGAAATAGATTTGAAGAGATATTCCTACAGTAATTTTTATGAGGGTTACAGAGAAGCATGGAACACTTAATAAGCCTTATAAGATGTGCGGTCGACCTATTGCGACTATAGAAATTCGGAAAACCACTGACCACTTATTATATACTTATGCAGATTTTTGACTTTATGATTCATCAGATGAAGTCCAACATGTTTCAGATTAATTTGATTTAAAGCATGTTGGACCCGGTGGGGATCAAATCCATGTTTCGTCGACTATGAGCAATACCACCATTTAAGACCACTAAATTATTAATACACTTTGCAATCCGAAATTCTAAACTTTGTATAGGTCGACAGTGCACCGTGTAATGTTGCTGGGGTATATCAAGTGAACTGTATTCTTCTCTTTAAAAAGGTATTGTAGGGATAACTCTACAAATATATATCTAAAAGTATGTATAAGACTTTAAAATGAAAAAAGTGGCAGCAAATTTTCTCGCCACTTCTTCTCGAGATCCTGGTTCGGATCTGAGAAACGGACACAAAAATGTATTCGCCCCTAGCCCCACGGAGGGAGAAGGGGTTTCAGTTTGCTTGTCTGGTGCCATAAGCGCTTTCTGGTTGGCAACAATAGAACAAGACAGTTGAATCGATCCGCTTAGGCTCTATGTAGCGAAGACCTAATTCTAGTCAGCTGGATATCACGCAATCTATTTGACATTCGATTCAAAGCCTATTGTATTTAGCAGGAAAGTCTAAAATGCCGTAACAACGGTGTATACTGTAAAGATATTTCTACTGAAATAGAATAAGGGCTTTGCTTGTTACGTCATTATTATGTAAGTCTTGGACTGGGATTGCGATATTTATGCTAAGTCATATCGAAGATGTATTTTTTAACACGAAATTATCTTGTGGTTCCTAAAATAGCGGTTGGTTAGATATATACGTTTTTTTATGATTGAGTAGTACGTTGGTTAACGACCTGTCTTGTCTTGACTCTATCGACCTTGTTTGGCTTATATATTTTGGATATTTGGATTTCCACAGACTGAAATTGAAACGCGATCAAACTTGATGGCTTTTATATCAGACGGTGGTTCCCGGACGGAATTACGATGTTCTTATCACCCACTTAATATACGAATTTCCAGAGGAACTTTAACATGAAATACTGTCTATAGTTTACGAGAGTAGTACACATTTAAATAAAACACTTTAACGGTTTAAAACGCGGTATATTAGTTAAACTTATTTGGAAATGATTTTTAACTTCGGCCCGACGTTTCGGATGCTTTGCAGCAGCCATGGTCACGGGTCACGGCTTTTTATTTAAACTTTAACATGTATCAGAAAAATTATAACTAAATTAGGAATTGTGATCTGTGAGAATCGAACCCACGGTCTGTTGATTATTAGCCGCACATAAGTAGTGTTACACCGACGAATTCGTCACAAAATTGCCTAATGATAAACAATTTTACAACATCGGTTAGTGAAAGTTTCGGCTAAATCAATGTAGTCTTAACTTATGACAATACACAAAAGTACACTAATAAATAGTTTAACAGTATACATTTTGTATGTTTTACAGTCGTGGTCATGGGGTAGACAAATATATTTCGCGGTTTCTTACCGTTAAGTGTTTAATTTGATAAGTTTAGATTTATGCTGTCCATCCCAAAAAGTCCACTATACTGTTACCGATTTTGACGTTTACCACGAGCGACTGTTTCGTCTCCATTATGTCCCAAAAAATGCGGTTACACTGTCGAAAGTATTTAAAATAGCTAGATTTATTAACATACGTCGAGTATTTAAGTTTATATCGTTCGTGTAATTTCCACGGGAGATATTACCAGTAAATTTGATTGATATTGTTGATGTTTGGTTTAAACAAAAAACGTAAAGTTTTATAAAATTCCAACGTCGCACCGTGCTGTACAACGTGTAATTAGAACTTCTAAGAAAGACATTAAAACAACTTTCCGTTTTATTTGAATGGCAAATGAGTATTAATTTCGTTGGTAAGATGTTTTTATGTCATGTAAATGACATCATGTTTGCTATCATTGCTTTAGTTAATTACCTACGTTCTTTGTCTCGTGAAATAATTGTAATAAAACTTAAACACGTATTGTTTTAACAAATATTAATAAAACAACACAAATACCGAGTTTCTTGTAACTAAGACACTCCCAATTTAAAATATCTAAATCTCACGTCTTTTGTTGGATGTGTTGGAGCACCAAGTATTTAGTTAACTAATTCGTGACCGCCTCTGTAGCCAAATGGTTAAACGTATTGCCTAACATTGCGGTAAGCGCGAGAGTTCCTGGGTTCGAATACCAGAGAAACAAAATTTTTTTTCGGTCGGGCAGGGCACAGAAGTCTGATCAACTACTTGCTTGTTAAGGAACGGATCCGTGGAACGAACACAAAAATGTGTTCGCCCCATGCCACACTAGAAAGAAACGGCATTTAAACAAATAAACAATATATTTCGTGTTTCAAACCGTTAATTTTGTTATTTAAATATGTATTGGAGTAAACTACAGACAGTGACTCGGTAGCTCAAATGGTAGAGCAACAGCACAGAACGCTGACGATGCCGGTTCAAGTCCTACCCGAATCGATATTTTTTTCAATTTATTTTCGATTTTTAATTATACAGACAGAGATTTTTAGATTATACTTTAATCACTGTTCTTATTTTAAAACGTTTACAAGGCCTAAGATAAATCCCTTTGTTTCTAACACTTTCACTTGTTAATACATATTAATATGTACAAATCTAGATCTAATTAAGTGCCCTGGATATGAATCTAGATAGGCCAAACTGTTGTACGTCACAAAATGATTATAAAATAATTTATTAGCCTTGAATAACCTTAACCATGAACTGATTTCATCAATCGATTGTCAATAACACGCGACGAAGACAGTGTACCTAAACTTCTATTAAACCCTCTAAGTTCGCAGTACAGTATGCTAAATAAACGGCTTCAAACACGAAATATATTATTTATAATTAGGTAATGACGTGCTGATTTTCCGGGAATTTGGTAAAGTACCTATTCACAATTTATCACGTTAGTTACAATGTTGGATGCCTAGTGAATAACGGGTCGTGGGTTCGATTTGCAAATCGGCACTTAAAATTCTGTCCAGACAGATAAAAGAGCTGTGACGTATATTCCTAGATAAGTTTTCGGTTTCAAATTCCGCAAACCCCTACGTCAAAATGGGTCGATAGCGCATTAAGCTGTTGGACTGAAACGTTTTACCTACCATCGACGCCGTACTAGTCTGTCTTCTGTATTAAAATGGACACAAAGCCAGACGGTTGTTGTGAATGAACACTCAACTGTTTTAAACGCGTATTAGTTATTATTCACAATTTAAGTATGTCAACTACGGCCCGATATTTCGACTGCTGCAGCTAATAGACGAGTTTAGAACGGTTAAAAGTGTTTTATTTATTTTTGCACTACTCGCGTAAACGCATTTCTTAGAAGTTCTTATTACACGTTGTACAGTTTACGGACGTTATATTGTTTTATAAGACTACGTTAAATACTGTCTATAGTTTCCTAAGAATCCTCAATATCGGTTGGGTTTAATTGTAACATCTCCCAGGGAAATTACAATAAACGCGTACAGACAATACTTGGCGTTGTAATTAAAATTTTATTACAAAACGGTTACAAAATCGCAAAACCTACAGTATTATCAGCCAATACATATGAATTATCAATTGCTATCCTTAATTGAGTTACTAAGTCGCTTCGATACAAATCAGTGATTCGTTGGGATTTTTATATTCAGTGTCGGAACAGTGCCTGATACTGTAGTCGTGTTTTTAGTGATGTTAAAAAATAATTTACGCGTAAGTCGTTGCTTTTCTTTATTATAAGTAAGATATGTCACACTTTGAGATTTTTCTAAGTACCGAGTTCTTGAATTATCATTTTTACCCGTTAATTATAAATATCACATTAATATCGCTTACATAAATTAGATAAAAATTTTAGACTCAAATTTATGATACTGGCGGGACCCAACCCACGACAAACAGTTCTTGCTAGCTCGAATCAAGGTTTTTTAAACTTATTTATTGTTTTGTTGTAATGTCACGTGAAAGCCGGATTCTTTCGTGGGGCGAACATACTTCTCTGAACGGTTCGTTTACAGGCAAGTAATCAGACTTCTGTGTCCTGCCAGGCCTAAACAGTCTATTGTTTTCCGGGATTTAAAACTAGGACTCGCGCTTGTCGTAACGCCTAACTAGGCGACACGTTTAACTATTTAGCTATTAAGTTTAATATAGGTATACATAACAAGTAACTAAAATGGCGTTTTAAACCGTTAAAAGTGAATTAATGCAGTCTAAAAATCTTTAAACATTTGTGTGGTAAATTGTATTAAACTAATATAACAGTAGGTACTTCATGCACATGTGGGCACAAGTCTCTCTTTATATAAGAGAGTTACATTCACCACGCTGTACCAGTGTGGGTTGGTGGGCTTTAACAAGTAATGCCTTTAGTGTAGTAAGAGCTTTAAGAGCACGGGGTGGTATACTTTCTATTTGAATTCTGGGTTAGGACAAAAAAACTGGCAAATTCTAAATACCAAAGCAAGATTTCGCCATACCGGGATTCCAATCCTGGACCTCAAAGTCCGTTGCCAACTTCTCTACCTAGAGCAATGAGACAATTGATTATATGTGGTAAATTTATAAAATAAAAATATATTATTTATTAATCTTAAGGATAGCAAGATTCTTTGTTGTATAATGTATATTTGCGCTTAAGTTACTTTAGTTAAGTTTAAAATTTATGTAATGTGCAAATTTAAATAAATACATTATAAGAAGCTAAAGAATTCAATGTTAATAATTTAATAGACGCTTATCAAAACGATTTTTTAGCCCTTACGTCAAGATTAAAGATAATGATAATTACAATGTGTGCATTCTAATCAAAGGAATCGGGCACAATACAAATTACTGAATCATTGTATGAGTTTTTGTTGTCCCGAACAAAACACCTTTAATCGTTTAAAACGCGAAATATACGTATAAGATGACAACATTTTTAACGACTGCAGCATAGCATCCGAAATGTCGGGCTGCAGTTAAAATAAATTAGAACTGAGTTATATATTTCCGCCTCTGTAGCCAAATGGTTAAACGTTGCCTAGCATTGCGTAAAGCGCGAGAGGTCCTGGGTTCGAATCCCAGGGAAACAAAAAATAGTTTCGATCGGGCAGGGCACAGAAGTCTGATCAACTACTTGCCTGTTAAAATACGATCTGTAAAACGGACACAAAAATATGACTCCACGAGGGGAAAACGGGATTTCACACACAATATATGTATTTCACGTTTTAAACCGTTAAAAGTGTTCCATTGCTGCATTACCGTTAAACGTGTGCTACTCGCGTTAACACTATATATAGTTTATTAAGGACTCATCACCCGTATTTATGGATATTTTTTTTTATGATAGAGCACAAACATGCGTGGCGTTTACTTGATGGAAGTTGAAATAACCCTGCCATATAAAATTTAAAACCGATGCGAAGTCGACCTATTTTGGCTTTGTATATTCGGACATCCACAGACTGAAATCGAAACGCGATCAAACTTAACGATTTTTCCATTATCCTTTACATATATGGAGTAATAAGGTCAACTGTGTGTGAATACGATATTTCGTACATTCTAATACGATATAAACGGTTCATAGTTTACCGCTGATTGTCCATTTTAACGGTATACAATTATATTCTTTTCAATACTTATAAAGATCACAGTCAATGACCTTAGTACAGTTCGCCAGTTCCGTCATGAAATTGTTATGCAAAAAATACGGTTGCCTAGCAACCTGATTGCGTTAAATCTTTCACAAAGAGGACTGTGACAATTTCTAATATATTGTTGTGCCCGCGACTTCGTCCGCGTAGAATAGTTCGGGCTTTATATTAATTGTTTTTCAAACAACCTCCTCAGTATTATAAATTACAAGCTGTGCCAGCGACTTCGTCCACGTTCTAGCGAGATAATCTTAAAAAATAAACATACATATATTCCCGTTGAATTTTTTTTTAATTAGCGTCATTCTTTCATACATATTTTTTGGTTACTTAAACCGTTTTCGCGGCGCACGCAAGAAGCCCTCAAAGATGAAATAAATTAGTATTCATAACAGACTGGTGTGGTGGTCACTTGATGTAAGGTGATATCATCATCATCATCATTATCAGCCCGTTTGGGTCCACTGCTGGACGTAGGCCTCTCCCGAGGCATGCCACTCGGCCCTCTCTTGAGCTCTATTTATCCATTTGCTGCCGGCCACTTTCTTCAGGTCATCTGTCCACCGTGCTGTAGGTCGTCCTACACTGCGTTTGCCTAATCGTGGTCTCCAATCTAGTATATCACCTTCTAACATCCCCACATCTAATTAAAATATGCTATCAACCTTTTTTTAATCGTGAATTTGAATCTAAAGTTCACTGACTGAAATCAAAACGCAGATTTACACTGTACGACTATTTCAACTATGAACCATGGATACGGCTTAACCATTAATTGTCTAGATTCTTTAAATGAAGTCGAAAGAACGTGTTTTTGAAAAAATATATAAATATTATTACACCAATAAAAACACAGATTTGATGTTAAATCAGGATTATTAGATGAATATTAAGATTATTATTATCCCTTCGGTTAACCATACATTTGAGTAAATACCTTTGGACCGGCGAGTTGTTTTAATATTTCTAAGAAATATACATAGAGTAGCTCTATTAAAATTAATAAACAGAGTATGTTATGCACAAAGACCCTTGTTTAAATTAAGGTCACATTGCAATAATTTTAATACGTATAATGAAAGTACTGTCGACTATCGGATGTAATATAATATTTATTAGGTACTAGCTTTGTCTGCGACTTCGTCCGCGTAGTATAATTATGTTAGGGATCGAAATTTGCTTTTGCAAACCTCCTCATCTTTATTAATTATAGCTGTATCGTGGACATCGTCCGCTTCCCGTCGTTCTTGCGCATATACCATCGTAGACATTTTTAGATAATTTAAAGAGAAATCATACTAAATACTGTCTATAGTTTACGCGAGTAGTACACATTTAAATAAAACACTTTAACGGTTTAAAACGCGATATATTAGTTAAACTTATTTGAAAATGATTTTTAACTTCGGCCCGACGTTTCAGATGCTTTGCAGCAGCCGTGGTCACGGTGAGACTCCAAATAAGTTTAACTAATATATCGCGTTTTAAACCGTTAAAGTGTTTTATTTAGAAATCATACTTTCATACATATGTTTCGGATATCTTTACATTCATAAAGATACCCGTATACATTTTCCCGTCTTTCCACATTTTCCTCTGTTTCTTCTCTCCTATTGGTCGTAACCTGATCGAACCAGAGCCTTCCTTGATAATTGGTCTAACCAACACTAAAATATTTTTTTCGATTCGATCCAGTAGTCCCAGTACTTTCGGATGCTTTGCATTGAACTATACATACTTGAAATAAATTGTAAATTAGTTAACGAATACGTTTCGCGTTTTAAACCGTTAAAAATGTTTTATTTAAACGAAATAAATATATCGAAAAACTCTACTCAAAGTTAAATAAATGATTGGCATACAATTCAATATCGCAGACCATTGTATTCGCTGTTCGCAGTACACGACATCAGTTAATTATGGCTTTGCCTTGACTTTGTTTTAATCTAGACCGAGTTTAATTATATCTAATGCCTAAACGTTTTGATATCCTTACATAGTTTACTTAGAAGTATCTAGATTCTAGAACATAGAAACTTCTTACTGACGATGGAAGTGAGTCTTGGAAGTGTAAAAAAAACTTGTAGATCTATATTTTTTTTACTTATTATGAAGGTAAATAAGTGAGAAGTATTGTTTCCACTTGTATGTTTTATTAGATAAAAAAAACAATAAACCCTTAATATGTAGTAATACTTTCGTAGTATCGAAAGTTTTGTTTATAATTAAATTAAAGTAGGTGTCCCAAATTTTCACAACGAATCCTTGATTTTCCTGCGCGGGTTTAGGGCAGACACGTCTTTGTGTCTGCTTCAAAGATTTATTTCCATGAATATTAGACTTCTGCGGGACCGACGGAAACTATAATCTTGCTCTTGACAGTTTATGCAATGTCAGATGTAAGCATAATCTGTGCCATCTGTGCCAAAAATGTCAATTGTCAATGTTCGCGCCTTTTTCTAGAACAACGAATTACGAAAATAAGACTGTGGGACGTCATCTTAACATTTTATTTACAAAGCGGGAAAAGGCACATACAATGCGTTTTTACCATTCAGCTATGTAGGCGGTTGACCTATAACTAATTGTGTTTGTTGTGCAATTTGATGCGCTTTCCTAGATAGTGATGTGGGTGAATAGAACAATGAATGCATTTTAAAATCCCTTTCAGAAAAGTTGAACTGGCACAACGCTCGTAAAATCCACCCGCCACCCTCGCATCTTTCGCGTGGGTGGTTTTAAGTAACCAAGGCGACGGGAGACAATAACCGTTCCCAACTTGCATAACCACGTTATACTGAAGTGGCTTTTCGCGATGTCTCTGCGTTGAACTACTTGTACAACTAAACAATGATATTTTTGTAATTAGAACAACGTATGTACGACAAAAGAATTAAGTTAAGGTTTAAACCTATTTTGAAAGAACCTAAAATTGTTACTCTAAAGAGAAATATATATTTATTAATTCCCTGTCCCACCAGTTTCATCAAATATCATTTACGACGGAACAGATGTCGCTAGCGTAGCGGATTTGACGTCGGGAGACACTCCGTTTTAACCTACTCGCGTAAAATATAAACGATACCAAATTATTTTTAGCAAAAAAAATATATAAATAGACACTTAAGCAGGAAAGTAGTAATTACTTGTTAAAAATCCATGAATAGAGCTCGTTCGTAAGCTAAGTATTTAATTTAGTAATGGAAATATTTTTAGTTTTACAATTATGGTTTCTTATGACTAAAATATTGCTAATTATATTAGTTACTTATATGTCTCCCCGTGACTACGGCCGGCTCTAAACATTGGGTTAGATAAAATAATTTGCAAATAAATTTAATCATTTTGCGTTATAAACCGTTCAAAGTGTTTTATTTTAATTTGTACTACTCGCGTATACAGCATTAAGATGTTAATAACTTAAACTTCAAACGCACAACAAAGACGATTGTAAGTCATTACCTCTTTGCCATGGTAAAATAAATTGTGTGAGTTTTTAAAGGCCGATTACGCTATATGCGATGGCGCCTTAAACTCCATTTAGTTTTAGTAATATATATATATATATTTTTCTTATTGCAGAGTTACCAGGATGAGCTGGCAGCGATGACGTCAGGAAAGAAGATGGAGTCGAAGGGTACCCAGATCCATTTGCCGCTGATCAGCCGTGGGAGCCGCGGCGAGATCAGCGACAAAGTGACCTTCTCGCAGATCAAGTCCCCACCAGAACAGCTCAACAATGGACAGGTTTTGGGGTAAATATTGTAGTTTCTATTTTTTAATGATAGAGGAGACAAGCATGTGGTTCACTTGATGGTAGGTGAAATACCTCGGCCTATAGGATTTAAACAAGGTGCGCTGTCGACCTATATAAGCGTTGGATATTCGGAAATCGTCAGACTGAAACCGAAACGTCATTAAACTTCTCGGCTCTTTCATCTGGTGGTTGGCGAAATACTCCTACTATATAATATTTAAAAGGTACGCTGTAGAACTATTTTGGATATTCGGAAATCCACGAACGCAACGCGATTAAACTTCTGTTTAATCTGACGGCTCTTTCATCTGTGGCACCCTTAGGAATTTTCGATATTCCTACCGCCCATTCAAGATCCAGATTTCCAGACGAAGTCCAACATGTTTCAGTAAAAAAATTTAATAGATTAGAAAAATTGACCTGGTGGGGAGTCCCCCTATAACCCACTTCGAAAATTCTGAAACTGAAATCACATTACAGTGTCCGTTTCACTGATCCAGTTCTTTTACAGTTAAGTTAATTAGACTTTTATGTCTTAATAATAGCATTTTGATGAATTTTTTTATATTTTAAATAATATTAAATCACACACGTTTAAGTCCTTATTATTGTAAAATGTAATTCCAGGCTTCTTGTCTGAATATATGCTTCCTCTATCTCTAAGATCGCGGTCATTCGCGCTATATTTAAATCTTCTTAACGGTTAACACTTGGCGTCATCGAATTCGTATATTTTTACACGGATAACTGTGGCTATCTAATACTGTTTTGTAAATCTACGTATTACCATTATTTATATCGAACAATGGCAATAAAATTGCGTTTCTAATATGGAATTCTACGTTGTCTTGCAACTATGAAATATATATATATATATAAATAATTTGTAAAATATTCAACTCTGTAGCACGGTGGTTGAGAATGGTAACGGACGCCGAAGTCTTCCATTTAGAGGTCGTTTTGCCTTTTCAGCATGGAACCCTCAACAGAGAGTCTTTCCGAAAACTTATAACCATATACTTACGAATCAATTATCAAAAAATCTCGCGTTTCCTCTGATAAATAAAATAATAAAAAAAAACTTTATTACCAAACATATTTGCGTTCCGTTAACAATTTATTCATATTAGTAATTGTTATAGGAAATCGATTAGTTGTTTCCCAATATTGGCAAGTAGATATTTAAATTAGTTCCAGTGGTAGGGAGAACGTCACAAATGTGTTATATTATATCTGTTAAGCTATATATTCTGGCAACTAATATATTCCTACGTCACCACACTGCGGTGTTGCTGTAATTCACTCTAGACTTGGCGGTAGACATCTATTGTTCAGTGTTCTAGATATTTGTATAATTTATATATAACTACTAATTTATATATCTATACTCTATACTTAATATATAAAGCTGAAGAGTTTGTTTGTTTGTTTGAACGCGCTAATCTCAGGAAGTACGGTTTCGAATTGAAAAAAATCTTTTTGTATTTTATTAATATTATTTTATTTAAAAGTGTCCTTATGTAAACTACAGACACTTCTTGATTAATTGTTACTTTTAAAGCAAACACTTTACTTTTTACAAAGGATATAAATATATAGTTACGGTATCAATTTAATAATAAATAAATGTAAGTTAAACATTGGATTGAGTGCATGTAAACAGTAAAATGATCTTAGCAAGTTTCCAACTTTCTCATATAAGTACTGATTAGTGATATCTACAAGTCTTGTATAACAAAATGATTTTTTAATTGGTGTATTGAATGTATTTGTTATAAACACAAGCCAAATCATCTAAAGCAAGCTAAAGCAAATTTTTCCTCTACAGGTTTACGTTTACACCCTTAGACTATTAAAACTTTATCAATAAATAATTTAACATGAACTCTATCAATAAATTTAACATGAACAGGAGTCGAACCCAAGATTACAGCGTTCCATACTGTCCCGTGCTACCTAGCTAGGCTGTATACGTTTTATTGATTTAAGCCCAAGCAAGTTATAAATGTTTTCTAATTCTAGTCTTGGTAAATTAATAGCATTTAGTTTCATATAAATAAAAAATATGTTATTTTTTTGTAGTTTACGCAATTTTTAATTGAACACTTTTAACGGGTTAAAACGAGAAATATTTTAGTTAGCGTTCTAACAATGTAGCTGGGCCAAAATACTTTTTTATGCCTAAAAACCAGTCCCTGGAATTAACATTACATTTAATGCGAGTGGGTTACAAAATTGTGACAATAGTATAATTATTTTAAAATTTAACATTATTATCTAATACAAAACACATGATTTGAACTGAAATAATTGTTATTAATTGAAAATTTACAGTAACAAAGTTGCCATTTTTAGACGAGCCGTTTTTCATACTAAATCAGTCCCTGAGCATGTGTGCCAAACTATACGGAACAATTTCTCAAAATATTTCCTAGGTGGCGGTTAATTATAGATGGTATAATAAAAATGCAAGGTTTGGACGTTATTAGAATGGCATTAGAAACGTTTTAAATTGAAGATTTAGTAAAATAAAAAATTAATGTATCTGTGTCCCCAACGAGTAACAATATCGAGACCTTGCGTTACTGTATGAAAAAAGACTTTAAAATGATTGGATTAAGGTTACTTGCACATTATTTGGTTCGATTTGAGTAACTGTTTAACAAACGACAGCAAAGCGTTGGGAGTACTCTGCCGTGTGGTCGCGTCCCGGTCCGTGAAGGAGGTGCGTGTATCTATTGTGTGTGTACCGCTGTTAATGTTACGTCTGACGATATTTCACGTTTTTGTTTTATTACGCATGGTTGTTTGCAATCGTGAGTGTAAAAATATCTGGTTTATTATTTGATTGGAAATATTTACAATTTGTCAAAATTTCAACTGCGTAACTGCTACACTGCGTTACAAAAAAAAGTAACGAGAGTTAGATAGATAACGTAGTGTTTTTGTTACTTATAAACAGTATACGTTATTAAATCCGAAAGAGGAAAATTTATTTTTTTCTCAGAAAGAGTTTCTGTCCTAAATGGCGCTGACAAACGCAGAAAAACAACGTCGCTATAGATAAAAATTGAAACAAGACCCGGTAAAAAATGCTGAAGCTGGATTATGAGAATTTCGTACCATATCTGCAAATAATTCTAATAATCCAGCCCTATCTGGGCACACTTACATCCAATAATTAGTGACAACAACAAACAATCCTACAAACTACAATTCATTTTTTTCGATGGACCAGCTACTAGTATCACAGAAGCAAAATTTTTATTTCATTAGTCACAGAATATTCACTGAGTAAAAGATCATACGCGTTACATGGAATTTCTTTGAAGCTGGGCATGGCAAAGGGGCGTAGTGGCGGCTCTCAAAGATGAGAAAAAAGGTCAATTTCTATGAGAGATTTTTTGACACCTAAAAGACTTGGCAAGGTCCGTTTTTACTTGGTGACACTGACTGACAGTGATATTCATAACGTTGAAAAAACACTACCTGAAAGTCTAGTGCCACTTCAGGGTACGATGCAATACATCAGGTTTTTACTCACACTTTGGGTGAACTTCGCTAAAGAGACCTTATTTTTTTGCAAGAGGGTTTTTTTAGTGCAGAATCCAAAAACATATAAGCCTGCATACAAACATATCCCATCATTGACACACGTAAAGAAGACGTTCCATTTGATGATCGGAAATGAAAGTCCTGAATACTAATATGTTGCGTACCTTTAAGGTACGTATTACAAGATTTATTGAAGTTTATATCGTCTTCTAGCTCTGACGAGAAGCCCTTATCAAGTTGTGCCAAGGTCAACATCTAACGTACAGGAAGACGCACGTGAAATACAGCAATTTCAAAAAAATGCAAAATGTTCATCCTACGAAGATATATGAAGGTGTCCATGTTTTAGTAAAAGTTACTTATGTTAAGGAAAAATAATATACTTTCCTTGGTGTTGTTAAAAGTAAAGTTGATGAAGAAGGGGACGTTAAAATTATTTTACAAGACAATTGACGACATGGCAAAAGATTCAAGCAGTAGATACCGATATTACGAACCATACGAAAACATTCTAGAAATTGTCCCTAACCCCAAACTTGTCGTGAAAGGTAAAAGATTATACTTCAATTATGACAAGCAAAAAATTTGAGAGAGACTGAAGATAAGTGCCTGTGTTTATACAGTTGATTTTCTCATCAAGGTATATTAATTCTTAACAAATATTGACTAGCAAAGTTTTATGTTACTTGAGGTACTTAATTTTATGTCGAGTCATGAACAGTTAAAATTGCTTTGTTATAAAGATCTCTATTAAAACTACAAAGTGTATATAAAAAATACTACTGTGTTACGAAGATTAATACTGCGTACTTTTGTGTCCCTCTTGTTTTTATTGTATCTTTAATTAACAAAGGACTCTTATTGTCAAAAATGTCTTAAATTTTACGTACGTACTATTTATGACAGAACAAACTGTCAATTGGATTAATTTTAAGTTTATTTTTGTAATTTATGGAAAAGTTTAAGTTTTAATATTTAACAAGGTAACGCAGTGTATCTAATCAAACATGAATATTCGAGAAAGATTATTTCTGTGATTTTGCTTTATAGGTGATTTATATAATCACTACACTTTAAAACTGACGTATTATTAAGTCTCAATGTCCGATTTATTAAATAATAACCTCATCTGTAAAATAGTTACGCAGTTGTTTAATTTCTCGACAACTTGATGTATTATATGCTATAAATATTATTAAATCATTTAAACCATCGTGTGAGGTAGGTGTGTTATAAATAGAACTATAACATATCTATTTCAGCATTTAAAAAAAGGAAATTAAGTATTTCAATTTTGAAAAAAAAATCTGAATTGTGTTCTCGGATTAGGCACTTAAAAGTATTTTGGCCCAGCTACGGGTCTGTAAATAAGTTTACTGATATGTTTACATTATAAGTGTTTTATTTAAATATGTTTACATTAAATATTAAAATAAAACCCTATAACGGTTTAAAAACGCGATATATATTATTTAAACTTAAGGGTCTCTCCATGACCACGGCTTCTGCAAAGCATCCGAAACGTCGGACCGTAGTTGAAATAATATTCAAACCGTTAAAGTGTTTTATTTCAATATGTTGACATAGTCAAAAGAAATACATACAGTTCCTACAAAAGATTAAATAATAACCAATTAAAACTCAAGAATGCAAGCTATTCTTCAAAGTGATGTTACGTGAGCATTTCTTCAAGTTCAAGGTCACGAGGTGGCACGTGCCACATAGGTGAAGTCAAATAAGTATTATTTATGCAACGTAGTTTAATTAATGTTTACATTTGATGGAATAATAACACGCTGGTGTAATGTTGCACGGGTGATGAGTTGCTGGCTTATATTATCATCTTTGATTCAGCGTCTGCAACCTCTTGACATCAAATGGGGGGTAGGAATATCTAAATCCCGTCCACCCGAAGAGCCGTAAAATAGAAATTGGCATTGTGGTTTCAATCAGTTCAAATAGGTCGATAACACATCTGAATTTGAGGGCTGGAGCATTTTCAACTTCCATCGAATCTCGAGCTTCTATCGTCCTATGTGTTTCCCCTTAGTAGTACTGAGTACACGTTTCTATATATAATTAATAGTTTTCACATATTATGGCATTATATAAATGTTTTTTTTTATACAAATAAAATACAACACGGGCTTATGGACCGGCATTTATGGCTTCGGCATCTATGCTGTGGATGCCTGTTCACGTAAATCTTCTAAATTTTAGTCCAGCTCGTCATCAATATGTTTCAATCTAAAATAAATTTATATTAACTGTTCACTTAATGATTAAAATGGAGGTTTAAATGGAAACTAATTGAAATCCCGCCCAGGTCATCAATTTTTATTTCAATCTAATTAAATTTTTAATCTGCTACATAAAATGTTTATCTCCACCCATCTCACATCATAACTATCTCTTGCAGATCAATAAATATATGTTAATTTAATTTTCAGGGGATCGCAAATAAATCTTTGCAATGGTGGAGCGGGTTCTATGGGACTCGTTCCGAAGATCCCGAACGGATCAGCATGTCAAAAGAAACCTATGGCCACCCTTACACATCTTCCAAAACGGCCACCAGTGGACATCGAGTTCTCTGATCTCTCTTACTCAGTCAGCGAAGGAAGAAAGCGAGGTTACAAGACTCTGCTGAAATGCATCAATGGCACCTTTCGATCCAGTGAACTGACTGCCATCATGGGCCCTTCAGGTGCTGGTAAAAGCACACTGATGAATATCCTTGCTGGATACAAGTAAGTAACATAAATTTGAGAAAGACAGGCAAACATGAAAGATTTCTATATTTACAAGAATGCGTAAGGAGCAATTCATTTATATCAAGGATTTGCTCCTAAGGTTAATGAATTCACAAAAAATGTATTAGCCTATTATGTATTTACGTTTAAAAAGCCAGAATGAATGTCTTGGGTGTTCTTCTCGGTCATGTAGCTCTTTGGAACACTCTGTAGAATCATGACAGACAGACAAACAAACATTTTTTGACGAATGTGAATAATTTTTAAAATTTTAAAGACAATAAAGTATATTTTATTTTTTTTCATTCAAACTTGATGGTAGGTGGAATACCCCTGCCATATACACATCTAAACAAGATGTGCGGTTGACCTTTATTATTTTGGATTTATTTTAGAACGAAGAATCCTTTACGGTTGCCCTTTCTTGCATTTCCTTAATTCTTCTCTATCCTTTTATCTTGCTCCACAGTTCGTTTTCATATTTTTATTACGTCTTCCGTACCCGTATTTTTTTTTTTGTACAATCTAAGGTTACAAACAATCGATAAAACAGGGACCCTCAGCTAACTTACTTAGTTTTACCATCAACAACAAATTTTATCGATTTCTTTTTAGTCACTGTGAAATAATTTGCTAATGTATATGACCATACGAAATTTATACAGAGTCTTATGTTTACAGAACCTCCAACGTAAGCGGTTCAATCTTGATCAACGGAAAAGAGAGGAATCTCCGACGCTTCAGAAAACTATCCTGCTACATCATGCAGGACGACTGCCTCCTCCCACACCTGACAGTGCGAGAGGCCATGACAGTGTCCGCCAATCTCAAGCTCGGTAAAGACATGACGGTCACCGCAAAGAAAATTGTTATAGATGAAATTCTCGAAATGTTAACGTTAAGCGACGCTGGCGACACTCGCACCATCAATTTATCTGGTGGTCAGAGGAAGCGGCTCTCCATTGCTCTGGAGCTGGTGAATAACCCCCCTGTGATGTTCTTCGACGAGCCAACTTCTGGTCTGGACAGCTCGTCGTGTTTCCAGTGTATATCTTTATTGAAATCTTTGGCTAGAGGTGGAAGGACGATCATTTGCACCATACACCAGCCATCGGCGAGATTATTTGAAATGTTTGATTGCTTGTATACACTGGCGGAAGGGCAATGCATTTACCAGGGACCTGTGAAGGAACTGGTTCCATTCTTGTCTACTATGGGCTTGCATTGTCCCAGTTACCACAACCCAGCGGATTATGGTATGATTTTAAATTATATCGAATTAACTTGTGTCTGTAGTTAACACAAATAGGTCACATTAAACGAGTTTAAAACGAGGTTCAACTCACTACTGACTTAGCAAACGTTATTTTGCCATATGAAGTATTTCGACCAAAATTTGATTATCATAAAAAGATAAATTTATATTATAGACATTTTTTTTAGATTATCCAAAGAGTAATACTTATTTCTTTGGGTATCTTAAACCGCAGTTTTCCAGCGCATGCGCACTGTTTTTTTGCTCCTATAAGTTGGAGCAAAATGTTTTATGACCTCATATTCGATCAATGCTCCAACTAATAAAAAAGATTTTTAAAAAAAAAAAAAAAATTCCCCGAAATTTCCCCCCAAAAAAAAAAAAACCCTCCCTTATTTGATAGAACACGGCTTAAAAAGCCTCTAAATGTCAAATTGTTTGTTACTTTCACCATAATTCTAATTTTAAATTGCAGTCACTTATTGCACTTTTTTTAATCACGCGTTTCATTTTACAGTAATGGAAGTAGCTACTGGTGAGCACGGAGAATGGGTACACAAGCTGGTACTGGCTGTGAAGAAGCCTCATGCGGAGCGGGTGCAGACTACCAGCTCATCTTCTTCCGCCTCGAACTGTTTGTACAACAACGTAGCTAAGAACAACATACAGAAAGAGGCATTGGAAATTGTTATTGGTAAGACGCTAATTAAAATTAAAAATAGGGGTCTTTCTATATTTAAATAATAAATTCGTGTCGTGTCGTTCATGATGTCAAGATACATCAATTTTTTTTCAAGTACTAACATCCGACAAGCCTCTAAATTAACAAAAAAATGATGATATTTCAAACGTATTATAATTGAAGCACTTTTTAACGGTGTAGAACGAAACCAACAAGAAAAAAAATCATTTGATAATCTTTCAACTATAAACCGTTTTTTTTTATCCTTTCACCCAGCCGAGGTCGCAAACGTCTTCTAGCGCCTTCTGTCGGTCTATCATAGAACTGATTCACGGTTTTTTCTTTCTTACCGGCGTGCTGTTTATGGAGATTTCGATTTTTAATGCGGAATCCCAAATGTTTGATACATTCTGGCAAAACATCGGGTAGTAGTTAAACATTAATTTACTAAAATATTTTGCATTTGAAACGTTTAAAAGGTGTTACATTTCATGTATACCACTCGGGTAAATGAAAGGCTTGGTTTTATTTACGTTGTTTTAAACTTTGCCCTGCAATCTGGGTATCAAACGCGTGTTATATATTGAAAATGCTGTCCGGGGGACGAACAGATCCACAGAGAAGACGTGAATTTTCTTCGCGATTCCATTTCAAGCTGTGTGTTTTCCAAAATACAAGCCAAAAATAGGTTGTCAGTGCATCTTGTTCAGATTAAGCTGGCTTAAAAATCTTCATCATCATCTTCATCTTCAATCAAGTGAACCCTGTATATAACCCTGTATATAACCCTGTATAGTATATCTGTCTGTCGTCTGTATAAAACATAGTTATATAACAACACGATTTACATAAGTAAATATGAGCATCATATGATTTACAAACATTTTCATGATATCTATGTTAAATATATCACGAGTACATACGGGAACATATATACAAATGTATGTCACATTGATCGTTCATTGAACTATTTGTAACCGCAATCTTTTCAATACCGTGACAGTTATGTGGTCAACCAACGTGGTGTAAACGTTGTTTGGCAATTAGAATATCAATTATCTTATGTATGTACAATATAAGTATATACATTGTAGTAAATACTGTCTATAGTTTACGCGAGTAGTACACATTTAAATAAAACACTGTAACGGTTTAAAACGCGATATATTAGTTAAACTTATTTGAAAATGACCCCTTTTTTTTGAGTCTCCCCGTGACCACGGCTGCTGCAAAGCATCCGAAACGTCGGGCCGAAGTTAAAAATCATTTTCAAATAAGTTTAACTAATATATGGCGTTAAACCGTTAAAGTGTTTTATTTAAATGTGTACTACTCGCGTAAATAGCTATAGACGTTAGTATTTAACAAAACAATTAAATAATTATAAACGTCTTGCAGATAAACCCACGTGCACGGTTCTTGATCTCTCTAACATCGAGCCAACAACAACAGAGAAACTACCCCTCCCCAACACGAACAACCTCGCACCAGTTACCTGCACAACATCTCTCCTTGACTCCAACGAAAGCTTCAACAAGAAGCCACAAAAGACCGGATTCCCCACGTCCGGATGGAAGCAGTTCTGGATCTTATTGAAACGGACCTTCAAGAGCATTTTAAGAGATCCCATGCTGACCCATTTACGGCTGGTGTCTCATACTGTGGTGGGACTTTTAATCGGTATCCTTTATTATGATATTGGAACCGATGCAGCGAAAGTGATGAGCAACGCTGGCTGTATCTTCTTCACTGTTATGTTTACGATGTTCACCGCAATGATGCCTACAATTCTTACATGTAAGTTTGATATATTTAAAAATATTACAGCTATTAAAAATTTAACACTAAGGTTAAAATTTGATTACAGCAGTCTATAATAGTATTTTAATATAACACTTAACGGTTTAATACAGGAAGACCTGTGACCAAGCTGCACAGCATCCGAAACGTCAGGCCGTAGCTAAATTATTTCTAAACAAGTTTAAATTAGTTACATTACGTTTTAAATCGTTAAAGTATTTTGTTAATGTATTATTCGTGCTAATTACAGACAGTATTTGAGTATTTATAAATTAATATTAACATAGTAAATATCAAAATTCAAACTATGATTTGCTTTTTTTGAATTTAAAACAAGTGTTCTTCACTAGCCACTTAATTTTTAAAAACAAATGCATCTTATAATAACTTTTACACTGGTTACAAGACAGTATAGTCGTTTGTTTGCTAAGAAGTTACTGCATGGTGTCCTCATAAAAAATATCTAATCTGACATTTGGTTATTTGTATTCTAGTCCCAACGGAAATGAGCGTGTTTGTGAGAGAGCACCTGAATTACTGGTACTCGTTGAAAGCCTTCTACTTTGCTAAAACGATAGCGGATTTGCCTTTCCAGGTAAATATATTTTCTTGTTACTCTTTATCAATATTCATTAGTTCATTATGGAGTTGAGCGCTATAGGTTGAAATCACCGAGAACCAAAAATAATTAGTTTGGTTTAAGCTTCTGTGCTTTTCCCTGTGAAAAACTACATGTTTATTAACAAAATTGTATAGTGAAGAGACAGAATTATGTCTGCCCCATATCATATTGCCAATAAATGTTACCTATAACGCTATCAACCAATAGGATTTGCTCTAAAAAATAAATTGTGTATTATAATTTGATTGTTTAACTATATGTCTTTAAAATGTTTTAATCGTCGAATCACGAACAGTTTGAAATATTGACTTCGTAGTCACAAGCACAGTATAGTTTATTTATTGGCCAGTTATGAAAAAAGTTTCATGACTGGCCAATATGGTAAGCAAATATGACGACCCCTCAAAATAATTAACGTTTTTTTTGATATATTGATTTCGATGGTTTCAGATCGTGTTTAGCGGCGTATATGTGATAATAGTGTACTTCATGACTAGTCAGCCGATGCAGCTAGACCGGGTGCTCATGTTCACCACTGTCAACATCCTCACTGCATTGGTAGCTCAATCGCTCGGTCTTCTCATCGGAGCCGCTATGAAAATTGAAACCGGCGTCTACCTCGGCCCCGTGACTACCATTCCAGTGGTACTGTTCTCCGGTTTCTTTGTCAATTTTAATGCCATTCCGGAGTACTTATCCTGGCTGACCTACGTCAGCTACATTAGATACGGCTTCGAAGGCGCCATGTTGTCCGTGTACGGATACGGAAGAGAAAAACTCAACTGCTCAATAGCGTATTGCCACTTCCGGACCCCGAGTCTGTTTCTCAAGGAAATGACAATGGATGACGCCAACTTCTGGATAGACGTCGGCGCTCTCAGCGCGTTCTTTGTATTTATTAGAGTAATCTCCTATCTAGTTCTAAGATTCAAGTTGAAGATGATGCAGTAGAGCACAAACCGCTTCGTTTTCACGGTGATAATTACCTTTCCATTTTATCGAGTTCTAGCAACACTGCCCTGTCAGTTGCCGCGTAAAACTGACAGCTGACGTATGACATTGACGGCTGCTGTCAGCCGTACTCTATAAATGCCGGCGAAATAGTGGTCGACGTAGGTTTATATAGTTTTCGAAATAATTAGCTTTATAGTTGGCAGTTCGACTTAGTCGATAATTGTTTATACGTATAACTAGGTTAAGGTTTTATAGTTGATTGGGCCCATGACTTAATTTTAAGTTAATAATTGATATTATTTCATGTAATCATTGTATAAGTAGCGTTTACACGTACGCTTTCTATTCTGGTAGGTTTTTCTGAATATGGTCTACTGTTATGAAGTCTGTCGAAATCACATTACGTTTAGATATTATTAATTGTTTTAATTCATTAGATAAATATTTTGTTTGAGTCGCATCGGTACACTCCTATGTAATTTTAACGATCTCCGAAATATGTAAGTAGCTGGCTACTCTGAATATATACAGATAAATGATATATAAAATTATTACGACAACATTCATCATTACCAAGGCCAACGAACAAAATGGCGAATGAACGTCAAAAGTACTTGGATGTATGTGCTGGAAGTAATTTCACTATTTGACAGTGTGATGTCGGAATCTTGTAATCTTACTAAAATTAGTAACACGTTAGGATATTTTCAAGTTTACGGCAGTAAAAATACTAACGGTGACAGTATTCTATTAGATGATATTTACTAATATGAGCCACAAAACAGCAGTTTAATTGTCAAACATTAACAAGTTTTTAACCATCCATATTTATTATTTTTACTACAGTACAATAAGGTGATTTTTATCGTAATAATCTTGTGATAGTCGCCATTTTTTATTTGTACATTTTTACTCATATATTTAATATAAATGGAAATTATATCATGATGATTTTTATCTTCATTTATTATGGTTACAACTGTGATTTCTTGAGATTCTTATGTATTCTTAAATAGGTACATATTGTCTTACGTATCTATCGTATGTAAAGATTGTTCCATAGACAATCTATTAATAGCTTAGATTTTTGTTCAAATTTATCTCTATTTGTTTTAAATAGCAATAAGATTCAGAATCCTAGAGAATACATAAGCGACCCAGAAGACTCGGAAAAGATCTTTGAAGTAGAGATAAGTTTGACTCAATATTTCATATATATTATCTCTCGTATGGTACAAATGTGGCAACATTTGTAGACTTGATACATACAACACACATTTGATCATTACAACTCATAGTATTATATGATTTTACAAATACGAAACAGCTCATGAGTATGTAAATTGAAAGAGTGTTAGTTTTGAAAGAGATATGACAGATTTAAAACGGGAACCTGATATTCATTGTTTTAGTTTAGTATTACAATTGACATTACATTACGCTAGAGGTGCATAAAAGTATCGCTAAAAAATCGGATGAATACAGTGACAGTTCCAAAATGTGTTTTAAGTAAATCTTTATGGATACTTATTTCGATTAAAAATAATAACTCACTTATTTTGAAGTACTGAAAATCGTGTTTCAATATTGTTTATTTAAAATGCCGCCAAAACGCAACGTGAAAAGAAACAACGCGTGACGTTATGTAGTATTTAAAGATTGCCCACAAATGACGTCATGCGTTGTGATTGGTCACCGTAGTGTGTAATAATCATAAAACCGCATATTGCTTTGAAATAAATAGATTTGAGACTTCTCTGTCCGATTCCCTGTTGTAGAAAAACGGCACCGATAGGTCACATTTAAATAAACCACTTTAACGGTTTAAAATGTTAATATATTTATTAGTTACTTATTGACAAATTGTTTTAGCTACGGTTTGTCGTTTTGGATGCTTAGCAGGCGTGGTGCTTGCGGAGACTTTCCGCGTATATGTTGCGTTTTAAAACGCTAAAGTGTTTTGTTTAGATCGGTTTAGGTCTTGTAGTCACGTCCGTGTCATCGATTTTTCAATCGTTCAAAAATCCAATGTTACTTTATGTGATATATTTATTGATAATTGTTTTGTTTTAAGTTTTCTTTCTGCGATTTCGACAGACCAAAGACGTCGGGCGTACATATCTTACTCGCAATTCACAACATTCTAGCTCTAATAGTTAAATTTTAATTATGCTATCTTTCGTAATTCTCTTCGTCGGTATCTTAAGTACCAGTATTTATGAATTAATATTAAACGACTGTGATTTTTATAGTGATTGTTTGTTTTAATTATATCTCCAGACAGTCTCTACAATTGCACATTTAAAATAAATACTTTTTAACGGTTTTATATGCAAATGAGTTCGCGCTTGAAACCGTTTGGTGTCTTATTTACTGCTTAAACCCTGCATCGACTGCTGATACAAGTTAATGGCACAGGGGACAATAAAATGTGGCAAATGGATATTTTGTCATTACTATTGTCGACTTCTTTTTTCGAAGAAAAGTGGCAGTGGCAAAGTGTGGCTCCAGATCCCTAGATGTGGCTATTTAACTCTTTAAGTTTGGTTTTTTTAAACTAAATAGAATGGACCTTACATCTGCTTTTCATTAAAAAGAGTTCCTGACTTTTACGATCAGTTTTAAAAGATGAAATGTTTCACTTTTGACACAAAATTATGCATCAATGTAATCGATGTAAATAAAGAAACTGTTTAAAGCAATTTTGGCTCATTTTTTTTAAATAACTGATTATTTATATTTGACTCTAACTTTTAAAGTTTTGGCGATTACTGGTATATTGATACCGGCTACAACGCTACGTCTTCGACGCCTGGAAGTGATGTCATCTAGTTCCAAACTCCGGTAATCTTCGGTTGGAAAGTTCAACGTACCTACAAAATGATTCGCGGCCAAGTGTCCCTTAAATAAAGATAATATCAAGAGACTACAAAACATACTTAACCTAACATACATAATTTGACAAAAAGTAAGTTTAACATGGTACTTAGATGGTCCACTGTATATTTAAAATCAAGTAAATAAATGTTAAAAAGTAAACAAATGTTAAAAGATTATATAGTAATAAATTAATAAAACTCTGAGTGGATTTAATAAAGAAAGAGAAATAGAAAATATACATATTTAATTAATCTTAATAAATTTAAAAGGCTTTCACGGCCATTGTTGATGCCATGATATACCTACTATATCATTGTTTTACGCGCGACGTGAGCGAGAAGAGGTTCTCGACGTTTCGCCATCACGAGCGGACGGCATCATCAGATGTTAACTCGTCGATTGCGCGAAGAATTCATAATACTTTAGAGTTTATATAAACTCTATACTTAATATAGTTTACGCGAAACACTATATGTATAGCATAGCATACTACTAAGTGAAAAGAGATTATTAAATAGAAAGCTATAAACCCACTCCGCACTTCCAATTCCACAATTCTGGTTGTCTAATAAATCAATTAATAAAAGCATCACACATAACCGAAACAAATTCCTAACAAAATAAGCTCCCTATTCCTAATTACTTAACCCTATAACTATCTCATTGTAGCAGATGGCTGTAGCCCGAGGCTCTTGCCTATTTATATTCATTCCACAAGCACTCATCAGCTAATTGGTCTGCCCAACTTCCAGCACATTCGACCGAACTAACTAACCACCTAAATTAACACATTCTGATATTGGTGGGCTTTATTTAATTAGTTTTTTACGTGATCACAATTCAACCCAACGCCTTTGTTGATTCTATACTACTAGCTGTGTCAGCATTCGTCTGGGTACAGTAGTTATTTTGGGCAACAAAATTTTAATTTTGAAACCTCTTTATCTTTATAGATTTAAGCTGTTATCCACTGTATCGGTCGCGTCCCGTAGTTTTTGCAAGTTAATATTAAAAAATATACATATACTGTCAATTTTTTGCAGTGTATAATCGTCCCCGTTTTTTCCACATTTCCCACTCTTTCTTCACTCTTATTAGTTACAGTTCGATTTTTATAGCCTATAGCTGTAAATGCTCTAACCAACACAAAAATAATCGAACTAGTAGTTCGTGACATTAGCACGTTCTAACAAACAACTTCTTCAGATTTTTAATGTTAGAGTAGAATAAGTTTTCTGGAAAAAGTCGTTGTTCTTGTCGGGCTCGTTGGTCTAATGGTAGGAATGCTCTGCTAATAATCAATAGGTCGTGATGAATTCATATCTTCAGAAACAACTTGTAGTTCGCTTGAAAATACGGATATTGAATAGGTAGAGTCGTGAACTATATTCTACCAACGAATTCGAAATATCCAAATCTCAAAATTCGTCGACCGCGCATCTTACTTAAATGGGAGGAGTGGGACTAAAGCAAGGAGCGATGCAGTTTTGGAGCTAGGATCATTCATATCATAGTCCTGTTTAACTCAAGAAGCTAATTTTATTTTGATAAAAATAGATACAAGTAGTGTTAACATTGTTTTCTTAATGTATATTACATACTCAAACGTATTGTAATAATTATTTGTAAATAAAATCAATTTGTTCAATTATGGTGCACCTAAGTCCTGGCACCAGCTCGGGGGGGGGGGGGTCATGGATTTCCTGGATCCACCCATGGGAATATTTGAGAAAAAAAATTATAGGGAGAGGAATAAATTTAATTACTATTACTATAAGGCACCCAAAAATAAACATAAAACTTATTACTAAAAACATTATTTAATCTTACCAGTATAACTTCATATTAACAGTATTAAATAATGTCGTATGCTGCTAGTTGTAGAATAGGATCTGACTCAGTTTATATCAGGCCCTTTGTTGATCTGAAAATTTCAGTATTTCACCTCATATGAATTGCTTGTCTGTCCTCAGCCAATAGGGGAATTTAAAATTCCAATTCCAACTTTAAACGATACGTTAACACTTGCTGTAAAAGTCGGTAGGTATATTTTACGTTCAATAAAGTTAACCGTCTCCCGGGAACACCCGGCGCATGTCGGAACGCTTATCTTACAAATAATGCCTTATAAGTTTCATGTTTGTGAATTATTGGATATTTGCAAAAGTTTGGGATGTTTATTAACTTTTGACCGCAAAATACTTGCTATAAATTTGGGAAGTTGACGTATTAACAGTGCGGCGCGGTCATTTGTATGTTATCTTTTGAGGGTTTTGCGTTTACGAGGGAATGATATAGGTTACTAAATTTATTTGAAGGCAGCGTCTGGGATTTTTTACATCTTTACTTGTGGAATATAACATTTCTCATTATTATTTTAACCGATAGAAGAATGGGGTCCACATTATCTGCTCCCTTACCACCATTTCCCCATTTCCTCTCTCAGCAAGGTGCCAACTTACTTTAGCTTATATTCGGGAGTCCACAGACTGAAAACGAAACATGAATAAACTTCACAACTTAATCTGTGGAGAGTGGATCCCGAATGGATAATTTCACAAAATTTAGTATTCAGATTTCCGGACGAATTCTATTGTCCATGTTTCATAAAAATTATTAATTGATTTGAACTCACGACCCGTTTTCAATAGCCATACATTGCTCACCCCCTCCCTTCCACTTCCCTAGAATAGAGAACCCAGCAAGGGACAAATGTCTTGATCAGACTTAAGTACAGCATCAAAACTATTTATCATGTTAACCCGAGATTCAAACCCTATATTTCAGTCTATCGCAATTTTATATCTTCAGGTCTAACCACTGAGCCAGTAAACATTGTACTAAGTCAATATTTGTACATTTTGAGAAATGACGAAATATAAATTCACTTTTAGAAATTCTAATTATAACGATCTAGCTGCTGTTTGCGAAACATTGATGTCGGAAGTCGAAATCACTCTCCGTTCAATACACCGACACTGCGACCTTGACACTAACTGATTTCTTAAACATTAGTATAAAATATCTTCAGTGCTCGGAGTAAGGTACAGTCAGCACAGCTACTTCCAACAATGAGGGCTTTGGTAATTCTCGGGTTAGTGGCCCTAGTGGCCGCTGTCTCAGCGAGAGACATGCGGGAGAAGAGATCTGCCGATCTCGAAGCGGCGGCTTCCGGCCACGGCTGGGACAAGGGTGGCGGCCATGAACACCATGAACATCACCACCATGATCACGGAGACAAAGGACATAAAGGACACAAGGGCCATCACGATGACTACCACGGCAAGAAGGGCCACCATCACCACGAGGGTCACAAAGGCCACCACGGTGAACACGGAGGACACAAGAAACATCACCACCATGACGAAGGCTACCATCATCACCACGGACACGGTGAGAAGGGGGAACACGGTCACGGTCACGATGAGCACGGTCATTGGCACAAGGGTCACGACACAAAGGGACACCACGGTGTCGAGAAGCACGACGAGTTCAAGAAGGACAAGCACTTCCATCATCATCACGGAGAAAAGGGTCATCATGAGCATTACGGCGGTCATCACGACGAAGGCGGTTACAAGAAGGGTGGTCATTTCCACAAGGGACACAAGCACGGCGGTCACCACGAGCACCACCACGGTAAGAAGGGACACCATGAGAAGGGCGGGCATCATCACGACCACAAGGGTCACCACGGAGAAGGTGGCCACCACGAACACTGGCACCACCACCATGACCACGACAAGAAAGGAGGCCACGAGGACCACAAGCACTGGGGACACAAGAAAGGTCACTAAGAAGCTGCTAACATCTGATTTTGTTTTCTATTTTGTTATGTTTGTACCGTTGTTAAAGTTGAATTTTTGTAAATAGATTTATGTATTCATTCTAATAAATACTTTTCATAAAAATACATTTGATTTATTTATCTCGTTTATTCAAAGCCGTGAGATCTAAAATTGTATCATAAACTTGATAACAGTTAGGCCTGAATTTGTATGCTTGTCGTCGGTGATGGATACTGATGATAAGAGTGCTTTTTTAACTGACGACAAATGTCGTATCGTCTCGCATAAAAAAATAAAATTAAATACAGGAAACATCGTATGTTGCTTACGGGAGAAGTACACATTTAAATCAAACATTTTTAATGGTTTAATACAAAATATAGTCGTAAAAGCATTTTTTTTAATTTAAAAATATTAGCAATTTTTTTTATTTTCACTTACTAACAACCGTATTTAACTACAGGCACTTGTAGTATTTAGTCGTTATGATTGAAACTTGTCATTTAATTATAAAATAACACTTCTTCTCTTCTTATGTTGTCGGAAAAGCAAGAAATTAAATGCAGCAGCGCTGTAAAATCAAATTATCATGGTTCAGTTGATGGGAGGCGAAACACACAGTATATGTCTATCTTTTAACATCGACTCGCCGGGACAAAGCAACGCGGACGAAGTCGTGGGTGACAATAAGTATGGCTTATATATACAGTATAGATACTTATCGCAACATTTAAAACACTCGAATGCAAAACATCCGACAGTGTTAACAAAGACAACAGAGTTACGCGAGCGGTTCAAACACGAAGTGAATTTTTCAAAGAATTTATCGAAGCAAGATAAACTTCGACGATACAGTATAATCTAGCTGTATTAGTAAAAGCGACGTGTTCTGATTTAACAAATTTCCCCAAGTTCTGAATGAGGACATCGCATTTTTCTAAAATGCTCCTTTCAAGGCCGCCCGATGCATTTCATTCAAATATAAAATCTATACTTACATTATAAAGCTAAAGAGTTTGTTTGTTTGAACGCTCAAATCTCAGGAACTACTTGTTCGAATTGAAAAAAATCTTTTTGTACTGATTGGACCGATTATCGAGATAGGCTATAAACGCTGCGATCAATAGGAGCGCAAGCAACATTTCATCACATTATATATAACATTTAATATATGCAAGTAACCGAAAAATATGTCAAAATGGTATTAAAACATTAAAATATGTCTGCAACGGTGTATGCCTAACTTCTAAAATAAACTCACAAGAATGAGGAGACGCGGACAACATCGTGTGTAACTGTTGCTATATAGAAAGCTGAAGAAGCTTTTTGCAAAAATAAATTTTGAAGCCCAAAATAACTATTCCACACAGACAATGTCGCGGGCACAGCTAGTTATTTATATACAGAAAAAATATGTATATTTTTTGTTAGATGAAAACTCTCTTATTTTAATTCAATCTAAAATGAATTTTAATGCATGTCATTAAGTAATAAAAATTGAATGCGTTTGATTTAATGTTTATATATATATATAAAACTAGCCATACCAGCGACTTAGTCCGCATAGAATAGTTGTTTTGGGCAATTTGTTTTTGGAAATTCTTACATCTTTATCAATTTAAGGTGCCCACGACATCGCTCACGACCCGTCGTTCGTGCCCCGTCATTCTTGCAAGCTATCATAAAAGATATACATATAGTGTCGCGGACATTTTTTTAATTATCTTAGGAGGAATCATTCTTTCAAATATATTTTTTAGGTTTTCGCAGCGTACGGATCGGAAACCCAGAGAGAAAAAATTTTCCCCGTTTTTTTATATTTTTCTTGTTTTCTTCGCTTCTTTTAGTTGCTTTATATTCAAAGCCATAGTTCCTGAGATTATCGCGTTCAAACAAACAAACAAACCAACAACCAAAATTCTTCAGCTTTATATATTAGTATAGATACAACTTAATTTTTCAGGCTCTTATTAATGTGAAAAACATATTAACCCACGCTACCTTCTCAGTATATTAAAAAGATATTTATAACCATAAATTAAACGGCTTACAATACATTTTAATCCCAATTATAACTTTATTTATTATCCCAACAAATTAAAGCTGTGTATTATCAAAATTATATTTTAATTTATTGTACAGGCAACCTTAATCATTTTCTCATAAATTACCGGTTGTTACGACAGGCTACAAAAAATATGTTGCCATATTAAATGTTTAGCCGATAGAATGAATAATTTTAGTGTTCCCTTATGACACTAAATTGTAATATGTATTTATCTAATAGTCATATTATTACTGACCATGAGTGCAGAGGTAACGGCATCACGAATTTTAAACACTTTTAAACAGTTTAATATCCGTATTATTAATTGATAATTATTTAATTAGGATCGACGTATAGAAATTTAGCGCCATTTTCTATCATTCACATGTTCGATAAATGTAGTTAAAACGTCTTGTTTTTCAAGTTTTCATATATATAATAAATTGTCTGTCTTATTTGAAACTCGATAAATAATACTGACATCTTGGTAACATACATATGCCGTTAAACACAACACATAAATAGATATATATAATATTAAATATCGTTAAATACTGTTTATAGTTTACGGAGTAGTACACATTTTCAAATAAGTTTAACTAATATATGTTTTAAACCGTTGAAGTGTTTTATTTAAATATAAATATCTCAAATGAGTCAAAATGAATGGGGTGCAGACATAATGTTTCTATTTTTGTTTGTGCCCTTTCCAGCATATTTATAATATTTCCCCGGGGTTCAACCCCAGGACTTCTGGCGCTTAACGTAGTGTTTGACATTGTAAGGTAAATAAGCCCTTTTTTATAGTAGAGGAGAG
This sequence comes from Leptosia nina, assembly GCA_963661955.1. Taxonomy (NCBI): domain Eukaryota; kingdom Metazoa; phylum Arthropoda; class Insecta; order Lepidoptera; family Pieridae; genus Leptosia; species Leptosia nina. The sequence goes on from CAVLEF010000011.1 coordinate 7,613,669, forward strand.
AGACAATTTGAGGTTCACTTGATGGAAGGTGTAATACATGCCATATAACGTTTGTACAAATGCGCGTGACCTATTTCGGCTTTGGATATTCCCCATAGACTGAAACCAAAACGCCACGACAGGTCTTGCATCTGTGGACGATGTTCGTGAACTTTGATTTAATATCCAGATTTCCAGACGAAGTCCAACATGTTCCAAAAATATTATAAATTGATTACAAAATGGGGGCCCCCTAATACCCATACATTGCTATGTAATGGTAGCAACGAACCCGTCAGATCCATGAAAACGAAGATATTTCCCTTAAATAAGGAAACAAAAGAGCCTTCTTATTAAACTTGTGACTTAGACCTTGTCACCATGACTGGACGAAATTTCCCTAACGCTTCATTGGTTGCGGTCAAGTAACTGTCTGCTAAATTCAATTTCTATGGCCTTGACATTATTCTATTGAAGGCGTTCGCTTCTCAACTTAACTGTCAATTGAGTAGAAGTTTGTAATTGTGGTAGTTACAGAGTAGACATTCAAAACACTTTAACGGTTTAAAAAGCGATATTTATTAGTTAAACTTCTTTGAAAATATGTTAACTACGGGCCGACGTTTTCGGATGCTTTGCAGCAGCCGTGGTCGTGGGGGATAAGTTTAACTAATATATATCGCGTTTAAAACCGGTAAGTGTTCTATTTAAAAGTATTAGGTATTGTCCGCAAAGAATACTTATTTAGGGCATCAAAATTTGTTTTGCAAACCTCCTTGTCATCCTGCGCGATATATCTTTCTTGCTAGCTCTCAAAAGATAGACATATAATGTAGTGGATATTTTCTTAGAAAATTTAACGAAAACTAATTTTAATATTAATATTTTTTGGGTATCTTGAACTATCTCCACAGAGCAACGGAAACTCTCAAAGACATTCTACATTTCGCACTGGTTGTTCACGTCTGATAATTGCCTATATAATTCCTTGGTAAATGCTCTAACCAACGCAAAAATATGTTTTTAATTCGAACCAGTAGTTTCTGAGATCAAACAATCAAACAGCTTATATTAGTAGAGATTTTTAAGATAACTTAATATGGTTGTGGAACAACACTTTTAAATAATATGTACAAAATACATATTTGTAACAGTTAGGTAGCGTACTTCGATTGTACAATTCGAATCGATTGCTTTTCCACTAAGTGTTAATTATATGTTAGTCTTAAATTACAAAAAATGTTAACTTAACCCAAATAAATCCATTGCATTATCCGTTTTTATTTAGCTTTTAAATTTTAACAGGGCAAACTAAGTTTATTTATGTCAATACAAAGTTGTGAATGAAAAATCTGTAGTTGACCGTTGAATTGCTAACGATCTAGAAACCACATTCGTCTGGGCATGATCGACTCAAGTTGCTGGTATTAAGTATCTAGAAATACGGGGACTACACACATTTCATCGTTTTATTTCAAAATTGGGAATTTTCACGAGAAAGACTTTTATAACTACAGTACTCTTATAAAACAATTTGCGGAAAACATATAAAAATTATAAAGATAAACTCTAAAATGAATAAGAATATATATTTTTTCTATTTTTTAAAGATTTTAGATATACTTAGAATGAATTTTAAAGTGTTTCATTTATAAAACTTCTTGAAAAACCCAACAGATCCCGTGTTTTTATGTTAAAGATTAAAAAGTAATTAGTATGTGAACATTGTCTAAAGTTTACGGGAGTAGAACACATTTAAACGATTTAAAACGCGATATATATTAGTTGAACTTATTTTTTAAATATTATACCTACGGCCCGACGTTTCGGATTCTTTGCAGCAGTGGTGGTCACGGGGAGACTGGGGGACGTCAGAGACACCCTCCATCTATATGGAGGGTGTTTCTGGCGTAAATAAAAACTGCTACGCTAGCGCCATCTGTATCGTCAAAGTTGGTAGTAATTGGTCGAAGTTTTATTTAATGCATGTGAATCATTACGATATAAGGAGTGACGGCGAGTTTATTGCCAGTTCTTCTCGTTCGTCTGCCCTTGTTTGAGAATGGTAGTAAATGTAAAGTTAGATTCTATAATTATTTTGTGACGTTAAGTGTAATTAAGAAATGTATCGACTCCCCGCACGGCCATTATACATTTTCTCGAAAACCTTTCAACGGATTGCGTTTCTTTTATAATATGCACTTGGCATGAGTTCGTTTCACGGTTTTATTTCATTTAGTGCTTAGCTAAACTTTTCCTATTATTCATACAAAGAGATTCGTCGAGTTGACTTTAAAAAGTTTGATTTTTAGTTTTACTCCGTGCAATTTACATGTGATTTTTATCAAAGGGGACTTTTTAAACGGTCGTTGTGGAGGTTTGAACAAAGGCAGTGTTGTGTTTGGTGTTAATTTGTTTCTCACATTACTTTTTGGGGGGGGAAGGGGGGGAAGGAAAAAGGGAAACCAAAAAAAAAAAAAAAGGAAAAAAAAAAGTTATTTTGGGGGGGGGGGTTTAAAAAAAAAAAATGAGGGCGGTTTAAGAAAAAAACCCCTCGGAAACGGGAAATGCGTATTATTTGAGTAGATTTATAATCAGAATATAACGTTCGAATTAAAATATTAACTTTATTTTAGATAAAACTAAAATAGACGAGGTTATGTAAGTTTAAACTTTATTTTATGTCCTTTAAGAATATATAAAAAAAAAAAAAAAAAAAAAAAAAAAAAAAAAAAAATATATATATATATATAAATATATATATATATATATATGTTTAGCGCAATTGCTGGTTCAACAGCCCAGTTATGGGTTTCTTAATTGTAATATAATATTTATTTCTTTGTTGACCCTCACATACAATTACCATATGAAAATGAATCATTCTATTTCAGTTTAATGGAACTTGGAATCTATTTCACTTGGCAAAGGTCTAATTTATTTATTTTTAGATGCAGAAAAATTATAAATGGATTAGAAGTATGTTTGACACGTTGGAGATCGAACTCGCGCCCCGTTGTTTATTAGCCATACATTGCTACCATAAACAACGTGCCAGTCGAACATCTAAATTTTCGTAATCATCTAAACATTCGTGTCATCTTTTAATATTTATCCCGCGGTCCGAACTATTCTGCAGGATTTTACGACCTCTTATCTCTCGCATTTATAAAGTTTACTGTTACAAGCTTATAAATCCAGCTTTTATTGTGCGAGTGTTTTTATTACGGCTCCAGTTAGCTTTATCGTTGTATTACTTAGGAATAGCTTGGATCTATCTCGTTGGGCACATCTTCAAGTCAAACCTGTTTTTCCTTTGTGTTCGCAGATATGTGTCCATTTTAATTAAACGTATGACATTAGTTTTTACACGTAATGATGTATATATAGGTTCAAAAGATGACGATGACGTGTAGGACACGGTTGCTGAATCGGTTAGAGCAACAGCACGGAACGCTGTGGACGCCGGTTCAAGTCCTGCACAAGTTGTACATTTGTTTCAATCTGAAATCGATTTTTGATTTATCTCTTCGATTCACCACTGATCACCACTTTGGAGCTTAAATATTATCTTATAGATTCATCGAATGATGAGGTATTTCTTTGTTAGCTGTATTCAAAGTATTCCAAAGTTTCAGCCGCTGGATCAAATGAAATTGTTTCGTAATTTACCTGTAAATATTTCGAACACTTTGTTTTTTGTCCGCGTTCCATCAATAACAATTTCGCTTTGATTTTTGTTTTATAAGAATTGATTTATAAATTAGTTCAATTATTTTACAACGTTTTCGGTCTCTTTGACTTTGAATTAGGATCAAAGAGTAATTTTACCTACTTTGTTTATCGGCATAATTTGAAGCTGCTAAAAAAAAAAAAAATTAACAACGAAAACACCCAAACCCCCCCCTCCCCCCCCCCGCCCTCCTCCCCCCCCATGCCGGTTCCAGTCCTGCCCCACCGATCGAAAATTTTTTCAATTTATTTTCGTGTGCCCTTATGTGGAATAACATGTGAAAAATATTAATGTGAATATTTTTTGTTAACAGGAACTTTACAACAAGAATAATGTAATTCGATATTATATCTACCACAAGCTGTATCAGCGACTTCGTCAGCGTAGATTCTCTTATTAGATCTTATATAGAATATTAGATCTGGGGCTTCAAAATTTGCTTTTAAAAACGTTCTCTTCGGTCGTGTGACGTCGGTCGCTTACCATCACCCTTGCAAGTTAGTCCTGTTCCTGAGATAGTGCGTTTAAACAAGAAACTCTTTAGCTTTATACGGATATAAATGTTTTAATGTGTAGCATTCGTTTTTTATTTTTTATGATAAAGGACGACAGACAAGGATGGGTTGATAGTAGGTGAAACATCCCATACAGCCATACAACATCTAAACGAGAACGATTCCGCCTTGCTGTGGCTTTAAATTTGTTCGTGACCCGGACTTAATTTTTTAACATTTGTATCACTTATTTAACATCCAGATTTCCAGACGAAGTGCAAAATTTTTTAGGAAAGTATAAATTGATTAGAAACTCGAGCAAACCTACCATATGATTATTAACCATATATCGCTATCAATAGACGAAATAATTGAAAAATTCTACCTAAAGTCGCTCTTCCACGTGGACAAATTCGCCGGTACAGCTAGTTTATTACTAAAACAATGCTATATGTTATAAGAAGAACCGTGAATTTGTAATTATTGGACAAAATTATATATTTCTGTTGCTGCTATAGCTAGAAATATTAAAAACAAAATTTTACTAATATTTTACAAGTGGTACAGAAACGTACGCGATTATCCAACTGGGTTATATTTGTCAATTTGAATGAAAAAACAAAAAGCAATAACACAATCGACGTTACGACGCTACACTGAAATAAACTCTCACGCACTTATCTTAACTCTATAGACAGAGTGTAAGGCCCCGAGCTGAAGCAAATAACTTAATTAACACTTGCAATAATATATTTATTTAAAAATCAACAGACGACAGAACCAAATTAAAGTCGCGCGGATGTTATCAAAATTAGAAGCCCAACTCGAATCTCGTTCGAGGTACACAAAACACAGTTTAATTAATTTGCAAATCTGAAATCAAATCGGAATATATTACGAACCCCGTTTAAATTTCGTTGACGAGAAATTTTGATTACGCGCACGACCTTCTTACACTTTGAAGTCGCAAATGTTAATACGATTTACTGTCGAGTCATCTGATTGGTGCAAATTGAAAATCGAACGCTGTCACCGTTTGTACGCGTGTTGTGGATTTAGGAAGTATTTGAGCTCAGCTTTACTAAACTGAGGCAGCTTTTAACACCTATGTATGGCTTTTTTATCACTTTGCGTTTCGTATGTTTCAGTTACGGGAAATAGTTGACTGTGATAGGGATTGTCGTAGATTGGTGTGTTGGGGGGGGACTTACGAGGGCTTCTACAGTTCACGGTGAAGGGTCCGTAAACTTAAAGGAAGTTCTTTATTCCTACCACACCTTTCAATATTCCAATTTCTAGTGGAATTCCACTATGTTTCAAAAAGATTATACATTAATTAGGTTTTCCTGTGTTTTTTTCTGTGGGGGTCGAACCCACTCACTAACAAGCCCGTCTAAATTAAAAATAAAGAAGAATGCAGTTTCATTTAATATTATTTAATTTTTAACCCAAAAGAAAAATTGAAAGAGAAACATGCAACGGCCAGTAAGCGATCTCTTCGAAGTAATGAAAGAAGAAAACAAAAACTTTTCACAGATGGAAATTGGATGTTAAAAGATAATAAAACATTTTTTTACTTAGAAAATGTTAAAATAAATATTATGCGTGTTCACTACGTTCACATTTTAAACCGTTAAAAAAATATTTCAACTAATATTATCATTTAAAAAATGAGAATAAAATGAAAAAAAAATACGACTCGGCCAGGAATTGAACTTGCATCCACAGCGTTCCGTGCCGTTCCTCTAACCAATTGAGCTTCATAGTTCGAATTTGAGTCGTACATTTTTTTTTTTTTTTTTATAGTTTATACAATGCTATTACGTACAATAACAACGAGAAAATATTAACGTTTTCAAATACTATCACTTCCTACGTACTTAATATCACAGTCAAAACGTACATTAATAATTCAGCTTAATCCCTTAAAAATAAAGCTATATCTGTGTTTTATCTAGCGGAACAGCACGAGCGTCCCAGAATGGAGACAACCTAGAAATACGAACAATGGGTGCATTAGCGGGCCAATTTCTTGCCTTTGCCAAAAATAATGGATGCTTCACTCACCGGCGGAATGGCGACCCTTGAAAAAGGTTTTTTTTTTACAAAAGAATAGTGCCAGAAGGACATTTACAAGAGTATTATTGAAATTAAAGTGATCGTTTTTCGTGTAGTTTACATCAGTAGTACACATTTAAGAATACAGTTTTAACGGTTTAAAACGCGAATTATATTATCCCTAGAACCATGTGTGTAAAGCTTTAGAAACGTTGATTTGTAGTTAAAAATTAATTAGCTGAAATAGTTCGCGTTAGAAAAGCTGTGAAGTGTAAGTCGCGTTTCTGTTACAGTATTTTATTGCCTTATATGCAAAGCCAACATCATATACATAACCAGTAACATAACTAGGTGGATTAGGGCCCAAGTATATAAACAAAACAATTAGCCTTCGTCCCCTCTTTTCTCGTAGAACCCTTTTCATAGAGATCCAGGCGGGGCCTCTAGAACCCTGGTACGCTAGCTACACCACTGCATATGATACAGGGCTAGATAATATGACCCCCATGAAACTCTGTGATTGTGGTTCTATGCCATAAATAAAAATATCGCTTTCATTCTAATAAATTTCATCAACAGCAAACCGTCGTCGCATTGTTGTTTAATAATAATAGAGACTACACTAGTATCGTGACAAAAGCGACAAATTTAAAAGTTTCATAGAAGACGTTTCACACTCGCCTACATAACGGCTTAATGCAACTGTCGGTTTTATGAAAAATTTATTCCGACGAAAGTAGGTTGAAAACTTTACTAATACAAGTTAGTTTTAGGGGTTGTATCGACGGACGCTTACTTGCATCGAGATACATAAATCATACATTTTGAAACTGTTGTGTTTATAATGTAATACGTATTTGACCAAACATCTCACATTGAATACATACAATGAAATATTACATTAAAAAAAAAATCTGAAAAAAGAAATGAAATATTAAACAAGCGTACTCTCTACGTTTGTTTTTTTTAATTACACCATTATTTTGTAATAAAAAGTATATTTTAAATTAAAAATTTAACGTATTAAGAAAATGCAATAACTATGTATAAATACTAATTGTTCCTGTGTAAATTATTTTATTTCGCGGCCATTTTGAAAACCGTCATGTGTTCGTTCGTCGTAATTAAGAAATGGTTTTCGGCGTTTCATCACGAGAGGATGACGTCATCACGAACTAACTAACATATATAAATAGCACACTTAACGGTTTAAGACGCGAGATATATTTACGCCATGACTCCAAGTGACCACGGCTGCTGCAAAGCATCTAAAACAATATCCGTAGTTGAGATAAATTGTAAATAAGGTAACTTTTATATCTCGCGTTTTAAACAGTTAAAAGTGTTTTATTTATCTGTGTACTCGCATAAACTTTACACAATACTTAAGTAAAATCAATACTTAATTTAGTAAAGAAATTGTATTTTATACGTTATATAGCGTTTTTCCAATAACTAGTTTAGGTCTAGTCGCAGATCAGCAACAAAATAAATTTATATGGTCCCTACAAATAACTTGAAACCACCCTTACTAGCGTGTCGGGGTTGTACGCTCAAACTTGATAAGTGTTACTTTCGGATAGCATTTTATATTCTACTCGTTAGATAGTCTGAAACTTCTCAGTATATTGTTAGAGTTTGTGGTAGATATTCTTCATTGGGGATTTTGTGATCTTTTAAACTTTAAATTGTGATAGTTTATTGGAGTTTTGCTCTTGTAGTCTATAGTCTGTGGGTTCGATTCACGTTCAACATTTTCTTGTTTCAATTTTATTTCTGTTGTTTGAGACTTTCCGAAATAAAAAATCAAAATAGTTCGACAGCACATCACACAATATATTAAGTAACATAGTACTCCATTATGTGAAACATTTCAAAGCGAGAAATAAACGGAAACGTTATTTCATGAACGTGGTCAGTGGGAGATATATTTCGTGTTTTCTACATCTATTTATTAAATATTACCTGTTCATAATATGTTTTTTTTTTAATGAATATAGATATTTTGAGATCTTGAGATCTGAATGTATCAGTAGGTTGAAAAAATTATGACTATGGCGTGTAGGAGTCGGTAGCACAATTGGTAGAGCAACAGCACGGAACGCTGACGATGCGGGTTCAAGTACTGCGCGAGTCGTAATTTTTTTTCAATTTATAGTCGATTTAATTTAATGTAATGTCAATCTTTTGTGCAATTGAAGTGACAAATGTAATTATTTTTATTTAAAAGTTAAGCATTAAACCTAGTATAGAAACTTAAGTATAATAATATATAGTACCTATTTTGTTATATACACTATTGTTTATTATATATCTTTCTTAATAAATGTGTGTGTATAACACATACCTAATAAAATAAATGTCAAACTGTATCGCACGTGTTAGCTCGGCCTCTGAAGGGGCAGAAAATCATCTTTTTAAAGGCAACTGTACTGTTTGATTTTAGCTGTATTTAGTCGTTAAATATTATGTTTATAATTCTATAGTATGTTTGTAAAATTAGTGTATTATTGTAATATTGTGTTGTTTTTTGAATATTATAATATTGAATAATTCTTTTCTCTTCTATTCTAATGTGCCCTATTCGCGTAAACTACAACTACTTAAATGGTAAGAGCTGGGTGAAAAATATCACAATGATTTGTTTGCTTATTCCACAACATGCATCCGCTGTCTACGCCAAGTAAATGTTCTTCGCATACCATTTGAAAGTAATCAATCTTCAGCCGACACGTCTTAGTGCATTCCGTGTAAGTAGTTATTAATGTGTTCACATCGTTTAAACCTGTCACGATCTTTGCCTGCCTCTTAACTTAGGTTAGTTTAAGCTTTACAAAGGATTTTCATTTGTTTTCCAGTTATATATACATCAAGCTCGCAAATGTCGCTTTGGACCCTTGACCAACTTCTTTTATGGTAGAGGAGCACAGGCAAACATGGGGTTCCAACATTGGGAAGCAAACATTGGGAAGGGGCCCCCAGTCAGAGGAAATCTCAATTGTTGGTTCAGCTTCTTTATATATTGGGGAAGTGGGAGGGCCCATTCGATGAATTTGACACGGGCCTCGAACGGTAAAGTTACGCCACTGGTAAGGAGGGTGGTTCGTGATACGGACGGATTTTCCAAGCGAAGTGCAACATGTCTCTGAAAAATTATTAATTGTTTAATCGTTGAAAATGTTGTATTCGATGAACTATATACAGTTCACTCTAGTTGTATTTTTTAAATAAAACATTTTTAACCGGTTCAAACGAGATACATATATTGGTTTACTATTTTTAAGTTTAATATAAATATGGCCTCATGTTTTGGATGTTTGCAGCCGCAGTGGTCGCAAGAGAAAATAAGTAAATATTACATTTAAAACCGTTTAAATTAAACAAACTATTATTCTTTATACCAATAACCCAGGTAATTCTTATTTTTTCATTTTATTACACCTATATAGCCCGACGTTCCGGATGCTTTATTCAGCAATCATTAGTTAGTTAATATTGTTCGCGTTTTGAATCCTTTGTTTTATTATAAACATGTGTTATGTATTTACATATTTTTGAACAGTGAATTTCGAAATTCTCTTCAACGCCAAGCATAGGGCATGGTGAGCTTACCTCTAAGGCCAAAATATGCTAAGCTGGGGTGTCTATATTGATCTAATTAAAAAATAACGCTATTTTGTTTGAAAACATTAATATTTTTTACATGTTATTGCACATGGAGGCACTATATAATTTAAAAATCGAAAATAAATTTAAAAAAAAAAAAATTAAATACGCAAGTGTCAAGGTTGCAATTACGTATAAGTTGAAAAAAACCGAGGATGAGGTGTAGGACTCGGTAGCTCAATTGGTAGAGCAACAGCACGACATTTTTTCAATTTATTTGCGATTTTTAAACGCTATTTGTTTAATTTGTGTATGTAAAATAAATAACTTCCATTCTTGTTTTTGAAGGTAGTGTTGATTAATGCCCTTAAAAAAATCTTCGCCTACCCTCATCGTTGTGTCCATGGCTGCCAAAGGAGCTTTGTTAGAACAGTATTTTTTGGTTCCGTGTTCTAATTGCCATGATTAATGTATTTCTCGCCACGAAATGAAAGCGTCAAGGGGCTAATTATAAATAATGAATAGCGAGATGGATGAGACCGAATCATTATTTAATTAGCCAACACCTGAGTTAGGAAGTTTTGAATGAGGCACTTCTGGTTATTGTGAGTGACCTCGCCGCAACATTCGAATTGGTAGATACGGAACTAGCTAAACCCTCGACTTTGTCCACGTAAAATATTTATTTTGAGAATCATAATATATTTTTGCAAACATATATAACGTGCTACTTGTATATAACTTTTAAACTATTTGTGAAACTAATGTGAATGCATTTAAACTATGCTTTCGCTGTTATTCCTAAGCTATATATATATATATATATATATATATATTATTTCTTAAATAATAAATAAACCTCCTCAGCTATTTAATAAATTTATAGCTGTACCCACGACGTTGTGCGCGTTGTTCCGTCGTTATTGCATATTTTTCGGGTATCTTGAACCGTTGTCACATCGATCAAAGATGAATAATTTTACGATGTTTTATTTATCGAGAATAGTTCAAAAAAATTGTCTATCCAACACAAAAATAAATCAATTCGAACCAGTTGTTTCTGAGATTCAACAAACAAACAAACTCTTCAGCTTTTTAATAGTAATATAGATTATATTTATGATATACATTTCAAATTTTTGCCAAATTTAGGTGGCAGTCAAATATTTTTTCTCTTTACTGTATCGTTATGCAAGTCTGTTAATTCCACAGTTGTTTAATTAGAATGATAAATAAAATTCGATAGTATCCTTTAGTAAAACCTTTTATTTAAAACTTATAATAAAGTTTATTATTTATAGCAGATTAAATCGACCTGGTTTACTAATTACCTTTATTATATGTTATATAAGTGAAATATTCATCTATATATAATTCAGTGAAGACGCGTTGTCGACCTGTATGTGTCTGTTTTGACATTTAATAATCCACAGGTACAAATTTTCCACATGGAATCTAGAAGTTAAAAACAATTATAAAATCATAAAGAATCATGCTGGGCTCTGTTTGAATTGAACCTAGGACCCGATGGTTCTTATACACTAAAATTGAGCCGGCGAGGCTTTAAAGGATTTAAATACAATACACTAACGAATTAAAACTCAAGATTTTAAAATTGTTTACAAACTATTTTTAAACATCTCCCGACGTTTCGGGTACTTTGCTGTCGTGGCCACGGGGAGACTAAAGATGGCGGATGTGTCTAGTGCAAAGTAAAAAACAAACATCCGAAACATTTTGTGTTTAAGTTTTGAGTTTGAAACATTGAGCCGTCGTTAAAAACATCATTGTAAACAAGTTTAAGTAATGTATATATTAATATATTTCGTATTTGAAACCGTTAATGCGTTTTATTTAATTATGTACTACTCGCGTGAACTAAAGACAGTGTTTTTTTTAATAAGTGGCAAAAACAATCAACTAACGCCAGTTGTACTCCTTGTTGTTCGCGCCTATCCCAGAATTCATCATTTGTCAAGCGGCTGTACGGAGATAAATCCTAACTGTTTTTCTGAGACTGGAGTGTAGCCTAAATTGGAGATTAGTTTTTACAGTGCCGCTAACAAGCACCTCAATAAATTATACAGAACAATTCCACTTGAATTTAGGCTTGAACAATTCTTTGTGTTTTTTTTTTATTAAATAATATTATTGATGGGTTCTCGATTAATTGTAGAAATGTATGGCAGTTCCAGACTTCGGTCCCCAACTAATCCACCAATTTATAATTTTTCTGAAGCATGTTGGGCTTCGTCTGGAAATCTGAATATCAAATGGGTAGTAGGAATTTGGTTTGTTTAAAAAACCAAAAAAAATTAAAAAAAATTTTCCCCCCCCCCCCCCCCCCCCCCCCCCCCCCCCCCCCCCCCCCCCCCCCCCAAAAAACCCCACAAAAAAATCCCCCCCCCCCTTTTTTGGCCCCCCCCCCCCCGGGGGATTTTTTCCCTTCTTTTTTTTCCCCCCGGGTATTTTTTTTTTTTTTTTTTTTTTTTTTTTTTTTTTTTTTTTTTTTTCCCTCCCTTTAAAAAAAAAAAAAAAAAAAACGGAATATAATTCTCGTGAGTTAATCTGAAAAGATAGGCATCTACTACTACTACGTACTATTATTCGATTATTTAAAGAGGAATCATATTTTATACAATTTCAATTCAATTTCCTCCATTTTTCCCACATTTCTCGGTGTCTCTTCGCTCTTATTAGCAACGCGATGTTCTTATAGTCTTCCTCGTTAAATGTCAATGATAATTAAAAAAATATTTTTAATTACTGCCAGACCTTTTAAGTGCTGCAAAGCGTCCGAAACGAAATTTTTTTATTTAAACGTATTAATAAGTATATTAGTTAACACTTCGCGTTTTTAACCGTTAAAAGTGTTTTATTTAAATTCGAACTATTCGGTTAACTCTAGACAAAACTGATATAACAATTTGGCAGCCATAATAATAGAATGACCGAAATTAAACACTACCTAAGGGGATAATCGGTTTTTAGTTGCAAATACACTTTTCGAAATCAGAAACTCCAATGCATACCAATGAGGCTTTTCGGCTGAAACTCTACTGGCTAAATAGAAAGTTTAAAAGACAATTTTTATCTCGAAGCCACCGAAATTACTAAAGTTATGAGCGATATTAGTTAGAAGTTCGAAATGGGATACTTATTCTTTATATCTATACTAATATTATGAAGCTAAAGAGTTTATTTGTTTATTAGAAAGGGCTAATCGCAGGAACTACTGGTTCGAGGTGAAAAATTATATTTGTGTTGGTTAGACCTTTTATTAATGAAGGCTCTAGGCTATAAAACATTAGGATGCGACCAATAGAAGTGAAACAGTGGGAAACGGCAATTAATTATTCATCAGGGTTACCATTGCGTGCGCTGCGAAAACGGTTTAGGATACCTAAAAAATATGTATAAAAGAATTTTTAACTCACTAGAACCATTTGTATGGCAATGAAATGTGGTTTTAATACCTTTATAACGCAAAAGAACATTTGCCAGCTTAGCGAGTAGTAGATAAGAGGTATTTATTTTGGTCTGTTAAAGTTAAATAAACGTATGTACCTTCGGTAAGAGGGTCCACAAACCGCAGTTTCACACGACAAACGTGTCTACTGGAAATAGTCCGGCTAAATTTATCTATGGTATTAAATACTTTATTTGTCTCTGCTTTGAAACTGGCTCGGATTTATGTTACCATCCAAATCCGAACGTAAATACGCTCGTTAGAATTACAAATAAGCTTCACTGCCTTCCTCCACCGGCCACTGAATAGCTTAATCTCATATAGTAAAGGCTTGGGTGTAGCTAAACATTTTGAAGTGCACTAAGCGAAAATATTGTGCGGGAAATTGCTAGAGGCTCAGATAGTAATGAGCTTTTAGTTTTGTAAGAGGAAGGAAAATTGGAAAATTTCGTTTTAAAATGGGCGTAACAACATCTCGTGATTGAAAGTAAATTTGCAACTTTGGAAGAACTACTTAAGCGCAAAAGACGAGGTAAATACTGCAATTTTAAAATCTAAAAATCTTCAGCTTAAATTAAACACTTTTAACGGTTTAAAACTTAAAATAGATTAATTATTTTTATTTACAATTCGATACAATCAATTTCGTAAGTACGAAGCAGATGGCGCTAGCGTAGCGGATTTCACATTGATATTATAGGACGCCCTCCATCTCCAGTTCTTCCGAGACTGGGCTGCTGCAAAGCATCAGAAGATCCGGCCCGTTGTTAAAATTCTTAATAAGTTAACTAATGCGTTTAAAACCGTTAAAAGTGTAAACAACAAACAATTCTTGATTTTGTATTTATTTGAGTTCTCATATGAATACCTACATGTTAAAAATAAGTCAAACGTCAGAGTTTTGTAATTTCATCCATTTTAATATAAACAAAAAAATATATAAACGTGCCGTATTAATCAATATATTAATCTTGTCTTTCTTTTCCTGCTGAAGACTCTCCAAAATTGTCAATTTATCAAAATTGACTGACATCAAAGATACGGATGTCGCTCTTCAAATGGGGCTTCCTTTCCTTGAGGACATCTTTATAAATAGCTTATAGGCATTTATTTATCCAGAAACCTTCTGCGAGTAATAAAATCAAGGCACAATGTTAATTAAACACAACCCCTGCCGAAGCTTTGATTTAATTTCTAGTAACATTTAAATACAACACTTTAACGGTATAAAACGCGATATATTGATTAAACTTTTTACAAAATTCTTCTTAACTTCGGCCCGACTATAATTCTATGTATCCATGTCCTTATGTCTATGTTTGTGCAATAAAGAGTTTATTATTATTAGGCACTTGGTACGAATGTCGAAATTTTGTCCGGGTCACGAACCATCAACAGTTAAAAAGCCGTGAATCCACTGTTTGTTCACCCAGTTTGGTTATCAATGCACCCGATGATCTCTGCACTAATTCATTAGTAATATTGTATGCGATTACATTACCATGATTATAACTACGCTAAAAACCCGCATATGAAATGAATATGAAAAACATATTTGATAAAAGCGCGGGCTCCAAAAAGTGAATGGAGGAAATCCTTTGATCGCTTCGCCGTATATTTTTCCTTTTAAAGAACATTTGAATACATGTTATTCGCTTCGGGTTGGTTATGCGAATAAGGACAGTACCAGCAAGCCAACTTATATAATGGACGTATAAACAATTAACGTGTTATGTTGTTAGGCCAATACTTCCGAAACGACTGGACCGATTTTAATAAAATTTTACGAGCATTTTAGCCAAGATATGTTGTTTGAATACCGGCGACTCGCCTAATTTTTATTATTATTTCAATATACATACGTCTTTAAATTTTCGTTCTTATAATATAAAAATATAGCATGAATCTAGTTATGAATGATTATGAAGTTATTACATAAACTTCAAAGTTATTACAATGAAACATAGTTTGACAACTTCTGCAAACTATTCTCCATAACAGAAATATCTTAATATATTATACATGTACCCTTCTTATAACGAAATGAAAAAAATACGTCATAAACTAGTCTTTAAGACATAAGCGCAGAGATTTATTATAATATTTTTTATTAATTACTAAATCTATTATGGTAAAAACATAAATTACACTTGAAAAAGTAAAATAACGCTGTAGAGTAGTATAGAATAAAGTATTTTAATCACAGATTATCGGACATCGGGCTATTTAAGCGGCCCATAGACGATCAATATTATTGTGCAATTTGAATTGCACAATAGTTTGACGGCCACTTACAGACGCTTCAATGTCGTCTACACACGATCAATTTTATTGTGCACCCGCGATATTGCACAATAATGTTGATCGTCTATGGGTCGCTTTAAGGATAGTAATTAGCTTTGTACGATTAAATAAATTTGTAACCGCTTGTAATCAGAAGTAAAACGTACCTGCAAGCTTCAAAAAAAAAAAAAACATTGGACTATTTATCGAGAAAGCTTTCAAGATGTAAGTCAGGCTATGACTGTTAGGAGTGAAGAAACAAAGGGGGTTTGATCAAAATGGGAAAAAATTCATCTTTCAGGGTTTAAAATTGATCTGTTTTTAAATGATCTAAAAATGTCCGAGACAGTATAGCTATACCTATAATATATAGAAAGTCATTGTTTGCAAAAAAAATTGATGTTGAAAGTCAATACTAGAAAGTAAATGTAAATACGCGGACGAAGTCACTATAATACTTGCACCCGAACGTCTAAATTCCAGAAAATCGCTTCAGCCTCCATCATGGACCGCAGCGTGTGACGCGAAATGCGTTTAATTTCATTGCGCGCTCACTGCCAGTGAATACATCGAACGTTACAATCAGTCCCAATCAATTTGCGCCGATCAATCTCCATTTAAGCCGCGAATTTAAGGCCCGCCTCGTCAGGTAATGGAAACGAAACCACGATTTGCTTTTGATCTAGTTTGCTTGGTTTTATTGCATTGCCTTTGAAGCGGAAGAGATAGCTCGAAGTACTATTGACTAAGTGATAGAATAATTTAAATAAAACACTTTAACGGTTTAAAACGCGATATATTAGTTAAACTTATTTGAAAATGATTTTTTAACATCGGCCCGACGTTTCGGATGCTTTGCAGTAGCCGTGGTCACGGGGAGGCCGTTAAAGTGTTTTATTTAAATGTGTACTACTCGCGTAAACTATAGACAGTATTTGATAGAATAATGTCTGTAGTCTACGCGAGTAGTACACATTAAAATATATATAAAAATAATTTTCAAATAAGTTAACTAATATATATCGCGTTTTAAACCGTTAACGTGTTTTAATTAAATTTAGATATAACCTTGAAATAACTATACGTTTTGAGTGAAGAGGACAGACAAAGAATTCACTTGATGTAAGGTGAAATAGTTCAGCTATTTCTGAACAAAGTGCGCTGTCTACCTTTTTCTGACCTTTTCGATTCAGATTTTCCAGACGAAGATATGGTATACAAAACATACAGAAACATTATTAAATTCAACAGCTGTATAGGCCTGTATAGCTCTTTCAGGCAACCCTAGTAAAAAAAATTAATAAGTAAACTAGACAACGTGCAAGAAGCACATAACTTATTACATACTTTACTAACTGTAACACATAAAATAAAATTTAGAAAAAGGAAAAAGTTCAATCTAGGAAAAGAGTTTTAGTTTGTCCTGGGATTCGAACCCAGGACTAATAATGCTTGACAACAAGTTCAATTATTACGAAAGGGATGAATCAAGCAAATTAATATTTAATTATAAAAAAAATTCACAACGATAGGTCACAGTTTTCCCATTCCCATTAAAATATAGAGTTAAACTAGATATAGAGTCAATTTTTAAGAGAAATATGAAAGTGCACAATTTTAATCCATTCTTCAGTCCTATTGAACAAACCCACATTTCGGATATTCTTCACACGTTTTCTAAAACGACCTCCGATAGGCATTTCAGAGGATTCTCAGCTCTTTCAAATTGATGTGCAGTACACTGAGGGTAACAAGTAGGTATTTAATATGACGAAAAATTGAATAATACTTCACAATTCCTTTATTGAATTCTAAAATCATCGCCTTCCTAGAGAGTTGGAATAAGTGTTAAATTACATTGCACGGGAGTTGTGTGTGAAAAAAACGACTATTACGACTAGGTAGCTCAATCGGTTAGAGCAACAGCAAGGAACGCTGTAGACGCTGGTACAAGTCCTGCCGGAGTCGTAATTTATGGTCGATTTTCTGTAGTTTATTATATATATTTGATCGCTTCTGTAGTTTATAGGATTACAGACTACAAACTCGGTATGCTGTTTGTTTGTCTGTCACAAAAGTTTTATTTCAAGATTAGATTGAGAAGATTGTGAGTTGAAATTTTCAGTCTATCGGTTTCTCTCTGTCCCAAAAAACCAAAGAATACTAGAAACAAAACGAAGCCGTTACTTGGTCTGTTTTATTTTAGAATTGGCTGAAATAAAATTGAAATACCGAAATGAAAATATGACAAATATTTATGAAAACAAAACATTTTTTAATTATGTAATAATTACCTTTATATGTTAATATTATTACAAGCAAAATATTTAACACACTTTGAAATACACGCCTGCTTAAATAGATACAATAAATTGTTAATGAAAACTATCTTAAAATAGGTCAGGGTATAAATAAAAAATATATTTAAATTGAAACATGGGAATTGAACCGGTATCCACTGCGTTTAGGTGCTCTAACCAATTGAGCTACAGTGTCAAGATCCGCCCATCGAAAAAAATGGAAATAGATCTTTTGTTTATATAATGCGATCGTGTACAATAACATGTAGAATATAATAAAGTTATCAACCGTTTTAAAGTTTAAAGATTCAAAAAAGTTTTATTGAATCATGTATATCTTTTGTTTGCGACTGTACCAAAATATTCGGGCGATCCACGGCGATCAGTCAGCCATCTGACGCGCTTCCATTAGCCTCTGTGTGGTGGCTTAAATTATCAACCAATCCACTCCATTGGCATATTACGTCATTTTAATAGACAACGGATCATTCACCAATAATCGTTTGGTTGAGGCATTCATATATGTGTTATACCTGATACTCATCAATTTCAAACGTTAAATTAGATTTTTTAAAACATGTTTGAACGGTTTAAAACGCGAATTATCTTACGACAGGCGAAATGAAAAGGTTTTAGGCAATAAAACATGAGGCTGCGACCAAGACGAAAGAGACCCCCGCGTACGCTGTCAAAAGTTCTAGAAGCCAAAAAAAATATAGAGAAAAAGTTATTCTTCTAAATGACCTAAAATGAACTACCAAGAACCGTTTAAATAAAACACTTTTACGGTTTAAAACGCGTAATATTAGTTAAACTTGCCGTTTGCATTAGTTAAAGCCGTGGTTAAAACCACGGCTGCTGCGTGATCCGAAACGTCGGGCCGAAGTTAATAATCATTTTCAACTAAGTTTAACTAATATATCGCGTTTTAAACCGTTAAACTGTTTTATTTAAATGTGTACTACTCGCGTAAACTATAGACAGTATTTACAAAGAACCGTTTTATGGTAATCAAATTTGGTCAAAATTAATGCATTGTTATTGGTTGAAAGTTGTTTAAATGTTGTTTTGTTGTTAGTATATTAATCTTGGCAACAACAAAACAACAACTGGACCAGTTAGTCTGTTACTTAAAATTAAAAGCTTTGATAATCAGAACTAGATGTACTGTTCATATTTACCGTCTTCGCAGTTAGTTAATGTTAAGGTTGTAAAAGTGTTGAGTTCGTTCAGCAGCAAAGTAATAAAACTCTTAGATTCCCAAGAACACAAGCTGAACAATCAAAGTAAACAATTTCAGCTGAATTCGCGAAACATAAAGGTCGCACGTCAACCCTTGGAAAAAGATTTTTTGGGCATCGCCTAACAAGCAAATGCACTTACAAACTACTTTATTTAAGAGTTTAATAATCAACGAAATATAATCTCAATGTTAACGTTAGGTAAATAATGTTTTAAAATTTCTAATTACAAACGAATCGTTCGAGACTTTGTTCAATAAAATCGGCTCATTGTATACTGTCTGTAGCGCGAGTAGCATCTATATATTGAAATGAAACACGTTTAACGGTTTCAAACGCAAATAATATTTAACTTATTTACAATTTATTTTAACACACATTAAACAGAGACGTTTAGTCTCTTCAAATCTGCGACATGCCTATGCATTTTAAAGCGTTGAGTGTTTTATTTAACATGTCTCAATGTTTTAACCAATAGCGCTAGAGTAGAACTTATTTATACAAAAACGTGATAGTATCACGATTCTGTTATCATAGACTAGCTGTGCCAGCGACTTCGTCCGCGAGAATCGTTAATTTTTATAAATCCCTTCTTCTTTATAAACTTAAGCTGTTTGCCACGACGTCGATCGCGTCCGTAAACGTCGTACTTGTAAGTTAATCATACCAGTTCGACATATTGCTTTCTGTTTTAAGGGTTTTTTTTTTTTTTTTTTAACCTTTTTTGCGGGGGACGCCCCTTCATATCATAGAGATGAAAAATTTCTCCCGTTTTGTTCACATTTACCGCTGTATTTGCTTTTATTAATTACAGCCTTCCTCGATAAATGCTCTAACACAAAAAGAATTTTTCAATTGGAATCCTTAGTTTCTGATATTAGCGCGTTCAAACCAACAAACAAACTCTTCAGTTTTATATATTAGTATAATATATTACCTATGAAATAGAAGACTAGAAATAAGTAATTATACACGATGCTCCTTTCTTATAATTCTTTTGACTGCATTACAGCGGTTTTGTACTAAATCAATAATACCTAGACAGAAATAGTGGCTGTTCTATCGTTCAAAGGATCCGTCAGACATATTGCCTGCTGTAAAACAAACTATTTACTCCACCTTACGCCAGCAGAGCGTGAACGAGGCGATATTTTTAGGGTGTAAACACATTAGCTGATACCATTTTTTATCACAAAGCAGGACAGACAATGCATTTGATAATAGGTGAAACGCCCCGGTCGTATAGCATCTTCGTAAGATGCTGGCTGTTTGCCGGATATTTGGGAATCCACAGACTAGGACGCGATTAAAATTCACGCCTTTTTCGTTTTCCCTTGGATCAGGACCCGGATGGAATTTTGATATTCCTATCACCTATTTAATATCCAGTCCACGAAGTCCAACATGCTAGCATATATAGCAACCGGACCCAGACCCGTTGGAGTTTTAACCCACGTCCCGTTGATTATTTACTAACATTATTAAGAGTGATTGTTTAATACATCCACGAGTCTGTTTAGAATAATTTTAAGTATTAAATCGTTCATATTCTTTTATTAAAAATAAGTGGGTATTTATATTTCTGACGGTCCCTAATAGTTGTAACATAAGCGCTTTTAGGTTTCAAACATGTTTCACATAGCTAACCGTAAAAATAAAAATCTATTCAACAATTAATAAAAATAAAGTACACTGCTTGTACAATCTGTTTGCTACATTGTACAGACCGATGAGAGATTCGTACCATACCGACTGTACCGCGCAATTACTTTTAATTTTTGTTTAAAGGAAGTAAAAAAGATCAAAGGTGAAAAATTTAACTTTCAAATCTTTTGTTTAATGAAGTGCCTTTGCGGGAAATCCGGTAGCGTAATAATTAAACATACTCTAAATGATTAAGTTTGTAACAAAGCATGAAATTCGAGATTAAGGAAAATGTAACTCCGCCTTAACAGCGGCTGCAGGAAGCTTTATTCCTGAAAATAAAATTTTATTTCATTCCAAACGAAATAGACATGTCCGATCGACGTTTTACATTCGAAGTGTTTTCGCCATTTTATGTTTCCTCGCATAAAAATGACGAATGCTTACTTTTAACTATACTAATATTATAAAGTTGAAGAGTTTGTTTGCTTGTTTGAGCACGCTAATCTCAGGAACTACTGGTTCGAATACAAAACAATGTTTGATATATATTTTTTTGCAAACCTCCCTGTTCAACAATAAAATTAAGCAATTACCCACGACGTCGTCCGCGTCCCGTCGTTCTTACAAGTTAATCATAAAAGATAGACATAGTATCACGGACATTTTAGATTAATTAAAGAGGAATCATTCTTTAATATACATTTTTTATGTATCCCTTACCGTTTTCGCAGCGCACTTAACGGAATTCCCGTTTTCTTCACATGTTCCACTGTTTCTTAGTTCCTATTAGTTGAATCGTAATGTTTTATAGCCTATAAGCCTTCCTAAATAAATGCTCTAACAGAAATAACAATTTTTTCGTTTAGTAGTTTCTGAAATAAGCGCGAAAAAATAAACAAACTCTTCAGTTTTATATAGTATAGATTAATTTTTTCATTATCCTATAAACGCTTCAGTAAACATAATCTATTGTTATTTGTGAATTATTATTTCGCAGCGCAGTTTCCCAGTCTTAAAACCAGCTCCGAAGTTTTATTGAGGGCTTAATGAAAATCCTTCTTATTTTAAGCTATATAACGAGCTATAATTGGGTGTTTATTATACAGTTACAAAGTTAATTGGACGGGTTATGTGTAATTAAGTAGAGTGTTAGCATGTCTAACTTTAGGCCGTGAAAAGGTTTGATGTGTTATTATCCTACTAGCTGTGTTAGCGACTTCGTCCGCGTCGTCATTATTTTGGGCATTCAAATTCGTTTTTGCAAACCCCTTCATCTTTATAAACGTAAGCTGTTACCCACGACGCATCGGTTGCGTAACTCTTACCGTCGTTCTTGCAAGTTAATCTTAAAAAATAGACATTAGCTTGCGGTGTTATTTTTAGATAACATTTTTGCAGCGTACGCCTCGGAAACTCATAATGATGGTAAATTTTCCCAAAACCATTCACATTTCTCGCTGTATCTTCGCTTGTATTAGTCACAAGGCGATGTTTTATAGCCTTCCTGGATAAATGCTCTAATCAACATAAAAATATTTTTTTATTCGAATTCATAGTTCCTGAGACTAGCGCGTTCAAACAAACAAACAAACTCTTCAGCTTTATCGATACATGTATTAATCTTTTGGGTTAGTTAATTTTTTTTATTACTATTGTCACACGTTAATAGACGTTAAGTTATTAATACAAATGTCTGAACACAATTCAATAAAACCCTCTTAACGGTATAAAACGGGAAATATAAGAGATAGCTATTTTATTTTCTATTTTAATAACGGCCCGTCGTATAAAATATATAGGTACACATCGTTACTATAGTATTTCTTTTTCCTAGCTCGTGTATCATAGCATATTCAAACTGAACATATTTCTCAACCACATAATTTTTAAGGTGGACATTACATAAAACTGTATGATTTCAGAGAGAAAATTATTGAATTATACAAATGAAGTTATTAATTAATAGACCCTTAATTGACGAGTCCTTTGGCGTAATAGTAGCAATGTAAGCTAACAGTCAACGGGTCGTGGGTTGTATCCCCACATGATCCATGATGTTTCTAATCGACTTTGTCTGGATATCTGTCTGGTTAAGTGGGTGGTAGGAATATCTAAATTCCATCCGGGTCACGAACTACCGTCCACAAATAAAAATGTCCCCCAGTTTAATCGCGTTACGGTCTCTCGTAGACTCTTCTGGTATTTTTTTATGAAATACTCAAAAAATAAAGTTAAGAAATGCTAACGATTTAATTTTAATAAATCCTCGAACGAATTATGGTAAAAAGAATGTCAAATATGAGGGCGCAAAAATATATAATAATCTCCCCAATACATTGAAAACCAAATACTATTAAATCATTCAAAAACTTACTTAAAATTTATATATTTAACAAGATAATATATATCATCATGCATATATATAATCCTTTATAACTTATCAACAGCGAGAACTAACCTTATTTAAAATATAGGTATATTTCAAAATACATACATAGAAAAGCATCAATTCCAATGTCATATCTAGTAGCCTTGTATCAATTAATTACTATTACTGTAATGTCACTCAGTGAGTAGTTGTAGGTAGATAATATTGTATTCGCTTAAAATGTTCTTCTACCTGCCTTTGTTACAATTCATTTATTTTAATGTTGCATAAGTCTCAGTGTATTTAATTAAAATAGTGAGTAGTATAACTCTTATATGTAATAATTAATTATAATACTACCATTAGTTACAATATTTACCTTAATGAATGTATATTCTTCTTAATAAATTCTCTTTAAACCTAAAACCTAAATAAGTATTTAAAAAAAAGCGAGATATATATAATTTCGTAGTTCATAGACATTTATGCAGTTTTTTTAGCGCCACGATACATTATAAAAACATTCCTTATTTAAAAGTAAACACCGAATACTCGGAATTTAAAATATCGTTTAATGCTTCTTCCCACTTAAATATCGCTCCCTAAGATAACTTGAAGACAAATTGTGGTTTCCCAGGACGCAGGGGATTACGCGACATGTTTTACTACTGAACAGATTAAATAATGTAAGGAGGTTGGATTTTAAACGGCCTCCTTTTAGGTTGTGCATTTTTTATGAACTATGTTCGATTTGGAGGATAGTTGTAATTACGCGTAGTGGAGACTTAAGTTAGTTACTTATAGAAGTAGACTGTTTTACAAGACTTTCGCAACTTTAAACACGTTTTGACGCGGATTGTTGATTAGTTTTTGATGTAGCCTTCATTCATAGTTTAACAGCTACATTTAAACATAGATAACAGATTATAACTTGCGTTTGAAACGGTTATAAGTGATTTTTAATTTGTTATATAGAATGGAAAATATATAATAAATACTATCACATGATATTACAGGTATACAACATTAAAATATTTTTAAATAAAACACTATAACGGTTTACAACTCGATATATTAGTTAAACTTATTTTAAAATGATTTTTAACTTCCGCCCGACGTTTTGGATGCTTTGCAGCAGCCGTGGTCACGGGGAGACTTTTTAAACCGTTAAAGTATTTTATTTAAATGTGTACTACTCGCGTAAACTATAGACAGTATTTAATTAAAATATTCGCTAAAAACTACCACATCAGTAATCCATATCCAATCATTTATTGAGTAAGGCACCACCCGACTAAGGACTAGGGACTAGGAGCGAAAAAAGTCAGTGCAAAACGAAGGAAAATTATTTATCCTGAAAATGGTTCGAATAACCAAAAAAAAAATATCTTTCAATTTTAAAGATGTCCATGACGATTATATATGTTTATTTTTTAAGATTAACTCGCAAGAACTGTTTTTATAGTAATTAAATTTAGTCGAAATTAAATCGAAATAAATGCTAATAACGCATAGCATTTATTTGACTATGACATAATAATATTAATCTTGTAAACAACAAAGAGTCTGGATTTAAGGCTAGTATTATAAGCTGTTCCACTATCCGGAAGACATGTAACATTCTATTGGTGGTATCCGCTATTTATTTAACTGCGCAAACTTGGAGGTCGATAAAATTTAAAAAGAACTGCGGAGTAATGGTGCTGTAAGTAAGTGCCGAGTTCTTTTCACTTCTACACTTACACATAGAAGTGAAGTGTTCATTTCGAAGCTATTCGGTTGCGAGTTTATTAGATGCAGTTAGCGAGAAACGGACTGTAAAAAGGAAGGTTAATGTGCTCAAGTTACTTATACTTCGTGTTACCATGGCAACAATAAAAACAATCTTTATACGTTGTCAATTTTGGATATTACAGTTTGATTGTTGAAAATAGAAATGGGATTTAAATAAAACACTTTAACGGTTTAAAACGTGATATATTAATTAAACTTATTTGAAAATGATTTTTAACTTACTAGATAGATAGATAAGATTTTTTATTTACTTCAGCAAGCTACTTAATAAGTGGGCGTAACTCGTTTATAAAGTTTTTATTTGTGTACTACCTAATCTTATCATTCTATATTAGACCAAGTATAAGAACAATACTTTCAGAAATAAAAAGCAAAATATTGTATGGAACTCTTTTCGCAAGTAATGAAATTGATTATCCTTCAGAAATATAATTTGCTAGGGTTTCCTCGTTTCGAAATCTAAGGATCTGAAGGGTACTCTCGATTTCCTTAACACGAAAACAACATAACTCCGTCAGTTACATCTCAATTGAGTGTGTGCGCGGAATTTCGTAGAACTCGTTCATACAGAGGTGACATTGTTCACACCTTTAACAAATTAAACGCGAAATTGTGCGTTGTGTTTGAAGCCTTTAATATTTTCCACGTCATAATGTTTTCACAATATGTATAATGGCAACACATATAAATAAAAATAGATTTTAGATAAAAAAAATCGACTCTCCCAGAACACGAAATCAGAACTGGCATCTACTATTCCTTGGCCCTATCGGTGACTTTTTTTTCAATCTTAAGTCGATTTTTTTATTCTACTGTGTAGGTCACAGGTAAAAGAATTCATAATACTTTCGTTTCAGTTTCATAAGCTACGCATGACATATTAGATTTGATGACACACAACCATTTTAAGTTCCTTATTCTAAGACTAGTATCTTTTAATTTAACCGTTGTACAAAATTAATCTTTTAATTAAAAACGATAATTGAAACTAAATGTTTCATTTACCACGACCTCGCTTAATCCCTTAAATATTAAAGAGAAGACAGAAATTAATTATTGTTCTTGGAAATAATATACTATTTAAAATAAATTTCGTAGTAATTGTGATATACCACATAATAACAAAGAAAAACGATTACTAAATATAAAATAAGATATTTATATTAAATAAAGTATTGTGTATTATCAGTAGTTTGCGCAAGTAGCACACAGAGGGAGACCCTCATTGTTACAGCTGCTGCAAGTCATCCAAAACATTGGGTTGTAATGTTTGATCTAATATATTGCGCGTATTAAACTGTTAAAAGAATTTTATCTAATTACAGTTATATATAGATTTCTTTGTTAAAATTTCTATCGTTTGGTGTTAATTACTATTGTATTATTGTTATATTTATTACTGTATGTGTGCGTACAACTGTTGGTTAGCCGTCGCTGTTCAGTTTTACCCTTTCAACAAAGTTTTATGAACGCCGCCTTATACTGTATCGCAAGTTTACGCGAGGAAGTATCAAGCTCTTGCTAAGAGCTATAAATTAGCTTTATGCCCGGCTTATGTAAAAACAGAACGATAAAAACGTTCTCGCGCTCGCAAGAAGACGTTTCAACGAATCAGCACATATGTTTTAGATTAGGCACTTTCCCTATACACATAAATCATTTTCAGGGACGTCTTAAGCTACCAGTGTATATGTTTATATGTAATTTGCATAAAATACAATTGTAGATATGTTTCTCAAAGTTTATTGAATTGTATAAACAGTACGTACGTACTGTATGTAGGTTACGTAAGTAGTACGCAATAAGAAAACACTTTCAACGGTTTCAAACGCGAAATATATTAGCCAACTTATTTAAAAAGTTTTTTAATTATGGCCCGACATTTTGTTGTTTCATTTTTTAAACCGTTATAAATGTTTTGTTTGCTGTAAAAATATGTTCAATGATGAAGAAATGTTTCGTTTGCCTAATGGGTTTTAAATAGGGGCTAGTTTTTATCAGATTAGTGTGCACAGGGCGCATGGAAAGATTTCTGGAGGTCTTTCTTGGAGGTCGAATAAATAAGAAGTTTTCTTGTATGTTTGCGTTACATAGTTTTCAAAAGAATATTGCACATAAGAATTGTTTAAAATATATAATTAAAAATTCATTATTTTTTTCATATTGAACCTTTGAAATTTGAATTTATACTTAGTACTAATGTAATTAGTCTTAAACAATAACCTGGCCCATGCGTCTTTGTTAACTGTTTGATTATTTCGTAATGGTCCCACCATTGTGAACCAATGAAACACACCGCGTGGTTATTTGTTTACAACAAATACTTGGCGTTGTTTTTTCATATAACTTGGTCAGTGACCCACCAGTTTTCAAACTTCAGACTTTATATCAAAAGGTCCTACAAAAAACCCTCCATTTTCCCACTTAATATTAATTCCACGCCCTATCTCCCATCTGTCGCGGACTAACATAGTATTCATGGCCGTCTGTTCCTGTATAAAATACCTTTAGGCTTTAATATTATCACGTCAAACGATTCAGACATGAAAGGGTTAAGTGCATCCATGTTTTAATATCAGCCCCAGATTGAAAGGTATAGCTATGTATTTTCTATAATTTAGGCGAGTACAAAATTAAATGAAACACTTTAACCGTTTAAAACACGGAATATATTAGTTAACTTATTTACATATTTAACAGCTTGAGTTTCGGATGATTCGTCGTCATGAAGTCGTGGTTATCGTGGTCTGGAGGTACTGGTGCGATGCTACCCAAAACGACACAAAATAGAACTATGTAATGTTAATTTGTCCGCCTTCGTGGCTCGATGTCAGGGTTTGAATCCTACAAAAATTAAAATGTAATAGACAAAACTCGTGATATATCTAAATAATTGAATTCTTTCTACATTTAAATAAATCACTTTTAACGCTTTCAAAACGCGAAGTATACTAGTAATTTATTTACATTCTATTTAAAGTACGGGCCGAGGAAGTCTAAAGTCTAGGTAGATGTTAAGCCCAGCGGGGGTCGATCATGACCCATGGATAATTTATTAATTGATATCATTAGAGAAACGAGCTTGTTTTAATAAATTGTGTAAGGCTTTCACGGCCATTGTTCAGCATATCGTTGTTTTTCAGGCTGTTCGGCCGACGTGAGCGAGAAGAGGTTCTGCTCGATTGCTCGAAGAATTAATAGAAAAACAATGATACTGCTGAGATTGTTTTGAGTTATTCATTTTTTTTTATCATTCATAATCGACTTTTTTTTAATAACTAAATATTTCTCTTATCCTCGCAAAATCACGTTTTATTCAGTCCATTATTCCATCAAACATTTGAAACGAAGTTAAAAGTATCGCCGGTTTAATCCCACTTCCCCATCAAAATCATCTCATTGGAATTCATTCAAAGTGTACAAACTCGAAAGATTCTGCAAAAGTTAAATGAGCCGCTTGTACCTGTCACTGGGCGATAACTCCCATCATTTGTTTAGAGTGAAAACATTTCGGTGTAATGTTTTACAGCTCTAAGTTACACATTTAAATAAAACACTTTAAACGTTTAAAACGCGAAATGTATTTGGAAACTTATTTACACGTCTAAATAAAACACTTTAACGGTTTAAAACGCGAAATGTATTTGGAAACTTATTTACACCTCAAAATAAAACACTTTAACGGTTTAAAACGCGATATATTAGTTAAACTTATTTGAAAATGATTTTTAAGCCGGCCCGACGTTTCGGATTCTTTGCAGCCGCGGTCACGGGAAGACTGAACAGAAAAAACTATTATATCGCGTGTTAAACCGTTAAAGTTTTTTATTTAAGTGTGTACTACTCGCATAAACTATAGACGGTATTTATTTACACCTCCCTCTTTTCCTGTTATCGAAAGGCCGGGTTGTTGTTTTGATGATTTGTAAATATGTTTGACTAATAAGCTCCTATTAATTTCATACTTCGATGATGTCTACATACTACATACAGTACAGTATTTTTATTTTGTTGTATTATATACATATATTATATATTTTACAGAACTAAGCGATAATTATTAGAGTCGTGGCTTAAATAAAGTAATACAAAGGAAATAATCTAAAAAAAGTTTATAAATACAATATTATTAATATTATTAGTTTGTAAATAAGGCAGCAATGGAATAAATATAATATAAAAGCCACAAAAGTAATAATAAAAATGGAATATTAGTGTTTTAAAAGAAAAATCAAAAATCATAGTTTCACATATGATTAAAAATGTTATGATCAGAAGAGTGACTGTTAAATAGACTGCAGCCAGTTAATGGAATGTGAAGCTAATAGACATTTTATGTATGCTTACGTCTAAGATAAACTTACTAAATGGCACTGTAATACCTTGTCTCCCCTCGTCATTCCTCGGAGATATCACGTTACTATTAAAACACTGACAAGTAAATCTAATGGGAAGTTGAAGATTATGTTACGCAAGCCTTAGTTGATAGATGCTTTATTACAACCGTTAAATGTGATTTATTTATTGGAACCCAGTGACGAATTTTAGAATTTTCAAAGTGTGAATTTTTGACACAGTTGACCCACCGCAGTTGCTACGTCCACACGTGATGTTATAAAGCTGAGAAGAGATTGTTTTTTTTCTTGTTTTTTCCGGAAAAAAGGGGTTGAAATTAAAAAGGGTTTTTTTTTTGTTTGGGGATTTTTTTGGGGAGGGGGTTTTATTTAAAAAAAACCCCCCCCCCAAAAAAAAGAAAAAAAGGGGGGGAAAGGGGGAAAAAAAAAAAAACCCCTCTCCCCTTTTTTTGGGTTTGGCGAAACGGTTCGAGAAAGAGAGAAGTTCCTCTTTCTAAACCATGTTTGATACAGTATATATCTATCTTATAAGATTTAGGCCCTTTTTGCCTTTCCCTGCCTTTCTGGGGGTTCGGGCGGGGGGGGGGGGGGGGGGGGCCGGGCCGGCCCCCCCCCCCGGGGGGGGGGGCCCCCGGGGGGGGTTGTCCCCCCCCCGCCCCCGGGGAATTTGGGGGTTCCCCCCGCCCCCCCCTTTTTTTTCCCCCCCCCCCCGGGGGGTTTTTTCTTTTTTGCCCCCCCCCCCCGGGGGGGGGGGGGGGGGGCAACCCCCCCCTCGCTCACATCGACCGAACAGCCCGAAAGACAATGATATGCTGAACGATGGCCGTGAAAGCCTCACACAATTTATTAACTTACTTATCGTTTTTACGATAGGTCGAATTTGGTGGAAATACTTCATATGGCGTAGGCAAGGTTTACCAGGTCAGCTAGTTAACTATAAAATATGTTTGTTTGCTCGTTGAAATATAAAATTTGAATATTATTATTAAAAACATTAAAAGTTATCTTTCTTATGAATGAAGTTAATTATTTACGCTAAGTCCTCAATCATAGGTCCATCAAAAATGGTTTTGAGTTTTGAAAAAGAGTCTCCAGTAGTAGTATTGTAAAAAGGAAAACTTCAAAGGCAATATAATTTTCGGTCACGCTTTAATGATTCAATTTGACAGTAAAAACATTTTTTTTCCATCCCGCCGTAGTCTTTTCTCACCGAAACGTAAACAAGGCGGAAATGAAACTTGAATTTATAAGAAAAATTAACATGAAATAGAGTGTGGTATAATAAAGTCCCTTGACGCTCGTTGTAATTAATTTGCTGGGAATTTGTCCAATGGAGGTTCTTTTAAATTTATAAATGGCTTTTACGGATAGCTTTTGTGTAGGTTGGGATTAAATGCAATCTAGTTGACTGCCTCATTGATTTAGCGGTAAGCGTACGCACAGTGCGAAACTATAATTATAGTTTTTATCATTGAGGAGTACATACAAACTTTATACAAGTTCATTTGATGGCAGGTTAAAGTTAGACCTATATTCCTTTAGATATTCGGAAATCAAATGGAACCACGAAGATACTTCAGGGTTTTTTCATCTGCGGGCAGTGGCATATGAATGGAAATCTACGATATTCCTAACACCCATTAAGATCCAGATTTCTAGAAGTCCAAGATTTTTCAGAACAATTATAAATTAATTAGAAAGAAGTTGTACCAGGTAGGGATCGAACCCAGGACTCGTTGATTTTTAGCTATTCGTTGTTAACATTACACCAATGGGCCCGTCGGATATATAATTCACTATTTATTATTGCTATGATTTGTTATTCATATTATATATTATGACATTTTTTTTATTTATTGTTCTTTTCTTAATTTAATTAACAATGAATTCGGATAGTTTTCAGTCTTTCTCACTAGATGGTGCTAATAACTAATATTGCTCATTTATCAAAGATTTTACAAACATAAGTAAACGTGGAATTTGTACGATTATCTCAAATAAAATACTAACCAACAAACTCGAAGCTCTTTTTTATAGTACTATAGACTTACGACGTGTAAAAATAACAATTTAAACGACAAAATAAATTAAAACAAAGAAAAGCCACGGATACAAGTCTGTGGAATATGTTCTTATATAAAAACACATCAACACATTAACGGTTTGAAACGTGATATATTAGTTAAACTTATTTGAAAAGGATTTACGCCCCGACGTTTCGCATGTCTCCCCTAGAACTCATATATATTTTTAACCGCGGAAGTGTTTTATTTAACTGTGTACTAATCGAGTGAACTACAAACACTATTTAAAAAATAAATTTGAAATAGCTCTACAATTCTGAAGGTATTAGAGCAATAATGCCTTTGAGGCTTTGAAACAACCAATTACCAGTACCGAAATATATTCAACGGTTAAACGGGATTTATTCGAGTGCATTACATCTTGCAGCTACGCTTAAGAGCACTTGAGAAAATTTGCTTTGAAGTGCCGTATTGTAGTGTATATTGCCACTCGCATTTCCGACGAATAGGCTCCACTTTTGGCTTGGCTCGTATTCCTTGACATAAATATTTTTTGCGGAAAAATCTTGATAACTTGATAGGCCCTTGAGACATTTTGAATCCGTACTTGGGCAATTCAATAAGGGAACCGTTTTAAAAGCCAAGCGGTTAGTTGTTTTAGTAACTTAATTACAGAATTATGGTTTGATGTGGGTAGTTTTGCAAACAGACTACTTATGACTACCTTCGTGGTTTGAGTTAAAGTTTGGATCCCGGGAAAACAACTAAAATATTAGTCGGTCTAACAATTGAGAACTAATCTCGTTAGTAATTTGAAATCTAAAACTCATGCAAACTCATGGAAGGTATAGAAGGACTTTTATCAGTATAAACAATTTTTAAGAATATGTTTCAATGCGCGCTTTGTAATCTCAGGAAGTAGTTTTCTGAGTTAAAAAATGATTTTTTTGGTTGGGTCATTTATCGATTAAGGCTATAGGCTATAAAACATCACGTTGCGACCAATCGGAGAAATAGAGACAACAGTGGAAAACATGACCTAAATTATTGATCTATGAGGGCTTCCGTTGCTTGCACTGCGAAAATGGTTTAAGAAACCAAAAAGTATGTCTGAAGGAATGATTCTTTAAGTAATGGTCGCAAAAAAGTTTACAACAATATATGTTTGTCTTTAAGGCAACACGCAAGAACGACGCGACATTACGTAACAGCTACATTAATAGAGGTAAGGATGTTGTTAGCAAAAAAAATGATGTCTATAGTTTACGCGAGTAGTACACATTTAAATAAAACACTTTAACGGTTTAAAACGCGATATATTAGTTAAACTTTTCGTTGTCTCCCCGTCACCACGGCTGCTGCAAAGCATCCGAAACGTCGGGCCGAAGTTAAAAATCATTTTCAAATAAGTTTAACTAATATATCGCGTTTTAAACCGTTAAAGTGTTTTATTTAAAAAAAATGATGCTCAAAATAACTATTCGACGTCAACGAAGTCACGGGCACAACTGGTATCTGAATAAAAAGATATACAGCTTCACCAATCTACGTTTTAAAGTCTAAGCATTTGTTACGTGTGTCACACGTATTTCAGTGCGTAGTCATTTTACTGAAATCCTCACGTACGGCAACGTGAATTCGCTTCCGATGACTGATTGGATCCATCACACGCAAATCGAAGCTCCTTGTACGTGCTCTCAGCGCTTTGATGGATGTCAATTACAGTTTAAACAAGATATATTATTTCTCTGCTTTAATATGACCTTTCTGGATATTCAATGGTTGGGAATATCGAAATTCCGTCCCGTGACCCGGACGGAATTTCGATATTCCCACCCACAGAAGTAAAAGCCGTGAAGTTTAGACGGGACTTTTGGTCTAATGATAGCAATCTATCGCTAATGATCAATAGGTCGTGGATTGGATCCCCTCCAGATCTAACATGTTTTTAATTTCTAGGTAGACAGCCCAACTTGTTTAGATGCTATAGGGTATATCACTTACCATGAAGAAAACCTCACACCATGTCCGTCCTCCTATATCATTAAAAAAAAATTATATAAGACCGTCTCTGTCAAAAGTTTTCGATGTTTCATGGGTGTTCAAAAAGTGTTCTTGGAAATCCCATCTTAAATCAGATGAGATGAGAGATCTGCTAAAAGTTTTGTAGAAACTCATTTGAATAGCGTGGGTAACATTGCGTGGTAAAATTAGTAATTATATATGTGAAAGCCCGTTTCCCCCTCATGAGGCAGGGGGCGAACACATTTCTGTGTCCGTTTCATTGATCTATTCTTTTAACGGGCAAGTGGTTGATCAGACTTCTGTGCCCTGGTATTCGAACCTAGGAATTTTGGAATCTTTGGAATCTTGCTTCAAACATTATGTAAATGTAATAGAATACACTATGTGTATGTTGAACTAAACTCGTAAGTGAGACAGATATATTAGTTCTACTGTAATACATCCTCAAAGTCGCGACTTGAGATTTGTGGCGAGTGAACGATTGTATAACATCATTTGCGACTCAGCTCTCAGTAACACCGATTGAGTTAAAAGCATTAGGCGACAAATAAATTTCTTCTCCTTCTTCTTAGCAAAATACATTCTTCCAACGTCACGAAAACAATAATGAATGTATGATTTGGTCTATTTGGTCCTCCACGTCTGTTGTCGAATATCTACAACCCAGTGAAAGATATACGTCTGGCGCAACGTATATATAACCTAGAGTTATGTTTTGTGAGCCCCAAGCGTGCTTGGCCCAGCTTTGTTAAAGAAAGTACGTTTATTAAATAAAATTATTTCCACCGTTCTTAAATTATTAATTTTGTCTAGCTCTGTCCTGTTACTCGGTGACACATTTTTAGAATAAGACTACGAACATTATTAAAAATAATATATAAACCATTATAAAATCCTTAGTTTTTACATATATTAATATCGTTAATTCGTGTTAATGCTTTAATATAGTTCTAGATCACACTGCATTATATATAATAAGCTACGAGGAACAAGTGACTAAGCACAAGTAAGTCAAATGAAAATTTGATTAGCACAAGATGGCGACCGTGCTTGCTCTCATGCGAAGTAATTATCGCTAATATATAAGATCCCATTTGATTTAACACTGCACCAGATATTAAGCAGGAAACAGTTGAAAGAGATTATTCTAAGTAGATATGTTTAGAGTGTAGATATTCTATTAATTCTGTATTGTAATTGTAAATTTTGTATTATTGGGCGACATAACTTAATAAGGTAAAGCCTACTAAATAAAGATTAAAAAAAATAATCTACGACCGCTTTTACAGCGCACTCAAGAGAAACCGTTAGATATTTTTATCCCTGATCTTTCCACACTTGCCACTATTTCTCCACTCCTATTGTTTGCAGCGTAATGTTTTAGCCTTAACCCTTCCGAGATAAAGGATGTAGCCGACACAGAAATAAATTATTTTTTACTATCACGCAATGCTTAATAATCGATTCGAACTAGTAATTCCTAAGATTAGCGCGTTTAAACAAACAAACTCTTCAGCTTAATATAAATAGTATAGACTATAGATAATACAATTGTACACTGTGGAATAAAAGTGAGAATCTAGCATAGCCTATTGGACTTATATATGTTTGCTGCATCACCGTAGAGAAGACACATAATCGGAATTTTTGTTTGTTAAAAACATGGCTCCATGCTGGAATAAGGAATTTTTACAATTTAAATTTTACCCCGACCCGACGGCGACGTTTGAAGTGTTATTTAACAACGCAGAAACACTGTACACACGGCTTGGATGTACCGAGGAGAGTGCGAACTTATAAAGGGAGGAAATTCTCAAACAAAAATTAAATTATGAATAATCCGAAGAAAGTCAGTTTTTATGTGCGCGTTATTTATTCAGCGCTTGATGAATAAAAATTGTTATCTGTTCTCGGAATCTTATCCTGGATAATAATTTATCTCTGGGAGGAGAAAAACCCATTTATTATGTTAACTTTACCAAGATAGTTGGTCGGGTAAATGTTTTATTTTAATTAAGAAACTAAGACGTGTGCCATGTTTGTCTAGTGGTTACTCGGCAGCAGATAACAACGCACCAGGTTCAAATCCCGAGTTAAAATCGTATTTCAGAATTTATAATTTGTTTTGATAAAAATGTGTATCAAGTGTAATTCGCGTAAACTAAAGATAGTACTCACCTATACTATCTTTAGTTTACGCGAATTATACACTTTAAAATAAAACACTTTTAACAGTATAATATTGGTTAAATTTATTAACAAATTAGTTTAGTAATTCCTGCAAGGACCCAACCACTTTTACTAAATCAACTACGACGATACAGATGGCATTAGCATAGCAGTTTTTACACAAGGGACAGCCGCTATCTACTACGCTAAACGCTAAAGACTGCTGCTGCTGTGAAGCATCCAAAACGTCGGGCCGTACTTAAAGTAATTTGTAAATACGTTTTAATATATTTCGAGTTTTAAACCGTTAAACTGTTCTAATTAAATCTTTAACAATTTTATTTCAAAATTTAACATAAGAGTTCCACGTAAGCAGCCCCGAGTGCCGATCGCACATTTGTGCCACCCCGACGAAAATCGGTATATGGATCGCATTCTCCAATACCCAGATTCTGCAAAATAGTTAGCGAGAACAATCACATTATGGACTTTTTTTCAGATAAACCACAAATAGTTATAAACAAATGCCTAACATCAAAATTTTGGTAATTATGATTTGTGCTGCTTTAATTCCTAATTCCAAACTTGGTTGAACCTTAGTTTTATTAATTTTACTATATAAGCATCTAGTGGTACTAGTCACTAAGGTCTGTATTTAAGCAGTATGGTGGTTCAGTCGTGGAAAGACGCTGTGGAGGAGCACCTGCGCGAGCTTGGTGTGGCTGAATGGCGAACAGCCGCGCAAGATCAGCAGAAATGGCGCTCTAAGACTCACTTTGGGTCGCTGTGCCAGCGGAGTAAGTAAGTATGTATGGTGGTTTAAAGATGTCTGATATTAGAATTATCTGCATAGGTATATACTTGGTAAGTTGAATCGAAGCCGTATTTTGCACGCTGTGTTTCAACAATTACTTACTAGTACTAATTACATTTATTTCTAGTTCTGTTTGAAGTTAAGATCGCTATCTTCACTATATCCAGGATTAAAATGTAATCCTTAAGTAAAATACAAGTTGGTGGTTGTCCGTTAAGTGTCGAGGTGCTAACAAGCCGTGTAACTTTTGAAGCTTAAATGCTTAATATCAACAAAGCTTTTAAGTCCGACCAAAACTTTTACCAACATTTTCCCGCAAGTAGCATTTTTATAGTGTATACTCGTACTAGGTGAACTTTCAGGTTTTGCCTTCAGGATGAGATGAGAAAATTTTATATGAAATTCAATTCCAATTACCTTTCTATGCAACCTAAGCATCTCAAGCAATACATTTCCCGAAGCCTGGAAACTAGCAAACGTAACTCCTATCTTCAAATCCGGAAACAGTAGAGAAATACCTAATTACAGACCAATCTCTATCCTTCCGGTTATTGCAAAGATAATGGAAAGAGTAGTAAATAAGAGGCTACTCTCCTTTTTGGAGGCTGAGTCTATTCTCTCTAATAACCAGTATGGCTTCCGCAAAAAGAAGTCAACTGAAGACTCTATTTCTAAACTTATTGATACAGTAACTGACACGCTAGACATGGGCCAGCAATGTATTGGAGTATTTCTTGACCTCGAAAAAGCATTCGATACCGTCTCGCACCCTATACTTTTGCAGAAAATGGAGTACATGGGGGTAAGAGGCCAGGCCCTGCGGTGGTTCCAATCGTATCTTTCCAACAGACAGCAACGTGTTTGCCTTGGTGGTTACACCAGCAACCAAAATTATGTTCCTTTCGGCTTCCCCAAGGCAGCGCCCTCTCTCCTTCCCTCTTTCTGATTTACGTCAACGATTTGTGCAATCTTTCGCTTACAAATGGTAGCATTTTCTCTTTTGCTGACGACACCTCTATTATTTTTAGTGGCAACTCCTGGAAACAGGTTACAAAATTAGCAGAAGAAGGTGTAAATAGCATCTTCCAATGGCTGCAAAATAATCTTCTAACCTTAAATATAGCTAAAACTAAATTCCTATGCTTCAGTTTAACCAAACGAAACCAACCAAAAATATTACCGGCTATCAAAATTCATTCCTGTTCAAATTTAACCAAGGAAAGTTCATGCCATTGTCCATCCATAGCTTACGCTAACAATATAAAATATCTAGGAGTCATCATTGATCAACATATCACTTGGGAAAAACATATTAATGCCCAGTCTTCCAGGATCCGTAAGTTGATGTTTATCTTCAATCGGCTAAAGCGAGTGGCAGATGAAGGGGTCATTAAAATGATCTACCTTGCTCTCTGTCAATCCATACTCACCTATTGCATCTCGGTTTGGGGAGGAGCCGTCGCAAAATACATACTTAAACTTGAACGTGCTCAAAGAGCCATTTTAAAAATAGCCTACAGAAAACCCTTCCGATTTTCTACAACCCAACTGCACACTGAGACAGGGTTGCTTTCGGTCAGAAATCTATATATTCTCAGTACTTGTCTTCGTTTCCACAAAGTCTCTATTTCACATAATTTAATGTTATTAACACAAAGACACTCTCATTTCACAACACCCAAAAAAAACACTAGTTTTGGACAACGATTCTTCAATTTCAGAGGACCTTACCTCTACAATAAACTTCATAAAATGGCTAAAATAGAGTTCGTCAAACTGTCAAGATATAGGATAAACAAAATAATAAAAAACCTACTGTCAAGCCTGGACCACGCTTCAGCTGAGGCTTTGCTTTATATCCCTAAATAAGCATAGTTTAGCACTTTATCTGCCTATAACAAAATGCTATTGTAATTGTTAAATTGTAAAATGGTTAATTTCGTTAGTAATGTTGAGTTAATAATTGTATTAAGTTTATTCCGTTAGTAATGTTAAGTAAATAATTGTAATAAGTTTATTCCGTTAGCATTATAATGTAACTAACTATAATAAGTCTATTTCGTTAGCATTGTAAACTTACATTATCCACCTATCACACTTATTCTGTTACATACCTATATTATACCAACATACGTACACTTCATACGTACATAACACGCACATAATGCAAATATTCACCTAAATAGACACTAATCGTAAGTAGACATAAGTTACCTTAGAAGTTTTTATTTATTGTAATCTATCACCTGGAAGAGACTAGTCACCCACGACACAGGCTTGCCCTAGTGTGGGGACTAGGGACTTTCGACTCTGCACCATATATAAAGAATCAATAAAGATTTTTTTGATTTGATTTGAAAAAAAAAAAAAAAAAAGAAAACGAAAAGAATTTACATCAATAATGATTATTTAATACATTCGTTTTAAATAAAACAGTTTCAATGGTTGAAAACTCTTAATATTACTACAACGGCGAGTCGTATCGACTGCTGCAAAGTATTTAAACCCGTTAAAAATGATTTAATAGACAATACAAGTGATTGTTATTATAATTAGGTATACGCTATTAATCTAACTTCCACACACTGGGCAAATACTAATAAGTAGCTAAACGTAGGTACGTACGTATAATTGAAATATAAAAGAAGTGAATAAATGTATTCACTGCCCTAAAATCCACACAAATTTAATAACTTAATTGAAAAATAAAGTAATGATAAACATTACTTTAAAAAGACAAAAATACTTTAAATTCTATAGTTTACGCGAGTAGTACACATTTCAATAAAACACTTTAACGGTTTAAAACGCTATTCGTAAAATGATTTGGAATTTATTTTAACTACGGCCCGACGTTTCAGATGTTTTTAGCAGGCCTTGTGGAATGAATGTTTATCATTATTATATCTAGTTCTTAACCTCATCCACCATCTTCTCACAGCTTTACGAGTAAACTTCAAAAATAAATTTATGAATATCAATGTCATTTACAAATAGATATGTAGTTTGAAAAGGAATTGATAAGCCTGGTATTATATTAATATCGTCAATGGTTCGTGCAAGCTGCCACAATCGCTCCGTTCACAGAACTGAGATGTGCTTTGCATTCCAAAGTCATATTTCTCCT
Source organism: Leptosia nina (assembly GCA_963661955.1). Lineage (NCBI taxonomy): Eukaryota > Metazoa > Arthropoda > Insecta > Lepidoptera > Pieridae > Leptosia > Leptosia nina. The sequence goes on from CAVLEF010000011.1 coordinate 7,653,155, forward strand.
CACCGCATTTACTAGCTTTGTTTTAACTGCTGAATATTTATTCGCTTCATAAACTCTTTATGCCTAGTAGACCGTGGAGTGGGGGTAGTTTATCAATTTATTTCGTTGAGAGAAAGTAAACACAACGATGCTTAAGTACAAAACTTTTAACGGGTTTAAACGTGTAACTAATATATTATTTATCCATTTATCCACTGCAATTATTAGACAAGATTTATTATTTGAGAACTTCTGAAAAAAGTTAAGTATTCAACATCGTCTTGATGATGGGAAGTAATTAAACTGCACAGAGTAGTTAATTATAGAGATCGAGCTAATTAGAGCAAATCATATAATCACTTATCGACTGTTCAATCTTAAGTATTAATTAACCAGTTACTAAGTAATACAATCTGAAATTTACGTGATTGATTTAAAGTTTAAAACATGAAATATATATTTTTTGAACACTTAAGTAAACAATAATTCACAATAAATAAAACAGGGTAGGCCTTACAGAATACCACGCTATGACGGGTTAATTAACCGAAGAGAGAAAGAAAAGGAAATTAAGATAAGAAAAATGGCTGACTTAATATTGTTTTATTTTTTTTTGTGTAATCTATTTCAATAAATATCACATATACATTCCCACCTAATACTTACTGTTTTGCCTGTAAGGTATTCAAATAATAAATTAACCGCTTCTTTTATTAAGTTTTTTTTTTAGTATCTTACAGATAGTATTAATGTCTCTCGTTATTTAAATAATTTAATTTTTTATGAAAGCAGTGGACAGACAAGTATAGGTTAAGTTGGTGGTAGGTTCGTGACCCGGGCGGCCGATTGCCAGACGAAGTCCAATGTGTTTCAGAAAAATTAATAATCGATTGGGAGTATGTTGGAATCCGTGGGCATCAAAGCCACGACCCATTACTACCATTACACCAACCAGTCCGTCATAGTTAATAACTAAATAAAAGCCATGCAATAAATTTACATTAACTTCTGGGGGCTTCTTTCTAATAAAAACTTTTATGAGTTTTAAAATTTTCCAAAGACGTCTCGCCGCGCCACGATTTACTTAAGCAATACACTTTCAACGAATCGAAACAGATCGGAATAAAAAACTATTGTTTCTAGCGGTTGAAAATATTTTTCTCGTGGAATTCAGAACGATTCATACAGCCGAGATTTGCAAAATAAATATGCGACGATGAAGTTTGAATTATTTTTTTGCGTTTTATATTGAATTGCACAAGGCAAGGGGCGAATACAGTTTTATATCCGTTACATAGATCGATTTAATTGACAAGAAAGTAGTGGTAAAGTATTTATTACTTTTTCTGAAAAAAATAATATTAAAAACTAAAAAGAATAATACTTCCAAAAAAGTAATACATATTTTGATCAGTTAAATTGAAATTATTTAAATAAAACACTTACGGTTTAATACCGCGATGTGGATTAGTCAAAGTTTTTTGAAAATTATTTTAACTGCGGCCCGGAAGCCTTTGCAGCCGTGGTCACGGGGAGACTAATGTTGGAGGGTTCTACTACTACGCTAGCGTCTAGCATCCGAAACGTCGTAGTTAAAATTTATTTTCAAACATGTTTAACTAATATATATCGCGTACTCTAGAAACTTCAGACAGTATTTAAAAAAATAATATTATAAATCCTTGTCCTTCTTGAGATTAGAGCGATCAAATAAACAAACTCTTCATCTCATAACCTTAAATGTCTCTGTAAGATTCTTACTCTATATAAGGTATTTGGTTAAAGCAAGGAGTTACAAGGACATGACGAGGGTGGAATTGCGATACTAATCTACTTATTAAGGGCGCACCACTCGCTTTGAATTAAATTCGGGAGGCTTAGGGCAGAAGGAATTAAGGCCGCTTACATGTGATACAGGTTGGCCTTTTTTGCCATTCTGGTTAATTGTGTTGGGAGGTCCTGCGATAAGATCTCGCTCGTGAATGTAAATAAAAAGTTATATGATAAAAAAAAAGCTTGAAGTCATTAGCCGAATTTGTGTATTGACTCGGCGTTAAATTTGGCATCTCCATTAGAAATCTATTAAAAATAAATAGTAGTTATTAACGAATAAATCTTTAATTTTCTTGTAATGCAATAACCCAAATTTCAGTTCAGAGCTCATGAATCGCAAACATCTTTAAGTATTATATAGAATTAGCTATGTCTATGTCAGCGACTTCGTCCGCCTAGAATAGTTATTTTGGGCTTCCGAATTTGTTTTTGGAACCTCATCTTCATCTCTATAAATTTAACCTGATACCCACGATATCGGTGGCGTCCCATTGCTCGCGACCCGTCATTCGGGTCCCGTCGATCTTGCAAGTTAATTTTAAAGGATACTGTCCTGGATATTTTTTTTACATCACTTAAAGAGTAATCATTCTGTCATACATATTTAAGACACCCAGTCTTGAACAGTTTTGGCCGCGTAGGCATCGGGAAACCAACGTAAAGCACCTTTTCTCCTGTTTTTTTTTTTAATTTTCCGCTGTCTCTTCGCTATTTATCACAGCGATGTTATAAGCCTTCCTTGATAAATGCTCAAACCAACACAAAAATAATTTTTCAATTCAAACCCGTACTTCCTGAGATTAGCGCGTGCAAACAAACTAACTCTTCAGCGTTCTATATTAGTATAGATTAAGTTAACTTAAATTACTCTTCAAGAGAAAATGTTGTACCGGGAAATTTAAAATAATTTTCCACGAAACGTCGGCAATTCGAACTCTAAGAATAAAACTATGAAATGAAAATTGTAAATATGCCGGTTACTGGAAATGGAAGAACGCTTAACCGAAGACTTGCAACTAAATAATTTAATTTTCATTAAATAAATAGGCCCTTTGAGTGCCACTCCACAGTTCATATTTCATCTGGAAATTATTATACAAGCTGCGTTGAGTGTGTACGAGTTAATTATTTGTGAATTATTAATACTACTTATGCTGACGGTACCGTCTCGATTTTTCACTTAACTTTTATACATTCCTTAATTATTATAGACTGAAGTGTTTTTCTCTCCGTAGTTATGTAGAAACGAACGTTATAAAGACAAATGTTACGCGTGTTTTATCAAATACTAGCTGTAGCCGCGACTTCTTTCGTTATTTAGGGCAACGAAATTTGTTTTTGCAGACTTCCTCTTCATTTTCATTAGTTTTAACTGTTACCCACGACGACAGTCTGCAAAGCATTCGAAACGTCGAACCGTAGTTAAAATCTATACTAATACTATGAATGCGAAAGTAACTCTGCCTTTCTGTCGGTCTGTCCGGCTTCAACTCCGAAACTAGTGAACTGATTTAAATAAAATTTGATACATAGATATTGTGGAGCCTGAGAAAGTACATAGGCTACTTTTTAATGCCAAATAAGGGTTGATGGGGTTGAAAGGGGGGATGAAAGTTTGTATGGAAATTCGTGGTTTTTGAAGCTAGAACAATGACACTTTCTTCTTTGGCTTTTTGGGAATAGGAGTGGGAGTGGGAGTTAGAGTAGGAGTGATGTGAGGTGAGAGTGTTGCGGCAAAGTAGCACTTACAACACGCTGCCTTAAATGCGACCGTACATAAATTAATAAACAGCCAAAATAATTAAAAATACTACCCCAAGTCACTATTCCACGCGGACGAGGTCGCGGGCACAGCTAGTATTATAATAAATTAAGCATAACTTAAATAATATATTTTGCGTTTCAAGCTGTTAAAAGTTCCTTATTTAATATTGTAGCATGAAAGATAAATTAATAGAAATTTCAGCGCAATTATTCAGTGTTGAAATAATCATTATGGACATTTTGTAGACTGCATTGTTTAAGCTTATATCTGTTTTCGCAGTTGAAACCACAAAACGTTATTAACATACATATTACTGCGTTTCGCATGCATTTTCATACTCAACATTACTTTATATATTGACGAAATTTCCGAAACAAATTTGCAATTACTGAATGATTTTGAATAGAATTCTTGTGATTTTTCAGAACCAAGTAATTAGATTTATGAAGATAGATATAAAGTTAATACCTGGGGTATAAAACAGTAGGTACAAAAATTATATATTGTAACATTTTTTTCGTTATAAAAAAAGCAGTAAATGTAGTAAGGAATTATTTATTTATTTAACCCTTAATTGCACCACACTCAGTATATGCAAATATTTAAAAAAATACAAAGAAAAAAATATGCTTATTAGTTATGGAGTGCAATGGTCTGCCTCATTGCTATAGAGCGATCTCTTCCAGGCAATCTTTATTTGTAAATAAAATAAGACGCATGGGAATATGCAGGTCATGCGGAACTTAAGAATATCATCGCAATATATATATATCACATTCATCTTGGGTTGCCTGGAAGAGATCGCTTGATGGCGATAAGTTAGCCTATTGCACGCGTCTCGTTTGTGTTTTTTGTCTTTTCTTTTGTGAAATAAAGTGTTAATGAATCAATAAAATAATAATAATAAGTCAGTAATAAATTAAGCTAGCTATAATCAACGTAAAGCTTCTTTAGAGATAAATCGTAAAGATGTTATTTATTATTAGCGAATATACATAGCTTTTATTCAAGAATTTTCTGAAGCTACAAAACTTTAGCTCAAAAGAACTTTTCCAGAAACTTCTGAATGGTATTTGCAACGGAGAGGTTACTTTAGGTTTCAGTAAAACAGATTTGACAATCAAAATGATTTGAAGACCCCTGTTAGGCATAGTGTAATCCCGTTTCCCCCCGTGGAGCAAGGGCCCAACACATTTCTGTGTCTGTTTCACTGATCTGTTTTATGCCTATATACAGGCAAGTAGTTGACCAGAATGCTGCTTCACCCGTCCGAAACAATCTATTATTTCTCCGGGGTTCGAAACCAGGAACTCTCGTTTTTAACCCATTGCTATGCAACTCGTTCAATCATTTGTGGCTAAGGCTAGGCCTGTGGGGCATGGGGCAAGTAAATACATGTATCTTTTTAACTGATTGACTTTCTTACAGGCAAATTTTTGGTCGATTTTTTTTCGACTTTTTATTCTAGTATCTTACAATGTAATTACTAACTGAATATGTTAGAAACACAATCCCTTTACTTTCTTGCATTTTTACTTTTATTTAATTTTACAGCTTAAATTCCAGTATAATTTATTTACTTTATGTTTATTTTTTTCTTCTACTTCAATATACCTTCCGTAGTCACTTCCTGTATTTCAGAAATACTCATCTATGTATACAATTAGTAATACAAGCTATAATTTAAAGTAATTTTCTATAATCTATATGTACATATGTTAAAAAATGGCTTGAGTTGAAACGAATAATAAAAATTGAAATCATATAAAAAAATCTTCGAATATCGGGTAACACGATTATGTTTCGATCGGAAGACGTATTCCTTCACGTTATTGATTAAACATGGCGTTGTAAGAAATTCCTATTGGGGTTGCAAACTGGGGGTGAAATTTCAAAGCCACGTTGCAGTATACAACTTAGCCTGTGGCTCCATATAGACGCTGTAGACGCGCTATATGTCACTATTTTTAAAATTTACATTGTAAGTTAATTATTCTCTTTCATATGCTAAGTTTGCGTGTCTCTAGATTATTTTTAATACGTAAACTTACAATTCTGCTTTATAGTTGAATGTTTAAAAGTGTACATTATATAAATGTTGTCGGTATCTGCTGCTAACGATAGGTGTTCCTTCTTCTCTGTTCATCTATAATTTTATTTTCTTGGGAGACTAAACAGCCCTGTCATTTAGTTAGTCATAAGTAAAACTAATATTCTTATTATCTAGAAAAACTCTAATAAGCCTATTGACTAGAGAAGTGCCCTAGTCTTCTAAATAAAAGGCGCTGTAGATTTATTTTGGCTTTGGACGTTTAGAAATCCATAGATTGTAATCGAAATGCGACTTTAATCTTCTGTCTTTTTCATCTGTCGATGGTAGTTCGTGATGGCATATTGGTATTCGTGTGTAAGTGTTGCGTTTAGCAACAAACTACTGGGCGTTGCTTTTAGCAACACATTGCTCCTCCTTTGCTAATACCAACGTGTATAGGAGACTGTAACCTTATACCTACCAGCTTAACCGATCGTCTAACGAACCATGGAACTTAGAGGGAAACGAGAACCGTACGAATGTCACCCTCCAACATTAAGCTATCGGGAGGGACGTTAATCTAAGAGGGTAGAGGTTTATCGATCTTGAGTCGTTCACATATATTTTCTTGAACGCTTGATGAGCTCTTTACGTTTTTTAGATCCATTCGAAAATTTTAACGGTTTCATACGCGAAATATATTAGTTATATATATAAATAACTTATTTTTAATGCGACTCGACGTTTCGGCTGCTTTTCAATAGCTGTGGTCACGTGGGGTGGTTACAAAATTGTCTTTTAAAAACATCTCATACATTTCACGTTTTAAACCGTTAAAAGTGTTTTATTTAATTTAATTTAGTTTGTTTTTTTTTATATCACAAGATAGTGAGTGAAGTCCCCTCAACTTCACCAACTATATCATGCGCTTTAGATCTATTTTCGATTGTACACTCAAGAGATGTCGCTTAGGAAAGTTTTACAGCCTAGAACACAGTCGTTTCTAATAAATCCGTACTCTTCTTTCGAACCTATTTCTACGCCCGTACCAACTAACTGCAGACAACGACAGTCAGCCACCTATTAATGACTCAATAACTTAAGCTATCACTGAATATAACACGACCGAAATATAAAATGCTACATTGGTAGCTATAATTTTACACAAAACACTTTTAATGGTTTAACTCATTGGACGTGTTGGTGTAGTTAAAACAAATTGAAGATAACCTTATATATTTCGCGTTTTAAACCGTTAAAAGTGTCTTATTTAAATGTGTCCTATTCGCGTAAATTACAAACATTGCTTAGCTATAATATAGTTACGTCATTGGAAGTTATTCCAAAATTATTCCCTCGGGGCGTCTGTTTGATTTAGGCATAACCTAGCAACGCCCTATATTTCAAACTAAGTGTATAGCTACATCTTCCTGTTATTGTCTAAGTCCTGTACACGTGCAACTTCAAAAATGTGATAACAGTATTAATTCATTCATGTAACTTCTCCATTAATATCATACAATAAAAAAAGAAAATACTTCAAAGAAAGTATTGTAATTTAGTTATTACATTTGCACTAATAATAATATTAACAATCATCGTTGCTATTAGAAAATTTTAAATGTTAATATGTGCGTTGTCTCACAGACAAACGGCATACTTTTTCTGGATATTAGCAGTGTTGCAGCGTAGCTGTGCTGCAACTTGGGCTGAAGCAAGACCCTTTTTTTCTAGTTTAATTTAATAGCTTAGATTGATTTTATGTTTATATTTTTCTTTAATAATGTAATCTATATGTACTACTTTGAATGCCAAATAAAGTGATTTATTATTAAATTAAATGAATATGTTCTTAAAAATCGATTCTAACTTGAAAAATAATACGACTCCGACAGGGCCTGAAGCGGCATCTACACTGTTCCGTGCTGTTGCTTTAACCAATTGAGCTACGGAGTCCTACACGTCATCGTCGATTTTTTTACGTGTAATTTTAACCTTAACAATTTCGTATTAAGGTAGTGTTCAAGACCTGCCCGGGTCTTAATTTTTTCCAATTGCCATCATGTGCGGAAATCATCTAATAAATATTTCCAAGTTGGTCGGTAAATATACGAACCTTTTTTTAAGTCGGTTAAGAAAAAGTGTGCCCTAATGCAGGCAATAATCCTTAGTATTACAAGGCTATGGTAGATTAAACAATTCCAGAATCTCTGGAAATGTATATTTATTTCTACAAAATAATTTACCTGTGTAAGCTCCTCCGTATTAAAATAGCAATTTTGTTAAGCGTTAAGTAAGGATTAGTTTTGATCCTTCCTGATATATCCGAGGGCTGCTGAAAAAGAAGTGGAACAAGGAAAATAAAAGTGAAAGTACTTCGGAAGGAAACGCAATAACGGAAATTACATAACAATAAGAAACGGAAACGGAAAATTTACAGTGACAACCCCTATGGGGCATGGACACAGAATTTTGGGCCAGTATTCACTTTTATTTATTCCTCAGTAGAACAAACAAATACAATTAAATAGGGTCATGATTTAAACAATAATATTAATTATAATAAAATATGTAAACAAAGCAAGTGATAATAACAATAAGAGACATACAGACAGAACATCAAGTTTAACATAACAATTGTCAAAGTAAGATACAAAATTTTATTTTACTTTAACTATTGAAACGTCGGGCCGTAGTTAAAATAAGTTTAACTAATATATATCGCGTTTTAAACCGTTGAAGTGTTTTATTTAGATGTGTACTAAAGAAGAACAAATTAATTTACGATATAATAGTACAAAAAAGTATGTATATGTAAAAAATACACATTATCCTTATTAATATTATAAATGCTGTCTGTCTGTCTGTTACTCTTTCACGCCAAAACTACTGAAGGGATTTGAATGAAATTTGGTACACAGATGTTCTGAGAGTAAAAAGTAGATTCCTCGAAAATATAAAAGGGGGGGGGGGGGTGTAAGTTTGTACGGAAATTCGTGGTTTTTGAAGCCACCAACCAATGAAGCTTACTTCTTTGGCTTTTAGGGAATAGGAGTGGGACTGGAAGTGGGAGTGAGAGTGAGACTGGGAGTTAGAGTAGGAGTGACGTGTTGTGAGAGTGTTGCGGCAGAGTAGCACTTACAACATAGATTGGCTGCGATAAATGCGCAATTACATAAATAATTAAAAATTCTACCCCAAGCACTATTCCACGCGAACGAAGTCGCGGGCACAGCTAGTATTAAATAACAATGAAACAATGAAATTTGTATAAAAAAATGGTTCCTCTTTAAAATCATAAAAAAATGTCCGCAACAGTATATGTTGAACTTTTAAAATTAACTTGCAAATAGACGGGACGCGGATGACGTGCGTTACAGCTAAAACTTATACATTTGAGTAGGTGGGCGAAAACGAATTTCGATGCCTAAATAAGTATTCTACGCGGACGAAGTCGCGACCGAACTAGTGTTCTCTATAAGCGTTAAGTCCCTCCGTATGAAATGTTGCTACACCACTATTTATAGTAACAGTAAATCTTCCACTTGTCAAGATGTCTGACATAATAAAGGATTGGGTAACGCGAACATGAGCCTTCTTATTGGAAACGTGACTCCCTTTTGCTGAAATATTATGAAAAATATAAGCGTGAACGGCCTCTTTCACGTGCGTTCTGTATATTTCATGAGATATTTTATCTTTTTCAATAAAACACTTCAACGGTTTAAAACACACAATAAATAAGTTAAGTTGTATATTTCGCGTTTTAAAGCGTTTAAAAAAGTTTTGTGTTAATATATTAGCTACCAATGAAGCGTTTTATATTTTGTTATTATCACGGGGAGATAAGGCATAACGTCGGGTCGTAATTAAATAATTTCCAAAAAGTTTACCATATATTGCGTTTTAAGCCCCTAAAGTGTTTTAATTAAACGTGTACTACTCGCGTAAACAGACAGTGTTTAAATAAAACACTTTTAACGGTTTAAAATGCGAATGTATTAGTAAACTTTATTAATGCTCCCCGTTCGCTCGCGTTTGAAACCGTTAAAATTGACTTAAACAAACTCACAGAAATATGTGATCCACTAGTTTAAGTAACTACCCAAAATGTATGACTAAATGTTCATGTAGTGGGTATATAATTAGTTAGCTTTAATTAACTGAAGTCATTTAGTCTTGTTTTTCACAATTTTTCAAGCATTTTTTAAATTTTAAAGTATCTTTTTTGGCGAAAAATGTTTAACATTGGACAAATTATTTAAAACCTTTTAAAAGTGTATAATGGATTTTTTTCTTATAACAGAGTATTTTTTAATTCTATTTACCTAACTCTAAGTCACCGATGAGTAGTTGGACTATATGACGAAGATTAAAGGTTTAGATTAATTTATGTTCGAGCAAGCTTTTCAGCCCACCATACTTTGTTTTTTTTTAGTTTAGTAAGTATTTATATTTAACGATAAATAATAAAATAAACTTAAATAAATGTATTTGTTTTTTCTTGTAAAAATATAAGTAATAGACGCTTTAATCAAAAATTAAATTCCCATATAATTAGTATCAAAAATATATATAATAAATAGATGCGCTACCTCCAAAGTTATAAAAATCGTTCATCTATATTGTTTATTTTAAAAGCAGGATTGTTAAAAATCCTCTACGGAACCCTGAAAACATGCAACTGCCTTTGATAATCACGGCCTGCTTTGTACTTGAACGGGCGTTGACTTTTTCCAAAGTTAAGCTAGAACACACGATTTGCTTAAATTATTCAAGTAATTCTTGTAGATGTCTAAAATGAAAGGAGTCCACATGTTTAGTACTGGTTCCAATATTGAAGAGTTAAGTAACCCAGCCATGTAACTGAGATGTTATATGGCTTGAGTAGTAACCTTCCATCAATGTGGGAGCAAGATACGCTTTACCTATTTTGGGTTTGGATATTCGGAAACCGAAACGAGATTAAACTTCACGGCTTTTTTTACGACGATGGTCTGGACAGATTTCTAGACGAAGTCCAACGTGATTCAGAAAACATATAAGTTCATTTGAGAAGTGTTGAACCGGTTGGGATCGAACCCGCGACCCGTTGATCGGCCAACGAGTCCGCCGAAGTCGCAATAACATTGGTAACACATTTTTTGATTATTAAAATGTCTTGTAAACTTAGTATGTATTATCTAAAGTGTATATACTAAATACTTCTATAGTTTACGGAGTAGTACATTTAAATAAAAACTTTACTTTAACTTGGCATTATTTTCAAATAAGTTTAATAATATCACGTTTTAAACCGTTAAAGTGTTTTATGTAAAAGTATATAACTTACTTAATACTTGCGCCGAATTTCGTCCAGTCTATTCACTCGTGTATATACAGCCTTACACTTGAAACTAGAGCGTAGACCGGTTACGATTTTCATGTGAACGTACTTATAACGCTATTTTTAATTAAAACCATTGCTATATAATATGGCTAAATATAAATTCTCAATTGTGGAGTAGGTATGCAAAGGTTTTTGTCGAGCATTTAAAATTTGTATACTTCAGGAAACTTCAAAAGCTAAATCGTAAATTCTTTGAACAAGTACTAAAATGGTAAAGTATGTTTTATAAATTTTATAAGTTTTATTTATATGAACAAAATAGAAATTCAATCAATCCTATTTCTGAATATTTAAATACAAATAAAACAAAACAGAATAGCATATATTTTTGCTTAAACAGTGTTTAATGTGTATGTTAATGTTATACATGAGTGCGTTTTAAAATGTTTTCACAAAAATGATTTTTCTGTGAAAAGTCATTATTACTTCTGCTAAACGATTTTGTTTCATTGGACACTATGTGAAATTTCGCACAGTTAAATAAAACGCTATTAACGGTTTTAAACGCGTGATGGCACTATATACATTAAAAATCGAAAATAAATTGAAAAAAAATGTCGACTTGAGCGGGCTTCGTCAGCGTTCTGTGCTGTTGCTCTAACCAATTGGGACTAGGTAATAGGAGACACCTAGCACAAGATAGGGTTTGGAGGTCGATTCTTGACCAGATCAAAGCCCATGATCTGTAACGCCATATAGATAGATTTATCCATCACTGCAATAAACTCCTAATTGTAATATTACTCCATTAATTATGAATTTTAATTAAACCCTTTCCAAGTAACCTATCTCAAAAGTGAGTTTACTTAGTTGAAGTTAAATTAGGAAATTTTCGTTAGGTTCGAGATTTCATTAAAGAAAATTTGCGAGATGATACAGATAACACCGACGCAATCGGCTTGAAATTAATTTTCGTGTTTCCTTTAAACTTTGCGTCGGTGTGATGAGAATACGTACAAAGCATATCTGAATTTGTTGTTAATTTAATACGACTTCAATGTACCTTGGAATCAAACTTGCGAGCGATGTCTGTTTATGTTAAAACTTTTCAATTTATCACTAAGCACAAGACCTCTATATAATAAATAGCTGTACCAGAAACTTCGTCCGTTTAGTATTGCTATTTTGGGCATCTTATTATTTAATTCTGCTAACTGCTATACTAATATATAAAGCTGAAAAAATTGTTTGTTTGTTTGAACGCGATAATCGCAGGAACTAGGGGTTCGCATTGAAAAATTATATCTGTGTTACTTAGACTATTTATCGAGGAAGGCGCTATAGGCGCTAAGCTATAATTCATTGCGTTGTGACTAATAGGAGCAAAGAAAAAGCTGGAAATGTGAAAAAACGGGGATAATTAATCATCTTTGTGGGTTTCCGATTCGTACGCTGCGAAAATGGTTCTAATGGATCTAAAACAATGTCCACGACACTATATATCTATCTTTTAAGATAAACTTGCAAGAACGACGGGACCCGAACGACGCAACCAATGTCGTGGGCAGCCAAATTTATAAAGATGTAGAGGTTTGCAAAAACAAATTTGTAGCCTAAAGTATCTATTGTATAGTGTGCTCAAAGTATCTATTTTATGCGGACGGAGTCGCTGGCACAGCTTGTACTATATATAGCTGTAGTTGTTATTGTCATTTTGGGCAACAACAATTGTTTTTGCAAAGCTCTACCTCATCTTTTACAATTATAACTGCCACGACGTCAGTCGTCCCCTCGTTCTTGCAAGTTCATCTTGAATGATAGACATATAGTGTAAGGGACAATTTTAGATGATTTTAATAATAATAATTCTTTTATACTCAATATTCTTTGGGTATTGGGTTCAAACGCCGTCCGTGTCGTTAATTTTTTGTCAATCTTAAAAGATTTTTAACCTAAGATGACTTGAGCTGATATTCATCTATAACACTATAAAACATAATATTGAACCCTGTGGGATACGAAGCCATAATTCTTTGACTACGTTGCTGCCATTTGATTAACGAACCCGTTTATGTGAGAAAGAATTTAAGATATCATTATTTAAGCTAAAATGCAACTAATTATATTTCAGAAAATTCGCATTAAAAAAATTGAAGATTTATAATGGTGGCGTTTTTAGCTGTTTGGACTTTGTCATTAGGGACAACCTCCATCTTCAACCCTTCCGCGACTACGGCTGCTGAGAGGGCCGTAGTTTAAATCAATTGAGTAATATATTTTGATTTAATCCTTTTAAAAGTGTTTTTTTTAAATACTTTAAACCATTTAAAACGCAAAATATATTACAAACCCTTCGTGACTACGGAGCAGACCATCGTACCATAGTTGAAATAGACTAACTTATAGTTTTGTGTTTTTAAACCGATTCTTAGAAGTATAGTACTTCTAAGAATAAAAGCAGTTTTAGTAAAAGTACGTTTGGCTGTGATAAGTTTGTAGCCCTTACAACAACAAGCGCGCTTGATCAATAAATTCGAATGTTAGTCAAATTTCATCACCGATTTTAACTGTGACTGTAAAAGTTACGCAGCCCGACACTTTTATTAAAACGATCATTCATTTTTATGTTGCCTCGAAGGTTTTAATGCCATACGCCTTTTTTAAAGGCGTCACATTTCTTCAATAGTCCAGGTCAGGTGAAGATAATGAAAAGGTCAAGAGCGACTTTGTAAAAATAAAATAGGGTTGTCACTTATAGAAGCAAGCAGTACGGTATATTGTGTTACGGGAGGTTCAGTAAATCACACTTTGGTCGTATTCGCTTCAAATTAGAATCTAGAAATAAACATTGATTAACTTACTATGTGTGCCATTCGTCCATAAATGTCATACGCATGTGTTTGCTTAGGTTACGGTCAGTCTTTTGACAATTCAATATTTTTTTAAACACCACGTGACCATGGCTGCTGCAAAGCATCCAAAACGTTGGGCCGTAGTTAAAAATATTTTTTGGAACAAGTTTAACTAAAATATATCGCGTTTTTACCCGTTAAAGTGTTTTATTTAAATGTGTACTACTCTACTTCTATCTATATCTACGCTATTCATAAAAATATAACCTCGAGACTATTTTGTAACTCCATTATCACACGTGTTGCTAAGTCTTGCTGTCTTAAAGTGCTTGGTTTGAATCGAGTAAAATATTAATTCTACATTTAACGGACACAGAAATGTGGTTGCCCCACAGGAAAACGAGATTTCACTGATCTGCATAGATCTTCTTTTACACAATTTTTTTTGCAGCACAAAAAGCCTTTTTCGTATACATCGGATATTTTAAAAAATGCTATTGGTGTTTTTTTCATAAAAATATTCATGTTACACTAAAAAATCCACTTTACAAAAAGGTAGACTGGCTACATTGAACTGAAAGATAAAACATTTTGTTTTTGGCGAATATAATAAAAGTTTGTCTCAAATATAATAAAGCTCGCGTTTCTTATAAATTCAAGTTCAAAAGAAAGCAACACATATTATAATAACACTTTTCACACGTCAATAACGGCTTACATTGAAAAAATATTTAAAAAAAAAAGAAAATCTTACTTTTATATAGCTTTAAATCCATCTTTGTTAAGTACTGTCTGTAGTGGAGTTGTACATATTTAATTAAAACACTTATAACTGTTTAAAACGTGAAATTGATTAGTTAACTTATTAATTGTTTTACTTACGGCCCAACGTTTTGGATGTAGGCGTGGTCATGAGTGGACCGTTCAAATTGTTTTATTTAAATGCATCTATGTTATTTTTAATAATTTCTTTAAGAACTGTCGACTTTATGGCAATTACTTAACTTTAAATAGGTGAAAACACAATATGTGTAACAGTTTTAGACACACAGAACATGTAAAGTTATACAAAAACAGATTGTAGTTGTAAAAAAGTTTTTGCAATTTTGATTATCACTAAGATATTCTTAAGGTTAAGAGCATAAATTTAAAGAAGGCTAAAGGCAGTATGTTGCAAAGTTTGGCTGAGTCCAGGTGTATATCAATATTGGACAAAGATTTCACCATTATTTTAAATAAAATTTCTCAAGCACGATATTTATAGCTTGCTTATTAGAGAATTTCATTTCTTTAACTACGTAACGTTTTTCCATACATATATATTATATACTAATAAATAAAAAATAGTAAAAAAACTTTTGAGTAAACGATTTTATTTTTTGTGCACTGAGAACGACAAATAAATTTTGACATAATCATCGTGTTTCACTTTCATTTGATACCCATATTGAGGGGGTTAAGACAAAACTTGTAATCCGCCATTTTGTATCGGCGGCCATCTTAGATTTAAAATGTTATTGATTTTCTTATATTGTATTGACATCTAAGTTAAACGCGTGTATCAAATTTCAGTCAATCTGACAACGGGAAGGTGCTTATATTTTAATTTCTAAAATTTGAGCACTTGCACCAAAAGAAGCTGAAGAGTTTGTTTATTTGTTTGATAAAACGCGCTCAGGAACTACGGTTTCGAATTGAAAAGATATTTTTGTGTTGGTGAGAGCATTTATTGAGGAAGGCTATAGGCTATAAAACATCGCCATGTGACTCAAACAAGCGAAGATACCACGAGAAATGTGAAAAATTTGGGAAATTCTTCATCATTGTGAGCTTCCAAAACGGTTCAAGATACCAAAAAAATATGTATGAAAGAATTATTTCCCTTCGAATGATCTAAAAAATATGTATAACACTATATCTTTTAAGGTTAACTTGCAAGAACGACGGGACGCGAATCAGCTTATATTTATCAAGATGAAAAGGAGGTTTGCAAAAACAAATTTGGACGACCAAAATAATTATTCAACGCGGACGAAGTCGCCGACTAAGCTAGTTTCGACCATAATGCTCATTTCCAGGCATAAATGATGACCCAAAACCGCAAAAAAGGCCGTGAGCCTCCATCATTACCGTTGGACACATTCTTCTGCAATAATTTCAGTATAGAATAAAACAAGAGATCCTTTCCCATTGTTACAATTGAGGTCGAAAGCTCCACCGATCTTTTTATTTCCAGACAAGTAGGTCATTCCAGTTGTCCTGGCCAAACCGAACAATCACGGCTATGTCCCCGTCGGGATTCGAAGCCACTACAATGTGCTTTTTAAATTTTAAACAAGACCCGTTCGGTATTTAAATCTACGCAACTGGCAACCGTTTTTATTGTGGAAGCACTGACTTTCGGTGACCTAGTATTATCTTAGAATGCCATTTTGAAAAATTCCTTTTAAATGTTGTGAAATTCTCTCATACTGTAGCGGGAACTAAAATACAACGATACTTATATTAAAATGCATAGCTACGAAAAAAGTTATTTACATTTTAATATCACAGTTTAACGATTTAAAACGCGATATATACCAGTTACACTTATTTGAAAATTATTTTTACTTCAGCCCGAAGTTTTGGATGTTATTTAAATGTGTACTACTCGCGTAAACAAACAGAAAATATTGTATATTATTTACATCTTTACTATGGAATTTATATACAAACATTAAAAATAAAACCAAGCTTTTCTGAAAGCCTGTGTTGTTTTAGTGGTTGAAATCTAATAACTGTTCTCAGTAATGGAGATTTCTGATAATCATAAAATGAACTTCTTTATAGCTCGCGGTCTTAATTTAATCTGTATATATAAACAGATTTCCGTCTATTTATTAATTATTTCATAATTTTGCAATACATAATTCATTCGCGCATTATCGTATAAAAAAATGGAAATTTATATTTCGCCAAATACCAACTACGACGGAACAGATGGCGCTAGCGTAGCAGTTTTTTCTTTGACATTAGATACCCTCCATCTTAAGTCTTCTGGTGACCACGGCTGCTGCAGAGTATCCGAAACGAGAGGTTTTACTAATTAGTAAATCTGAACTAACAGATTTTCGTTTCTTCCTTCCGTTTTTTAAACCGTTAAAAGTGTTTTTTGTGTACTATTCGCGTAAGCTATAGACAGTATTTAATTCATATTTCGATTCGATTTTCGATTCAGCCGTTCGGTGTCCACTGCTGGACATAGCCATTTTGTGAGGTCGGGAGTTCGATGCCCAGTCGTGCACCATAATTAACTAGTTTTGTACAAATTCTAAAACGGAACTAAATAATAATCGAGGTTATCTATCAACTATAATACTTATTTACCAAGAGTGCTACATCGAATCTCTTAAGAGGCTTAATTCCCAACTATGGGAACTACTGTTGAATAGAGAGAGAAAGATATAATTATATATCTCTATTCAACAGTAACGAAACAATATTCTTTCCGTTATAAATTGAAACAAAGGATCGTACGGCCAGTCAGACGCTAGATGGTTAATCGGCCTTTAACAGTAAATTACAGAACGCAATAATAATAAATTCAAATTATGGTGGAACCGGTCCGTAAAGTTCCGATTCTCAAGCAAGATCTTATTTATTCTATGGCTTTCTGAATCGAATCGGAATTTTAAACTTCGGCGCTTTGTTATGTGGGTTAGAAATTTGAAAAGAGAACGACAAATAAATTTTCTTAGATGTTTTTCTTGCTTTCCTTTATAATTTAAGGTTTCGTAGGAAAAAGAAGGTAAGGTTTCATAGAAAGAACGAGGAAAGGATATACTAGGAACAAACTTTATTATTAAGTGATGATGCGACATATATTACTTAAACTTATTTGAAAATTATTTTTAACTTTGGCTCGACGTTTCGGATGCTTTGCAGCAGCCGTGGTCACAGGGTGACACGTGGTGACATCGGGCTCAAGTTAAACATAATTTTCAAACAATTTTAACTAATATTTATCGCGTTTTAAACTGTTAAAGTGTTAAAGTGTTTTATTTTAAATGTGTAGTACTCGCGTAAACTACAGACAGTATTTTATATTAACTGATTTCAATTTGTATTTAAGAAAATTTAAACACAAGCTGGAGTTTACGCGAGCAGTTCTCATTTAAGTCAAAAGCCGTGTTCACGGGGAGCCCACGGCTGAAGAATTGACAAATAAGTTTAACTAATATTTATCGCGTTTTAAACCGTTAAAGTATTTAATTTAAGAAAATTTGTAAACCTATTAAAAACACTGTAAAATTTAACTAAACATTGTTGCAAGTAGCAATAAAAAATAAAGGAACCCAGTCCACGCCAAAACTGTACGTACTTGCATTTCCGGCGTTAACAAAAACCATAAATGCACTTTTAAACAGAATGTATTTCATAAAAGATTAATACGAATACACCGTTGAAATAAACAAAGTAACTTTTACGAAATTGCTACAATTTTGGCTCACTGACAGAAGTTTAAAAAGGGTTATATTCGTAAAAACTGCGATATATACGATATAAAGTTTGCTACCTGTTATGATTTAAAAACGCGGTATTAAAAGCTTCTCTTTCAATAAAATCAATTTTTTTTTTACCATACTATGTAGTAGAGAAACTTCATAGCTCGTATTTAGTTCGTAAATGACTGATCACCCAGTATTTGTATGCACGCTTTCGTCTCGCATTTCGTAAATGATACTCAGTATAAATTAAGACGGGGAGATCCTGGGACCGACACAGAACGGTAGCTGGCGGCCGCGAAAGAATCAGGAGCTCTAAAGGCTGATTGCCGCCCCTAACATCATGAGAGAATCTCGAGCTCAAAGACTCCGCTGGGCTGGCCATATCGAAAGAATGGAAGAGCACCAAAGCGTCAAGAAGGCGTATCTCGGAATCCCGTATAGCCGTCGACCCGTTGGCCGGCCCAAATACTGCTGGAAAGACGTTGAACTTGACCTGGAGGAACCGAGTGTCTCTGAGTGGTGAACCGTCACGCAGAATCCTCGAAAGTTGCGTTCTCTTGTTGTGGAGGCCAAGATCCTTTATGGGTTGTGGTAAGTAAGTATAACTAAAGACGACATACTAATCAACAGGCCGTGCGATGCCAACGGATTAATTAATTTATAATTTTTCAAAAACATGTTGGATTACGTATGGAGATCTGGACATTAAATGTGTGCTAGGCATGACGAGATTCTAATCCATTTACAGATGAATAGGCCGAGAAATTTCATCGTTAAAATGTTTCGAAATCAGTCAACGGTCGTCCGAATATGCAAAGTCAAAATATGTCGATATGATATATGATATGACCTTGCTTAGATGATGCCTGGAGTATTTTATCTATAATCAAGAGAATCCTATACTTGTTATCATAAAAAAAAATTCTCTCACATACTAAAGCGAATGGTTATAAAATAGTTTTGTAATGCAATGTTTTTCAATCTGCATAAAATAAATCTCTTAAAAGGTTTTGAAAATACACTAATATTATGTAACCGAGCCGACTCATTCACCACTCATATATTGATCTAGCGAGAGTATAAAATAAACCCGTATCATAGTGAACTAACAAATAGTTGTGAATACAGCCTTTTATTGTATCTGTTTGGTTTGAGTGTCAGCCGATTGTGGTCAGTGCAAGATATACGGGCGTTAATATGGATAAATGTCGCGACATTTTCAACAACAACTCCAAATTATAACATAGTTACTAAAAGCTATTTTATAACAAAACTTGTAAAGTAATTTATCGGGAAAAATATCGAGTCGGTGTTCAAATAAATTGTAGATAAGTTATAAAATATATATAACGTTTAAACAATGAAAAATATTAACAAATATATTTTTTGGGTATAAACAAGAATAATAAAATTTTGAAACAAATCGGACTCAAACTCGCCGCGTACGTTTCTGTAAAATTAATTTCAATGTCTGTAAGTCAAGAAAATTAAATAAAGAGAAATATGTACTTAATATTTGTACCGTAATTCAGTTAATAACCGCTCTAGTAGTATTTTTAGTAGCAAGTATTAAGAGTTATGTAATGTAATATTAACAGTAATATTCGGTTAAAAAATGAAACTCCACTTCCCCCGGAGACAAGGGGCGAACACATTTATTACACCGTTTATAGTAGTTCAGTCAATTAGTTGATCAGACTTCTGGGCCGTGCTCGACCTGATCAATCTATTGTTTTCCCGGGATTGAAATCTCGAGCTTAAAGCAAAGTTAGCCACTTCGTATAACCATTTAGCTAGCATTTAGTTTTAATTTAAAACCATATTATGAGTGAGATATTTGTATTCTTAATCATGCGGTATCCGAAACGTGTCGTAATTAAATTTATGACGTCATAATTATAAAAAAAAACATTTTTCTTGGTGATATGAAAATTCCCATTAATCTACCGTGAATTTATCTATCCCATCGCAGTAAGTTGCGAAAAATGAGAATGATTTATGTTTCGCTTCGCTATCTAACGATAAATTATTCGGCTCTGTTCCTGCATGTACGAGTATTTGTATGAAAACTCTACCTTTTTTTTACGAGGTACCATTTTAACGTTTTCCCACTTTTAAAGAATATGTTACTCATATGTATTGTCTATAGTTTATTTTCTTTACAGCCCCCCGTGACTACTAATAAACATATTTGTATAATGTTTTAGTAATTTATAGTAAATAAGTTACTAATACATTTTGCCTTGTAAACCGTTAAAACGGTTTTGTTTAAATTCGTTTTATGAACTACTACTTTTCGTGGTGCCATTTGCTAGAACAAACTTAATGACAAAGGCACAATGGACGAGGACTGTGGAGGTCCTAAATGTATTACAGGAAAAAGCAGATATTTTTTACAGTTCTTGGGGTGAACTCACAAATACATTAATGTCTATTTTGAGTTACAAAAAATAGTATGGTTTACTTTCATTTATTTTTGTTCAACATTATATAAATATTGTTTATAGTTTGTTTAGTTTTTTAAGATCTCTGTCGCATTAAATCAATCTGTTATGGCAGTGCAGTAAATAATAAATAAATAAAATGAATATTGGTGGGATGATTGCGTAAGTTCCGCCACCTGGTACGATCGCAAGGCCCAGACACAATTCTGTTCGTTTTCCAGGCTTCATCACCAGACCTTCGCACTTGTGTCAATTGCAAAGATTTTACAACAATATTGTGATTCAAAAGCGGTATGCAGAACTGCTTCACCCCTATAACTGTACGAGTATTTGTAACGAGTAATTAATTAATAATGAAAAAAAAAACAAGTAGTTACCACACTTTCATTAAGTTATAGCAATAATATTAAAGCGTAGGTGCTTATAGTTTGCGGTAACGATAAACAACACCTCTTATGCAGTGAAACTCACTATTTTGTAGCTAACTTGACATTAATTAGCTATTACTTTTATTTATAAGCTGGGTTTGCATATTTCCTAGAGTTTCAAGATGATGGAAATTATATTTTAAATTAGTTGGTAGTAAATTAATTTAGTGGTCTAGATATTCGTTCTGAGTTAGTCTTATAGTTAAGAACTATGCTTAGAAACCCATTAGCTTTGGAAGTCCACCACTGCAACGGTTCTAAATCTCTCTCACCCCCCTCCCTTTATATAGTTTAAATTTAAGTAGAGGAGAAGAAGAACCTCATGCTTTCGTCAAATATTACGTATAGTTCTTAGCGACCAGCTGAGTCTCCAGCACACCAAGGACGAACTCTTAGCAACGGGCCACCGCCCTGTCACCCCCCTGGACACCTATTAGAAGGGAGGAGGTGATTTAAGGAAAAAAGCCTTCGATGATATTTATTAAATTCTATGAAACCATGCTTATAAGAGTTTCTATGAGACTTTTGCGATCATTTTGTAAAGCTTCTTAGCTTTTCAAGGTTTTCATAAATTTGAGGATGTGTAATACAGTAATATATAAATAACTAGCTGTGCCCGCGACTTCGTCCACGTGGAATAGTAATTTTGGGTAAAAGTTTTAATTATTTAGGCTGTTTATTAATTTATTTTACAAATTGAATAATACACACGTGTAGACAATATTACAGTACAGTGTATATTTATATGCTTATTTGAGTACATTTTTATTTATTTGTTACTTTCACATTTATAATGTTAGTAAGTTCTATAAGAATTAATTACGATACATCCACACAACCCCCTACTACCTATTTTTCGTACATCAAAAGGTTTTACAATGCATGTCATCGAAAAAGGCGCATTCAAGGCAGCCAATCTGTGTCGTAAGTGTTACTTTGCCGCAACACTCCCACTCTCACTCCTACACTCACTCCCACTCTCACTTCTACTCTCAATCCCATTCCCAAACGGTTAAAGAAGAAAGTTGCATTGTCCTAGCTTCAAAATCACGAATTTGCATATAAACTTTCATCCCCCTTTTCAACCCTTAACAACCTTTTTTGGCATAAAAAGTACGTTCTTTCTCAGGCTCTAGAATATATGTGTACCAAATTTCAGTTAAATCGGTACATTAGTTTCGGCGTGAAAGCCGGATAGACAGACAGACAGAGTTATTTTTGCATTTATAATATTAGTAGTGAAGTAGTACTGTCTATAGTTTACGCGAGTAGTACACATTTAAATAAAACACTTTAACGGTTTAAAACGCGATATATTAGTTAAACTTATTTGAAAATGATTTTTAACTTCGGCCCGACGTTTCGGATGCTTTGCAGCAGCCGTGGTCACGGGGAGACTAAAGATGGAGGATGTCTCTGACGTCAAAGTAAAAAATTGCTACGCTAGCGCCATCTGTTCCGTCGAAGTTGGTATTTGGCGAAACTGGCCGGGTCCGTTAGTCAATTCTGTAAGGACCCGGTTAAAGTGTTTTATTTAAATAGTGAAGTAGTGATAAATGACAATCAGTTCAGACTCAGAAGAGTGAAGTTTATAACATAAATCTGTACAAATATTTAAAGCTGAAGAGTTTGTTTGTTGGTTTGAACGCGCTAATCTAAGATACTACTGGTTCGACCAAAATGTTTCTAATCTTCATATCTGCATTGTTTTTTTGGCTGTTCAGCCGGCGTAAGCGAGGAGAGGCGGTTTTTCGCCATCACGAGCGGACGGCATCATCAGGAGATGTTAGCTCTGCGATTTCTCGAAGAATTCTTCGATATGCTGCACGATGGACGTGGAACCTTACACAATTTATTATGTTTCTCATCTAATTTATATTTTCCTATACGTTGGGCTTCGTCTGTAAAAATATTAAATGGGTGTTAGTACTTAGGACTATAAAACTCTCGCTCGGGTTACGAACCAGTGCCACGAATATTCAAAGCCAAATTATATCGACAGCGCCTCTTGTTTACTTGTTTACCTACCATGAACCACATGATTATCTGCGCTCATCTATCATTAAAAATAGATGTGAAAAGTTACCGTAATTAAGCTTAAAATTAAATTAAGTTTTGTTTTCTCCACACCCGATTGCGCGTACTGCTTAACATTTGTACAAAAGATTACTCCAAAATTAAACGCGAGAAAGCTCTCACTAAGAAATAATAAAAGTTATTTAATGAAGTTAAGTAGCTGGCGACTAGGAGAGAAATGTTTTCGCTTTTGTTACTCAGTGACAAAGTTTTAAATAATTATTGCCTTAACATCGTCTTTGTGCTGCGAATTAACTTGCGCCATGTTTTAACTTTGTAATTATAACGCTGCTTAGGACTTTAAATTGTGATATATTAATATGAAGTTTGGTTTAAATTATAGGGTTTGAGAGCACCTGTTCGATATACCGAACAATACATTCTACTTTTTATTAAATAGGAGGGCAGACAAGCATTTCACTCGATGTTGGGTAAAATACTTCAGCCATATAACATTTAAACAAGATGGGCTGTCGACGTATCTTTGCATATTCGCAAATCCACAGACTGAACCGAAACGCGAGTAAACTTGCCATCTTTCTTATCTATGGACGGAATTGAGTTATTCCTACCGCTCATTAAATCTCCAGTTTTCGAGACAAAGCCCAACATGTTTCATAAAATTTGAAATATGTATATTACAACCAAGAGCTCGTCATAATCAGCTTTTAAATCACTATTATTTTTAAAACTATTTATTCTACAGCTAGCTTTTTCCAGTAGAATACGTTATTTTACACAGTGTTTACATGTTTAAAATAAAAAACGGGAACGCTTCATACAAAGTATTTGTTATGATTTTACAACGATAACTAAGTTGTTAATTTTATTTATTCACAAGAATAAGATTTTCTGTACATTTAAACCTATTTGATAGAAATATTTAATTTGAAAAATAACTTTAGGTTATAACTTTTACCTACATCACCATCTAAATGAATGATTCACATTAAACGAGAGACATCTTAGGTTAGATCTCGGAAAAGCATAATACACAATTTGGATCAGGCCGGGCACAAAAGTTTGATAAAAGCGATTAGCCTGTAAAAAAACTAGGAAAATATTTTCACAGAAGGGAGAGAGTAATCTCTTTAGGTATACTTTAGTACCTCAATAGGATTAAAGATGGCATTCTTAACCCGTAGTTAGTCTGTGGTCTTCTTTACTCTATGTACTAACTACAGACTTTCCACGATGCTAACCACAGACAATACTAACAGTTCCCTAATTACAGCGGGCACAAAGAAACTATTAATAAAGGAGAACGCAAATAAATACATCAAAAAATAAAGCGATAAATACAACCTTATTTCGTAGCGGCCAGCGTTTTATTAGCGTGAACAAGGAAAAATTGTTCTCCGTCGGAAGACTTGATTGATTTGTCGATGCCACCTCATTACAGCCTCCGGCGAAGCCTTGTTAGCCGCAAATACACGTAATATTGTGTTCTATTATTGTATTATTTATTTGGGGAGCTTGTATGACGTCATCTATTTAACAAAGTATATGTTTCGACGATCTCGTTGGTGTAATGGTAGCAATGTACTAATAACTAACGGATCACGGGTTCGATCCCCACCGGTTCAACGTTTTATATTTTTTTCTGAAATATTTTTCAACCGTTACTAGTGTCTTATTTAGGTCTTTATGCAGCAGGACGCTTCTAGTCTGTACACGATTCAGTTGAGTCTATAATTGCGAAAGAAAAAACACTTCACACGGAATTAAAAAACATTCTGCGAAATGCTATCTTGAAATCTGGTCCCCGGGTAATAAGGGTGGCACAACGGTACGGGTGCCGATTACTGAGAACGGTTTAATAGCCCCTCAAATTTATTGTCGCCTACGAACGAACAATTTCGACTTTGCCGTTCAAAATCTATACCTTATCAGTTCGGTACTTTCAACGTATTTATATAATTCGACGAGCTCGTTGGTACAGTGTTAGCATTGAACAATCGAAGGTTTTTAAATAAAACACTTTAACGGTTTAAAACGCGATATATTAGTTATACTTATTTGAATTTTTTTACTTTGGCTCGACGTTTCGGATGCTTTGCAGCAGCCGTGGTCACGGGGAGACAATTTTAAATAAGTTTAACTAAAATATCGCGTTTTAACTCTTTACCACCCGCTTTGTGAAACAGTTTGAGCGCTTTACAAAATTTAATCGGTTCTCGAGCGCCGCAGGAGCGTACCGAAGATTGCCGAGAGCACCCGATGTTTGAAGAATTTTAACGAAAAAGTGTTTGAACATTTTGCTTCAGAAAAATGTCGTTGCATTGATTTAATGTTTAAAAAATAAACATATTTTACGAAAATTGTTATTTTGTTGAATTTATTAATTTAAATATTTGGTAAGTAGTAGAGTGCACCACCAATTCCCTATAACCCACCACTCGCCAGTGTTAATAACTACAAATCTTCCTTTACATACAATTGAATAAGTGATAAATGATATAAAGTGGTAAAAAATTAATATGAGACAACAGAGTAAAAAGTTGTTTTTTTAAATGCTTGCTGCTTAATATATCAATTGTCGTGGGGCTTATTTCATTATATGATCGCATTCATCGCGCAAAAGGAGCCTAGATTCCCATGTTTGTTTCGACGGGTTGAATATTTTCTAATTAATTTTTACTTTGTCTAAAACATGTTGGACTTCGTCCGGAAATCTGGATATCAAATGGGTCGGAATATCGAAATTCCGTCTGAGTCACGAACCACCGTCCAGACATGAAAAAAATAGTTTCAAGATTTCCGAATATCCAAAGCCAATAGGTCGACTGTGCATCGTGTTAGAAGTTATATGGCTGGAGTGTTTCACCTTTAGTGGGTAACCTTGTTTGTTTGTCCTGTCTATTATAAATACGCATAATTACAAAAAGAAAATTTAAAAACGAATAATATCGTACACAGACCACCTCAGTATTCTTTTTCTTTTAAACTAATAGATATACTAGTGCAAAATTGAAAATTCCTCAGTAGTTATTATAGAGAAATACAACATCAAAAAGAAAGAAAATCTTTAACTGCTCGAAGCCAAGACGTCCGGTACAGTCGGGGCGTAATAATTTCTTAGTTTTCATTTTAACAATTTCTAGCGAGCACTTAAGAATCGCACGTCAAAATGTAGAACGAAGGAAACTTGGCCAAAACACACAAACGGATATCATATAATATAACTATATGGCGGGGTGTGTGCCAGTTCAGTTAATAAATGTAGTAGAGAAAAATAAAGGGATGCGCCGAAGACGGGCGGGAAAATAACGAGGCGCTGTGTTTTCTCATTGCTTAAATTGAACAACTTAGACTAAGAACAATAGTATATGGATATCTAACTTAATTACGCGAGTAGTACACATTTCAATTAAACACTATAACGGTTATAAACTAAAGTTATTAGAGAATTATTTTAACTACGGCCTTACTTGTGTGTGTCGACGAGTCTCCCGTAGTAAAAAAAAATATTATAAATAAGTTAAATAGCTAGTTGAAGCAAGTCAGTAGCACACATTTAAATTAAACACTTTTTGATTTTAAACAGTTTAAAACGCGAAATGCATTAATTAACTTATTTACATTATTATTATTAATATGAGTCGCCCCATGACCATGCCTGTTGTAAAGCAACTGAAACGTCAGGCCATAGTTTAAATATAATTTAAATAAGATAATCAAACCCTTTTCAATAAAACGATTTTAAACGCGAAAGATATATTTTAAACGTTACGGTCACGAGGGTGATGACGTGAAAATAAGTAAAATATTTCGCATTTTAAACCGTTCTTTTTGAACCGAGTATTCCACTGTGTCTTACTTAGGTACTCTCGTGACCGAAACGTCGTGCCATAGTTAAATTAAATTAAAAATAAGTTTACCCTTTTAATTTCATACTTTCGTAATAGTTATTTGATATTAGTTCAATATTTCTATCACAAGATAAACCTTAGTTATACAAATCCTTTTAATAATACGTAACGTGTTGCAGTAGAGTTTTCGCATAACATCGGACTCACAAAGCGTAGACAAACCGAATATCGATCAATCTAAGTTTAAAATAGTTTTCGCTCTATTAACGGATAGACGGATTTAGGTTCAAACCGTTAATGAGTTCTTGTTCTTCCATTTGGAACAAAGCTTTGAGTGGGAGTTAGTTATTTACTTAAAAAGTTTTAACTAAAATCAATTAGAATTGTTCTGGAACATTTCGCTTGGATAATCTGGTCGAAATTATTCATATATTATATTCCGTCAGGGCAAATACTATCCATCAACATATTCGATTACAGATGAAAAAGTCCGCCCCCACCACTCTTAATAACTGTGTGATCGTGCGGATACAGAATGCACGCCCGTGACGGGCAAAGTGAGGTAGTGGGTATGGTAAATTGTTCTTTTGGGGGCGATAGTCAAAGCACAAACACACCAGGCCGCTACGGTGCTTTCGAGGGAGGCCTGGGGACACTTTTGTTGGAACTTTCCTTAATTCCAAACTCACCAGCGAAGTAGTAGAAGGGAAGATCTTGGAGGTGCCCATAGCGTGGTACGTGATCCCCCTTTGACCACGACTGCCGAACTGTACCACTATTGTGAACTACAGACTCCAGTATATTAATAAAATAAGCACATATGTCCGGTCTCTTCAAAGGACTGACTATACAATACATTATGCATATACTCAGACCGTGTAGTACGAAGCTCTAAATAAATAAGCTCAACTCTGTAAAAGAGTCGTTTACATAAAAAGACCTCAATTTATTGCCGCAGGATATTGCATCTAAAATAAATCCTACTGCACTTTATTGGATTTTTTTTCTTTGAGGCTTGCATCGCTTATAGTTTAACGACGACCATGCGAGAATTTAAATAAAGAAAGGGTTGAGCAATACCACGGAACTCTTTTAAATCATGGGTTCGACCTCCGCCCGTTTAATCGAATTTTTAAATCTAAAATAGATTTTCTTAAGCAATGACTCAAAAAAATAATCATTAGACCACAACAAAACAAAGACTTGATTTTTTAAGTATTGTCGTTCTAGAGGACGCGAGTACATATTGAAACAAAATATTTTAACAAATTATAACTTTAAAAATCGAAAATAAATTGAAAAAATTTTCGACTCGGGCAGGACTTGAACCGGCATCGTCGGCGTTCCGTGCTGTTGCTCTACCAATTGAGCTACCGAGTCGAAAATTTTTTCAATTTATTTTCGATTTTTAAATTATATAGTGCCTTCATGTGCAATAACATGTAAAAAATAATAAAGTTTACAAAAAATTATAACTTATTTTAAATTTATTTAACTACGACCCGAAGTTTGCGATGTTCTGCAGCAGACATGGTCACGGGTAGTCCGTACATGACCAGCACTACTGCGTTTCAAACCGTTAAAAGTTTTTTATTAAATGCTTGTATTTTGTAATTACACTTTGAAGTCACAGTTTTAATTGATTAATGTATTTCTTGTACTAATTAATTAAAACAATTGTAACTGTTTAAAACAATTGAAAGCCTTTTTTTTTATACTACCCTTGTAAACTTCATGCAATACTTCTAACAAAGTTAAGTTGAAATCGTATATAAAATAAAAACTGCTTGGATAGGGCTAATATACGTTAATCAATATTTGAATGATAAAAATGCTTGGAGTGTGGAGAAGCCCGCTCTAACAAGAAAAATATGTATTGCACTAAAAGTACATGAAGAATGTTAAATGAAACTTGGCGATAAGAGTGACGGCGAGTTTATTGCCAGTTCTTGTCGTTCGTTCTACGCCATTGATTTGAGAAGTGGTAGTAAATGTTAATGATAAGTACCTAGATTCTTTAATGATTTTGAATACTGTCAATAGTTTACGCGAGTAGTAGACATTTAAGTAAAACACTTTAACGGTTAAAAACGCGATATATTAGTTAAACTTATTTGAAAATGATTTTTAACTTCAGCCCGACGTTTCGGATGCTTTGCAGCAGCCGTGGTCACGGGGAGGACTAAAGCTGGAGGATGTCACTGACGTCAAAATAAAAATTGCTACGCTAGCGCCATCTGTTCCGTCGAAGTTATGATTTTGCGAAACTGGCCGGGTCATTACAGAATTGACTCAGAGTCAATTCACATCCGTTTCTCATAATTCCCTAGGATTCGAACCCAGTTCCTCTCGCTCTTATCGCATTGCATTTAACTATTCAACTACAAAGCAAGCACCCGTTTAGTGTAATTACGAGGAATGAAATGAAAGACAAAATTAAAAATACACTTTTTATTCGAAATCATGCACATCTACATTTTGTTCTCACTAAGAATAACATGGTGATATTGTGCTAATTACCAAGAAAATCTATCCAGTCTGCCATTTACGTTAATATTAATATCTAGAGTAAGTAATAGTGGATCTTAGTAACTTAGTTATAAGTTGCACTATTTTTACTCTGTTACTTATAGTGACTCTTTCGCAACTACAAATAAACCTTTGCTCGTGTAATTTCGTTCTCGAAATAATTACAAACACATCATCAGACAAGTAACGGTGTTTCATAATAATCACATAAATAAAAACTATATTTATGAATCGGCTTTTAAAGCAGATAGATAAACACTTTCTTTATATTGAAAAATAATTAACTTTAAATTTATTTTTTCCTTTAATAAGGGAAAAAGATGTGTACTATACGACAGTGTCCCCTGTTTAATAAGATCCCGTTACGCAGAAGATGATATGAGGCCGCTAGAGGCAGAGTAGCCTAACTGTAATCTTATCATCTACAAGAGCACAGTGACCGAAAATTGTTAACATATTATTTTTTACACAAATAATACAAATACATTTTCGCCTAAGCTAATTGCGCATTTTTTCCTCCTTATTGAAGATTTTCAAAAAACATGATTATGTTTTTTGTTATTAGGTTACTCTGCCTCTAGCAGCCTCATATGTAAAAATGTTGAAGTAATATAATATGTTCATATTCGACTATGTAACGGACCTTTACAAATGATGTCGACAGTACTTATCAGAAATCATCATTAATTTCAAATATCGAAATCGTTAATTTATATTATCATTATAATAAGTGTAATTATATAATGATTATGTTGTTCATTCATTTAGTATTTTTCATGAAACGTTTGTTATATGTGATTCAAAATTTGAAAAAAAGCGTCCATATGAGATATCAATTTTTTAATCACTTTGACGGTTTAAAACGCGATATAATTAGTTCAACTTGTTTAAAAATGATTTTAACTACGGCCCGAAGTTTCGGATTCCTTAATAATTTTCAAATAAGTTTAACTAATATATATCGCGTTTCAAACCGTTAAAGTGTTTTATTTAAATGTGTAAAAAAATATTTTTTACGCGATAAAGATGCTTCAGAAAGAAAATATACTCAACGCCATTGTTGTTTTAATTACTTAAACTCATATAATGTATTGTCGACAACATTGCATTTAAAATTTAGCGGCACAGTCAGCGATAACGTACAGACATTTTGGTTTGCGCGGCCATTTTGAAAAGCTACTATTGTTGTCAAACAAGATAAGTCTTAGACAGCAGTTGAACAGTAAGGGATGTTTTCATGTCTGTATGTTGTTCGCTAAAAACAATTATTAAGGTCATTGAACTTAGCGATAAAGTTATAATGGAGGAATGGCATTTTAATAAGAAATTTGTTGAAGCCATCAAACATCACTTTTATCGCTAACTGTACATTACATTAGGTATTGCTATCCATGATACAAAATATATGAAAAGAAATTGTCTTCTTACAAAAGATATCATACATTATTTCCCTATTCAGTCGTTCTGACATTTTCTTGGTTCCGTATACTAATATAGGAGTTTCAACAAGGTGCATTTACAAAGTTTTGTCGGAATATTGCGATATTGTATTCAGGAAGGTATTTTGCTTCGGAGAAAACTTTCAATATTCGTATAAATTTCCTTCGTCGACGTCGTTCTTCGTATAGTATTGTTTAGTGTGCAAATATTGAAGGAAATGCCATTTGTATAAATACACCAATAAACCTCATTAAGAATATGTGTATATATTCTTAAATGTAAGTTAATGCTGTAGAAAACACAATTTAAAATTAAATAGCTGTTTAAAAATTAATAATCTATTTTTTACACACGGCCAATCGAATTACAGCATTTCGCTCTATGTTGGTTCGATTTTTATATTACTTGATAACAATTTTACAAAAAAATGTAAAATCACACACACACTTATTTACAGATAGGTTTTTATTACATTTCAGTCATAAGACTTTTGTGCCCAAAATTAAAGGAAATTCAAAACTAAAATGTCTTCCCGACGTACGATAGGCTGTCACAATAAATTCGTAAATATTATTCGCGTGATTCACCTGTTTTCCTTCTTATCTAATCTTTCGTGCAAGAAAATGTCGGATACGGCGTCACTAACATAAGGGAGGTACCCTGATATCGATTTATACAAAGTTCACTTCATTCGTACCAAAATAATATGTGTATCGCATCCCGTATTTATAGTTCAGCTCTTATATATTCCGACTGAGGTATTTATTATTGTTAAAGTACTGCCATAGAGACATGAAAACTCTCTGATCCAATACATATTAGATTACTCGTTTCGAACCGTTACAACTGTCTTATATGCTTGTTTCACTCGCGTAAGCTACAGGCAGTGTTATAGCTAAACTACATTATATAATAGCTCAAATAATAATTGAAATTTCGTAGTTATGTCATCGTTTGTGTAATTAAACCATTTCATATTCTATGAAATACTACTAACACGAGGCATCACGAGCAACGTTTATTTCATTCATTCTCCGTTATTCTCTTTGTTACTTATTGATTGAATTTTAGTTTCATTTTCAAATAATATGGAAACAGAATATTTTACTAACGATGCAATCCGTCTACTAAAATACTTTTTCAAACTTACAAAGTACTATTGGTAGTATTTTGGTACGAATGGAGAGAACAATTTTATTCTACTCGATTCCATTTGGAAAATGCGTAGTAAAATCTAATATTTACACTTCCTTATAATATTTACAATTACGATTTAAATATTTACTTTTAAGAGTTCAAGGGTCCGCGTGAATATTAAAACGTAGAAAGACAAGGGAGTTATCTTAATGTATTACACTATTAGTATTTTTAAACCTGCAACATTTCTTAAAAGTTACTGTGTTTGATGACAAAACAATAAGAAACTATATCCAACTTATATAAAAGCCGTTTCTAAAATGGTAGAGAGGCTTGAAGAAACTTCATTATACGAGTAAAAATGAAAACAATACAAGCAGTGTGGAGTTGAAACTCTGGAGGAGACGACAATATTTCATTTTAAAAACCAATTTTCTCTCCAGTGCAATAAACGAAATACTTCACAACACATGCTTTTAGAGTATTTAAGTCTAACTAGAAACATTTCGACATTGGCACTTAATGTTCAGTAATTCACCCTAAACACAAGGTAATTAATTTTAAAATAGAATACATTGAATAAAACGCGTTTAACGGTTTAAAACGCAAAATGAGAAGTTATGGATGTACATTATATATTTCACATGTTAGACCGGTAAATCTGTTTTATTCAATGTGCTTATGTAAACTACTAAGACTTAGTATGAGAACGTGTCGGTATTAATAAAAAAAACACTATAAAACTCACTTCAAAACATATGAAACTTTGTATGCGCACTGTACACTTATTATATATACACAACTATTCATATTCAGTCGCTTTATCACTTCGACATCGTCTAAATTGCCCTGTTTACGCGTTATCGTTGCGACGTCGTCAGATGTCGTTAGCGTCGCCTACATACCCTTCATCAGGGCTTTCCGAACATATATCTGACGCACATTTAGCGACTTGAGGCAGCGGCTTCAAAACGTTTTCCGTACCTTCCCCCGGCACTCGCGTATCTGTCGTTTGTGTGTCTACACATCTGGTTTCCACTTGATAACACCTGCCGGGGGCTTCTATTCCGATAGGGACCATTACGGCGCATGTACCCTTTGGATTCCAAGCGGCGCAGGCCTCTTGAGGAGCACAACACTGCACTGACTCAGTTTTATAGCCCTCTGGCGGCGAAGGCACGAACTCCTCGTTGTAATACACTGTGCCGTTTCCTACAAACGCAATTTGGCGGTTCCGGGGCACGGGGTAACCCTCTAATGTACGCCGTACATTTGTGCCGTTGAATTCATAGTTGGCGCATGGCGGTGGTGTGGCATTAAACTCTGTGTCTTTAGTATACTTACAAGCAAGCTTTTGACCTTTCGGTCGGTTATGAGGCAGCGTCTGGTAAAAAGGTCCGACCACTGCGTAGTTGGACATCATCGGAGCTCGACAAGGATGTTTTGGGAGACCGTAGTCGAACGGGTAACCTTCGCTGTCTAAAAAGCAGCCAGGATTGAGGTGAACGTCCGCTGAGTGCTGATACATAGCGTTCTGCGGGAGGCTCAGACTGTTCGCAGTCTGTTGGTCCTGCCACGTGACCTGCCGCTGCACAGGCGGAGCAGTAAACGCGGTCTCCTCCTCAAACGCGTCGCCATTTTGCGTTTTGTACACAGATAACACTGTATTCTCGTTCTGTGCGTTGTTTGCGACCGTTTCCGCATCGCTAATTAGATCGGGATTTCTGTCTACAAAGCCTTTCATGTTATTGCTTTGATACGTGTCGTTTGACTCGAATTCTCTGGCTGTTTGCACTGTATAATGCAACGCGTGGTGCGAGTGGGCGTTTACAATAACGCTCCCATTATTTTTAGGTAAAGAGCCGTTCCCCCGGCTCGAAGGCAATATTTGATTGCATAATGCGACGTCCTTCCCGCTCTCTTTCTTTTTACGACTCCTCGTATCCGTTTTAAACTTTAATAACACAACCGTTACTATGACAATAAATAATACGATTATTAAAAATATCACTGTGATAATCACTACCAAATGTCTGTGGGGAAACGTCACTACGATAACGACGGGTTCCTCTTTAATCAGTATTTTAATTGTGAAGTTCGTTCGCGTCTTTCCAGCTGAGTTTTCAGCGACACACGAATACGTTCCATTGTCATCGCTCCCGATATTGTATATGTGTAGATCACTCTTTTTATCGATAACGCCGCT
Source organism: Leptosia nina (assembly GCA_963661955.1). Taxonomy (NCBI): domain Eukaryota; kingdom Metazoa; phylum Arthropoda; class Insecta; order Lepidoptera; family Pieridae; genus Leptosia; species Leptosia nina. The sequence continues at coordinate 7,687,504 of CAVLEF010000011.1, forward strand.
CTCAACATAAAAAACGTGATGAGGCTCGGCGGCTGATGTCGAATAATTACGTATAAGTTGCCCTTGATAGAACCATTGTATTTTCGCTTCTGGCACAGCCTTCACTGTACACTCGAGGGTGACGTTGTTCCCGATATTCGACTCTATGTACGTCGGGGTTGAGGTTATTTTCGGTAAGCACGCCAGATCGAATTCATCAACACTTGTGATTGTGCGTTTTTTCAACCGCTCAGGTTGCGAGCAAATTGGCTCGACGGCGTGTGGCATATTGAAATTCGATAGCCAGCTATGTAAATCGCGCAAATGACAATCACAACTCCAATTATTGCCCTGGAGATCGATACCCCGCAGCGTATCGGGAAACAAATTATCGCCTTGAATGTTCGCGAGCCTATTTCCATTTAGCCTCAGCCATTCCAAGTGTTTCAATCCGGCGAAAGCCTCCGCCTCTATACTTTCAATTTTACAACTGCTCAGCTCTAATGTATTCAAATAGGACAGATGCTGGAAGCAGTGAGTCTTTACGCTCGTTATAGGATTGTTGTTCAAAGAGAGTCTCATTAGGGATGGAAAAAAGACGAAGTTGCTAGATGGGATGACTGTGATGTAATTATTGGATAGATCTAACTCGACTAAATTGGCGAGGCCCCTGAAGGCGAAAGTATCGATCTTCTGCAAACGACATCTCTGGAAATAGATTTTTTGCAAATCCAATAGGCCGAGTTTGTGGAAGGTCTCCTTTTGTAGGACTTGCAAATCGTTGCCGGTGAAGTCCAGCACTTGGGTTTCCGAGTCCAGGGAGTTGGGGATCGCTTTCAAATCTTTCTCGGTGCACTCGACGTATCGTTTTCCGTTCTTCCACTTGCATATGCACTGGGAGGGGCAAGCGATGGCCGGAAGCAGAAAGCAGGTTGTGCACAGGGCGATCAGCCGCACGTCGAGAGTCCGTTTAAATTTCATATTGCCTTAAGGCATCCGTAAAGCAGCAACAAACGCTTTCATTATCTGAAACAAAGAAATGAAAATGAATTCCTTTTGTAGCTTTTTTGTAAAGATTTTTATACTTCAACGGTTTTGCTTTGTTCTTGACAGTGGAGTTACACATTTACAGGCGGCGTGGTCTGTTATTGAAGTTGCGATCTTATAATATGTTTAAATAAAATAATTTTGACGATTTACGCGAACCATATTTGTTAAATATCTTTACCCGCGATGTGATGTATTAAACGTAGTTTCAGACGTGACTTAAAATAAATATATTATCCACGTAAGGCTTTTTTCAGTTACTTTATAAAAGTCGTAACCATGGTAACAGGCGTTGTTGGTGTAAAATGTTGAAATAACTTTTTATTTTGAAGTGATAAATTAAAACTCAATTTGCAGCAGACATTGACAAGGGTAGGGTAGGCCTATTAATAGAGCTGTTTTTGAACGCTGTGTAGATCTAATTTCTCAGAAATTGTAATAACAGCGCTCTCAAGCTTAGCGTAAAAAAGGGGTTTGTGTCAAAAACCTTAAGTTAAACTCCGCAGTGAATGATTATTCGCTTTAATACAAAATTTTAATTAACTTTCGAATTTCTTTACATAAATTCTCCTTTAAGAAATTTTCGAACTCTTAAAACAAAAATAAGCCGACAGCGCATCATAATTAGATGTAACAGGGCTGAATTATTTCCCTTATGTAAAGAGAACTTCAAGCCTGTCTATACTTCTCTACGGTTACCTGCTCTTTACATATAAACGAATAAGGGAATTACGTATCATATTTGACCTTGTAATGACCTCTGCGCAGATGTCCGGAGCTAATTATATTACTTTTATTACTACTGGGCTTTACTAAATAAAGAACATTTTCTCCAACACATAGTAACAATAATTATATACATATACTCTATATATATATATCATTTTTTTATATATATATATATATATATATATATACATGTACATAAAAGAAATGGGAATAATTAACTGTAATTATGTATGCGTATAGACTTTGTCTAGAAAGTTTTAGCATTAAATGTGTGTTAGGAATATTTTCGCTCCCGGATCACGAACCGCCGTCCAAAGATAAAAAAGCGTTGAAGCGTTAGAGCCAAACTACGGTAGCGGATTATGTCTCGATGTTACATGGCATTTTTTTACCTAGTTCTCCTTTATCGTAAAAAATGGACCAACGCGCCTGTCAAAAAATATTAGTAGTACTTGGGAGTTATGGCACGTGTTTTTCTGAGGTTAGGAGCTTGAGTAAAGGTGACACTGTCAAGTACTCACTCGCGTTAATGATTAGCGACCTACTTTTACGAGATGTGGCGTCTGTCACCGTGTGAAGCGAACCGAATGCGTCTTATAATAATGGTAAGTGATTTCATACTCTGTACCCGAGATGTTTTTACTTAGAACGTACTAAACTGTATTCAAATTTAAATACAACACTTAAGCGGTTTAAAACGCGATTATTTTAACTACGAGACGTTTCGGTTGCTTTGAGTCACGCCGTGACCACAGCTGGTGCAAAGCATCTGAAACGTCGGGCCGTAGTTACAAAAAAAAAAGATAATTTTCAAATAAGTTTAACTAATATATCGCGTTTTGAACCGCTCAAATGTTTTATTTCTATCTAAGTTACTCGCGTAAACTACAGAGGGTGTCTGTATTTAATTTTTTTTAAGCTTACTTAGACTGTATCAATGTATTTCCTTAGTTTAACTAAAACACTTTTAACGGTTTAAAGGCGCTCAACCTATTGGCTTTGGATATTCGGAAATCAACTGCAACCGAAAACGATTGATATTCACAGCTTTTTCATCCGTCGATGGTGGTTTCGTTACCGGGACGGAATTCAACTTTTACCGCCCATAATATCCAGATTTACAGACAATCAACATGTTTCCATAGATTATATATTGATTAGAAAAATTTGCCATGGACGACATACGACCCGATGGAGATCGAGCATACGACCGATGAAGATCGACATACGCCCATGGAGCGAGCATCCCCGATGATAATTAGCCATACTTGCTGTCATTACATCAACTGTACTTAATTCCACCTAGCTTATACATCTATACTAATATATAAAGCTGAAGAGTTTGATTGTTTGAACGCACTACGAGTCGAATTGAAAAATTATTTTTGTGTTGGTTAGAACATTTATCGAGAAAGGCTATGGCTAAAGGCCGTAAACAAGCGCTTAAATAGAAGCGAAGAGACAGCTGGAAATATGAACAAAACGGGGGAAAATTTTCATCTCTGTGGGTTTCAGATTCGTGCGCTGCGAAAACGGTTCAAGTTTCCCTGAAAATATGTATGAAGGAATCATTCCTCTTTAAATGGTCTAAAAAAATGTTAATCACACAATATGTCTATCTTTTAAGATTAACTTGCAAGAACGACGGGTCCCGAACGACGGGTCGCGAGAGAAGCGAGACGACCGATGTCGTGGGCAGCTTAAATTTATAAAGATGTGAGAGTCAGCAAAAACAAATTTGGATGCCCAAAGTAACTATTCTACGCAGACGAAGTCGCTGGCACAGCTAGTTTATAATATTACAACAATTTTATTACATTCATAACATAAATAGGTGTACAAAACAAGAGGTTTTCGCTGAAACGGCCAACGAACGTAAGGAATAAAAACGTCCATACAACCGTACCGTACGCATTTATTCGGAAAAGAGGTTTGTTTTTTTGTCTACAGATCCTATTTATTTTATTCATGTGATTCTTGTGCCAACAATGTGTTTGTCGGCAAAAAAATGTAATAGTACATTAAGAATGTTAAGGCTAGTAGACATTCGTAAGATAGATTGGGTCTTGTCACGGAGAAAATGGCGGGTCAGATGCCCTTGAATAATTTATTGGATGAGTACGAATGGAAATAGATGGTGAAGAAAATTTAAAAGGACTTAATACTGAAAAAAAAAGTTTTCTATAACCAATTGAGCACAGACAAGCATAGCATTCATATTATGATCAAGCTGTTAAGCTCTATTGACCTACATTTTGTTCACTCCGAAATCCATAAACATAAACAGTTAATTTAAATGTAAATAAAACCCGTATAATGGTTTAAAACGCGAAATTTATGACTTCGCTTATTTTTTAGTACGTTAACTACGGCTCGTCGTTTCGGATACTATTCTGTAGACGTTGTCACGGGGTGACTGTAGATAGAGGGTGTCCCTAATATCAAAGTCATATCTGCTTCAGTAGCGCCATCTGTTTCCTAACTGTAAACTATCTGAATCCTTGCAAAACTGCCTCACGATGTCTCCTCGTGTATAGGTATTGTTGATAGCTGTTAAATATTTGGAGTTTTTATTATGGAATTAGTTATATTGGAGCTATATTGAGACTTAGCTGTTTCTTGAATTCAAAGTTCAAAGCAAATTTACAGTTCATGAATTCTTCACCCATCGAGGGTGAATCTGTCGTAATTTTGGTATTCCACCCCCTTCCATTCTATATATATTTCCATTCAAACATGCTTCACAAACACAAAAGCCTCAATCGATTCACAAGCGTACAATGGTGGGATTCGAACCCACAATACGCTAAATATAACACATAATATATCATGTGTTATAATTAGCGTCAAAAGAGCGTGTACTTACGTTATACTAGATGCCGTTTCGTAGAATAGTTATTTTTACTTTTTACAGTTATACTAGATGTCGTTTACTCGTAGGATACGTTATTTTCCACGGCAGGGAGAAATCAAATTTTAATACGCGTTTTGAACCCTTAAATGTTTTATTGCAATATTTACACAATCTTTATAGCTGTTACCTACGATGTCTCGTAGTTCTTGCAAGTAAATCCTAAAAGACTGACTTTGTATTGATCTTAGCGTGTTATTCTAAAGCCATCCTCTACAAATGTTCTAACCAACACAAAAAGATTTTTTTACTTCAAACCAGTAGTTACTGAGATTAGCGCGTTCAAACAAAGAAAGTTTTTAGATTTATAATATTAGTATAGTGAGCCTAAGCCATCAATGTATTAGACACTAGTTCAATTACAAATGTCGGACCTAATGTAACCACAATTCTAAAGCAATCTCAATTTAAGTTCAATCTTGTCTTGTACGTGTACATAGCTAATATTATCATTGAATTTAGTCTATACCTGTGTGTAAACAGAGCGCCGATTCAGGCCTTACGTTCAAATAACGTAAGCCAAGGCCAAAGAGATGGTACAAACAATAGGTAGGGAATGAAATGGGTCGGCCAATACTATAAATAATGCAACACATACATTATACTGTGGGGAACATGTTTTTTGTATCCCTCGGAATATCGCTGATTTTTCGCTATCCGTCTTCTTTTACAGTGCCTCTTTGTACCTTTCTTGTGATGTAGGTAAGATCATCTATACTAATGTATAAAGCTGAAGGGTTTTTTTATTTGTTGGTTAGTGCATTTTAGATCCCTAGACTATAAAACATCACGCTGCAACCGATAGGAACGAAGATGGTGTTAAAATTATTCCTCTATGAGAGTTTTCGTTGTGTGCGCTGCGAGAACGGTTCAAGGTGCCCAAATAAGATATAAGATTAACTAATAAGAACCACTTTTATAGTAATCAAATTCGAAATCAAAATATTTAAAATCGCTAGTAATTAATAAAGTTAAATAAATAAATTAATTTACGGGGGAAAATATATCGCGAGAAGTCCGCCCATTTTAACAGCGTCGAACAAATGCTGCCAATATTAAAGTTCGCTTCATATAGACTTTGAAAGTAATTCTCCATTAATCGAAGCGAGGTTAGAGTGACACCGACAGGAAAAGTTGTAAGATTAAAACTGAGCTCGCCCCCAACTCTCAAATTTCTGATCACGATGGCCGCCTTCGGGGCAAGTTACTTGGGGTGAATTATTAAATGTATCTTATGTAAGGTGAGAGCTTGGGGCGGTGCTGTGTATGGTTTTTCATTGAATTATGCAATGTTATGATGGGATATCTAAGTGAAAACTTCGGAAAGATATACTAAAACTTTAGAACAGTATTTTTACATGTGGCACGTAATTCGTACGTTAACAAAAATTTAAGATTACTAAATCAAATTCCAACCATGTCGTTACTTTTTTTCTAACGTTAAAAAAGTTTTGATTACTAAATAAAATTCGAACCATGACTATTTCCTTTTAAAGTAAATAAGTTCCTTCTTGCCTTTAAATAGGCAATATAATACGTGTGTATAAACTTTTTTGCACGGAATTATAATTTTTGTTTAATATTTTAATCGAAATTCAAAACTTTTATGTAACTTTTTACGATTAATTTCGTTTTGGCATTCTTGCCTATGTAGTTAAAATAAACATATTTTAACTTTGCCGTATTTAGTTATATACTTCGAAGTTGCTTAGCTATAGACATAGATATCCCGGTTATGACATTAACTTGCACTATGTACTTTAAAATAAAGCACATTATTGTGATTTTATCTTCGTCGTATTTTTAGATAAAGAGCACTTAGAAGTTTTGGAACGTTTATATTACAGAAGTGATATATTCGTGTATTCATATATTAAATAAACAAGATGTCTTCTGCAAATGCTTTACAGCGGCCGTTGTAGATCAGAGATGATGGGTATTTTTACAGAGTAGGACAGACAATCATGGAGTTCTCTTGGTAGGTAAAATAGCCCAGTCTATAACATCTAAACATGATGCACTGTTGACCTATATCGTGTTTTGGATATTCTGGAAATTCACACACTTAATCTAAACGTGATAAACTTTCACGGTTGTTTTCATCTGTTGTCGGTAGTGACCCGGACGGAATTTCGATATTCCTACCACCCATTTAACATCGAGATTTCCAGACGAAATTCCAACATGTTTCAGGAAAAATATAAATTGATTAGAGAAATGTATCCCGGCGGGGATCGAAGCCACTACCCGTTGATTATTATTCGTACATTGCTACAATTACACCAACGAGCCCGACAACGGTGTCTTTAACGTCAATTCAAATCTGCTACTCTAGCGCCATCTGGTTTTGTTGAAAAAGTGTTTTATTTTAGTGTACTTGTGTAAACTGCAGACTACAAACTCAAATACCGTTAGTTCATATCTCGATTTGCAAACTGAGTATGGATACGAAAACCCAGTTTCAATTGGTCCAAATAGTCACGGAGCAGAGCACGTCCGTAGCTCATCAATGATTCCACACTCCGGTGACTCGTATAATCAATGCTGATCTGATTCACTCGCTACATTCACAACCTCTCCTCCATATATTCCTATCAGATTGTTTCAAATAGAACTTCGAGCTGACGCTACCTCGAATCGGGTTGGAACGGAGATTTGCGACATTCGAGATAAATGGAGGGCAGTTGGTGGTTGAATGTATTTTGGGATTTTTCTTCGATTACTAGACTAGAGGTAGTTTTCAGAACACTGCCTCTAGTTAATGCGAGTAGTACACATTTATATAAAACACTAACGGTTTAAAACGCAATATATATAGTAGTTAAATCTATTTAAAAATTATTTTAACTACCGCCCGACGTTTCGGTTCTGTTTTATTCAAAAGAGTTGGAAGAATTATAGCCTTATCCGAACCATCGATTATTTATTTTTGCCTAGAGAATATTCTCTGAAGCTAAATAGTTAAAGTTATTTTAGCAGTGCGTTAACCGTGAGAGGTATTAGGTTCGAATCCCGGGGAGGGGTTTTTTTTATTTATTTATATGCCATTTTTTGCTGTGTGTAACATGTGACAAATATTTATTTTAATTAAAGATTTACTGTAAATAAGTTTTGTAAATAATTTTTCATTCTCTCCCTCTGTATTAAATGTTGTAGCTATAAAGGCTATATTAAGACCAGATTTAGAAACGGCGTAGCTGCTAAAACCTCCGTTTTTAGGTTAACCGGAATCTCAGTTCTCACTTCGGTTTAACCTCTATTTGGGTTGTTTGAGCTGTTTTAAGCTTTTAAAACGTAGTTAGCTTAAGTTCTAACCTCATAAGTTAGCTTAATCGGCGGGAATATAGAAAATGCATAGGTTCGAAGCCCAGGTGAGATCGTTTATATTTGATTGATTAGCTAATATCAACGTAACGTTAATCTTTGATCTGTGTTCAGAATTAAAAATCTATTGAAAAGTTAAAAAAATATGACACGGGCGCGTCTTATCTTTAATTATTTTAACTCAAACTACTTCTTTATAAATTTGAAAAAAGGCTTTGGCTCTTGGAAGTTAAACCCATGATTTACATGATTATACAACAAATTTAACGGGGTAAATTACGATCTCTTATTAAGATACGTGCAACACTATCGCATTTTTTTTTAATTTACATAAAGCCGTCATGTGCTAGAACAAGTGAAAAATATTAAAGTTTTCATAACATTAAACTGTCTAAATTTACTGGCAGTACGTAGCAGTGATATCTAGGCGCCAGCTATAAAAAGTCATGCGAAACTTTGCCAAAAACGTGAGTCAATTTTCCCCGTAGCGAAGTTCCGATCGGCTTAAGTTGTCAACGCCGGCCGACCGTAGATAAGCGCTATCGCACGCGACGACCAAAAGGCCAATTATTACTTCCAAGGACTCTGTTTCTTTATAATTCTTGTCAGATACAAAAAATGGAATTATGATTTACAAATTAAGGTTTTATTTATGACTCGCTATGCCAGTGACTTCGTCCGCGGAGACAAGTTAATTTGGGCGTCAAATTTTGTTTTTGCGAAACTGTATCAATTTAAGCTACTGCCCCGACGACGTCGCATTCCGTCGTTCTCACAAGTTCTTAAAACATAGACATATGTTGTTGCGGATTTTTTAATAATTTCAACCGTGTTAGCCGCGTACGCACCAGAAACCTACAAAGATAAATATTTCTTCACATTTCCCGCTGTTCCTTCGCTAATATTAGTCACAGTACAATGTTATTGTATATACTTAGCCTATAATCACAATGATTTTTTTCAATTTCCAAGTAGTTCCTAAGATTAGCGCGTTCAAACAAGCAAACGAACTCTTCAGCTTTGCCGAGTATATTTTTAATGGTTTAATATCTCATCCTTTTTATGTAAGCTCCACCAGTCGAATATTAAATTGGTGGCAGAAATATCGACATTGCGTCAGGGTCACGAATTATAGATAACAAAAATTAATCGCGTTCCAGTTTCAATGTATAAAAATAAGTTCAAATAAATATTATGTACCTACCTACTTAATAAGTGAAAATTTATTGTTATAATAAGAGCGCCACTATCGCCAACAAACTGTCCAGCATTTTCGCGATTCTGATATAAATGTACAAATGTATCTTTTTATGGTAAATAAATTATAAAAATATATTTAGCCATTTAAATAAATCACTTTAACGGTTTAAAACGCGATACATATTAATTTAGCTAATTTATATCTAATATTTAAAGTATTTAATTTAATTTTAGTACTACTCGCGAAAGCTACAAACAGTATATGTAGCCATTTCAAGTTTCAGAAACAAAAGAGAACGTGTCTCTAAAGATGACACTATGGCACGTCAAACCTAAGTTTTATTAGATGTAACTTTTATATTTTATGTCATTCGTATGACAGTCTTCCACTCCAATGTGGATACAAAATGGTAATGCAATATGAATTGGATGCAGTAGGGATTGGAACGTCTAGACGCAAAAGCAGACATCAATTTTTCCCATTTACTGGTCTATATGCGTCTGTGGCGAAAATAAAATTTTGTGTCTAAAACTTATACATCTATAAACTTACTTATTGAATACTTCTGGAAACGATACTATAATAGAATCTTAGCTCCTAACGGGTCTTTTGAAACAATGGCAGCTATTTATGGCTTGGTTCGATTTCTAGCGGCGCGTAATTTTTTTTTACTTAGAGGAGGACCACCGAACATAGAGTTCATGATGGTAGGTGAAATACCACAGCCATAAACAAGATGGACTGTCCATTAATTTTGTGTTTGGATACTCGTAAATCCGCAGATTGAAACCAAAACGCGATTAAACTTGACGACTTTTTCATCTGTGGATGATGGTCAGTGACCTTGACGTAATTTTGATAAATATCAAAATGTTGATAAGTACAAATGTTTGAGAAACTTTATTAATTTTTACATGTTATTGCATATGAAGGCACTTCATAATTTAAAAATCGAAAATAAATTGAAAACATTTTCGACTCGGGCAGGACTTGAACCGGCATCGTCAGCGTCAGGGAATAAGAAAGTTTTCAAAAGTACAAATGTACTATCCATTTAATATCCAGTTTTCCGATGATGTCCAACATGTTTCAAAAAAAATGTTTAAAAAATGTACCCGATGGGGATCAAATCCACGACCTGTTAACTAGAAGCAATATAATACTAGCATTACATCAACATTCCATTTTACTTATACTATTCACAGTTTTAACCGATATAAGGGTTTTATTTGAAAGAGATTCTTTTGACATTTGTGGTTGCTTAGCCGTTGACAATGTACATTAAGTAAATGTGTCTAGTGTTATATTATATAACTCATTAAGGAAAACCATCTATTGCAAAATGTTAACGTATTTTTAATTATCATTTATCGTTATATATCCCGTTGTCTGTCCTCCTCTACTATCACTATGTCACTACTATACTATCTACTGTCACTATTTACAAATATGTTAGGTCAAAAACCTTTCGAAGACCCAGAAAGGTTTTAATTGCTTAATAGTAAAACGTTCACCTTTCCAATTAGCATGGTGGGTATCATGCAACACAGGCATTAAGCGGAACAATATACCAGCAACAATAGCAATGAACAATAATTGTGGGCCCTGTACAATAATCCCACAAATTAATTGATTCATCCCTAATGCTGTACAATTGAACTATTGTTTGTACTAATTCGATTTGTTTAAACTATACATTTGTTTAAACAATGGCTAAGCTATTTGGTTTTCAGGTAATTGAGTTATGGTTATAATTAATCAATTACAAAGGAAAAGGTTGAGTATCCGATGAAGGATATGTAGCGTGAAATTTTGATTTTCATTTGGTGTGTCATGGGGCGGAGCAAGTGAAATTAATTTCACTAATCTGTATTATTTACAGACAAGTAATTTTTCTGTCTATTACAATTTCTATTAATCGATCTCTGTAGCAGCGTTTAATGCAACGGCTGTCAGTGCGTTTTACTATGGTTGAGATACATGTTTTGACTAATATGTTACAGTTTTCTGTAACAAATTAGACTTTATATATTTATTTTTATATAAATTGATTCTTCGAGCAATAGAGGAGCTAACAGCTTTTGATGGTGCCGTCCGCACGTGATGGCGAAACGTCGAGAACCTCTTCTCGCTCACGTCGGCCGAACAGAAAAACAACGATATGCCGAACGATGACCGTGAAATACATTTTGAATTAGAATTTTTTTATTCGACTTCTTATTTTACAAAAACATATGACATTACATTACACAAAAAAATATTACGACCTAAAACAACAAATAAAGCAAAATCTTTTATGGTTACTGTTTTTAATTTATACAATATAAAGTAAAAATCTATTTAAATTGAAAATATTTATTACACAAGCGGGACTTGCGCCGGCGTCCAAAGCGTTCCGTGCTGCTGCTCTAAATAATGGAGCTCCACCCTACTGCCTATCTACCTGCCCTGCTGGTACAGACTTAAAAATATTTTTATTTTATGTATAAATCAATTAAACCCATTTTGACCGATTTTAAAAATTGTAAAAGCGTCTGAAACATCCGGTCGTAGTTAAAATACAACTATTTCGCAATTAAAACCGTTGACAGTTTGGTTTGTATAACAGGTAGTCTTAATATTCTTTCTGTTCAAACGGTAAGCTGTCGAGAAATATAATCAATCAGCAAACATACCTCAATAACACAAGTTTTTAATAACAACAATAGTGAGAGAGGAAAATAATATATTTTTCGTATATCTATAAGAACCTAGTCTTCCCTCGAATACATCAACCCTTTCCTCACATATTACGCAACATATAGATGTAGTATATATCTAAAGCAGATGGGAACACATCGGCACGTCATTATCATAGCCCCGAAGACGTTATTAAATTCTATGAGCGGCTGAGGCTGTACAAAATCTATTTTTTTTAAACGGTTCACTTCGGGGGACTATCTTTAAGTGGCTGTTACTTTTAAGTGGGGGGATTAGGTTGAAAGTATTTTGGATGCTTTACTTAAACCTTTTTTATGATAGAGGAGGTCAGACGAGCATAGGGTTTAATTGAAGGTGAAAAATCACAGCCATATAACATCTAAACAAGTTGCGCAATCGATCCGTTTTGGTATTTCTTTGAGTATTCGGAAATCCACAGACTGAAATCAAAATGCGATTAAACTGTACTTTTGATTTTTGGAAGGTGGTTTTAGATGAGGACGGAATTTAGATATTGATATCGAGCATTTAATATTCAAATTTTCCACACGAAGGCCACCATGTTTCAGAAAAATTAAAAAGAGATCACATTTAAAATAAAAAAAATAGTCAATTTGACACACACAACTTTTGTCTATTGTTAAAGTCTGTGGTGAAATTGATATAGATTAAGAAGGAATTACTTAATAAACAAACAACCATAAGAGTTAAGGGAATACTAACAAGTAATACTATAAATTATAATACTTAAGTGATATCTTTATTTATTATGTGTTTAATTGTTTGTGTGTCTATATTACACTTTGTTCATTTATTATAATCTGTAAAAAAAAGAATGACCTTCATCTGTCAATTGTCATTCCTTTATGTTTCGTTTATAAATAATAATCTAGTAGGTTTTCCACTTGTCACTAATAAGTGATAAACGAGAATATCTTGGCTTTATTTTACTACAAAGGGAAGTTATAAAAACCTGTAAATTATCAACCTTGATTTTTCTTGTAATTACATAGAAAAAGACATCCAAGTTAGATCGTAAACGCGTAATATTTTCATAGTATGAACTATCCGTACTCCATCTACGTCATCAATCAACCTTTGAATACATTACGTTATCAATCATGGTGACGTCACGTCTCCGGTATGACAACCACCTATTTGATATTGACAGATTGTAAAAATATATTGACATAAAAATATATTGTTGTGCGTTGTACTAGTAGTATTAAGCTAAAAGAATAGACACAAATATTTTATTCAACGTCGTTTTTTGGAATTTTGGAAAATCTAGATATTAAATTGACGGTAGGAATATAGAAATTCATTTCACAATTCATATGAATATTCAAATGTGTAGTTTACGCGATGCCTACGCATTTAAATAAAACACTTTAACTGGTTAAAACGCGGTATATATTAGTTAAATTTATTCGGAAATTATTTTAACTATGGCATGACGTTTTGGATGCTAATATTAGTTTATGTAAAATATATCGCGTTTTAAACCGTTAAATGTGTTTTATTTAAATATAAACATTAAATACTATTTAAAAATGCCTCACGCCAAAATAAGTCGATAGGATATCGATTAGATGTTATATGTAATTTAAAATGCATGTTTAAATGCGTCTACGCTACAAGGCTCTATCAATTAACAGAATTGTGTGTCACACAAATTCGCAAACGGATAATACACTTTATCATCCGGTTCTCGAGCGTGAGACAGCCATTTTATTTTTATTATATTTTTATCGTAAAGAGCTGGAAGCGTCGGGGAATTTCTGCAATTATGATAAATGAGACCTGTCAGCTCTAATTAATTGAAGAAATAATCGAAATATTTTAAAGGATTTCGCTCCGAGAAACTTCGAGGATTATTCAAAATAATTGTTAGAGGGGGATGCCAATTGGGTCAAGATTAAAAATCTAGGTTTAGATTTAACTATTGAACTCGTGCCAGATCGCCAGAGTAGGTACATTAGTGGATTAGTGAGTAAGTAAAGAGCATTTTATGTCGTACGACCTAGTTAAGTAATTAAAATCTGAAAAAGGAACAAACTTTTAGACATTCTACATTTTATTTTATACTAATATATAAAGCTGAACAGTTTGTTTGTTTGAACGCGCTTATCTCAGTAACTACCGGTTCGAATTGAAATTGTAGGCTATAAAACATTGCCCATACAATTGAATATGTAGCAAGAAATGTGAAAAAATTGATAAAATTATCGATCATTATGGGTTTCCGAGGCGCACGCTGCAAAAACGGTGCAATTATATGTCTATCTTTTAAGATTAAATTGCAAGAACGACAGGAAGGGACGCAACCGACGTTGTGGGTAACTTTATAAGCTTAAGTTTATAAAGATGAAAGGGTTTGCAAGAATGAATTTGGATGTCCTAAATAACGATTCTCGCGAATTAAGTCGCTCTCCCAGCTAGTGTATTAAATGACACGGGTAGGACTTGAACCTCCGTCCACAGCGATCCGTACTGCTCTAAACAATTGAACTACTAAATAATTCCTTATATAATACTTATCTAAGTTTAATAAACCTGTATAAAATAAACTTTTAACGGTTTTAAACGCGAATCACGAAAAAAGGCGGCTAATGTATTCCAACGTCGATCCGTAGTAAAATAAGAAATAAGTTAGCTAATATGTTTCGTGTTTCAAACCGGTAAAAGTGTTTTATTTCAACGTATACTACACAAATAATACAGACAATGAAAAAAAACAATAAAGTTTTCAACAGTAGGATTTATCAAGAATTTAAGGTACCAGTAGTTTTTTATTTAATGTCACGTGTTTTTTCAAAATAAACATCCTGCCAGCATGGCTAAGAAGTCGAAAAAAAATATTTACAGACAAAACACACAAACATTTTATATTACAAATAGATAATTATGATATATTTATTATATACATTCCGGAATATAATTTTTATACACTGACTAAGAATACCAATCCCTTGATTACACTGATTGCGTCCATTTTTCCATTAATTATTATTGTGTCCCAACTGAGTAATAATTCATACTGTTGATGACAAATCTTAACGCCCTAATTCGATTAATTAAAAAATTATACCCAGTTAAAAATAATAACTCGCCTTAACGGAGTAAAGCCGTCGGGTTTTAAGACAAAAGCCTTATTGAAAGGATCCGAGTGACTGACCTTAACGGATTATGGAACCGTCTTCGTTACGTAATCTGTTATATTGTTTTTCCACAGATTATATATTAATAAGATGGTGGATATGAAATGGGTAAAGAATCACGGTTGAAATAGATTTTTTTAAATAATAACTTTAAACTTTGACGTAAACATATAATATTTTTTTTAGAAAAAAGGGAAGTTATATGGATACTAAATAGTAATTATAATTAAACTATCTGTAATATCCAAATTTTTGTGTTTAGTGAGAGTATAGTCTATGGTGAATGAGATTTTTGTAACGACTTATTGGCACTGTTGAATGTGGTTATGAAAAAAAACATGTGACATTATATTACAAAAAAATATATACTGGGACCTAAAAACAAACAAGAAAAATTGTTGAGATATCCTACTATTAAAAAACTTATTTTTTCATATTGTCTACAGTTTACTCGAGTAATATACAATAAAATAAAATACTTTCAAAATAAATTGTTAGTAAGTTATCTAATATAATTCACGTATTAAACCGTTAAATATTTTATTAAAAAAGCTACTAATTTTACTAACTATTACAACAATAAACTTCAAAGTTAGTCAAGTAAAAGTAATCACATCAAAATAGTTAAAGCTAACTAGAGATACATGCAGATGGAAAAGTGGTCTTAAATCTCAAGTTATGTGGAACGATGGTGAAGCAAACTTGTTTGGCAGGATGTACCTTTTAAATAGCTCAATCTATACTACAATGATTAACTACTGGTTCGAATTGATAATTTTTATTGCATAGACCATTAATTGATTAATTTGACAACACATCACGCTTCGACCGATAGGAGAAAAAATACAGTGGAAAATGAGGAAAAGTCTTTTGAGGACTTCCGTTAGGTGCGCTGCGACAGCGGTTCAAGAAATAAAATAATATGTACAAAAGAACGATTCTCTTTAAGTGATCTAAAAAATGTCAACGACATACGATTATACGAAGATTAATTAATTTTGGTCGTAATGACACATTTTTTCTATTGTTCGTAAGAGTTGTATCTATATATAATAATATAATATTAAAGTAAATTACAAAGTTTGCCGGATCAGCTAGTAAAATATACACATGTAGTTAATCTTGTAAGTACATTTTTTTTTATTTGCACAGACTTTTAAGGGCATAACACACTTTTCATAGAAGTTCAAAGTTGCAGCAAAATGCAAAAGCTAATATAAAGTTCACTGCGGCATAATTACATTTAATACACAGTATTGTAACTCGAAATTACCTCTCTGTTTGATAGGCGCTTAAGTGGCCAAGGCTTGTCAAAGTTAACTCCTAATAAATTTCTCTTTTATCACGAATTAACTTGAACATTTTAATGTCTTAAAATTTTAAGGCTCTTTGTCAGGGGATCGTAGTATGGAGATTGTCGATTTAACTCGGTTTCTATCTTATCAAGAACAATGTGTGTGTGAAATACACATCCACTTAAGGCGAAGATATTCGTATGACAGTCTCGCACATAATAAATTGTGTAAGGCTTTCACGTTCAGCTTATAATTGTTTTTCTTTTTTTATATAACAATTTTTATTTGTTTGAAACAGATGTATTCTTTGTTTATGTTATATAAAATATGAATACATAAGTCATAAATATTGGTAAATAACGTTTGCTGTCAACTATATATTAACATACAATAGTTAGCAAAAGCCGATTTTATATTTTTAATGATACGGGGACGACAGACAAGCATTGCGGTTCACTTGATGGTACATGAAATACTCCAGCGTATAAAATCTAATTACGATTGATTACGATGGTTGGATATTTGGATAAAATTAAAAATGAACTTATCTATTCAATGTGTGTGAAATCCCGTTTCCCCCTCGTAGGACATGGATTTTACTGATCCGTTCTTTAACAGGCAAGTAGATGATCAGCCTTGTGTGCCCTGCCCGACCAAAACAATTTTTGGTTTCCCTCGAACCCAGGACCTCTCCAATTGGCTACAGAGGGGGTATCTATTCAATAGCCGATAGCAAACCTTTATATATATTAAACAACAACACACAATAATGATATTAACAGCTTAGATTCTTATTCCATAATCTCTCTAAATCCAAAATCAATTGTTGACATATGATAGTGACAAGATAACACATACTAGCTTACTACTAATATTATAAATCCGAAGAGTTCATTCGTTTGTTTAACCGCTTGAATCTCAGGAACTTCTGAATCGAACTGATAAATTATTTTTGTCTTGAATGGGCCTTTCTTCGAGGAAAGCTTTAAATTTTTCAATAACATCTCACCATGATCAATAGAAGCGAAGAAACAGTGGAAAATAGGGAAAATGGGGAAAATTAAGGAAAACTATTCTTTTAATCAATCATTCCATTTGTACAATGCGAAAATAGTTGAAGAAATTAAAAAAAGTATAGTATGAAATAATAGTTCATGTTTAAGTGGTTTAAAATGTCTGTAGTATGTATGTATGTATGTCTGTAATGTATATATATCCAATTAAATTACCTCTCAAGACCGTTTCCATTACCGTTGGCATTATTACCAATGATTGGTTAGAATTTAATCAACATTGTTTACAAAGATAAATATGATACCCAAAGCTATTCCACATGGACGAAGACGCAAGTACAGCTAGTGTTATTATGGCTTTGTAAGTGCTTTTGCTTAACATAGCACATTCTGTAATAGGCACGTATTACAAAAAGCTATTATATGATGACGCTGGCTTTTCATTTGGGATTATAGAGGTAATAATTATTGCCGTCTCAATAGACCTCAGTAATCCAAGCGAGCGAGAATATTGGTCGTCAGGCTTACATTGAGGTGGCGGCTTATGATTTAGTAGCAATGCATGGCTAATAATCAAAGGGTAGTGGATTCGATCCCTACTGAGTCCAACAAATTAATTATAATTTTCTGAAACATGTTGGACTTCGTCTGGGTGTTAAATAGGTGATAGGGATATCGAAAATTCGGTCGCAAACCACCCACAGATGAAAAACCCGTGAAGTAAAATCGCGTTTCGGTCGGAATTACATATTATATGGCTAGGGTATCCTACCATCTACCCCTATCACCAAGTGAATTCTATGCTTGTCTATCCTCCTTTTAAATAAAAAATTGCTTCGCATATGTATACTCACTATCACCAGCCTTTAACAGTTCCGATAGCTGAGCCTTAGTTCTTACTCTATCACGCCGTTCAAAATTGTGTTAATCCATTAATATAAGAAAACATGCTGTATATCAACTAATATCTTCAAAACTAAATAAATGTTACTTTATATAAAAAGTAGGTTTCCGTAGGTAACTTAAGATTTTGTTTATATGTCTGGACAAATATTTTTTACTGACTTAAAAGCTTTTGTACCAATTAGGATGTTTGTACAAAAGTCCCAACTGGTAAAAAGTAATCTGTGCCAATAGCTTATATTAATTCCGTCTCTTTATTGGAACTTTTCTCCGCAAATTGAGCGAATGGAGGGCTTAATGAGCATTCGATATTTAGGACCGGAAAATTAGCCTTTTGTGGTCCCACAAATGTATGTAATTGCGACTATTAATAATATGATCATAATATCAAAAAAGGTACCTTTACGTATGTATATTGAACTAACAGACTTTGCAAACAATATTTTGCCATATGAAATACGAAAGACGAAATTTTATTATCACAAAAACGGTTCTTGTGAGTTAATCTTCAAAGATAGACATATACTGTAGGGGATATTTTTTAATTATTTAAAGAAGATATTTTTTTCTACATACAATTGGGGCATATTGATTGGACTGTATTTGAAGGGCACGCAACGGAAACTTTTAAAGATGAATAATTCCTCATTCTTTTCCATGTTTTACTATTTGTTCAGTTTTAGTCCAGGCGAGATGTTATATAACCTAATGTTCCTCGATTCATTGTCCACCTATCGCAAAAACAATTGAATTTGTACCAGTAGTTCCAGAGATTACGGCGTACAAACAATCACGCAAAGAAACTCAAATCTATATAATAGTATAGAAATATATGAAAAACTTAGTTGTTCAGATGGTAAAAGCAACCACTTACGTTCGTGTGGTCAGATGAAACATATAAAATTTTGTAGTATTTGATTTAGATATAGGCCTGAATCACATTGACCTAGGAGTCAAACTCGTTATAGGCCAGATGTTCATATTGATTTGTATATATTTGTGTTCAGATGATATTAGAAATTAGAAAACACTAAGTATAAAATGTACGTTTTCAATAGGTTTGAATAACTAGAATTATTATATTCGTCCTTCTTATGTGAATTCAATACCGACTATTTTTAAACTGCGTCGCATCGGGACCGATATTCAAAAAGAAGAAATGAAAAAGAACAATCTATTTTATCCGAGAAGAATTGAATCTATTGAATGGGGATTAATTTTTTATCGCTATGAAATCTGCGGTAGACAGCGTCCTGGGACTATTTTTTGCGTCTGAGCTTATATCGAAAAATTTAAACGTTTTCTTAAAAGTGACAAAAAACTTTAACAGTACATACAATGCCTCGTAATATAAAAGATAAACATTAAACACACTTTCGTTGCTTAAGGATTTTTAGAGATCCGTACCCAAATTGTAGAAATGGGGTCCCGTGTATTATTAGTAAGTTGTCTGTCTGTTTGTCATCAGTAGATGTATCTTAAGAACCGAAATACCTAGAAGGTGTAATTTTTATAGTGAAAACCCGGTGCCACATAACATATCGACAAGATGCGCTATCGTCTTTGGCTTTAGATATGAAATAAATATCAAATGGGAAATGTATAAAACTTATGATTGTTACGCAATTTCACACTCGACCTGATTTGCTCACAAAAATAGATACTTTACATGAAGGCACTGAATAAGTTATTCAAATGCAAGCAATGTATCTATATCTAATTCTTGTTTCTATTTACATTATTATCACATAAATATATAATATACTTTAAAATAATGTATCTTTACTTATAATCAAATAGGAAAACTTCTTATTCTAATATTCTTAATAGATACTTACTCTATTATTACTTTTTCATGACTTCATCTATTTTTAATACTACACGTAACTACACGTAAGTAATTCTAGCGCGGTGTTAAACTAAAATTTAAAAGATTTTTTAACAGTAAGAAAATTTGCATTTGCAAAACTACGCCGACACATAACACGAATCGCTTAGCTAGCAATGAAATAGGGAATAGTTGGTAAGCTACTAACTAAATTCTCCTCTACTTGCTTCAGCTTCGTTCATCTGGTTCGGTTAAGACTTAACTACGGCTTAGCTGAAGTCTCAGGCAAAAGCAGTTTCGTTGCGATTATCTGAAATGTATTTCCTTTAATCTACATAATTCATTTATTTAACGTCTTAAGAAGAATGTTCTTTATCCTTCAACTTGTTATATATGTATATAAATTTTATTTATCTATTTGTGTACCACGTACCGTTAAATTTAGTCTCAAACTAAATTACTAATATATATTAAATACTAAAGTCCAACCCAGGTACATAGGAGAAATTGTCTCTAGGGCGTTGACTCTAAAGCGTAAATCAGTAAGTCTAAAAACTAGGTCAGGGGGCAAAGTGGTTTTGGAAAGAACAAAATCTGTGTACTCGAAGGTGCTTCACAAGAACCAATAAGATGCGTATTTAATTCATAAGTATTTTTTTTATATGACCACACTTTTTATATAATAGAATATTGTGTGTATTAAAATATCTCTCTCTAAGTCTTATCTCCGCAATTAATTTGTCGAGGCGTGTGATTTTTTCAAAACTTACTTCTAAATTGAACTTTTGATAAACACTGATAGAACAGTACAGAGAAGCACTGGGGTTCACTTATTGCAAGGTGATATACCCCGGCCATATAACATATTAAGATGTACACTGTTGACCTATTTTGGCTTTGGATATTCGGAAAACCATACAGTACACCGAAATGCGACTAAACTTGAATGCTTTTCATCTATGTACGATAGTTCACGATTCGGACGGAATTTCGAAATTCCTACAACAATTTAATAGCCAGATTTCCAGATGATGTTCACGATGTTTTAGAAAAAAAAATATTAGAAATATGTTGGACTCAGTGGGGATCAAACCAACGACCCGTTAATAACCAACGACCCGTGTCTCCCCGTGACCACGGCTGCTGCAAAGCATCCGAAACGTCGGGCCGAAGTTAAAAATCATTTTTAAATAAGTTTAACTAATATATCGCGTTTTAAACCGTTAAAGTGTTTTATTTTAATGTGTACTACTCGCGTAAACTATAGACAGTATTTAATAACCAACGAGTTAACGTATCCTTAGCTCTTACCACTTTTTAATTTTTATCTCTTTCAAAGCGATAATATGTGTCCAAAAACATATTTCACATTACTACATGTGGGAGGCGGTATCGCTAAATGGACGAACATATATAATATATTGTTAAAGCTTTTTCCATTCCAATTATTTCCAGATATTGGTAAAAGTTTATTTCGACGTTGTTTATTATTATACCAGGTTTAATTTATGTTATGTTGTATTTGCATTATGTGTATATGCTGTATCTATAACGAATCTATAAATGGTTTGAATCTCGTTCTAAATATCTTTTTTGTGCACATTTACATAAATTACGCGAAAAAAGGCATATGACGTATAGTTTTTTACAAAGAAATCATCTATTACTTTTTACGTTAGGCTGCAGTTTTATAAGTGCAATCGGTCGCGTATAACTTCACGAGTGACCACGTTTTTAGTGTTGTCGTGCTAAATTACGGGTGACTTTATATGAAAATTCGTACTGTCAGATTAGAAAAAAACATTGTTTGACAACCGTTGATTAACAATTAACAAATGATTAGATTGAAATCGTTAAATTGACGTCACTTTTTCAAGCTAGAATCGATTTCTTAATCGATCTTAAGTATTCAAAATTAAATACTTGTTAGTAACAACTATGTTTGTGTGTTAATAGTAAATCTAAAAAAATGTTATGGATGGATAAAGTATTTAATAAAGCAAGCTATCCACCATCCCCCATGCAAACTAAGGTCCGGAGTTCGAGCTTGCGGCTATGGATTTCAGCAGGTTACTACAATGCAATTCGGTACTTTTATTGGAGACCACAGCTTTATAAAATCTATTACGAGTACTATTACTCGTTACAAATACGAGTATTACCGGTACGATACCAAATGAAACCCGACACATATTGTTACCGAGGTAAATATGCAGGGAGCACAATCAACATGGTAGACACGTCCCCATTAAACTCTCATTACATAAACGACACAAATTACACCTACTCAACAGTACTCTCATGCGCGCTATCCAATTTGCATATATTTTTTAAATAATGAACGTATTTACACATACAATTGGACAGTTAATTCGAACAGTTTAACAAAATTGAATTATGTGCATATTTTTTCATGATAGTGGACATAAAAGCATTCTTTTATGTCCACTATCATGCATTCATATAACATCTAAGCAAGATTCGCATCCGATCTATTTTGTGTAAATTTAACACCAATCATCAGGCATCAGAATTTTAACACCAATGACGAAGATGACGGAAAAGTAATAATAATAGTTTTTTTCACTAAACAGTTTTTTCAATGTGCAAGCCAGTTCGAAATTTGAATTATACCATTGGTACGTTACCTCTTTGGTCACCATGCGGGTTCCCATTTAAAATTACGCAACAAATATGATTTTCACATAATAATTTATTAAACCGACAGATATGGATTTTCTTTCAACTATGGTCGACTGCTGCTAGATCAGGACAGCAAGTTTAATTTACCTCGGAGATGGTCAACATTATACTCAATTTCAAAGCATGTTGGAGAAATATATATTTAGTTCCTACTGTTTGCAGTTTTCAAATAATCTTCATTTCACAAAAGCGTAAACTTTATGATATATTGTACGAAGTAGCAATCGCCAAGGTTAAAATATGGAATTTAGGCAAAAAAACTTTCAACACAGTCCAAGTTTTTGTAAGCTTGAACTTGACTTTTATCTTGAATCGCTTGTTTGAGAAAACTATTCTCAAAGGATCTTTTTATAAAGTTCGGAGGCCATTGTAAAGAAACAACATTACGGAGATGAAAGAGATTAACTAACTTCAGTTCGTAGACCTTCCGCTAATGCACAGCCTCACTGTTTGTGCTAAAGTCTATCACGATAGAGAAAAGCTAGACTTGGTAAAGAGTAAATTGATAAAGCTTAAACTAATAATGTCCAATTCAATAAAAGCTACAGACTCAATTGACTGGTATTTCATCCGCCATTCTGTGTACACGGCACAAAATGGCGGATGAAAGAGCACCCAGGTCCTTGCTGAACTGTCAACCAGGAGGCAAACAAAAGGCCTATAAGGAGCTGTACAGCTATTGATGATGATGATAACATTTAAACAAGGTGCACTGTCGACCTTATTTGTCTTAGGACATTCGGAAACCTTTAGAATAAAATGGAAAATTTACATTTAACGAAAAATTTTTTAAACAGATAATTAAAAAAAAAACGGATTTGGAAAAATGACGAAATGATTCATAATAAGTTAATTTTAATTATATTGTATTAAATTATAAAGTATAACCTAAAAAGAAATTGAATTACGACGATAAAGCAGCTCAAAAATCGAAGTATAAGTAATAATCGTAAGTAAGCGTTGGACGTGGTCATAATCGAATCCACAGTCTTTTAGTTACCTATTCACCAACAAGTCCGTGAAAGTTTATTGAAACGAAATTCTGACCTTAAATAAATGTATCCTCCAAAATATGGGTTTCGTCGAAAAATGCAAATCTTGCGACTATAGAAAAAACCTTACGTTCAAATATTTCGAATATTTTTATACCTGTCAATAAAACTTCGGTAGCCGTTCGGACGTTCAAAGTGCTTCGTCAGTTTTAGCAAAATATGGTATCGAATTAGCTGCACACAGAAATGTCCCGCTGCGACCCCATTTTGAAAAAGACAATCCATCATCGCTCGTGCTAAGAATAAGATTTGTACAGATTTCTGAGATGGACATTAAAACTTCATTAGCGGGAATTCTACGATATTTCGCTCGTATTCGCTAAAATCTTTAGGTATATTCCGTAATATTTTAGAGATAGAGCAGTTTATAATGCTCTTCTACGACTGTTTTAATAGTTTGAAATAAATAACAAATCATATAAATCTATGCTGAATTTTTATTAACTAAATCACAGCTTTAAAAGGTCCATTCGTTGTCGTTACTTTTATACAGAACATAGAACATTCGTTTTGCGTTACAAATGGATTTAAAATGTATATAATAAAATTTACAATTACGAAAGGATTTTAAATTTTAGATCTAAAATCTAGTTCGTTCATAATATAAGTGGATGCATAATTTTAGTTATAGTGAAAGTTTGGAATGGAAATTACAAGAAAATTTTTATGCCTAGGAAAATTGATTAAGTATTAAAAATAAACACTTATTTAAATACACAGTTTTTGATTATTTTATATAGGGGTTGTAATTTAAATATTTTAATGCCCTTATTAAATATATATGTTAAATAGTATGTAATTTGAGGGAGGTCAATTGTCAAAATTTTCATTGAACTAAGACTGACAGAGACGTCATTAGCATGACTCTTTGATTCCCGTCCCGCTAGCGAAAGCAGAATAGTCTACTTCTTTATCTACATTTCTGTTATTTACATGTTCTGCCCGAAAATATTATTATTGTAATAAATAAATAATACAATTGTTATATATTCTAACATAGTTAAAATACAACAGGGCGCCTGTAAAAGTTACTTTTAGAGACTGTTATGTTACATACAGGTAAATAAAATATATTTTTTTAGTAGCTGAGGGGCTTGTTAGTGAAATGGTAACAATGTATGGCTGTCAACGTTGGAAACATGTTGGACTTCGTTTGGAAATCTGGATATTAAATAGGTGGTAGGAATATCGAAATTACGCCCGGTTCACGAACCACCATCCACAGCTGAAAAAGCCGTGTTTTAATCGCGTTTCGGTTTCAGTCTGTGGATTTCCAAATATCCAAAGCCAAAATATGTAGATAGCTTGTTTAGATGTTATAAAATGTTTGTCTCTACTATAAAAAGAATTTGTTTTAGTTATGCAGGGCCAAAGGACTCGTAGCATAGATATGTTAAGGAAAACCCATCTCAACTCTAACCTTCATAATAACATAAGGAATAAACAGAAACATGAATACTGAGAAAGCCGTGATAAATGACAATATCACACAAGCCGCGAAGTTTATTACCTAAATAAATGTGCTCCATCAAAGCGCTACTCGTGATAAAGGGATTCTGACTTCGAGCGATAGTTTCAGCGACAGTTGCAGTCGCTACAGTTGCGTGGTGCGGGGATTTGTTTGAAAATTACTTTCTAGTTGTGATTGCTGGGCGGTTTCTGCGGTAAGGGGGGGATTATTTTAATGTTACTGCTGTTGGGATAATACGTAGTTATTTACTTTAAACTATTACAGCTGCTCGTGGTTAGATTGTTGAATATATAGAAACTGTCAAGTACTAATAGCCCTTAGGCAATGTCGTTTGAGTGTGAATCGAAATTGATATAGAAGTAGCTTTTACGAAAGAAATGTATATTCTTATCCGTTTACATGGAAGCAATAGCCATGAAGAAAGACAAAATAGGCCGACACTATAAAGTTATCACTTTTACTTAATTCTTACAATAGAATTAACGACGTACGAAGTTACATAGTCTTTAAATCTTAAAGTAAAAATAAATATCATGAGCGGACCGGACCTCTAACGAATACTACAGTGTCTGCCAATTTAGCTATATATATATATATTGTATATCCTCTAAGGCTTTTTTTATCTTGCGCGATAGTATAACAGAACTGAATATCATCTTAAATATACCGTTGCCCAGTCGTCAGTACTGGTATGTCGGATTATGCAGCCTCCTATCTGGGTTAATCACGGGCAGTGCCTTTGTGCAGTGCTCCGCATTTATTGGAAAATTACTGGAGCATAATTTCGATAATATCGTCAAAAATATGCTTTGATTTTACAGATAATACTGAACCGAATCGAATGCAGGTCACCTAAGTATCGGATTGATGGTAAAAATGTTATATTTTCGGTAGCTTGATATTGTGTTATTTGATTTCTTTTAAAATACAATCTGTTTCAGAAAATCATCAGCAAAAGAAAGATGGCGGGCGTCCCTAATATCAAAGTCAAAACGAACTAATACTAACGCCATCTGTTATCCAAAGTTAGCAATTGAAGAAACTAGCTAGATCTTTAAATTTTAGTCTAGTTTCTCCATAGTATTTTGCTTCATAAGCTATATACAATACTTGAAAATGCATTAATGAATACTAGAGGACTATAAATAAGCATTGTTGAGTACTTTTGGTGTTTGATAAATGAAAAGACACCGCCGTTGTAAACGTTTTTATTCAAGATAATTGTCGGAATTAAGGATCTCTGTTTTGAATAATCTTTCTTTAGCGCTTCTTAAATGCCCTTTACGAGTCAAGAAGAAAATGTGACTCGATTTATATTTACAGAAGCTTAACTTGGATAATATACAATTTTAAAGTGTGTATTTTAAGAAACGTTTGTTTAATGTTACTGGTGTAGTTAATATTATTAAAAATATGTTATATAGTAATAATTCTTAAACTTAATTAGATACTTGAATGTTAATTTATAAAATAGAGTATTTTTCGATGGGTTTTTATATTTTTTACGAAAAAAAATTGCAGATTTTGAAAAAAAACGTAATAATATATCGCGTCAAGACTTACCTTCTATTTGCACAAGGGAACACGGAGGTAGACAATATTTGTAAAAAATAAATTAGTATTAGGTATATATGTGATACCTACAACCGCCTCGGCTCAATTGTTATCTAGCATTGCTTTAAGTGTGAGAGATCTTAGGTTCGAATCTTGGGGATACAAAATAGTTTCCGGCAAAAATATGAACAACTACTTGTTAAAACAGACTAAGAAATATGTCTACTCCACGGTCATATGTCCCCACATAAAGAAAACGGAATTTTACTTGTATATGGGCACTCTAATTGAATTATCACACAATACTATTTACGATTAACGGGATTAAAACAATCTAAAATGTCGGTGAAGCCTGATTAAACCATCGCTGGCTTTGTTTTGGTTGAATTTGCAAATGCGTTAAATATTTGAGTAACAATCACAATCGTTAACCAACCGTTCCGTTTGGAACTAGCTTTTGCCCACGACTTCGTCTGCATTGAAAAGTGACTTAGTTTGACGTTATTCAAAGAAAAAATATATTAACTTCTATGTTAACAATTCGTTAACCTCTAACTTCACGTTTCAGCAGCCGTGATCTTATACCAAAGACGCGACATCTTGGATGCTTTTCTCGAAAGCAGAGAAGACTAAAGATAGTTGGCGTCCCTAACGAGTCAAAGTTAAAGCTGCTAGTCTAGCGCCATCTCTTTTATAAAAAATGATTGAACTGTCCCACGATCCTCTTTAGAAATTCGGTGTTAAACACTTAATTGAAAAAGACGTACAATAATAAATATGTAATCAAATAGAACTTATAAGCTACTAGTTGCTCTGTCTATAGTTTACGCGAGTAGTACACATTTAAATAAAACACTAACGGTATAAAACGCGAACGGTCACGGCTGCTGCAAAGCATCCGAAACGTCGGGCCGAAGTTAAAAATCAATTCCAAATAAGTTTAACTAATATATCGCGTTTTAAACCGTTAAAGTGTTTTATTTAATAAATGATGAATCTATTTACTTTAAAGTTTTTACACTGCTTTTCGAACAAAATGTATTTAAACGTAAAATCTTGTTTGCCCAGTTTGTTCTTTATGGAAATAATGTACAAAGTTGTAAGTACACTGTACGTTGGATTTTGTTCAGCATTTCTACTGGAGATTTTATTCGAGGTTTTACAAAAGAAATCTAGGTACTTTACTAACTTGTAAGCAATAAAAAGTTTAGTGAAATATGCTAATCAGATATTAAGAACCTTTGCAAATGTTAATGCATACGAGCGCCATCGTGGGTTCGAATACTGTGTCTAACATCATAATAGTAAATCAAACGGTTTAAAACTTGTAACATATTTGTTAACTTATCTATTGTAACTACGATCCCATGTTTCGGATGCTTTGCCGTTACCTGTGTTTAAACCGTTAAATATGTTATAGTTATACTTACATTACTCGCGTAAACAATATTTAAACAAGTATTTTTTAAAATTTACACTAAATCTAAAACGGCACGCTAAAGAAAAACGTTGCTTTTTAATACAGTGTGGTATTAAAAATAATTTTAAGCGAAAATTTTAATTCAATGTACAGTTCTCATACAAAAATTTCTTACAAGATATTAAATATTATACATTTTCACTCGTCTAGATTATAAAGGCAATTTAGAAGTAGAAATTCTTAGTTTTTATGATTTAGTGTAATTATAGCAAAGTAGGGCTAATTACCCACGAGGCGTGGGTTCGATCCCCATCGGGTCCGATATTTTTCAAATCAATAGTAAAAATCTGGACACTAAATGGGTGAAGAAGCCGTGAAGTATAATTGTGTTTCGGTTTCAGTCTTGGGATTTCTGAATATCCATATAAATGGGTCGACAGCGCATTCATGTTAGATGTTATATTAGGGTCATTTCATACTATCAAGTGAAACTCACGCTTGCCTGTCGTTCCTATTAAAAAAAAAAAACAAAAAGAGACATACTTAATTGTAAGAAAAATTTGAAGAATAACATCTCAATCTAAATCCGTCTAAATGCGAGCTCAGCTGAGCGTCGGATTTAAATTTTTGTAAACATGTTTGTCTCAAGATTAGTTACGCGTTTGACCCACTTCTTTTTATTGTTGGGATCTTTTTTGTTCGACCCTAATCCGGGGGATGGCTTTGAAGTTTAAGACGCCCTTTATTCAGCATCCACTC
The DNA here is from genome assembly GCA_963661955.1 of Leptosia nina. Classification (NCBI taxonomy): domain Eukaryota; kingdom Metazoa; phylum Arthropoda; class Insecta; order Lepidoptera; family Pieridae; genus Leptosia; species Leptosia nina. The sequence goes on from CAVLEF010000011.1 coordinate 7,716,554, forward strand.
TACTCTTAATGACGACGCGAATGACATACTATGTTATACAGAACGTGGAAATTCGGCTTTACTGTTCTATACTATGTACAATTGTTTAAAATTAAAAGTAGATCGTAAAGAAAGATATATTTTTCTTCTTATACATATGAAATATTTTAAAAAGATAAAACTGTTATAAATTTCGTTGCTTGTGAATCACTTATTTATTTTAATTAACTTTTTTAATTATAAACACCACAGAATTTGTTTTGTGAATAAAAAACATATGAACTAGTTTACAAATAAATGACGGCTATATCACTGAAAGAGATCTTTTCCAGGCACCCCGAAGTGGTGGTTCTTGGTCATATTATGTTTAATAGATTTGGTCCCGCGGGGCATAGTTGTATATATGTCATTGTTCAGTTGAACACTGAAATGTGCCTGTTATTGATCCTGTGATTGTTTTATCCATGATCTAATTACAATGAAGCCCCGTTTCATAAAAATCTTCACACCTAAGTACTGCATTTGCTCATCTTTACTAATATTATAAAGTAAAAAAATATATAATTTTAGAAGCTACTAGTTCGAATTAAAAAAAAAATATTTTTTTGTGGTGATTGATGTATCATTTATTGAGAATGGTTTAAGGTATAAAACACCAGGCTGCAATCAAAAGAAGAGAAGAAAGACAATGAGAGAGAGAGAGATGTGGAAAACAGGGGAAATTTTTCATCGTTGAGGGCGGAAAACGTTTCAAGAAACCAAAACGCTATGTAATATAGAATGGTTCTTCTTTGAATAACAAAAAAATCTCCTACCTTTTAATATTAACTCGCAAGAATGACAAGTCGTAGACGTCGTGGGCAAGAGCTATAATTTATAAAACCGAGGAGGTTGTTTGCAAAAATAAACTATGGCGGCCAAAATAACGATATAATACGAACGAACGACGAAAAATAGAGTCCATCTACAATACTTTTAACTCCATTCCTGAACGCATCCAAAAGCTACATCTAATAATACCAGAAACGAACAGTAGATAGATAAACGCTACGCTGGAAAGCTTTTCCGAAGTACCACAAATTTTCAGCGTCTTACATTGCACGAAATATTGGCTTTTATTCCCAACGTGAAATGGCGCATTTTCAGCTCATAGATTCTGATTGTGCTCCGAAATTTCGTCATGTAATTGGGGTTGGGACAGTTAAGAGTGTTTATTTTAGTGTCGCGATTCGAAAACTGTTTTAAGATACGTTTTGTGAAGGTATTTGCTTTGGAAATTCTCTACTTCTCACGGTACCAAGATAATATTTATTCTATTACAATTTGGAATTTGGAACATGTTATTTTATATAATAAGAATCAAATGAGTAGTACAGTAGAGTATGTAAGTAATCATGGAAAAAATCCAAAGTTGATAAATTTTCCAGTGAAAGTCAATGAATAATTCGCATTTTAACAGTTAAATCATCACATAACTAAACGCTATTATTGAAATGTCGTAATTACAACAACATTTAACATTGTTTACACTAAATTTTTAATAGAACATTATTAGGTGTTTTATAAATAAATTGGCACCCACAGCGATAAATGTGAACGCCGGTATATATAACGCCCTTGTTGTAATTTAATAGACTTTTAATTTATATAACGCCACGTGAAAAATGATAGTTACCTTGGTAATGATCCCCGCCGTAGGGCACGGGGCGAGCATGTTTGTGTCCGATTCACAGATCGGTTCTTTTACAGGCAAGTAGTTGAATACAAGTAGTGCTAATCATTACGTTTAACCATTTGGCTATAGAGGCTTCGTAGACACTATCCTCGATAAAATTTAACGTTACATTCCGTCTGCGCCGCACGATAAGCTAACACAACTCGTAACAAACACGAGGACGCTCGCAAAAGATTTTTTCCCTCTATTTGCGCTCCGCTTTAGCAAACGTCGTTATTCTGATTTCACTTGCTAATCCGTCTGGTACGAATCCTTATACCACCGCATTTTCCAACCTCTCCTTTTTTTCGCTTAAAATATGCACGAGTAATTGCATAAACGCGGCGTAAAAATGCGAGAATCATGATGCGGTACTCGAATTGTTTTAGTGGTAGGAAAATATTGTTGAATTGGGGTCTGTCTGGCTTATAATTTATTATTTCAGTTATAAAACTCTCTCGTTATCTTGTTTACTAACTTGTAGACGGCTAGACGGTATCGTCAAGAGATATTTATAATTTAATGGTATAATTAGATAATTCGCTTTCATATTTAAAATATATGTTGATGGTCCGACAATCGTTGTTTTGTTGTTCTTAAGATTTATTTAGTTAATTCATTTTGTTATCATGTAAAATAATCTTAGTTTGAATACCTTAAGCAACGAATCTTAAATGACAGATATATATTGTTGCGTTTTTTTAGATCATTTAAACCGGAGTCATTCTATCATATATATTGTTTTGGTTTTCTTAAACCGTTATTGCAGTACACGCTACGGAAGCCTACAAAGTTGAACTAATCGCGTTTTTGCACTGTTCCACTATTCCTACCAGACCAGTGTGGTGTTATAAAACCTAAAGCCTTCCTCGATAAATGATTTATATCCAACACATAAATTTTTCAGTTCGAACTAGTAGTTCCTGAGGTTAGCACGTTTAAACAAACAAATAAACTCTTCAGTTTTGTTGGTAATATTAGTAAAGATTAATGAATCCCCGTCAATTAATTATTAACAAGTACGTAAGTATGACTAAGTCGTAGTTAAGTAAGTATAAGGCTCGGCGGCCATTTTGTGATAGTTTTTGGATTTCTGACGATTTTAGCTGTTGAAGCAAAATACTATTTTTGTTGTGTCGCCATCATGAGTTAATGGTGTCTTTAGAAGATTTATTATGAGAACCACTATATAAACTAATGGAAACCAAACTAAAAAAGCCTAGTACCATCCGAGTTTATATAGGTACAACATTAAATACTGTCTATAGTTTACGCGAGTAGTACACTTGAAATAAAACACTTTAACGGTTTAAAACGCGATATATTAGTTAAACTTATTATTTTTTTAACTTCGCCCCGACGTTTCGGATGCTTTGCAGCAGCCGTGGTCACGGGGAGACTGGTACAACATTATTTATTTTAAAAGCCCAAATAGCCCACTAATTCCGTACAAAGAATGAAAATATAAATTAGCGTAAGCAAATTAATATAATGTTTTGGTCTAAAGGTTTGTCCAATAAGCCCGTTCACGGTTGGATGCACGGCGAACTCGTTATGAGAAAAATTAAAATTAAATCCGCGAAACCAACCTCTGAATACATTTTCAAGTGTACAATTTACCGAAGAATTCATTAAAATTAACTGCTTCGCAACTAGCAGCGAAATATCGTTACTAGATGTTATTTGACCGCCGCCGTAGCACAGTGGTTAAATATACTTATGCACGAACAGTCCAGTATTCGAATACCACCGGTACCAGTATACGGGCTTGTTGGGTTAATGGGCTGTATGACTAATAAACAGGTCGTGACTTAGATCCCCACCGGGTCCTATGTTTATAATTTCTTTGAAACATGTTGGACTTCGTCGGGAAATCTAGATATTAAATGAACAAGAATCTAGATATTTAATGCACGTACCACCGTCAACAGATAAAAAAGCAGGAACTGAATTGTTTCGGTTTCAGTCTGTGGATTAAAGGCCATATAGGTCGATAATAAGTCGTGTGATGTTATATATATTAATAAATTTTTTTTGCGGCTTAATATATTAGCGTAAAAGTGATTACCTAAATTCTACTACTTGCGTAAACTGCAGACAATACTTCAAAGTGCTCTGTAAATGGGACACACATATATGTGTGCCCTATGCCCCCCCCCCATATTTCTTTTTTTTTTCTTTTCTCCCACTACAGCACAAATAATTACTTTATACTGCTAAGATAGTAGCGTGTCATATATTATGTTTGTGTGGCTTATAACTATAATATTTATATATATTCCGCATCGTTTGGAATTATAAAAGGACTCGATGAAGCAATGAAGAGTTCTCAGGTGTGCAAACTTCTACTTAATAGCTTGGGAGATGTTGTTGAGGCCACTTTGATGGGAATTAAATTATTCGCAATGGTTTCGTTAGTAAACTTCGGTTTAAATCTCAGCTAGTTCCCACAGCTGGGACTCGAACCACCTAAGAGAAAACATACTCTACTGAACTATTAAATGATTTATACCATGAGACTAACACGGGTTTCTAGAGATTTTGATAAAAGTATTGAATTAAAATAAAACATTTTTACTGGTTTCAAACGCGAAATGATACCTTACAATATTATCCTAAGCTAAAATAGGTCGACAGCGCATCTTGTTTAGATGGTATAGGCCAGCCTATAGCATCTAAACAAGTGGTATTTAGCCTCATGTCCCTCCCCGTATAACACACTAAGTTTCGAATGCCTTTCAGCAGCCACAGGGAAATAAATTGTAAATAAGTAAACTAACATTTCGCGTTTTAAACCGTTAGAAGTTTTATTTATATACTAGCTGTGACTATATATACCGCGACTTCGTTTGCGTGGAATAGTGACTTGGGGTAGAATTTTTAATTATTTAGGCTGTTTATTAATTTTTGTAATTGCGTATTTATCGCAGCCAATCTATCTTGTAAGTGCTACTTTGCAGCGACACTCTCACCTCACATCACTCCTACTCTAACTTCCACTCTCAACCTCACTCCCACTCCCACTCCCAATCCCACTCCTATTCTCAAAAAGCCAACGAATAAAGTTTCAATGTTCTATCTTCAAAAACCACGAATTTCCATACAAACTTTCACCCCCCCCTTTAACCCCTTAAAACCCCATTTTTGCAATAAAAAGTAGCATTTGTTCTTTCGCAGGGTCGAGACCATATGTGTACCAAATTTCATTCAAATCCGTTCTGTAGTTTTGGTGTAAAAGAGTAACAGACAGACAGAGTTACTCTCGCATTTATATTATTAGTAAGGATGTATTACTCGCATAAAGTATACCGTCTGTTGAAAGCATTGAACGTTTGTCAAAATGCTAATATTGGGTAATTTAAGCCCAGGCTATGGTTAAGGGGGTGGTGGGAAACTTGAAACCTGTCAAGATGAAGATAAGCCCGAGACATCAAATCGCTCGACGAAGCAATTTTCCTTCGTTGGGTTGCGTGTCCGATTACCAAGGGCCCCGTATAAATATGCCAGCCTTTATCAATGGCAACTTAAAGAACGTATACATGCATGCATGCATACAAAGATTATTAAGATTTTTATTATGGGTATATATGGGATATATATTATGGGGCATGTGGGGCAAGGAATAGTTATTTCCTTTATTGTATATGTATGTATATAGGTATTTACGGCTTTACAGCTATTTAGCCGTCGTATCTGAAAAAAGTGTTCTCGACGACCTTCGACTAATTACGTCGAAGATTAAACATCGCCAATTTTCGAACTGAAATATCTCAATTACGACGATCGAACGGGTCTGCATTAAGGTTACAAAAGGATTGTACTTTATCATCCAGAAATAGATATACACTATATCTAAATAAAACACTTTAACGGTTTAAAACGCGTTATATTAGTTAAACTTATTTGAAAATGATTTTTAACTTCGGCCCGACGTTTCGGATGCTTTGCAGCAGCCGTGGTCACGGGGAGACGGCTGCTGCAAAGCATCCGAAACGTCGGGCCGAAGTTAAAAATCATTTTCAAATAAGTTTAACTAATATATCGCGTTTTAAACCGTTAAAGTGTTTTATTTAAATGTGTACTACTCGCGTAAACTATAGACAGTATACACTATATCTATTATTGTTTATTTAACATCAAAACGCCTTCAATCACTAAAACTATTCTTATTTTAGTAACAATACATCGTACGATTTACAATCTTCTTGATCGCGACGCGTAGATATAGGTCGAACTTCCATGAGCATGGGTTTTTATTATAGTTGGCTGGTATCCCAATCTGCGCCAGTATGATAATGAACCAGACTAACTTTTGTATGCTTGGCATCGATTCGTATTTATGTTATTCTGATACTTCTGAATATAAACATGAGAAGCAATGCAAGGATGTTTGTGCGTTTAAAATGCAAAAATTGAGTCACCACGAAAAACAAAAGAAGGTATCAAATTATCAATAAATTGAAGTTTGGCTTAAAATAAACAATGACACATCTGATTACAAACTGATGTACTACTGTTTTGATGGTAATTATGTTAGCTTAGAGCTGTCGCCTAAAAAAGTGCAGCTTAGGGCCGGCACATAACACGGTCGTTTATAAACGCTGTATGATGTATATAAGATATTAATATGTAAACATTATGAGAATGTATTAATTGAAACACTATAAATAGTTTAAAATGCGCAATATATTCATAAAAAATTCAGAGTTATTAATCTTAATATATATTCCGATTTTTTTTAGCATAGAGAAGGATAGACAAACGGATTCACTTGATGGAAAATGAAGAACCATGTAACAATTAAAGAAAGATGTTTTATTGACCCATTTTGGCTTTGGATATTCCGAAAGCCACAGTCTTAAACTGAAACACATGTAAATTTCAGGTCTGTCGCCTGTTGACGGTAGTTCGTAACCCTGATGGAATTTTTCATATTTCTACCTTTGAAAACTTTAATAATTTTCACATGATTGCATTATTTATTTTAAAAATCGAAAATAAATTAAAAAATTTATGACTCGGGCAGGACTTGAACCGGCATCGTCAGCGTTCCGACCGAGTCAAGTGTTGTTGCTCAACCAACACTCGGTGCTCATTGAAGACAACAGCACGGAACGCTGACGATGGCGGTTCAAGTCCTGCCCAAATCGATATTTTTTTTGTAATATTTTCGATTTTTAAATTATATTTCTACCTCCCATTAAATATCCAAATTTCCAAATCTAGTAGAATATGTTTTAAAAAATAATTTGATTAGAAATATGTCGGACACGGTGGGCATCCAAACAACGATTCGTTGATTATTAGGTATTAATTACTGCCCTTACACCAACGAGCACATCAACAATTTACCAGACTATGTCGTTATCATTCCACAGAATTTTCCGTAATTCTTCCCTCTTCAATTGTGTCTCAGAACTATATGTTAACCCCAACGACAAAAGGGGTAGTAAAAATAATATGGCTCCCCAGAGAGGGGAGCCGTCTGACCCTTTTAACCAACTTCAAGCGAGGGCTATGATGACACAGGTAATTATCATAACTCTTGCTGATTTGGAGTACTCCAAGCGTACATAGAGTAGACATAGAACATAGAATTTTTCAAGTATAACATTTAGTATACATTCTCGATCATGTATCTAAATGAAATAGTTTCAGTTCAGTAAGAGTAAAATATTTTAATAAAACACTTAAAGGTTTAAAACGCGATATATAAATTAAACTTATTTGAAAATGATTTTTAACTTCGGCCCGACGTTTCGGATGCTTTGCAGCAGCCGTGGTCACGGGGAGACACGTGACATGATAATTACCTGTGTCATAGTCCTCGCTTGAAGTTTCACGTAATCAAAATCCAAAGTATGTAGCACTACATTTAGTATTTTGCAATTAAAAACGAAACATCCGAAATGTAAGAAGCTAGATAGAGGTTACCTCATATATTTCGCGTTTTCAGCCGTTAAAATAGTTTGTTTGTTATACCTACAGTGAAAAGGAGAAGCACAATACGTGAATACTGTAATAAACTTATTAAAAAACTCGGCAGGAAGCAGATTTAGAAAAAAGCATACAAATAAAAGTTTTCGCAGCGGGTCGTAAGCACTACGAACATTGTTCTTTTCATTAGCGCCTGCAACTTTATTCAATTAGTTAACTTCGGGTAACGACTAGCTTTTCTACAATTTTATGAACAACGCTGAATACTGTCGATGGAGGAACTTTATGGGCATGGATTATAAACAATGTCGTGTATGAAATTATAAGTACCTAACTTCGTTAAATTGTAAGGTTTACTTTGAACAACATTCATTCTAATACGTTTTGACTGGATAGCTTTATTCATTACATTACATTTCATTATATGTTTATTTAATGAAATTAAAAAAAACAATCAATAATTATATTATAAAGCTGAAAAATTTAATTCCTTGAACGGACTGAACTAAGGATAAACCGTTTTGACTAAAAATCGAATGGTTTGAATATTTATTCCCACATCAGGCAACGACCAATAGGAAGGAAGCGGTGTGAAAATATATAGAGACGGGGAAATTTATTCATAAGGCTAAAAGGTTAGAAATCAAATAATTTCTAAATAGAATTATTCTTTAAATAATCTAAAAAATATCAGTATATGTCTATTTCTTCTATCTTATACTTTATTTTATTTATTTCTTATTTAATATTAAGATTAATTTATAAGAACCGTTTCATGGTAATCAAATTTCGTCAAAATACTTCATATGCTAAAAGAACGCCAGGCAAACTAGTTACTTGAAAAACATCTGTTTTATAACCCAAATCCACATTTACCGTGCTAATTCCGTTTCTGGACTGGTTGTGGATTCCACTGTGTCATCGATTATTTTCAATTAAGAATTGAATTTTAATTTATTTCAAGTTAAGTATTGTCTGTGGTTTAAATTTATTAGTCATGCAATTTAAAATTCAATTATAAACCGTAATTCGTAGTTATAAATTGTAAATACGGTAAATTAACTAATCGTTTAAAAACGCTTATTTATTGTAGGAAGTTATCTATATATTAATGGAACGATATATTCCATTACATGGACTGGGGTAGACTCCACCGGCCTCATGATGGTCGACCATGAAGAAATACTATTGAATACTAAAGAAATAGTTTAACCATATTTAAAATTTGAATGTAGTTAACAATAGTAAAAACTACACTATTTCTTAGTTCTTATCTTAGATAAAAGATTATTTAAAATAAGGCTGTTGTTTTATTCTTGTAGTAATAGATATAGCATGATATTGTGCGTCTGAAATAGGCTCGCTACAATTCTTTAGCGCTAGGCACCTTTTGTGTTGAATTGTGTCTGAGATCAGTAAGATTTCAAGTTGTTATCAAATATATGAAAACAGTTTTCCACCTTTTTGATGTTCTCAGTAGTTACACTAAGAAGCGATATTATTGTGTATTTTATTATATTGCATGCTAGAGCATACATATATTGGTATGATTCTTTATTTTTGTGTTTACAAACACGGCGTAATGCGTAATCATCTGTTTTCATTTCTTGAGCGTTGCGGGTAGAATTGTAAAAATAATGTTGATTTGTATAGTGTTTTCAAGTAAGTAATTTTTGTTTGTCTTTTGAGAAATAAATGTCTTAAAGACATTTAAAAACCTTTATTTTAATTTATTTATTTGTCAATAACCGAAAAGAAAAACAATCACTTTGCTCTTCATGAAAAGTGAAATTTCCATATACATCTGATTCGGTCCGATGGAAATCAAACTAGCGATCTATTAATTGACTATTTTTGACTACCACTGAGGCTACTAGTCCGTCAAAGTAGGGTTGTTTTCTATAGAATATTAAGTTCACTATGATAAAGTGTATTCCAATTGATAAATAGATTGATTTAAGATTTTTTTAAACAGAACTCGACTCGGTATTTAAGCATAGTATGAAAATACTCGAAGTCACCCGCGTGTTAAAATCGTAAACACAAATTTTATATTACAAAAGAGTTCGTGATATAAAAGAAGAAACAATTTATACATATTAATAATATATAAATTGTTTATATTAAAATATATGTTTAAAAACAACACAGTTTTAAATATTTTTCCATTTCCAAGTTTAGCTCCTGAAATAAACTAACAATCACCGAACGTGTGGCATCCCGTAAAATAATGTGATTTCCCATGACACCATATCGCTCCAGTGAACCAGCAGTAATACACCATAAATGCATTATAACTGACTTTTACGTATGTGTGTGTTTTAACTTCACACGAACATTATTTACAAATACTGATCACACGAGGTAAGATATAAGATCGCAACTTCAAGTAACAGCCGCATTAAAAAAACACTTACGTGCCACGGATAGCTCGAAAATCCACTCACACACTAACACTATAACACACACAAGTATAATTTCAACATGTTTGGCGAAATATACGGACGCGCCGCGAAAAACGTGGTTCAAGTATCGAATGCTGGGGTCGACTAAGGCGGGCGGGAAGGGCGGCAGTCGCGCAGGCGAACCATTGGACGCTCTCCCATTCAACGTAACGCTAACTTCGATGACCGTTTGTGGCAGATTTTTGTTGTGTTCCAAAAATTATGGTTTAATAATTATTAGTACAAAAAACTAAGGCTTTCATATAAGTATTTTTAAACCTGTAAAAAATATACGTCCTCTTTTGACTATAGTTAAAGTAATTATTGTCTGTAGTTTGTATAGTTTTCGTTATCGTGTTGCAAGTAGTCCACTTTTAAATAACACTTTTAGCGGTTTTAAAGGCTGATTAGTTAACTTAGTTTTAACAATCGAAAATAAATGCAACTTTCGTAGAATAAAAATATTTATACTAAACTTACAAAATAAGTAGTTCATATTTCACAATAATAGCCCACCAACCCATCTTAATATCCATACCTAAAACGTTTTTATTATCTTAGCGTATTTTCACAATCTATACAGTATTCTCTGTAGTGTTTAAAACACAATAAAATCACTTTTAACTGTTTAAAAGGCGTAGTATATTAAACATGTTTATTTTACTATTTCTAGGTACGCATAAAATTTTCTGACTAACAAATGAACGCATAGCTTGAACTACTTGTCATAGATATCTTAGACTGGCATCTTTGTATGGCAAAAATTCCTTGGTTTCATTCCAAATTTAGAACGAACATGTTTCAAGAGAACCTTTTTTATTTATGATAGTTTAGGACAGACAAACATGCGGTTTCCTTGATGGAAGGGCCCAGCCATATAACATCTAAGCAAAATGTGCTGTCGACCTTTCGTGGCTTTAGATATGGATATGCACAGACTGAAACCTAAACGCGATTAAGCTTCACAACTTTTATCTGTGGACGGACGTGATCCTACAAGCCATTTTAACATCCAGAGTGCTAGCCGAAGATTAATGTATTTCAGAAAAAATATAAATCGATTAAAAACATGTTGAACCCGACAGGTATCGAATTCACGACCCGATAATTAGCCATAGACCATTAAACCAACGAACCCGAATCATAAGAATTCGAATTTGAGCATTTAAGTTTCGTATTTTACTAAAATTGTTGTAACTTACAAAAAAGAGTTCACAGTTATCAACTAGCACGACCCTAGCTTATAGATAGGCACATGTGAGTGTGAAATTGCTATTCTGGTAACTCTTTCCCCCCGATCGCCCACTTATCTTTTCCGATGCAGTGCAAAAGCGCAATTAAGTCGCCTGAACCAAGCGATTGAAAGAAAAATATTCTTTTAAGGGTATATTAATATTTTGCTTTGATTCCAAATTAAACGCTATCTTAACGCTACATTTACGTACGTACACTAAATATATAAATATAGGTGGTTGATATATAGATGCCTATATAAATTTTTATAGAGTCCCGGAACTTTCGAATTGAAATAAATTAAGATTTTGTAAGCCGACTGCAAAGCTTCGAACTTCCTGCGTAGCTCTAATCAATTTTATTAAGCCTTATAAATATGTAAGAAAACATACTTCTGTAGTTTTAACATGTTCTATAGTTCGGTTTTGAAGTTGACACATAGTGTCAGCGTGTCATTATCATTAACACTATGAGGTTATAAAAATTATAAAAAGCGAGGCGATTGATGATTTCTAAGTATAACCTTTTCTTTTATTACAGGCGAGTTGGGTTTATTGTTATGTATGTGCACTTGTATTGTATTGTATTTATGTTAATTAGGAATTAAATCTTTTATTGCAAAGAGCAACGCAATTCTTTATCTAAAATCATATATTGGGATATTTATAATTTACCTACTTTTAAATTCATCTTCAAGCTTCTTAGCCCTTCACATCTAACATTATAATTCGCCATTAAATTTCTCTATCACCGTCTCTTTCACACATATTCCCTCGCTCATTCAACGCAGTTTTATATTTTCAAACTTTTATATATATCCGAAGAATCTATATAAAATTCCTGTCTGAAACTCATGGCTTTTATTGGATCACCGCTCAATTACGATACCTGTACGGACAAATCAACATATCATAAAATAAAAAACCTCCTGTTTTCAAATACACAAGTAAAGCCCCGGTGAAAAGCTGGTAACACACTAACGGTCGCATAAAAATCCTTTAAAAGGCCCTCTCCCCATCTGCTATAAAAAACATACACTTAAAGTAACCGCTATTAAAGCGTTCTAGTACTTAATAAGACGCGTGTGTGTTAAGGCTTTGGTCTCATATAAAGCTTTAAACATTATGATATTTAGTATCATTATAATTCTTTATTTAAAACAATGCTATAGAAATTATACAACCACGGAATGTATTTAAAAATTGAATTTAATATTACTGACTACAGCACTGTCTATAGTTTACGCGAGTAGTTCACATTTAAATAAAACGCGATATCTTAGTTAAACTTATTTGAAAATGATTTTTAACTTCAGCCCGACTTTATAGTTAACCATAGCCTTAGAAAACTTTAGATCCTTTGTGCAGAGCGTTACTTATCGAACGTTAGAATGAAAGTTTAGTAATTAAGTCGAGTGAGATTGGTTTGGACACGGTTCAGTAGTGGGTTGCTTAGTGTTTAGTTAATCTATATTTATACTAAAATATGTTACTTATGTAATGTGTAAATTTACAGTTTTGAATTTTTACTGTATTGACGTTTGACACTGTTAAACGTGTAGAACAGCACGGAATGCTTACGGTGCCAGTTCAAGTCCTGTCTGAGTCGAAATACTGTTTTACAATATAAGAATTTCATAATATACAATAGTCCTTTACTAGTAGATAGTATATATTCTGAAATGTTAAATAATGCAATCCGTAACAGAGGGTTTCCGTCGCTTGAAACCCTTATCAACGATCTAAACCAAAAAAGTTGCCGTCTCAAACCATCCACCCCTAAATTTACGATAACTTTATATTACCTAGAACTTTCCACTTTCCGCGTATTTTCGTCAGAGCTTTATATTCTTTTGTCACCGCCTCCATAGCTAAATGGTTAAACCTGTTGTCTAGCCTTGCGTTAAGCGCGAGAGGTCGTAGCTTCGAATCCTGAGAAACAATAGATAGTTTAAGTCGGGCAGGACTCGAGAGTCAGGTTAACTATTTACCTTTTAAATATAATACTTTTAACGGTTTAAAACGCGAAATGTATTAATTAACTTATTTTTAATATTAACTTTGTGGTTATCATAATTGAAGCAACTGAAACTTCAAAATGTAGTTGAAATAAATTAACTAAAATATTTCGCGATTCTAACCGTTAAAAGTGTTTTATTTAAAAAAAAAAATCATATTGTATGTTATTAACTGCAATAATATTTTTCAAATTATATTGTTAGTATATTGTATTTTAAAGCTAATAATTATTGTGTAATGTAAAACTTGAATCATACCTGAAATAATATTTTCTCAAACAATGAAATTTAATATTTTATTTTAAAAATAATAACTTTAGTGCAGATATGAGACGAACACAATTATAACGTGTAACGTAGGAGTCATTATATTGGGTACAGTGCAGTCGGCGCTAAGGCTAACCACACATTTAGTTTAATAGCAATATTTTTTTTTATGATTGAGAACAGACAAGCATGGCCTTCACTCGATGGAAGGTGAGATACCCGTTTTAGTATATTCGAAAATCCACAGTTTTTCATCTGTGGCTGGCGGATCGTGATGCGAGCTTTCGATATTACTACATAGCAATTTAGCATCCAGATTTTCAGAAGATTGACAGGTTTTTGAAGAATTTTACATTTATTAGGAGCTTTTTGGATGCAGTGGGAATCAAACCCACGACCCGTTGTTATACATACATGACTACCATTAGACCAACGATCTCGTCACTAAAACAGAAGGTGGAAATTATTAAAAAAAAGATAGATTCATAATGGATAAACGGTGCGAAACTTTGTACTATTGTTTATCCACTCCTAGCATTAGTACTTTGAATAAGTTTGTTCTAGATAACATAGTGTTTTATTGCATATATGTATTTCAATCGCATAGTTAAGTTATAGCAGTAGTTTACGCGTGTACGTATTCAAATAAAACACTTTTAACGGTTTAAAACGCGAAATGTATTAGTTAACTTATTTAGTATTTATTTTAACTACAAACGCACTCTCAACGTCGGACAATAGTTAAAATGAAATGTAATGAAGTAAATTTTATTTTATTATTTATTTCGCGTTTTGAACCGTTAAAAGTGTTTTATTTTAAAACGTGACGTTCTTTACCAACAATTCTACTCGTTATATACTTGGGTTGTTGTATTTACGTAGTAAAATATTTATGTTGTCCAGATTTTTCAGTTTTTGTGGTCAACATAAATGTATGATTCAAAAAGTACTACATGTAGCCGTCAGTTTAGGGCTATGCTGGGGTAGACTGGGCGCAGACGAGTCTTATAAAATACATTTTTGGCAGGGGCCACGCCATTGCTCGTTAGGGGTGGCAGAAACAAAACACGAGTTTATTGAGGGTCAATTCTGAAGTAACGTTATTTTTGATACGTTAGAAAATATAACAGATAACAAATTTTGAAACAATATGATTTCGAAAAATAACACATTTTGAATTAGCAACTACGACCACAGCGTAAGTATTAGCCTAATACAAAAGCGTTAAAATAAAAATGTAATTGTACGTATGTATGGTCTAATGGTAGGTATGTATGGCCAATAATCATGGGGTCGCGCGTTCGATCTCCACCGGAGCCACATGTTTCTAATCGATTTATAATTGGTCTTAAACTTTCTCTGACATATGTTGGACCTCGTCTGCCAATATGGAGAGATAATAAAGCCGTGAAGTTTAATCGCGATTCAATTCCAGTCCGTGAATTTCCGAATATCCAAACTGAAAATAGGTCAATAGCACATCTTGTCAATTGTCTAGTATTCTGCCTACCATCAAGTAAACCACATGCCTCGTCTGTCCTCTTCTATCGCAAAAGGAAATATAAAATCAATTCAAATAGTCAGACAAACATAAATAAGAAAATAAAGCAGAGGTCTGTTTCCGCGCTGCCAAGTGGCTCGATCTCGCTCCGATTGAGTTAATTTTTCCAGGGAGCCCCGCGCAGAAAGCCCCCGGGATGCCATTCTGAGATTAATTAATAATACCTAGTAATGGTGCGGAGGTTTTCCGATCGTTCCTATTGCATTCATTCATCTAAAAACTAGATTGAAAATTCGTTTCCTTCATAACGATATAAAAGTGAAATTCAGTTTCTCCGCGGGGCATGGGACTAACGCATTTATGTGTCCGTTTCCGTATCCGTTGTTAGAGCAGCACGGAACCCTGTGACTGCAGGTTCAATATTTCTTTATTATAAGTATTTTAATAAAATGGTAAGGTATTTATTTCGTGTAGTTGTGTTTGTCGTGTATTTTTTTTTAATAATCAATTAATATTATTATATTTTTTAATAAATAGTTAATAAGAATATTTTGAGAAAGATGGAAAACTTAGATCGTAAAATACATCTAGTACAATGTAATTACGACCTTAAAAGGGAAAAAGTTACTACCTATGTATATGTACCTATGACTTATTGGCCACCTGTAGCCTAATACTTCAACGTGTTCCCGATGTGGTCCTGGGTTTGAATCCTGGCGAAACAATAGACAATTTTGGTCGGGCAACAGAACTCTGATTTACCGATCTCCGATCTGAGAAACGGACACAGATATGTGTTTTACCCACTCCCCCCATGGCTTCAAAAATAATGATGTGAACACTCTTCCTTGCTAATTACTTGGGCACGGAGCCGCTTTACAACGAATATCCTTTTAAATCCCCAACTCCACAATCCGTCTCAAATATTAATAGGGCAACTAGCGCACGGCTCTCTTGTGGTTCCTTGAACCCGGTTCAGTTACAGTTTCATCCTTTAGTTGACTTTAACTGGGAGGAAATAATTATGTCGCTTTTGTCTATCGTGATCTTTGTTCGAGCTTAATTTGAAGTCCGCGAAATGAAATACGGAAAATATCTCAAATATTAATATTATTTTCCTACGTGCAACATTTAGTTATATATGTTGCGTTTTAAACTGTTAATAGGGTTTTATTTGAATTAAACTGAGTGGTGTAATTCGTTAATTTATTTTAATACTTAATGCTGACAAGCATACCACACGTCGGGTCGCAGTTAAAACCATATATATATATACCTATAAATTAAAAATCGATTTTAGATTTACCTTATATTTACAAATAATTCAAACAGGTATGTATGACTTTATGTTTCTTCCACCTGGTATATGGAGAAGATACATATTTGTATTTACTGGTCGCTTTTCACATGGTAGTCGTTGGTAAAACTTATCTACCGTCGGATATACACTTTTCTATCTGCCGTCGGTGTCCAGCCATCTTAAGTCCATTTTATGTCCAGCTTTGCCTCACGAAGTCCAACATGTTTCAGAAAAGTTGTCTCCCCGTGACCACGGCTGCTGCAAAGCATCCGAAACGTCGGGCCGAAGTTAAAAATCATTTTGAAATAAGTTTAACTAATATATCGCGTTTTAAACCGTTAAAGTGTTTTATTTAAATGTGCACTACTCGCATAACTACAGACAGTATGTAACTGATACTACTTGTATCAGTAAATTTACGATCGACAAAAATGTATATTAAGGCATTGCCTAAACAATTCACTGCGTTATAAATTCGACAAAATTTATCGCTCACTTTTATAGGCAGATTGTAAATAACATTGCCTTTTTCACAATAAAAGTAATTAAAAAACACTATAGCTTAGAATCAATGGCTTTGAATGGCCCAATGCAATTTTGAACAGCTTTGCACTTATATTTGTAGATTTATTTTTTATTCATGTTGATTTACAACGCTGGTACTCGTGTTAATGGGTGTTTGATAACCAAAAATATTTTGAATCTAGTCAAAAATCGGGAGCGAGCAAACGCGTTTTTAAAAAGTAAAAAATGATTAATTAAACATGTATTCGAGTGAATGATTGGCTTATGACTAAAGTACGTAGGGAGTACAAGCTAGATCACCGGCTAAGAGGCATTCGGCCGATAACATATTCCCCGAACTGCATAACAGTCCTAAGTAAAGATATTGTGCTGCAGTGGCATATCTGGCCGCATAACTATCTACTTTTTAGTTACATGAATATTTCCGTAAATAATATTTTTGACATATTCCAACAAAGAAGTTTGTGAGGACGAGCACGAGGAGCACGCCTTGTGAGGTTGTCACTAAAGTCCATATTTAGATTTTTTCTTTTTCGGTTTATGTAGGTTTACGGCTGTCAATATTATCTATCTGCTATAGATAGCACTAGGCCGTGGTCATGGAAGTCAAATACTACTGATTAGGATGTACAGTAAACTATGAAAAATGGTTGTTGTCAAGTGATTACTAATACCCGCGACTTCGTCCGCGTAGCACATTATTTTTGGGCATCAACTTTTTGCGTCTTGAACAGTTTCGCAGCGCACTCTTTAACATGAATTAATTTCCACGTCTTTTTCACATTTCCCACCTTTTCTTCGCTCTATTGATGGATAATATTTCAAAGCCAATAAATCCTTCCTCGATAAATTCTCTAACCAATACAAACATATTTATATTGGTCAGAGAATTTTATATTTAAATTTTTTAAATTCGTACCAATAGTTACTGAGATTAGCACGTTCACACAAACGAACAAGCTTATCAGCTTTACAATATTAGGATAGATATATCTAAAGTTCAACTGCCATTAATATATATACTAGGGACCCGCTCCGGCTTCGCTCGAGTGCAATGTCGATACTAAATACACTACAGAATAAAAATCTACCTCTTGAATTACTCTGTCTATTAAAAAAACTGCATCAAAATTCGTTGCGTAGTTTTAAAGATTTAAGCGAATTTAAGGGACAGAAAAAGCAACTTGTTTTATACTATGTAGTGATAGTACATTTTGTGAACGATATGCGATTCAGTAGCGAAATATTGTACGTGAAGTAAGAAAAAAGCAAGCAACGCAAAACCTTTTACAGGGATGTCGCCGAGCAATTCCAGCCGACGTATAAAAGGTCCTTAGCGGCCTATTGGGTGAATAAATAAATTGAATCGGATCGACCCGTCCACGCCCGACGCATTCTGATAACAAATTCACCAGTTTGTCGTTGAAGTGCCGCTCTTTTAGACTATTTCGTGTAGTTTTATGGACTTAATCTTTCACAGTTTAAGTGAAATTGATTACTGCTGAAAATAAATTGACCTGATACCAAAATATAATATCAGATTGAAGCAATCTATTAATATTAAGTATAGTGTTTACGTGTTAAATAAAACAAATTTAACGGTTTAAAACGCGCAAGAACAAAAACGGCTTGCCAATAAACGAGAACATACCGAGTCAGTTTTGTTGGGACCCAGTTAGATTCTCCAAATATTTACTACGACGCAACAGATAACGCATACAGATTTGATTTTGACATCAGGGACACCCTCCATCTTCAGTCTACTTGTGATCACAGTTACTGTAAAGCATCCGACACTTTAGGTAATATATTAATCTCGTTAAACCGTTAACATGTTTATTTAAACTAGTCAAATTAATACGTTTTTTTTTAAGTTTTTGTAGTTATATATTTGATAGCTAATTAAATTTTTACCTTATTTTAATTAAATAAGAGCTATTTTAATAACAAATGAAATGATAGAAGGTATACAACATCTTAATAAATTGTGTAAGGCTTTCACGGGCATCGTTCAACATATTATCATTGTCATTCGGGCTGTTCGGCCGATGTGAGCGGGAAGAGGTTCTCGACGTTTCGCCGTTTCGAAGACTTAATTCTTCGAGCAATCGAGGAGTTAACATCTCCTGATGATGCCGTCCACACGTGATGGCGAAACGTCGAGAACCTCTTCTCGCTCACATCGGCCGAACAGCCCGAAAGACAATGATATGCTATACAACATGCTTATTTTGGCTTCAGATCTTTGGGAGTCGACATCAAACTAAAACGAAAATTACAATTTCGCAGCTTCTTAATTCAGAATAAGTTTCTCTATAGACTTATTTGTTCACTGTATAATAAAATATTGTTAATAAAATACTTAACATTTATTATACAACTTATCTTTGTTCCTTTCAAAAGCGATTCATAAATTATTAAATAAAGACGTGTTAAGCATTTTATAAACGAAACAGGATTGTGTTTCAGTATTTAAAATAAATGGTACAATTTATTATGTTGATATCAGTTGCACAATAATGAGTCGCTGCAAAGGCGATCAATATTATTGTGTAATATCCTGGGTTGGACAATAAAATTAATCGTATGTAGACGACATTGAAAGGTTGTATATATATTGCGTGAAATTCATATCCATGAAAATATATTGCGCGTCTGTAGGCAA
This sequence comes from Leptosia nina, assembly GCA_963661955.1. NCBI lineage: Eukaryota > Metazoa > Arthropoda > Insecta > Lepidoptera > Pieridae > Leptosia > Leptosia nina. The sequence goes on from CAVLEF010000011.1 coordinate 7,736,136, forward strand.
CATTGCGCAATATCACCTCCACACATATAAAATGTAAATATTGGTACGAATTTTATGCCTGCTTACGTATATGTTTAGAAAATAATAAATTGCAATCATTCCATAAACAATGTCAACTTCATAACTAACCAAACTGAATTAACATAAACATAACTTTTAATTATTAAAAAGAAGTTATATTTAATATCTAAAAATTAATTAAAAATTAAAACTTATTTAATCAACTATATCAATATCGAATATCTTAATTCGCTTTTCAAGCCGTAAAAAACTTTTAGATTTAATATGTAAGGTACCTCAGTATACTGAAACTTAAAAATGTAAGGACGAATATCATAAATAAATAGATTATCTGTTTATATTAAACACAAAGACTCGTCAATAAAAATACTTACAAATACTCGACATAACTTACAATAAAAATAATCTGACAATCAAAGAACAGTAAAACTTTAGACTTCGTGCTTAAAAGTGTTAGACTACTTTTGTGCACAGCACGGGTTGCTGAGCGCTTTTCAGCCTGTCTCGTAAGCAGTTGATAAGACTCAAACAAGAGATTTAATGCTGTGAATCAACGTAAAATCCATAAAACATTTTAAACGGCTTAAAAGGATAAATGTATCTCCATATACTTACTTTTGCTTTTAATCCAATTTTGCATTACACAAGAACAAATATATTTACTTGACTTTCAAATACAATGGGCTCGTGTTTATAAAGCCTTACATTTTACTTTAGTATGCAATATAAGTAGTAAATTAGTTACATACACTTTATTTAACACAAAGGTAACTTACAAAATAACTTAGAGTTATCCTTAGCTTTTCTATTTTCTCCTCCGAGTATTGTTCTTTTTATATAATTAATGATCTATTCTTTGTGTAAATTCTCTTTGTTGGGAGAATGCTTCGTTTTAATAGAAAAATACAACTTGTGTGTACATTTAATACTATTTTTTTTAAGGCTTTCGCGGCCATTTTGTAAAGCTACTGGGATTTCGTGCTTCAGGACGTAATTAAAACTGGTTCTCAATATTTTAGTTACATGTTGAAATGTTATTTAAATACACAATTATTTAAATAAAACACTTTAACGGTTTAAAACGCGACAGAGATTTTATTATAGGATAAAGTAATAACTCTGGATTCCAATAAACAGTATACCGGCAGAAGCGAAGACACCGTAAGCCAATTCTGCAATGACCCGGCCAGTTTCGCCAAATACCAACTTCGACGAAATAGATGGCGCTAGCGTAGCAGTTTTTACTTTCATGTCAGAGACAGCCTCCATCTTTAGTCTCCCAGTGACCACGGCTGCTGCAAAGTATCCGGGACGTCAGGTCGTAGTTAAAAATAATTTTCAAACAAGTTTAACAAGTTTAAAATATATCGCGTTTTAAACCGTTAAGTGTTTTATTTAAATGTGTAGGTACTACTGGCGTAAACTACCGTATTAACACAATTTTTGACGAGAGATTCTTCTTTCAATGATAGCGAGGTTTATCATTTGGTAATTATTATCTTCTGATTAAGATCAGAAGATATCAGAAATAGTAAGCTACATCTTTAAATTTAATTTTAAGATATGCTCTGATGTGTGTGAGGATTATTATGTTCCAGCAGAGTCATAAGCCAGAAAAAAGCCGTAAAATGCAACATTGCGATTTGTTTTCAGTCGGTATATTATTGACCAATGAAAATATAGGTAGACAACGCATTTGAATAGGATCTTATAAGGCTAGGTCAAACGTCCTATCAATAAAGTCAAGGTCCTCTATCCTATTTCAAATAAACATAGTCAATTCTAAATTTAGTTCGAGAAAGGTTTTTTAAAAACAAATAAATTTAATTAATATTAATTATTTTACAAATGATTTGAACACTTTACTACTTTATTTTTATATATATTAGTTAAACTTATTTAGAAACTATTTAATCTACCGTATCGGATGTTTTGAAAAGCAACTGTAGTCACGGGGGGAATTAAAGACGCGTCTCCCTCATGTCAAATTTAAATCGCTACGCTAGCGCCATCTGTGTCGTAATCGATACACAAATATATACATTATTCCGCCCTATGATCCGAGAAGGACAAACATGATAGATAGTTTTTTCTTTGTCCTAATAACAAAAACGAAAGTGTCTTTCTATATAGAGACTATATGAATTAATTTAATAGTGAAAATTCTAGTTACATAACATTGAAGATTATCATTAAAATTTCTAATTTAGTTTAACTTAAGATTAAAATCGGTAACATTCAATTTCTTAATGCACGTACAAAGTAAAAACTCTTTGTTAGCTGTAACAATCAAACAAACTGCGTATTCAACCTTATATTTTCATATCATAAAGATTACAAGGCTTTTCAATAGAGGTATAAAAAGCGTCGGGCCGTTTTGTAAAAATGAAAAAGTACTCGGCCGAAACGGCTTCGTTTTGTATTGTTTCTTTTCATTCGGGAAATAATGTTTGCGATAACGGTCTGTATTGTGTTTAGTAAATAAGTTTACTTTATTGTAAGTTTTGTTGAACGAAATTGATAACTTGACAATTGTTTCAATCTAGTAGTAGACAATTAATGTTCTACCGCTAAACACTTCTTTCTTATAGGTCTTAAAACCTAAGGTCCTGACCCACCAAGCTCAGTAGAAGTTGGTGATCAACGAACGGTATTAAACAAGCGATAATAACCAAATCTGGTCGCCTAACGTGACTTTCAAAAAGTGGGGCCAATACCTAACTACTTCAACTACTACTAGCAAACTACGTTTTTTATACTTAGAAACACTTTACTTCCCGTATATACTAACAAAAAACACAACGTATTACTTATATTAATATATACACATCTAAATTACAGTGATCAGTTTAACAGTTAATAGTATAACGTATTAGATTTTTTGGTTAAGTACATCCCATTCTATGGTGGAGGCCTATGTCCAGAAGTGGACACCGAACGGCAGAATCGACGACATCCCAATTAGTGTTAAGTCTTGAAAACTAAAGATTATATTGTTAGTGAATTTTGATGTCATATATCAATCGTTTTTTTGCACATTATAATAATCATTTTACGTCATGAAGTTAACACACATGACGCTGGACTAGCGGTTTTTAACTACTATCACTAAACGAAAGAGACGGAAATAAATATAAATACCAAAAGTTTTGCCTTGAACAGGTGCAGTGATGTTTAATTTTCAAACGACTATCACATTTGTCAAAATTACAAACCGGATACGATTACGAGATATAATAGATATTTATAAGTAACGCATTAAGATTTTTTTATACAAACAGATTAGCTTAATGCAAGAAAAAACGAAAGAGATTATTAAAAAAAAAAAGAGAAGTGCAATAACACTCACCGTAGATTAACAGCTTATTAGCTAAACATTTTACGGAAGCCGCTCCAACTGTTTACATAAATTAATCTGTATTAAATATGAATGCATCGAGTGTTTCTAATGAACTTCCATTTGCACTTATATTAAATATGAAGGTAAACGATAAATATTCAATGGCAGAGCATGAATAATTAACGGGTGAGATAAAACTGCTTTAAATTAAGCGCTTCAAAAGATATTGGCTTTACACGGAAAAAATGTTCCTGCGATGGATAATTAAAGTACATTAATCAATACTAATAATAAGCTTTTAAGTTTTCAGACTAGATAATCTATGTTATGTGCAACTGTACTGTATCCTCTATTTGGGGTTTGTGGCAGACACAACTTTGTGTCTGTTTTTCTTACTACTGTGCTTTGCACTATCATAACTATAATTAAATTCGCTAGTAGGCAGAAATATATAAATTAAACATTTTTAACGGTTTAAAACCTGAAATATTTCAACCCCTAACCATGGCTGCTGCAAAGCATACGAATTGTCGGGCCGTATTTAAAACAAATAAAGTTAAATAGTTAATCAATATATTTATTATATCATTTCAAACCGTCGAAAATGTTACTTTAACTTTGCTGCGTATATACGCTTACTAAAATTAGATAGGCCGTCTTTACAAAAAGGCTTAAATGTTTACGTCCACGGGTTTGTTTGAAACTATTATTAAATGAAAAATATAATATCTGTTTATCAGGCCACCCCCCTCCCCATCCCCCAAAAAATGGAAGTGTTTATAATGTATTAATAGTCTCAATCTGACGTTATTACAGTTGATATTGTGTAGTACCTATATATCTTTAAATTTAAGTCTTGAGCTAACAAAATACACGTTGATATAGCAAATTATAAATAAACATGGAAACCAAGAACTGGTATTTCCTCAGAGGACGCGGTCAGCTAATGAATATTATATGAATTTCACCGACTTTCCGATACACCATTACCGTAAAACGTGTTCATACAAATATTAATATATGTCTTGGAACAACAAAAGAGTCATCTTTATATCTAACAAAGGAGAAACTCAAATACTTAGTTCTATATATCATTTGAATATAAAAGACATTAACTTGGTGTTTTTATTCCATTTCTAAACTTTGTTATATATATATTAATATAGTCTGCAAGTTCTTTCAAATAAAACCTGTACCTATAATTTGTAGAGCGGAAGAGACTTGCAAAAACAATGTGATGCCTAAATCAACTATTCGCAGACAAAGTCGTTGGCATAGCTAGTCTATACTATTATTTTAAGGTGAAGAGTTTGTTTGTTTGAACGCGCTAATTTTAGAACTACCTGTTTGAATTACAGAATCATTTCAGCAAGGAAGGTTTTAAGCTATAAAACTTCAGATCGAAGAAACATCTATGATTCGCTGTTGCGTGCGTTACGAAAACGGTTTAACAAAAGAAAAAATAATGAAAGAATGAATCATCTTTAAATGATCTAACAAAATTTTTAGGACGGTATAGGTCTATCTTTTAATATTAACTCGTAAAAACGACAAAACACGGACGACTGAGTAAGAGCCTATGATTTAAAAAGCTGAGAAGGTTGTTTGCAAAAATAACCACCACGCGGAAAAAAATCGCGGGCATGGCTAGTCTTTATGTATTTGTCAAATATTTGAAATTCGTACTAATCTTAGACTAACATATAATTTTATAAATATATCAAAGGTATATAAATGTATACTAATTTTACATATTGCGTTCGTTATGTTTGTAATTTCGTTAATGCCGTGGATAATTTCAATATGTAGATGAATTCGCCGTACTGGTAAAATTCACTGCGTGGTTATATTTTAGATTCCACCCTAAGTTGATTATTGGAAATCCTGGCGAGCCGAAAGCAAAGGCAAACATACTTGATATTAATCTATGGTAATATATAAAGCTGAAAAGTTTGTTTGTTTGTACGCGTTAATCTCAGAAACTACTGGTTCGACTCAAGAATTGATTTGTGATTAGATAGAACATTTATCAAGGAAGGTTATAGGCTATAAAACATTGTACTATTTTATAGCCTATAACCTTCCTTATATTTTATTATCTTACCTTACAAATAGAGTCCAGTAAGTTGATATAAATGGGAAACAGTCACCCGGTATTGCCATAACGATGGGGTGCCGCAGGGCTCAATTTTGGGACCTTTTCTGTTCCTGGTATACATAAATGATCTCCCTTACCTCAAAGGAGACGATTACGAGATAGTTTTGTTTGCTGATAATACGTCTTTAATATTTAAAGAGCTTGACAATGTAAACAATGCCGTCTCGAGAGTAGTCCATTAGTTCAGTGTTAATAACCTACTCTTAAATGGCAACAAAAATAAATGTATCAGATTCACTTTACCTAATGTTAGGTTAGCTAAAGCCAGTATTAAGGTGAGGGACGACGAGATAGAATTGGTCAATGAAACTGTCTTTCTGGGTATAACGTTAGACTCCAAAATACAATGGGGATCTCATATCAGGAAAGCCTCGAGCAAACTCAGTTCTGCAGCCCTTGCCGTAAAAAAGATCAAACGATAAACAGACCCTAAAACAGCGCGTCTAGTCTACTTCAACTTCTTCCACAGTGTTATGAGATATGGCATACAACTGTGGGGTAACGCTGCCGACATTGAATGTATCCTTGTGTTGCAAAAAATGGCGGTACGGGCTATCGATGGTATGGGATCTCGGGAGTCATTAAGAGATACCTTTGAAAATATCGGCATATTATACTCGCAGTATATTTATGAAAATGTATTGTCTGCCCATAAGAATAAAAGCAAATTTAGCAAGAATATAGGCATAATTTGAACTTACGAAATAAGGATAACATAGCTATCCCCAAATATAGGCTCCGTAAAATATCTAATTCATTTGCGGGAAATTGTATTCGTACGTACAATACATTGCCAGTTGAGGTGTCAAATTGATCGATAAATAAATTTTAAAAAGTTATAAAATTTAGATTGTCTCAAAAGGCGTATTATTGTCTGAACGATTTCTTTAATGACAAGACTGCCTGGCAGTATTATGAATTGCTCCTGTTAATAAATTTATAAAAAATGTATTAGTTTATAAGACGTGTTTAAAAAAGCCGGACTGAGTTTCTTGGGTGTTCTCTCAGTTGTGTTGCTCTTTTGAACACTCTGTAGAATCGCGACAAACAAAAAATTTTTGACGAATCTAAATAATTTTTAAAATTTTAAAGAGAATAAAGTATATATTTTTTTATTTATCTAATAAAAGCGAAGAAACGGCGGGTAATGTGGACCAAAATGGGGAAAATTATTTATCCTTGTGGGTTTCCTTTGCGGACGCGGCGAAAACGGTTTAAGATACCCAAAACTATATGCAAGTAAAAATTATTCCTTTTTAAATCTAAGAAAATGTCTGCAACAGTATAATCATTAAAATAATTATAACAATATAATTTGCAACAAACAAACAATATATTTTCAGATTAACTTGCAAAAACGTCGGGACGCTGATGACTTCGTGGGTAACAGTCTAAATTTATAGAACAAAAGATTTAAAGCAATAAAATTGTTCTGACTAGAAGGCATGTATAGTGAAAATAAAACACTATTAACGGTTTTAAACGCGACATATATAAACCTCCCCCATATCTAGTGGAAAATTATCCGAAACGTATTTAAACAACGGGCTTAAACGTGAAATGTATTATTTAACTTATTTACAATTTATTTTAACTACGACTCAACATTTCAAAACATAAAAATAGTTTTTTAAATGTGTCTATTCACGTAAACTAAAAAATAATTTGTAATGTAGATAAAATAATTTTACTAAGACATTTCGTGTCTTACACCGCTAAAGGTGTTTCATTTAATTGGAAGCTATGTTATTTCGTCAAAATGTATTATAAATTACACTTATAACACGAAAATTTTAATAAAACGGTGGCGTTGACTTCAAATAATTTTTAATTATAATAAAAGCCGCTTGTTTGAGCTTCATTTAGCCACATCAACATCTACACCCACGTTCAAAGCGATTATTTTTTACGTTGCTTTGTTTAGCGTTATTCTTTTCGTATTTTCTCTATATACAGTGTAATTTACATAACTACTTGTTTGAAAACGTTCCTATTTTTCACACGTTGTTCAACATGATGACATAATATAATTTATTTTTTATGGTTAAACAATAACATTAAAAATTTTGGACAATAAACACAACTATAATAAGGAGGTGATTGTGAGGATAGTATTTTGGTATTATTATCGAGCTATGATTCGCTTTTTAGATTGACAAAAGTGTTATTGAACTACTTGTTTGAATATAACTATAATCAAGCAACGTAGCAATGTACTTTTACTTCCAATATCCGTATAGTAGAATTCTCTTAATGTTAAAAATTAATAGGTAAAGTTCATGTTTGAACTAGTTAAAAATTAATTTAACCCATGTTTTCCATTTTCACCTTTAATTATATTGGAAGTAGCAGACAGCCGTGATGTTCACTTGATGGAAGGTGAAGTACCCCAGCCATCATAGACCTCTTTTGGCTGTTTTAATTTCCGGAAGTCTACACCTTCCAAACGAAATATAACTATATTAGACCCAGTGAAAATTCAACCCAAGACCCACTTATCATTAGCTATACATTGTTACCACTGGATGCGAAGCGGCACGAAAATTGCGAATCCGTTTTAATTATATAATAACGTATCTTATTATGAAGATGGAATAGAAACAATTTTATGGAGCTTGACTTGACTCTGCTTATCTGTAAAGTTTACTGCGTTTTTATATTTACAACTATTATTTTTTTGTTTTTTTTTTGTTGTAGCACCGATATCCACTCAAGTACTTTCTGAAAATCAGGCCAATAAACGGTCTGATATAAGCTGAGTAAGATACTATTCTACCAAGTAACAGTACACAACATTATTTTACACTGTTAATATCAAAATATATTTTATTTTTATGTTCATTTATAAGTTTTATATAGTATGTTTTTGTTTGGCTTATAGTATTAGTAAAGAAATTTATTTCTCAATTAAATTGTGAAACCATATTTAAAATGTCTAAACCAACTAGACTTACCTAAAACTAGAAAGTAATCAATGGCTTTCAACGGACAGAATTGGTTCGATGCCAAACTCGGCAGTGTTTCCTCTAACTATCTAAGCCGGCGTTTGCCAAATTGTAGCGTAATGGTCGATGTGTGATTAATATCGAGTACCCGACCTTCACCTTAGAAGATTCATTGTCATGCGATATAATTCTGTTACTTGATACCACACTATTTCTTTATATAAAAGTAGTTATGGCTATATTAATCAACAAGTCGTAGCCAACATGATCTTTTAAGCCTGAAACGTTAAACGTTGAGTCATGAAATATTTATAAATTTACATAACCAATAAGTTTTTAAATTAGATGGTTTAAATGTAAGTATTTTTTTTTAATTCACTTTTGGTTAAAACTTGCTAATTGCCTACAACAGCACATTGATGTTTTAGGTTTGAAACTGCGAAAAAAATACCGCACAGCCTACTGAAATCTGGATGTAAATGCTTTCAGACAATATCAATAATTTACAGACACAAAGTGAAACTCAAAACATACGTTTTCCTTAATAAAACTTATGATGAAATATGCAATTCCTACAACATGGACTTAGTTTAATATTAAAAGGCGATGTAGCAGATGCGTCCGTAGATGGCTACGGCTGAGCTACGCCGTAGACGCTTGTAGTTAACGTTGTAGGTACTGCTACGTATGAAGGTAAATACGATACACGTCTAAATAAAACACTTTAACGGCTTAAAACGTGATACATATTAGTTAAATTATTTGAAAATTATTTTTAACTTCGGCCCGACGTTTCGGATGCTTTGCAGCAGCCGTGGTCACGAGGAGTCTCCTCGTGCCGGGCCGAAGTTAAAAATAATTATCAAATAAGTTTAACTAATATATATCACGTTTTAAACCGTTAAAGTGTTTTAATCGCATAAACTACAGACGGTATACAATACATGTCTACATATATTTTTTTCCAGACTTTCTATTGTAAAATTTTAATTGTTCAGATATGTGGTTGACGGGCTTTACAAGTCATAAAAATAACGTTTGTATCATGGTGTATCTAATGGTATTATTTGGAATTTAAATACATTTTCTTACTGTTAGCTTGTATATTCCTTTTTATTATAAGTATAACTGATATTTTACCAAATGATTAAAATCAGCGTTCCGCAATATACGTTGAAATTGATTTATTTGTGTTTACTAGCTACCGCAAAAATACATACCAACTCAAGTAAAGTTATGGATCCAGAACTACTAAAAATATATATTATAAGGTTTTTAATATTATTATAATGTGAGTAATATAAGTGAAGAAGAATAAGAAGAGAGAGAAGAGATAAAGAAGAAAGAAGAAATAACGAGAGAAGAAGAGATAAAGAAATACATTTTAGATATTGTTTGTGATTTGTGCGAACAGTTTAAAACGCAAAATGTGTTAGATTTAGAGATTATTTCAACTAAGGCCTGACGTGGATGCTTTACATCATCTTAGTTTTTTTAGATAATCACTTAAAGCAACCTATAGTCAAACAATAAATCATTTTTAACTCTTATCTATACAATTGTCACCTTAGATTATCTAACAACAATATCCGCTATTACGAACAAAAACATAAAGGCTAACTTCCTACCTCACTATCGCGATCACAAAAGATTGTTTCGAACTAAACTTACTAAATAAGCTTCCGAGAAACTGCTACAAAAAAGTATGAAAGGTGTTCTTTCACCATTTATTTTCATCGTGGCGTGTTTCACTAAACTAAGCGTCTTTTGAGCCTAGAATTACACCTTTTGTGCTGATGAAAGAGGTTTGCTGAAAGGACCTGCTATTCCTTCCGAGTAGCTGCAAGGTAACTTCAATATTTATACGTTCTTAAAAGCCATGTGCTCAAAAAACGAACGCTACAACCGACCTCTAGACATCTTTAAAAAATAGTGCGATATTACAAAGTTTCACATACGTTAATCCTTACAATTCAATGCTGCAACTTTATGTGATAAAATATGTGGTGTAAACATTTTTGACTCGGGCAGGGATTGAACCGGCATCGCCAGCGTTCCGTGCTATCGATTGAGCTACCGAGTGCCATCATGTAAGAAATATTAAAGTTTTCAAGCATTATCTATTGCTTAGGAAAAAGTCAAAGCCGAATTTTACTAATTCTTGACATTGATCAAAGATAGATTTATAGGCTGTTAAATTACAAAAAAAGTGTTTTTATAAAAGGAACACGGTTGTGTCTCTACCCTATGAATAATTTTAGAATGGATCGATGGTCTAATAAATAAATTATTATTATTATTAACCCTAAAGATGCTTTAAAGATTTCTTTCGCTTAGATCAAAGGAGTTTCTCACACCACTGGCAAAGATTAAACGCCATTATGTGTATTACAAATTGCCACTACAATAGACTATCGAATTGAAAATTGAACTATTACCTATGAAATACGTTCGCATTCAATTCAGCAGTCGTTTATTGTGTAATTCTGTAGAAGGAAAATAGACCTTATCCTCAAAGAGTAGAGTAGTGTTTTGGTAAACAAACAATGGATATTGAGATATGAAGACAATATAAATCTTATGCTAAGATATTGAAAGATTTCGTTTAAATAACTTAAATAAACAAGAATAAGATGGGCTCGTTGGTGTGATGGTAGCAATGTACGGCTAAAGTACGGGTCGTGGATTCGATCCAAACCGGGTCCAATATTTGTCTAATATATTTAAGTTTTTTCTGAAACGTGTTGTCTGGAAACTGGATATTAAATGGATGGTGGGGATATCGAAAAACCACCATCCACAGATAAAAGTCGTGAAATTTAATCGCGTTTCGGTTTTAATCTACTAAAGTGCGCTATGAACTATCGTAAACAAACTAACTTACAGAACTCTTTTAAAAGAAAGTATTGGATAGGAGTGATAAATGAAGACAAATATTTTTCAATAAAACATTTTAACGGTTTAAAACGCGGTCTATATTAGTTAAACATACTTGAAAATTGTTTTAACTACTAGCCAACCGCTTTGACAACCTTTAAAACCTGACGTTTCGGTTACTGCAACCGTGGCCATGGAAGTGGGAACCACTGATTTTACATGTGTATTCCGCATTCAAATCGTTGAAAGTGTTTCATTTAAAAGTATTATTTCTTCAAATAAGGTAAAAATTACCGGTTTTAGTATGTGCGAGTTAAGTATTGTATAAAATTTACTTTGTTACACATTTGTATAAAACACTTTTGACGTTTTAAAATTTCAAATGTATCTCCATAAACTACGAGGAAACAGATGGCACTGGCAGATTTGACTTTGACATTAAGGCCTCCCTAGATCTACAGTCCCCCCCGAGACCACGAATACTGCAAAGCATCCAAAACGTCGTTGCTTAGTTAAAATAAAATAGTTTTACATAAGTTTTATATATAATTATGCGTGTTAACATTAAAAATAACAATCCCGTTAAAAAGTGTATATTTCGCGTTTTACGCCGTTATCAAGGATAAATAGTCTTGGGTACATAATTAATAACGCAGTAAGTTTCACAAGCAATTAACGAAATAATTGTTTTGCGTTATATCCGTAGCGCGGTACAATAAGCTTAGGATAATTGGTATCATGTGTCCTAGTCACAGCTATAAGTTTCTAATCTCTACCAGCTTTAATTACGACTAACAAAACAGAGATAATTATATGTGTTACGGTTTACCGCCATAGTGTAGTGGTTAGTAGTTATTTATCGTGTCCTTTAATCTTCGATACTTGGAATCTATTCTAATTTAAATGAAACACTTTAACAGTTTAAAACGCGATATATATATATATATATATATATCTCTACAGCCCGACGTTTGTATATTATACCTATATATCGATCTATACTAATATTAAAAAACTGAAGAGTTTGTCTGTTTGAAGGCGTTAATCTCAAGAACTACTTATTTAAATAAAAAATCTTTAGGCTATAAAGCATCATGATGCAACAAATATGAGAGACGAAACTGTGGGAAATGTGAAAAAAACGGGGAAAATTATTCATCTCATGCTTGTGTTGCATGCCCTGTGAAAAAGGTTCAATAACTCCAAAAGTAAGTATGAAAGACTGATTCTTCTTTTAAATAATGTAAAAAATAATGTCCCCGAGAGTATTTGTCTATCTTTTGAGAACTTTAATATTTTTTACATGTTATTGCACATGAAGGCACTAGATAATTTAAAAATGGAAAATAAATTTTAAAAAAAATAAGATTCGGACAGGACTTGAACCGGCATCATCAGCGTTAGCTTTTGCGTCTATCTTTTAATATAAACTCACTAAAACTGTTTTAATGGTAATCAAATAGGGTCGAAATATTTATCCCAGCTAGTATTTAATAAAAAAGTAAGCTTAATTAAGAATTTCTTATAAAGAAGTAAAGAAAATCAGTTTTTCTATTTTCCTCATCAGCCTAAATATGAATTCCGAGAAATGTTTGCGACAGCGATATACTCTTGTACGATTTGTTGTTTAACTTTTTAATTACATAAATTTTTGAACAAAATTCTCGTACAAAATTGAAAGGAAGTTTCGTTGATTTAGTTAATTATTACATAATTCCGCTATAAGTGTTTGGGACGTCGAAAAACAAATAAAACATTTACGTTGTAAATAACACGATGACGAAGTCCAACATTTTTCAGAAAAATATAAATTGATTAGAAAGATTTATAACCTGGTCGAGAACCCACGATCCCTTGATTACCAACTAGCCACTTGAAATATGCTGTCTTAGACATTCTCGCTTCTAAACTCCAGGTTGTTACTAGATTTTTTTAAAACACTTCACATAACGAACTAATAATAACCACTAAATCTACAAGGTATCTTTTATCACCAAAATCATAAAGCAGCAAATCTTGAAAGTTCTCAAAGATGAATCCCTTTTAATTACACTTTCGATCGAGTTCCGTTGCTGGTTAACCGGATTTGAAGAACGGATATAAATCGCATTCATTGTTCGTTTCTCACCCTCACAGATCAAATTAACCTCACGCTTCGAAACTTTTGCTTCCACTATATCAGAACCTTTGTAATTGCAAAACAATCGAAAATCAACTTTTCTTAAAGTAATGCGGTGGAATAAACCTGTTAAGGATTTTCAAACATCCACTCTGATATTTGACGGGTCTGTTGGTTGGTAATTGTCCTAATAATTCGTTGTTAAATGGTTATTAATAATTATTATAATAATTATTATTAGTGGTAGGGATATCGAAATTAATCGATATTTTTGGTAGGCTGACATCACTAGTTCTATCTAGTTTACATCTTATAAGGCTTGGGATTTTACCAACCATCAAATGAACCTGCGGTCCTCTTCTATCATACAATATAGATTTATTTTGAAAATTTTAATATTTTTTTTAAAAATCGAAAATGGATTGAAAAAATTTTCGACTCTTACACTGCGCGAGAGGTGCATGTATCAATAAGTTGAAAAAAATTCGACGATGAGGTGTAGGACTCGGTAGCTCAATTGGTAGAGCAACAGCACGGAAAGCTGACGATGCCGGTTCAAGTCCTGCCCGAGTCGAAAAAAAACATTTATCAATTTATTTTCGATTTTTAAAATTATATAGTGCCTTCATGTGCAATAACATGTGAAAAATATTAATGTATTCAAATTTTAATATTTTTAGCATGTAATTTTCATGATAGCATTATATAAATTAACGCAGACTGGACTTGAACCGGTAACCATAGATAGCTACAGTGTCCCAGGACGCTGCGGAGGCGGTTCAACCCCCGCCCGAGTGGCTTTTTTTTTAATTTGATCAAAATTTAATAAATATTATTAAAAAAATTAAATAATTCTTTCCAAATATTAGTAATTTTATTTTAACTATTACCTGACGTTTCAGATCCTTTGCAAAAGACAGGCACCAAAATTTTATTCAGAACAAATTCTTATACAATATATAATATCTAAATTTTCCTTAGCTTTTGTCACACACAGCTTTTATTATCTGCGGACTGTGCTTAACAATATTACGTCAGTTAATGAAGATTAGAAAGTGTGTCTGTTTAAGAACAATATTTTAACCGTTGTACAATTCATTCCTTAAGAATATATTTGGGGAAAATATTTATTTTACAATCCTGAATAAAATCCAAGAGCTTTAGTGCAAACTTTGCGAACGTGCTTCAAAGTTGGGCGCCGAACGGCTAACGCATACTGCTGACATAGTAAAAGAGAAAGAAGTAAGAAAAAAAATAGTAAGAGACAGACATCTTTAAGAAGAACATAATTTTAAGTAATTAAGGTATAGAAGTGACCACCTTATAGCTATCTAGCTAAATGGTTAAACTTGTTGCCTATTATTGCCTCGAGCGCGAGTCCTAGGTTCGAATCCAGGGGAAACAATAAATTGTTTCGGTCCTGCAGGATAAAAGTCTGATAAACTGCTTGCTTGGAAATAAAACCGATCAGAGAAACGGACGCAGAAATTTGATAAAATTATTTAAATTAATGATTAAAAGAGTTATTATAAATAATAAAAATTTAACGGTTTTGGACGCAATATATCTCAGTTAAAAAAAATAATACTTGTGTATGTTTACAGACCATAAATAATAAATAGTTAGAATAATGTATAGGTACAGAACATATATTTCCCAAATACCAACTTCGACGGAATACCTGGTGCTAGCGTAGCAGTTTTTTTTTTAATTTGACGTCAGAGACATCCTCCATCTTTAGTCTCCTCGTGACCACGGCTGGTGCAAAGCATTTGAAACGTTAGGCCGTAGTTTTTAAATAGATTTAATTACAATATAGCGTTTTAAATAGTACGTGTTTTATTGAAACATATATTTCCTTTCACAGAAAGGGAAAATATGTGTGTCTCAATACTTTGATATAAGTAAAATAATTGTGACAATACTTCGTAGCACATAATTTAATAGAGCTTCATTTTGTTGTTACTATGCTAAAACAGCAGACGCATACTTTTTACCTTAGAGTAGTTCAACCAGAATCAACTCTAGTAAAATGCGGGCTCAACACGTGTTCATCGTTTCGATAAGGTTTTATTTGAGTTCCTTGACATAAATAGCATGTAGGCATTGAATACGAAAGCTTATTATTTATAAATATCATCACCTTCAACAAAAACTTATACAAGACTCGATTAATTTTTATTTCTACTATAAAATGACTATAATGGTATTGTGTCTTGGTTTTACTATGTCACACTTAATGTTATAATTGAGACCATTTAAGTTAGTCACTAAATTTAACCGTTTAACTTAACCGGTTTAAGTCGATAGAAATACGCTGCTTCGTACTTAAATAAAACACTTTTAATGGTTTAAAATACGAAATATATTAAGTTATTTTTAATTTGATCTAACTACGAATGTTTGGGATGCGTTGCAGCAACCAGTAAGAGGAAACTGGAGATGGAGGGTGTCCATAATATCAAAGACAGTTAACAAGAAAGGTTAAATAGTATCTTTCACTAGGTGACGACAGTTCACCAGATGAAGTGAGTGAAGACGCACTTCCAAGGAGCATTCCATAATTTTAACCAGAAGTCGGGCGAAAAAACTGAAAAATGTTTGATGTAATTAGTGTGTTTTCTTTATTTTCATATTGTTCATATTTTTCTTTAAGGGGGAAAAGTGTGTGTAGTGCATAGCGGGTTTTATCTTTTAAGGGGAAGATGTTGTATGTGTTAGTAGGTATCAACCTACCGCTTTTAATATAGTAGATGTAAGCTACAAGAGATAATAAAGTATTGTAACTGCACCTTCTATCTAGTCACACAGTTTTTAGTTTTCTTTCGTGGTGCCAAACCAAAGTATTCTTTTACTATCGGCCGCTATGAAAATTTGGTTTTAAGAGTCTATATCATGCAAAAATTACAAGCAAGGGAATAATTGGGGCTTTAAGAAAATCTATACTAATATATAAAGCTGAAGAGTTTCTTTGTTTATTTGAACGCGCTAATCTCAGGAACCACGGGTTCGAATTATTTTTGTGTCGGTTAGAGGGTTTATCGGAAAGGCTATTAAAGATCGTCGTGTGACTAATAAGAGCGAAGATACAGCGGGAAATGAGACAAACATTGGAAAAATTATTCAACATTATGGGTTTCTGAGTCGTACGCTGCAAACACTGTACAAGATACCAAAAAAATATGTATGAAAGAATGATTTCTCTTTAAATGATCTAAAAAAAAGTTCGCGAAACTCTATGTCTATCTTTTAAGATTATCCCGCAAAAATTACGGGAAGGGCGCGACCGACGTCGTATAAAATAACTATTCCATGCGGAGTCGCGAGCATACCAGTTAGTGTATATATCTTTAAATATAGGAATAACAAATCGTCTAGAAAAAAGAAAACTAAATAAATAAGTATAATATTAAAACTCAATTTTACTTATGTTTACATGTAAACCTTCGCTAATAATATAACAAAAATATAATTTATTATTAAACTGGGAATGCATAGAAAAAGTGCTCAACAGCACGTGCTATGTATATGAATGCTATGCTAGTTTAATGATGTCCATTTGTATGCAAGCAAGCTAAGTACCTGTGTTATTATCGCCTAATTGCAGCTCTAATTATGGAAATCAAGCAAATTAACTCGCATCAATTTGAAATAATTGATTTGTTTAGTGATTTAGTTGTTCTATTTAATTTCACCACTATACATTTAATAGAATTTGAGAAATGTATATTAACAATAGCCTTTTATCACTTCCGCATATATTTTTTACTAAAATATATAAAATAGTTTCACGCATTCAAATAAAACACTTTTGACGGTTTAAAACGTGATAGCTGTGAGTGTGCGTTAATGTCTTTGACATTGGAGATGTTTGTTAGTTATTTAGTTCATTTATAGTATAGCTATATAGTAGGGTAAGATAGTTAGGTAATTTAGAGTTTAGGTACAAGTTATAGTTATATATCGTGAGGGTGATCCGTGGCTTATAAAAACCGTTGCGCGGTTTCCATGCCCGGCGTTAATTAAAATAAATGAATAAAAAAAAACATTCAAACTATCTGAACCTTCAGATCGGGATGCGGTTCGATTTTCTGCTGCTTTTTTTTAAATTATTTGTTTGTTATTGTAAATCTGCTGTTTTTTTGTTAAGAGAACTAAACTAAATAAACAAAAGAGTAAATAAAAAAAATAAAACGAATTTATTCAAGAAACATATTTACATTACGCTTGTTTTAATCTTACACTTATATACTTCTTGAAGCCTTACACAATAATCGAAGAATTATTTAATAATTCTGTTATCAATCGAGAAGTTACCCTCTCCTGATGGTGCCGTCCGCTCATGATTACGAAACGCCGAGAACGTCTTCTCTTTCACGTCGGCCGAACAACCCGATAACAATGATATGCTAAACAAAAAAGAGATTTTTGCCTTTTTTTGTGTATTCGTGTTTCGTTTGTTTTATGATTTTGAAAAAGTAATAAGAATGTTTAAACTAAAGGGAAATTAAAATGTTGGATGCTATCACAGATCGAAGAATTACATCACGTCCCCAACTATTAAAAATAAGCTTAATGGCGCGTCTGGATTTTTTACACAGTTTTCATTATCTGGGATATCTTTCGTAAGATTTCGCAGAACAGCCTTTGTGAAGAGGGAAAAGGCGATTGTCTGTCTATGGCATTGTTGGTTGAGTCCGAATATTGCCTGATATTAAATCTCGTTCCGACTTCTAACAAGATACAAGACGTTTGATACAAAAGGTACTCCTTATTATATTTTGTTTCTATGACATTTCGTTGAAAATTTTGTATCAGATTACAATGAAACTTTTAGGGCTTTGTCACAGCTTTTTTCATGGTTTGTTTATAATTAATCTCCTAATCTTCTTTCTTATGATAGGAGAGGCAAGCATGCGGTGCTCTGGATGGCAGCATAAACGAGATGCCTACAGATGCCATAGAAACCTAAAGACAATTAAATTTGACGGCTTTTTTATCTGTAGACGGTGGTTCGTGAGCAGATTTTCAGACGAAGCCAGACAAACAGTCAATTGATTAACATTGAACCTGGTGGGAATCGAACCCATGACGCGTTGATTCTCTGTACTAATATATATATAGACCGAAGAGTCATTTTAAACGCGCCAACATCAGGAACTACTCGTTCTAATTGAAAAAATATTTTAGTGTTAGTTAGAGCATTTATCGAGGAAGGTTGAAAGCTATAAAATACAGTGTGACTAATAGAAGCGAGGAAACACCAAGATATGTTTTTCATTTTATTCTTGGTATATTAATATGAATTATATATGTAATGTATTAAATATTTATGTTGTGTATTTCAACTTAACAATCATTACTTTATTTTTGTTATCTCGTGTTTAAAACATAAATAAATCGAACGTTGTTTTCCTGGAACAATTAGATACATTTAAGGCGATCGCGCTACAAAGATACAGAAATAATAGCCAACAATCCCGAGCCTCTCGAAATAATTAGAAGTGAAATTCGTTTTCGGAAACAAAGCCGAGATGGTGTTACAGGCAGATCCGCCAATTAGCGCTCCTAGTTAATTTCAACTGCAGTCTCAGGCGCACTATAGCGAACACCATTAATGTATAATGCTTTATTATTTGAAACAATGGCTCGAGAAATTCTAATTGTCTTTTATTTTATAAAAATGAGCGAACGCGAACCGTGGTACGCACTGAAGATTTGAGTGAAAGTTACAAAGGGAAACGTTATGAGAGTTATTTTCTTTAGCATTATCTTAATTAACTATTGTAATCTGTCACTTAATGTTTTAATAATAATGAAATTATAAATAGCTAGTGATATTATATATTTGTAAATATTTATTATTTTGAAAATACTAACGCTAAAAATAATATTTCTGCATTTTGTAATTGCAATTGTTATTTTATCTAACGTTCATATTTAAATACATCGTATTTAGCGGTTTAAAACGCAAAGTATTGAAGGTCAATTTCTTTATAACCGAAGGTCTCGTCGATTCTGTGACCATAACAGGTATTTATGTTAACAGTATATTTTAAAGTTCACCTTACTTTACTTGTTTCCTCCTTTTTTGCGTCTGTGTTTTGATTATTAATCATTTATGTTGTTTTAACTTATATTTTGCATAAATTATTATGTATGAAAAAAAAATATTTTTTGATATTTTTTGTTTCTTCCTATAAATTGTATTTTTTTGAAGATCATGTTTTTTTTTAATTATGAAAATACCATTCGCAAAAGTACAGATAATATTTGAAAACCAAGATAACGCTTAATATTGGCAAAATTAATTAAAATGAACTACGTTACAAAATGTACAAACATACGTTAGTAGTAACGTTACGTTGGACAACGTAGTACTCGTATAAAAAGATTAGTGCTATAAATATTTTGTTCGATTTTAAAAGTTCGAAACATCAAAGCGATATGGGTTTCCTATTCAATGAAGCGAATCAAATAAAACATTTCGGCTGCGATACTAAAATAAACCGAATACTGTCTGTTACGCTAGTAGTACATATAAATAAAACACTTTAACGGTTTAAAACGCAGAATATATTGAACAAGTTTACAAACTACTTCCCGTTTTCCTAAAGTCTACCCGTGACTGATATTAGTAGGGAGAGAGTTCCAAAGGCGGAGTTTTAACGGTGACATAATAATTAGAGAAAGAGTTTTTATGTTTAGGAATCAATAAGAGGATATTATCTATAGATCAGAGATTTAACTAGTGAGAACCTAAAAGGACGAAATTCTCTTTTAAGTAAAAAGTAGTATTTGGGATCGAAAAGGACACGATAGAGAAGACGAAGCAGGTGGGAATTCCGGCAAGTTCGGATAGCGAGCTAGTTAAGCTTTCGGAGAAATTCAGAAACGTGATCATATTTGTGAAGCCAAAAAATGAAATGGATACGCGTAGTTTGAAGCCGCTCTAGCTTGTCAAGCTGGAAGCTGTTTTAAATAAATGTAAACTGGCCAATATTAGGTGAAACTGGTTGTCAGTCCCTTTCTTAATTATGTAAATTTTACACTACGTAACTATTTTTATAAATTTAATTCTTTAAACCTTCGTATGAACTAGTTGTGTCAGCTACTTCGTCGGCGTAAAATAGTGAATATCATACAACTTTGTTCTGCAAACCTCCTCTTTATCTTTCCAAATTAAAGTTATTACCCATGACGTCAGACGCGGTCCATCGTTCTTGGACTTTAATCTTAAAAGATAGGAATATAGTGTCGCGGACATTTTATTTAGATCATTAAAAGAGGAATCACAGCACACCAACGAAAAGCGTTACAGACAAATTATATTCTTCGTTTCTTTGACGCTTCTCCCACAGCCACTTCAGTCACAGGGAAATATTTTATATCCTCTAGCCTTTCTCGATAAATGCTCTAACCGACACAAAATGGATTTTTTATTTCGAACTAGTACTTACAGAGATCAGCGCGTTCAAACAAACTAGGAAACTCTCTAGTTTTAATATTAGTATGGATTACTGTATTATGTATAAATGTTCTAGATATTATGTTCAAGACTTACACCTGTAGGTCCTTAACGGTATGTATGTTGTATTACTTCTGATTCGGAGCGCTCAAACTTCGAAATTCGGCATCTGGTCGGGGCATCTTCTCTAACAATCGTCAACAAAGTTTAAATGGGATGTGGAAATTCAATCGTAGATAGGGTGTCACGTTTTCTTTGAATGCTGAGTATGTCAGATTTGAGGTTGATAGAGGCAGAGTGAACGAAAAACATGATTTTCAATACGGAGGAAAAAAAATGCGCAATTAACTTAGGCGTTAATGAATTTGTACTGTTATCTGTGTAAGAATTATGTTAACAATTTTCGGTCACTGTGTTCTTCTAGATTAACATTTTTAGACTATGAAAATATAAGTAACTCAGTTAAATAAAACACTTTAACGGTTTAAAACGCGATATATTAGTTAAACTTATTTGAAAATGATTTTTAACTTCGGCCCAACGTTTCGGATGCTTTGCAGCAGCCGTGGTCACGGGGGGACGAAATGGTGACCCTAATGCCGAGGCGTTCTTCTTGTCTTTCATAAAATACTAGTTCTACGTTGTAGATCGTGTAAAGATAAATCATTATTTGATACACAATTTTTCGGTTTCTTGAATCTTTTTCGCAGCGCATGTAGTGGAAGCCTTCCTCGATAAATGATCCAACCAACACAATTTTTTTTTTCAATTTAAACCAATAGTTCCTGAAATTAGCGCGTTTTGAACAAACAAACTCTATAGCTCTATATAAGAGTAAAGATATTAACTAATACATTCTGGGAAGACAAATAAATCACAAACGTTAAAAATGTTAGATTTTATGCCCAAAGAAGAATCGGTTTTGATCTTAATGTACTCGAGGGTGGTATAAAAATGTTATTTTCTTCATCCAACGAGTCACTCTCCTAATCGCTGCCCGCTTATGACGTCATCAGATTGATCCTTTCAACTAAGACTCGTTAATGTAACCCGATGTCTCTATAGAAATTATCTCTTTTCTATGAAATGAGAATTAAATATAAATGAAACACTTTTAACGGTTTAAAACGGGAAGTGTATTAATTGATTAGTTAAATTGATTTTACGAAATCAGTTTAAACGTAACTAGTCAAATAAAGGCGTGTTATTAAAAACGTATACCACTGGGGCAGGCTACAGACAATGGAATTTCTTTTTTAAAGGAGACGGAAAGAATAGGTTCAGTTTGTTTCACTTACTGGAAGCGTAGACCAATTATTTCGGCAATTTGACTGATTGTTTAAATATTCTTTTGTTAGATGTCAAGGAACCCAAGGAAAGTTGTTTTTAAGCGATAATTTTGCGAAATAATGCTGCAATTCGGTCGGAATAATGCTAGTGACGTCACGACCAATGGCCATTGGTGTACGTCGATCATATTATTTACAAAATACATGCATGCATTGTACGTCAAACACTTACATTTTAACAGCGAATGAAGTAATAGAATGAGCTACAAGTTTATTCATGCCTTAATGTAGAGAATACAATTGTTTTTACACTAGGAAGCACGGCGGTTTATAGCACTGTTTATAAGCAAGTGATGACGTCATAAACCCGACCAATCACAAGCGTTTTGAGTCATGGGAACAATTAATGTTTGAAGAAGTTAATTTTACTACTACTTACACTACACTACATTATTCGTATTGCCAAGTAGCCAACTTCGTATCCTCGAGAGTTGTGTGACCGCGTGGTCGCTTCACTGATAAATAGCGTGTTAAACTGCTAAAAATTATCATTCCAAAAAGATGGCCGACAAAGGCGCCCGTCTAAACACAGTCATTTCGCACAATGCCTTTATATTAACCTCATTTGAAGTAACGTTAAATTTATGCCTCCCCACATCGTAAAGGTCCGGGCCGGGGAAATATTTCGGATTCGCGCTCATTTGACGGAAAATTCCGTAATAACGTCAGTAAGTGGATTCCTACTGCGCTCCATCTTTAAGCCTGTGGCACAATATTTATCTATTATTATTAAATTCCTCGATGCGGATTGAAATATTGTAGAATAAAGATTCAACAAAAACAACATGGCCGTTTGAAAAAGTGGTTAACACAGTAGAACGCAACAAAGTGATTTCCCGCTGTGTCATAAATTTTTAACCCTTGTTTATTTATGTAAAACATAGCTAATACAGCTATAATATTGAATATTACTAGAAATTCAATATATATTAAAATTCTCTTTAAAATTTTCACTTTTTTTTAATTTTTATTATTTATTTTTTTTACTTATATATCTACTACTAACTATTTATATATCTTGGATTTTTTTATAGATTTTGGTGTGGTAAATTATAATGTGATTAATTAATAATATTTTTTTAACTTCGTTATTGTTATCTTACCCAAGTCCCAAAGTCATATCCTAGTTGTAGGATAACGTTCTATATTATTATTTTTAAAACGATTTAGTGAACGACAAGCTTTATAATTGTAGGCTGTTATGCCGAACCTTTGAAGTGTTTACGAGCGTAATTTAAAATGGCTCATCGCGTATGCATTTCTGTGGACTTTTACAGAACAATGAACAATTTGCAAACAGTTTTTCATCCACTACAAATCTCTATGAGCTCTCAGACACAAATAAATTGTGAAAATAAAATTTATCGCCGTTCATAACTTCATGTGAATGTGCGCTAATTGTTTGAATTTAATAAAAATGTTTTCTCGAATTTCATCGAGAAATAATGCTGTGACAATGTATAAACGCCGTGTTTTATTATTTTTTAACTGTACTTTTGTTGTCTCTTTCACAAGATGATGTAAGGCGTGTGAAAGTCTCAAGAGTTTTAGAAATTGCGCGTCAAATTCTAAATAACTATTAGTCGATCTGTTGTGAATAAAATTTGTTTTTTTTTGCGTCTTACTACACTGATCAATAAAATCTAATACCAACCTTATAATGTATACGATGACTTTGCATGGTCATCGCGTTTGTAAGACACTCGCTGCACACGCGACTTCTATTATCATAATATTTATTTTTGCAAACAAACTCATCAGCTTTATAAACTATTTCTGTTACATACGACGTCGTCCGCGTCCTGTCGTTCTTGCGTTTAGACTATACTATTCCGAACTTTTTTAAAATCATTTAACGACGAATCATTCCAAGTCTTCCCAACGCACGTAGCGGAAGCTCTGAAGGATGAATAATTTTCCCCGTTGTTTGTTTCTGCTCGTTGAAGCCCGATGTTTTATAGCCAAAGATATAACAATTTATTTTTCAGTCATTGATTCATTTAAATTTAATGCGTGTTAGTTGGGCTAGTAACAATTTGACATAAGTCGTATATTAGTATGTGTATAGTCACTAGAAATGGTCCAACCCACACAAATATAACTTCAGCGTTATAATATAAGTAGAGATTTCCGCCGTGACTATTTCATTTTGAAAGCTCTAATTTTTCAATGCACTAGGCGCTTTCGTTGAAGGAGTCGCAGCCCAGAACCGCCAGTACTTGTTACGTTACAAAGGTTAGATTTTAATTTAAAAATCCCGTAGACTTGCAACACAATGTCCCTATTACCCGACGTAACTACGAGGCATGCAGTTTCGCTAATTATCTGTCTAGAACGTAATGGCTCGTGTAATGGCCGATTTAGCTGAGGGTTCTAGCCTTTGCGGTTGATTTTGTGATCACGGTATATATAAGGTAAGGAAACTTGACGTTAGCTCAATTCGATGGACTCGTTGGTCTAATGGCTAATGATCAATGGGTCGCTGGTTCGATTCTCACCAGGTCTAACATGTTTCTAATTTAAATAAAACACTTTAACGGTTTAAAACGCGATATATATTAGTTACACTATTTGAGAGTCTCCCCGTGACCACGGCTGCTGAAAAGCATCCGAAACGTCGGGCCGAAGATAAAAATAATTTTCAAATAAGTTTAACTAATATATCGTGTTTTAAACCGTTGAATTGTTTTATTTAAATGTGTACTACTCGCGTAAACTACAGATATTTAACGTTTCTAATTTTTTCAATTTATAATTTGTCTGAAACAGGCTGGACTTCGTCTGGAAGCCTGGATAAAAATGGTTGGTATGAAAATAGAACTTCCGTCCGGATCATGAACCACCGTCCACAGATGAAAAAGCTGTGAAGCTTAATAGCGTTTTAGTTTCAGTCTGCGGATTTCCAAAATCCATAGCCTAAAAAAGGGCGATAGCGCATCTTGTTTAAATGCTATAAATTTGGGTTATCACCTCCCATCGAGTGAACCTGTCCTCCTTTAAAATTAAAAAAATTGCCACAACACTACGGCCAGCACATTACTTTGTTTGTGTGTGGTTCCACTCAAGTCAGCAATAATTTATTAAATTTAATATAAATAAAAACTTTCAACTGTTTTACTTTATAGTCCAAAGCCAAAGCTTCCTTTGGCTTTGTCTGCCTAGCTTTATGACCCTTAAAATTTAAAGTTGTTTACAATAACGAAGATCTCTAGCGATTAGGACCTACATTTGAAAATTGTGATTAATTATATAGCAAGTAAATTATATCTAATTAATTAATTTTTCTCTTATAGATATGTTCTACGCATCTTCAACGGGTGATACTAAAGTATTAAAGTAGTAAAAGCGGAGTCTGTTTAAAAAGACTCATTTATTTCGCGTTTAAAACTGTCAAACGTGTTTTGTTCTTAACGTTGGCGAAATATCAGTCGCTCTTAATAAATTTGAAAATCCTTTAAGAATTCTTTGAGTTTAACGTGACGCACAGAGGAATTCTTATGTGAGTGTCTGGGCGTTTGAATCACGGGTTGAAATTTAAATTTGTCTCATTGTAGTGAACTCTCTAGAACGGATTAAAACGCGAAATGTATTAGTTAACTTAAGTAATTTCTATCCGTCTTTCTAAACAAGTTGGTAATGAAAAAATATGAGTATACTTCGCATTTATAATATATTTCGCATTTAAAACGGTTAAAAAAGTTTTTATTTAAGTGCAGACGTACAGTCAATGAGACGTAAGAAGAAATGTTAAATAGATTTAATTATTTAAGAAAAAATAACATTCGGGGAAGACGTTCATGTTCCTTTATCTAAATGTTAGCACTAAATTACAACGGGACGTTTCTTTAGACGTAGAAGACAGGGATATCCTTTGTATGTAAATTTTTATTTCATATGAGACAAAAAACTCGCGCAATCAGAACCTAAGTGCTTCGGTGGGGACACATTGGGAGCGGAAAGCGAATACGCGCTTACATACTTTTGTAATACATAATGTTACATATAAATATTTGGTTTTTCATTTAAATATTCGTCGAGTTAACGGTAGCAGTCTACGGCTAATAATTCACGGGTTGTGGATTCGATTTCCACCGGATCCTGCTTGTTTCTAATCAATTTATAATTTAAATAAAACACTTTAACGGTTTAAAACGCGATATATTAGTTAAACTTATTTGAAAATGATTTTTAACTTCGGCCCGACGTTTCGGATGCTTTGCAGCACCCGTGGTCACGGGAAGACTAAAGATGGAGGGTGTCCCCCCCCCCAAAAAAAAAAATTTGCCCCCCCCCCCCCCCCCCTTTCCGAATTTGTTTTTTGGCGGGAGGTCCCGGGCCTCCCCGTTGACTCACGGTGTCTTCGCGTTTGCCGGTGTGCTGTTTTTTGGGGTCCCCCGCTTTTTTTTT
Source organism: Leptosia nina (assembly GCA_963661955.1). NCBI lineage: Eukaryota > Metazoa > Arthropoda > Insecta > Lepidoptera > Pieridae > Leptosia > Leptosia nina. The sequence goes on from CAVLEF010000011.1 coordinate 7,762,820, forward strand.
GGGGGCCCCCCCACCCGGGTTTTTAGGGGGGAGGGGGGGGGGCCCCGGGGGTTGGGGGGCCAATACCCCCCCCAAAAAAATTTAACCCCAAAAAACCCCCCCCCTTCCCCCCCGCCCGCCCCCCCCCCCCCCCCCCCCCCCCCCCCCAAAAAAAAAAAAAATTCCCCCCCCCGGGGGGGTTGCCCCTTTTTCCCCCCCCTTTTTTTTTTCCTCTTTTTTTTTTTTTTTTTTTTTAAACCGTTAAAGTGTTTCATTTAAATGTGTACTACTCGCGTAAACTATAGACAGTATTTTTTTTTACTATGATAATTAATAGAATACGCATCTAACAACTATATTGTAGAACTTACCTTATCATTGGGCGTGTCTTTAGTTTACGCAAGCAGTACATTTAAATAAAACACGTTTAACGGTTTTTTTTTTATATTTTTGGCTACGATCTAACTAATTCAGAAATAAGATAACCTGAATCTTGAAATTATATGTACTAAAATCCTGCGCGAGCACGTGTTTGTGTCCTTTTCACAAGTCGGTTTTATTCAAAACTGTGGCCGCGACCGCGTAGAATTGTGATTTTGCGCGCCGAATTTGTTTTGGTCCATATTTCATCTTCCCGTAACGTATACAGACGCAGACATTTTTTACATTGTTTAAGGAGTAATCATCCTATCATACATATTTTTTGGGTAACTTAACACGTTTTCCACTGTTTGGTCGCATGATGTATATCGCGTTTAAAACCGTTAATCCTGTTTTGTTTGAATATTTTAGTTACGTAAAGTAATTTAAATTTTTCGTGTTATCAACAAATATTTACACAAATTTTATATTCCATACCTCTTTTTGTATCAACTACGATGCGATACACAGACATACACAGCCAACAGAGTTATCTACATTGTAAGTTATTCAAAGCGAAGAGCCGCTAGATTTATGTAAAGCCTAAAATTCAAATCTCCTTAATTAATGCATTTTTAGGTGAAAATGTTATACGAATTTCGACGGAAGAGCGTCGAAATCATACATCGGCTTAATTAAATGAAAGCGGCTTAAATACAATCAGCTTATTGAATTTGGAGGATTAACTTTTAGTGATGCAAATTTACCGTTATTGCTGTAACCTGGGGTCATGGTGAATATGACGAAGGAGTTGTTTTGATTGTAGTTGGACAGAGAAGCATAGGGTCTAATTAATGGTTAAATATCCCAGCCATATAAAATCTAAACGAGATTAAAATAAAATACTTTAACGGTTTGAAACGCGATATATATTAGATAAACTTGTTTGAAAATTATTTCAACTACGGCCCGACGTTTCGGATGCTTTGCAGCAGCCACTTATTGGGAGATTGCTCGCGTAAACTACAGACAGTATTTAACTAAAAAAGATGTTATACTCTGTCAACCTATATTGGCTTACAATAGTCGAAATTAAACAGACTGAAGCCGAAACAGGATAATGCCTGATGGCTTTCGGATTTTGACGGATTTTACTTGGCGGTGGTTCGCGACCCGGACGGAATTTCGATATTCCTACCACCAATTAGTATCCGGATTTACATCGAAGTGTTTCAGAGAAATCATTAATTGATTTGTAACGTGCTGGACCCGTTGGGCATCGGACCCACGACCCGTTGATTAGCCAGCTACATTAATACTCAAATGGAAATATTTAAACTAGATATTAAAGTTTAATTAAGTTAAAGGTGGGAATATAGAAAATCACCGTCCACAGATAAAAAAGCCGTGAAGTTTCGCGTTTCGGTTTCAAGCCGCAGATCTCCAAATATGCAAAATCAAATAGGTCGATAGCATATCTTGTTTAGATCTTATGTCGCTGAGATATTTGTCCTATCATTTGAACATAATGCTTTTATTTCCTCTATCAAAAATGTGTGCGCTTAGCAATCTATACTAATATTATAAATGCGAAAGTAACTCTGTCTGTCCGGCTTTAACTCCGAAACTATTGAACTGATTTAAATGAAATTTAGTACACAAATACTTCAGAGCCTGAGAAAGGACATAGGCAAGGACATATTATACTTATTAATGCTAAATAAGGGTTGATAGGGGTTGAAAAGGGGGATTAAAGTTTGTAGAGAAATTCGTGGTTTTTGAAGCTAGAACAATGAAACTTTCTTCTTTGGCTTTTTGAAAATGGAAGTGGGAGTGGGCGTGGGAATAGAAGTGGAGTGAGTGTAGGAATGAGAGTGGGAGTTAGAGCAGGAGTGATGTGAGGTGAGAGTGTTGCGGCAAAGTAGCACTTACAACATAGATTGGCTGCCCTAAATGCGCCCTTACATAAATTAATAAGCAGCCTAAATAATTAAAAATTCTACCCCAAGTCACTATTCCACGGGGACGAAGTCGCAGGCACAGCTAGTATTGCAATAAATATTTCCCGCAACAGTCAAGGAATTAAGTACAATCCCGTTAGCCTCAAATGGTATATAGAGTAGACAATTAAGATTACATCTCGGCTTAATAACCCGCTATTTGAGCCCACCTCCGGACACGAATATCACTCAATTAAGGAGGGATCGCACTGAATAGATAGCTATACGATGCGCCGTTTAGATAACTATTTATTACATTTTCACTTACGCTCATGAAATTATCTATATTAAAAGTTAAATCTAGACGACAAACAACTTAGACTTGACAACATCGTACAATGTAACTAGCTATGTCAGCGACTTTGTCCGCGCAGAAGAGGTATCCTCTCCTGTTCCTCCTACCTACTCAGTATATTACAGATGTTTCAATAGACAATACCCCACTATATCACTAATAATTTCAAACACAGCAGTTCATCAGACTTCCGCGCCGTACTTGATAGAAATTATTAATTTACCGAGATTCGAATACAGGACATCTGCTAAACCCAATACGTCTAGTATTGGGTTTAGCGCGAGTTCGTTTAAAAATTTAGCTACAGTAGCATTTTTATGATATGTATATATAAAAAAAAACAACAATAATTCTTGTTTGTACTTAACGCGAGCAGTACACATTTAAATAAAACACTCACGGTAATGCGAAATATGTTAGTAAAACTTATTTGAAAATTATTTTAACGAAGGCCAGACGGATGGGATGCATTGTAGGAATTGTGGTCTCCCCATGACTCATAATATTAACCGCTTTAAACCGTTTTAACTGCTTTATTGAAGTACATTTTTACTTTAATTTTAAGAAAGCTACAACTCGCACTTGGCCGTTCTTAAGTTCTACTCGATGGTACCCCATGCCGCTAAAGAGCACAAAATCATGGATCATCAACACGAAATGGGAACAACGAACGCGTAGAGCTCAGTGGGGCCGCAGCAAGTGCTTTTGTTTTACTGTTCGAGTGACGCGCTCCCGTCATGCTGACTCGGCGAATTGTGACGACTTCAGACTTTAGTTCTTTTATGGCGCGTTCCTATTAGCTAAAAAAGCTTTCAAGATAACCGTGGTCTCGTTCCACACTTATGTCCCATTGCTGTGCATATAATTTCTCATTTTTTTAAGTGTGGACTACTCGCGTAAACTACAGACAGTTGATGTTATTGTAATATTCCCTTGTGTAAAATGTAACTAAAGTTCCCTTTAGTAACAAATATTTCCTCCATACAGTTAGATCATTCCATTATTGTTTCGAGAGAAGTCTCATAAACAAACAAAGTGGCTTTAATGAACAATAACAGAGTAGCAGAAAACAGAGAAAACCTTGACTTGAACTTGCTTTTAATTAAACGGAAACGCGTTCAGTCATCACTCATTCAACAAACAGACAATGTTAATATTTTCTCAACAAACTCGTTGAAACGTGTAACAAATTGACAGCAATAATTCTGCAGTGATTCTTCACTCAAGACAAACATTAGGGCCAATTATATTCTGTTTATTCTCGCAGAGATCTTCGAGTCGACCTTTAGGCACTTTATTTTTAACGTGTTATGTATCGCTGAGTGTTTTGACTAGGTTTTAATGAGGCAGAGTAAACTTTGATATTAAAATTATGAATTCAATTAGTTGCGTTAAAATAAAACAATTGTAACGGTTTAGAACACGAAATGTATTAATGTATGCCATCTGCGAAGCGTTTTTAGCTTTGACATTAGGAACAATATCTTCAATCCCCCGTGACCACCGCTGTTGTACAACACTAGAAACGTGGGGCGGTAGTTATCTACATTAAAATAAAAATAAGTTAACTAATACATTTCGCATTTTGAACCGTTAAAAGTGTTTTAATTTATATGTTCTTTGCAAAAATTTATGACAGTTGCTCATGAATTTCTAACTAAGTTTGTCTTAGAAAATCTTAGGAAAGACTTAAATAGTTAGCTAATTTACCAGCCGATTTCATTAAAAACCCTGTGGTGCCCCAAAAAGGGTGAATAATAGCTATATTTTTAATACACTCGGCGTTAGTCGAGAAGAGTTAAATCCAAGAAAGTCCGGACGGAAGTTGCGCCACTGAATTTATCATTACATAAAGAGTCCCATTATTAACGAAACTCGCTCCAAGTTTTGAATTATAAAAGTTTGAGGGAGGTAATTAAGCTCCGTCGCTCACGGTAACTTCGCACTTGACGAGAATCCGATATTTTCTACTCACCGGGTTCTTTAAATTAACCCGTACACCGATGATCTTAATCCCGATATGTATATAATATATTTGCTTAAGAATTTTTTTATGTAAATTTTTATCGACTTTCTTTCATCATTGCTGTATAATTTCTAACTAAATGTATACAGATTAAAGCTATCTTTAAAATGGTTACAACACTGTCTATAGTTTACGCGAGTAGTACACATTTAAATAAAACACTTTAACGGTTTAAAACGCGATATATTAGTTAAACTTATTTGAAAATGATTTTTACGAGGGTCACGGGGAGACCACGGCTGCTGCAAAGCATCTGAAACGTCGGGCCGAAGTTAAAAATCATTTTCAAATAATTTTAACTAATATATCGCGTTTTAAACCGTTAAAGTGTTTTATTTAAGTGGTTACAACATTTAAACTTGATTTTTTATATCATCAGCTTTGCGTAATGTATCTGTCCATTTAAAATGGGTGATATGAATATTAAAAATCGTCCGGATCACGAGCCACCATTTACAGATGGAAAACCCGTGAAGTTTAAAAGCGTCGTCAGCCTGTAGTTTTCCGAAAATCATTTCAATTTCATTTTCCTTCAATCAAGCGAATATGCTTTTCTGTCCTGCTCAAGCATAAAAAAGAGAAAAATGGTTTTATTTATTTATTTATTTCATTATAAACATATTCTACCATTACAGAAAAATTCCATTGCGATAGACTTATTATATACATATTTCATAGAGTGACGTTTTTGTCAATTCACCCAAGCTGCACGTAAAAATGTCGTAAATAATTAGTGAAAAAAGAATATTTTTTTTTTAAATTATGCTAATGCAAAATTACTAGGCCTTTATCAAATATTATATGAAACATAACTATATTTTCCGGATTTAGTTTGAGGTATTTATTATATTGTATCCAAACGCAAGCTGAGTTTAATGAATAATTTATTTAGAGATGTAGCGGTTTTCCATACCATATTTTGCTTTTTCGGAACGTTCGTGTCGTTTTGTAATTGAAGTTGGACAAGGCAGGAAACGGAAATGTAGAAAGGTCACTGACACACTCGCCAGAAAATATTAAACGTCTCGCCACAAAGCTATAAATAAAATAATATAATACTTGGAAAATTCCATTTGCAATTTTTAAATTAGCGATACGGTCCCTCTTTCCATTTGAAGTTCTGAAACGTTCAGCCTCTTGATAGCAATCTTCAATACGTTCACAAACAAATTGCAAACGAATACTTTTACCTTTCTCGATAAATAAATATAACATTCAGCAACATGGGGAGAAATTGTAAAAATTTTGCAGTTGAAAATTGGCCGCCAAACACAGGGGCGGACTGGCCCGGGTGCCCTTTTGAAGCCTGCGCGGTAGCTGTTCTTTTTTTCAAATCAAATTACAATTGTAACTGTCATTACTGTAAAACAGTAATATATAGCAACGTTAAATTACGTAATTTTATGTTGATACATACCTTTATGATGAAAATATAATTATAATAATGTACTTTATTTATCGTATATATACAGACTATGTACAATACATAAATTAAAAAAGTAAACTCCTGTTTCTCCCAGTGGAGTATGGGGCGAATACATTTTTGTGTCGGTTTCACTTACCGGTACTTTAACAGGTAAGTAATTGATCAGACTTCTGTTCCCCGCCCGATCGAAACAATCTACTATACCCCGGGATTCGAAATCAAAACTGTCACGCTTAATCTAATGCTAAGGAACGCGTTTAACCATTTGGTTACAGAGTCAGACATTAAAAAGGGTCATTTAAAAATGGGGCCTCAAAAATATGGGACCCTAGACGTACCAGATCTGTCGATAATAATCCGGTCTAGGGATCAAGATTGCAGGCAAGCAGGTGGACGTACGAGGCTGATATTGCGAAAATTCTATATTTCCTTTCAATTTCTTTAGATGCGATTTCAGATTTGACGAATTTCATATGTTGGCTCTTTAATAGTTTTTGAAAAAGGCACTGCAAATTAATATCCAGGTTTTACCACAAAATATTTCAGATAGTATTATTTAACATTTTTAATGAAACAGACACAGATGTGTATTTGGCTCATGCTCTACATAAAGCAAACGCTATATTAATACTATGCCACAAATTGATGTGTTATTAGGACTAATATTTCTAAATATAAAATAAGATTAACGTTCAAACACTGTCTGTAGTTTACGCGAGTATTACACATTTAAATAAAACACTAACAATTTAAAACGAAATCACGTCGAGCCTTAGTTAAAATTATTCGCAGTTAAGTTTAACAAATATATATCGCGTTTTAAACCGTTAAAGTGTTTTATTTGAAGATTAACGTTATCATATTATATTTATAAACGGATGTCTTACTTAGTATGTATGGAATTAGAATCTCTCTATTGAAAATGTTGAGTAACAAAATCTCAGAAATAAGTTTTATACTTTTCGCCCGCAACGTAGCAGTTGGCGTTAAAAGCTCCCAACGCGACATCCTAATATCATACCTCATCATTTGCTCAAGGAAGCTATTACCAAAAGCTCGTTCTACGCCGGTGTGGAGTCAAGAGTCCATTAAAATCGGCTGTAGAATGTTGAGTAAAAATAAAACATCAATAACCCGTCTCCGCTCGCTGTATTCAGGTCGTTATGCGAGAGCGATGGCCCATAAACGTCACTTTGTGTCGAACGACGGTGTACCTGTTTAGGATGGGGCCAAGAAACCGGCGAGACATATTGCGACATGAAGAAGAAATTACTTTAAATATAACACGTGACCACGGCTGCTGCAAAGCATCCGTAACGTCGGACCGTAGTTAATATAATTTTCAACCCAGTTTAACTGATATATGTCGCGTTTTAAACCGTTAAAGTATTTAATTTAAATGTGTACTACTAGCGTTAACTACAGACTGTATTTAAGAAACAACTTTGTTTACTAACGAGCGAATTTTAAGAATAGTATACACACTTATTGCAAAACATTTCCGAAGAACATGCTTTTTGCTGAAGAGGCTTTTGCAAATGAGAAGCTTTTAAAACATTATATATAAATCGATTTTTAATTTATATAATGCGATCACGTGAAACATATTAAACTTTTCAATCGATAAACACTAAGTTATACTTCTCACTAATACTTATTATAAGGATAGAGTGTGTACTGGTTTAAATTACTTTCTTTTACGACCCTGGCTTCACAATGATGAGAAAAAAACATCGATAATAATAATTCAGTCTTTTTCGTCTTGTGGCCCAGCAGAAATCAACGAACATTGAAAATCTTCGTCCCAAAGCTTTCATTTCATTCCTTTGATAGTTGCTGTAAATACTTTTTCCTTGCAGTAAATTTAGGAAAACTCGAACGATCAAAAAACGAGTTGTAACTTGCTACCTTTGTAGAAGAAAAACTGACTTCGAAATATACTTTTGATAGGAAATAAAATAGAATAAATAGATATTTAGATTATCAATTTATACAAGACAATTACAGATGCAGAATTTTGATGTGTAAACAAGAAAAATGTGTAAACTAATTATAATAATCGATAAAATAAAAAGATAGAGAACACAATGCCTCCATCTACAATAAGTAGTGAAAAAAAATTAAAAAAATCTATATTATTCATAAAGGCCTTTTCAAACGTATGCATATTACAAACGAACAAACAATACAGGAATTAGTGTTAAGTGCATCTTGAAATGATATTGGCATTTTCATCTCCAAATAGTGAACTTGTCTGTCGTCCTTTATCACATAAAACAAACAGTTTACCCTCATTTATTGAATTTGAAAGTTTTATTTATCGCGCCCATAACCTCAAACAAATTGTGAATAATTGAACTAATGTGTTTCGCGTTTTATATAGCGAAATGGCTAAACGTGTTGCCTAGCAGTGCCTGCAGCACGAGAGGTCCCAGGTTCGAACCTGGGGATACAATAAATTGTTACGGTGGGACAGGGCACAGAAGTCTGATCAACTACTGGCCTGTAATGAAATCGATCAGTAAAACGGACCCAGAAATTTAATCGCACCATGCCCCACGGGGGGGAAACGGGATGTCACTACTATACACTATTTGAATAAAAAACTTTAATTGTTTAAAATTCAATATATATTAGTTAAACTTATTTGGAAATTATTTTATGTACATCCCGACGTTCCACATATATATATATATATATCATATTTTTATAAACCTTTTAAACCGTTAAACGCTCTAAATTGATTTGTTCCACATAAAGCAAGCATCTTCGTGTTCGTATATGTCCTTTTTCGTATCCTACAAAGGTTTTTACTTCAAACGGCGAGCAGTAACGAACCCAATTCAGTTTTTGTCCAAATACCAGATAATTCAGTGTCCGATAATGGAGTGAACGTGACGTGTGACTGCCGATATCAGCGACCTGCTTATTTCGCCCGCGTGTGATGAATGGCCTGCTCGAGTTTACCGGGGTCAGGGTATAGCAAAGATGGAGGATGGTACTCGAAATAATACAAAAAAACGATCTCTTACAAGCTGACGGGCTATTTGGTCTAATGGTACCTATGTTATATAATTAAAACATTAAAAGTACACGAAGAATGTAAAATTAAACTTGGCGATAAAGGGAGTGACGGCGAGTTTATTGCCAGTTCTTCTCGTTCGTTGTACGGCCTTGATTTGAGAACTGGTAGTAAATGTAAAGTTCGATACTTTAATATTGTGACGTTCATAAGACACTCAATTATTTTTTAAATTTATACATATACATTTATCGGACAGAATATGAACTGTTATCCACAACGCCAGTGCTGTTGCTCTAACCGATTGAGTTGCCGAGTCCTGTACGTCATCGTCGAACTTTTTCAATGATACATGCACCTCTCGGCAATGTAATTTCAACCTTAACACTTGCTTATTAAGTAAATTTTCAATTGTATTTTTCTTTTCAATTTATATAGTGCCATCCTTAAATACTGTATGTAGTCTCCCCGTGACCACGGCTGCTGCAAAGCATCCGAAACGTCAGGCCGTAGTTAAAATAATTTTCGAATGAGTTTAACTAACATAATAAATAGTGTAATTATGTGCAATAGCGTATAAAAATATTAAAGTTCTTATTCTAATACATGTTGAACTTCGTATGGAAATATAGATATTAAATGAGTGGTCGAACATCGTAATTAAACCGGGTCACGAACCTTTAACTTCTTGGCTTTTCACCATGAGTGCAGTATAGAAATAGGTCGATAGCGCATCAGACCACAGAAACGTTTGTTCCACGCCCAAGAAACGGAACCTGGGATATATTTCTCACGACACAAAATGTTACACTCTATCTTTACCCTGTTGATGTGATGAATGGCCCGGTAAAGTTAACTAATGCTCTAATGGCACTAAACGGCGTGTGTTTATTTTGAGGTTATGTTCTGATCTACGACCTATTTAGGCATATCCTATCAGATTTCGTGAAGTGGAGCGTCAGTCAGTGTCAATAAATATTCCAGCTTTGAATTCTGTTAGTTTTTAAGAAGTGATTTATTCATATTAAGTAATTTCTATTTATTTAATTACAACAGTTTTACGGTTTAAAACGCGTATTATATATTAAATTATTTGAAAATAATTTTTTTTATTTTTCATTTTAAACCGTTAAATTGTCTTATTTAAATGGGTATTACTCGCGTAAACTACAGCTGTCTGTAGTATCTAATTGGTACATGTTCATAATTTTATGTATTTTTAATGCCTCAAATTATTGAGGATCTCGTTTAATTAAGAGAGCTAGGTATTTATTAACCTAGCTCTATCTGTAGGTTCGAATCCTGAAAGAAAAAAAAGTATTATCAAAAATGACATAGAATACTGGTAAAAGTTTGATCTGAAAGGACGTACCATTGATTTGTCCCAATCCACAAGGTCTCCGTGGCCACAGCTAGTCCAACGCAACCGAAACGTCGGGTCGTAGTTAAACTCAGTTTAACTAAAATATATCGCGTTTTAAACCGTTAAGTGTTTTTTGAAATGCACTAACGCAAACTACAGACAGTATTTAACGTTAAAGGCGTAAATTTACTAATATCTAGTAACGACTTGCGAGAAGTTGTTTATCTCGCAAGTTTAATAATATTTCAAGGTTTAGCGTGAAATAGTTTATACTACGCGAACTCGCAAACTTTAAAGAAGCTCTGAACCTGAGTCTTCATATCCGAATAGATAACTCTATAAGCTTGTAATATTGTTTGGCTATTAACTAAACTAGTTTTGATCACTTACTACGTACCGCGTTCGGTTTGCGCTAAATAGTGTTGTCACTTGCAGACATCTCTGATAGTACTGGGTTACTAAGGGAGGTATTTTAGGCAAAGTCAAATAGAAGACAGAATGCTTCACTAGAAAAAGATAATTAACTTTGACCCGTTGAAAGTGTTTTTATTTAAGTACTTTTTGTCAGAGACAGTGCCTGCGTAAAATAGATATTTCGGGCATCAAAATTTGTTTTTGCAAACCTGCATCTTTATAGGTTTAAACTTTTTCAGTTAAAATGATATACATATAGTATAGCGGACTTTTTTTTAATCATTTCAAGATAAAAATACATTAGAAATACCTATAACCTTTAGAGCTGTAGTTGTTCACACAAATATATATTGTAAACATATTTTTGTGTCCGAACTTATAAATTTTACTTGACAGCTTTTATTTAGTGGTTTAAATATTGAGCCCAATCTAAGCATTGAACATTGTGAATTGCATTTAAAAATATTAAATATTTTTGCACATGATTTTAATTTATATAAAAAAAATCAAAACTAAGTGTAAAAAAATTACGACTCAGGCAGGACTTGAACCGGCATCGTCAGCGTTCTGTGCTGTTGCTCTAACTGAGCTACCGAGTCCTCTAATTGGATTTAAATTTTAACGTGAACAAATACAAGATTTAATTTATCAATAACTCAAATAAATGAAGAAATTAAACGCGAACTGTTATGATCAACGGGCGGCAATCAGGTAGAATGGCGCTCATTATAAATACGAGTAAAACCGGCGCAATTTACATAATTATCCTTGTTATCGTTATAAGGGGGACGTTTCGCAGGACAATTTGGCAAAACTCCAATATTGACTATTCATTTCATTCGTTACTTTAATTCGGAAGTTTCCGTTTAAATCCAATTTAATTTATACCCGTTTAAGTGTTACGACAATTCAACGTTTTTATTTTACTCCCTACTTAATCTACTTAGTTGCATTTACAAAACCTCATTATAATCTATTGTAATATTTAAAAGAAAACTTTTAACGGCTTAAAACATGAAATATATTAGTTGACTTGTTTACAATTTTATTTTAACTACGGCCCGACGTTTCGGATACTTTGGATATTGTAGATGTGTACTTCTCACGTAAACTACGGACGGTACTTCAAATATTAGATACTTGAATCTTTATAACTTCTTAAATAGCGTTAATTAAATTGAAAATCTGCTATAGATTGACAAGCTCAATTGGTGAGAACAACTCTGCACGGAACACTCTGGATCTGAAGAACACTGCAGTCATGTCAATTCAATAATAAGGGCCGTGGGTTCAAATCCCTTCAGGTCCAGCATATTTCTCTAATATATGAGACATATTAAACAATAAATACAAACTTCTTTTTAAAATCTTACATGAACACGATCTATATAATATATACGATAATGGAAAGACTGGAGTAAATTGTAAATAAATAAATCCGCGCTTCGGTTCCAGTCTGTGTATTTCCGAATATCCAAAGCCAGATTAGGTCGATATCTTATATAGATCTTATAAGAGTATTTCAACTTACATCAAATGATGCTGCTCTCTCCTCCGCTTTTATAAAAAAAGAGAAATAAATATCTTAAGTGTTGACAAGATTGAAAATAATATTATACGTTTGAAAACATTAATATTTTTCACATGTTATTGCACATGAAGGCACTATATAATTCAAAAATCAAAAATAAATTGAAAAAAAATTTTTTTTTTCCTGCTCGAGTTGAAATTTTTTTCAATTTATTTTCGATTTTTAAAATAGTATTATACATTAATTTAGTAAAGCAAAGTTTAAATAAAACACTTTAACCCCGTGACCACGGCTGCTGCAAAGCATCCGAAACGTCGGGCCGAAGTTAAAATCATTTTCAAATAAGTTTAACTAATATATCGTGTTTTAAACCGTTAAAGTGTTTTATTTAAATGTGTACTACTCGCGTTAACTATAGACAGTATTTAAAGCAAATCTTGCCATTGTATTTTAAGATATTATTGTCTATTCTCCAGTAACAAGCCTTTAATTAAAATTATCAAAGAGTAGACAGAATTTGTCTTACTCATAATTATAATTCTATTTATATACTCCTTTATACAGTTTATTTTGAATATTAATAGAGTATAATAATAAAACAGTTTACGGAATAAAACCCTACAGATTATAAGCTAAGGTGATTTTAATTAATAACGTAACACAAACGTAAGGCCACCAATGATCAGCTGCGGCTAATTCTTCTATAGTACTTTAATATAATAGTTTTTTACGCGTCAAATTAAGTTACCCCAAAGGTCGCCTTGTTGCGGAGTAGAAGTTCGTTCCGTTTTCAAATGACAGAAAAAAATTAATTGTACATCGTAATTTATTTAGCCGCTTAACACGATAAATAAAGATTTTTATATAAAGCAATTTTTTAATAATGTGTTATGTACGTTAAAAATTACCGATTGCCTTTGATTTTAATAAAGTGTTTTTAAAAGACATGTTAAAAATAATAAACAAGGACAAAAGTATAGTTTTTACTAGTTTTTTATCTTTCGCGTTTATCCTATATTAATCACCTCTATCTATAGTAATGAATTAAGCTGAAGAGTCGGTTTGGTTGTCTGTATGTTTGAACGAGCTAATCTCAGGAACTACTAACTCGATTAGAGCATGTATCGATTACTGTGACTAATAGGAGCGAATAAAAATATATTTATCAAGTATCGCTGACTTGAAACCGAGATATATTTCCGTCTTACAAGCGAAAGGCCACAAAAAAACTACGTAACACTTGAACCGAGTGTTGTTCCAGCGTTGTTTTCCCAGCGTAGTGTTTGTTATTGGTCTGATCTCTTTGTACCAGGGTTCCACTCCTCACACAAAGACGTCAAGTGTCTTTGTTAGATTTTACATGTACTCATGTTATATGACCGTTTGTTGTTCTCATATGCCCTTTGTAGATTCTACTCCTTGAAGGGAAAATTAAATAACATTTCAGCTTATGTTGTCTAGCTTAATTAGATTCCTATTTTGATAGAAGAGAACGCCAGATCTCACTTGTTGGAAGGTGAACTCCAGCCATATAACATCTAAACATACTTTATAGAGTTTTAATACTTATGTTTCACTATGACTAAATGTTCTCGATGCTTTGCAGCTGTGGTGGAAGATACGATAAGTAGATTTATTTCGCGACTGAGTTCATATTATATTTAAACCGTAAATAGTTTTTTTATTGATAGATACGTACGTGATATCTACTCTCCGACGTATCGGATGCTTTGCAGCAGTCTCGTCGTGACCGTCACGCGAAATAATTTTCAAATGAGTTTACCTAATATGTTTCCCGTTTTAAACCGTAACTTTTTTGTTAATTTGTATACTACATTATATTCTTAACCAATTGAAGTTTTATTAAATTATCCTATAGTATATGATTTGTGTAGGTAGTTACAATAAAACACTAACGGTTTAAAACGCGATATATTAGTTAAAGATAATTTTCAAATAAGTTAACTAATATATTGCGTTTTTAACCGTTAAAGTGTTTTATTTAAATGTAAGTACTACTCGCGTAAACTATAGACAGTATTTAGGTAGTTTAAAATAAAATAAATAAAAAGACCAAATATTAATAATTAATGCATTAACAGCAGTAGTTTAAAAATTTCATTTTCATATACGTGTATTAGATCTTTTATAAGACTTATATATCACGTATTTATGAATCAACATAACACATAATTTACACCATTTTTATCGTTTCCCAAATCGCTTCACCTAAAAAAGATTTATCGGGTCCTGGGTGATAAGACCCAGTCATGTGTAACGGGTTCTCGGGCCTATTCAAATACATTATCATCCAATTACACAATAAGGTAAATGAAAATAGCTATTTGCCTTTTTAATCTATTTATAAAATACGTAGATAGCCAGTATTACACATATTTAATTGTGTAAATTAAGTTATAGAGGCCTATGTTGAGCAGTGGACATAAAACAGCTGATCAATAAGAAACCGGTATAAAACCAATTATAGTTAAACTTAATGAAATGAATTTTAACTTCGACCCGACGTTTCGGCTGCTGTTTAACTAATATATCGCGTTTTAAACCGTTAAAGTGTTTTATTTAAATTAATAACATTTTGAGTTTTAAACCGTTTTCTTATTAATGAGCTGTTGTATTTAAATGTGTATTACTCGCGTAACTATAGACAATATGTTATTAATTTACTTTTTCAACCTGTTAAATATCAATTATTCACATTTTAAGCCGTTAATATAGTTTTTTTATTGTATACCATGTAAATTAGAGATAATATAAATATAATTAAGTATTTAAAAAATGTGTATATTTTATTTTTTATAATAATATTGAACTCTTCAAAGGAATCATTTAAAAATTTTAAATAATAAAAAGTCTTTTCGGTAAAGACGCAATACAGGTATTTTTACGAAATTCATTTACTTTAAAATTAAATTTAGAAAGAGTTTAGAGTTTGAATCTTCTTTCGTTTTATGAGTGAGTGAAAAATATTAGTAGCTTAAACTTTTAAAAGGACTTTCCCTTGAAAATACATAATAATTGCAACTCCAATACATCACGCTCTTCAACCCTAAAACATGACAATAATATTGACACATAACTTTTAATGGATCGTCCCTAATTTGAGGACACGCTGAGAGCCGACCCGGGCCATTGTGTACAATGAATGTGACAAAAATGCTACATTTTAATATGACCATAGTGATGTACCTATATTTTGTAAAAAACCCTCATTTTTTAATTTCGGTGGATATAAGTGAGTACACAAATCTCGAGTAGTCTACTTTTGTTCGAGTAGTACACATAAAAAAAAACACTTTAGCGGTTTAAAACGCCATGTATATTGGTCTCCACTTGACCACGGCTGCTGCAAAGCATCTAAAACTATTTCAAGTTAAAGGGTTTTATTCAAATAAGTGAGAACTATATATTACGATTTTTACATTGGGCAAGTTTCACACTAAATACTTTACGCGTTTTTTTTTTTTAACTTTTTTTAAAAATTTTTTTTTTTCCCCCCCCCTTTTTCCCCGTTGAAACGTCGTGAAAGATTTTCTAATTTCAAGTTTAACTAATATCATAAAATAAATGTTCTATAGATTTAATTGATGCAATATATGAACTAATACGACAACCTTGTAGCTAGATGGTTAACCGTTTGTCCAGCTTGCTTTAAGTCGAAGACCTCGGTTCCAAATCCCAGAAAAAATATTTTTAACGGCGGGCAGCGCACAGAAGAGTGATCAGTACTTACCTATAATTATACTTCGTGAACATACATAGTTAAATTCCGTTGTTAAGAGTTTGTTATTCAGTTAAATTTATTTATATAATATTTTAAATATAGTTGCTTCTAATGCTTGGCAATAGCCGTGGCCACAGGTAGACTACTGCTGCTGCGAAGCATCTGAAACGAACCGTAGTTAAAATTTTTTTTAAATAAGTTCAACTAACATATTTCCCGTTTTAAACCGTTAATGTGTTTTATTTAAATGTGCAACAGACAGTATTTAATATTAGATTTTCTTGTCGATTGTACATCACTACGCCACTTCACATACACTTTATTACACGTCTATATTTGATGTACCTCTTGTAATGGGGGTAGCTCTGGACGCCCTTTGTTTTGCGAGTGTTTTGGACGATTTTAAGGGAAAAATAGACTTGTTCCACGTTTTGCATAATGAGGTCACGTTTTATTCGAACGTCGAGGATAAAATTAAATAATTTTTGCTAAGCTCCGCTTTTATTGATGCCTTTACCTTCTAAATCACTGTACACCAATGCTTCTAAATATATTGAACAAGAGGAGGGACGTAGAAATACGAGACTTAAAATTTATAATTTTTTTTTTATGTATGATAGATATTTGGCGCATGATGACATTATGTAAATTAGAATTTATTTTAAATTAAAAAAAATACGATGCAGACAGTATTTCAACCTGTGCTGTTATTTTGTGCTGTGCTTCTATTTTTCATGCCACAGATCACTCGCTAACTTAACTTAAAATAATACTAATTAAATAAAATGTCGCCCATGAACGCCCGATGAAAGAAATACTTTTTTTTTATTTCCTTACTCTTGTCCGGCGCAGATGATAGTTTAAAACATGTTGCTGACTACATTGTAATCAAATACACGAGCAAAATAAAATAAAAAAATTACAATAATCCCATACTTATTGTAAAAACTTGTTTGCAGGTAGTACCTCGGTAAGTAAGGTAGATCTCGTGGATTTTGTAGTCGCATATCGTAAGACATTTAATTTGTAACCTATATTTTGACTCGTTGATCTAATGGTAGCACTGTATGGCTAATCATCGGGTCGTGGGTTCGATCCCCACCGGGTCCAAAATTTTTATTAATTTTTAATTTTTCTGAAACATGTCTGAAAATCTGGATATTAAATGGTAAATATCGAAATTTCGCCCGGGTAACGAACCGCAGATGAAAAAGCCGGTTCAGTACGGTTTCAATTTGTGGATTTCCGAATATCCAATTTGGCTTTGGACGACTAGATAGTCGACAGCGCGATTTTTGATGTTATATGCTCGTCCTTCCTCCTCTATATTTAGAACTAGTTTCCTAATGCATTGAGTAATATAAAACAAAACAATTATTGACACGCCATTTTTGTTACGAGTATTTGCTAAATGCCAACACGAGAAATTTATGACGCGATTAGCAAACAGCATTAGAGTATGTAAACAAGCATCTCTGTTGACAGAAGCTGAAGCTGGGCGGGCACGCATCGGTGTTGCCAAGTGTAGTTATTAATTTCAAAATATTGCATTATATTATTGCCAGCTCACAAAAAAAATACGTTTTGTAACTGTGAAGAGATGTGTTATAGCCTCCCTATAACACAATCTAACGATGTGAAAAATTAGTAAATATAGATATACATATATAAAAATAGGGGTTCCATGCATTTAAGCCATAGTAATTAAGTGGTTCCAGAAAACTATATTGTAGTCAACTCTCAGACAATTTTCTATTAAACATAAAATTTGAAAACTTTTTCGACTCGGACAGGACAAGTTTTTTCAATTTTTTCGATTTTTAAATTATATAGTGCCTTCTTCACATGTAAAAAATATTAAAGTTTTCAAACGTTATAACTTTGTAATTACAATCTTCAATGATTTCTTAAGCTGCAAAGCATAAGACTTTGAACCTTATTACGCAATTGTTAACGTTGAAATTACATTGCGCGAGAGGTGCATGTATCAATAAGTTGAAAATATTTGACGATGAGGTGCTAGGCTGTGACCGCAACTTTGTCCGCGTAGTATAGTTAATTTGGGCATTAAAATTTGTTTTTGCAAACATCCTCATCTTTATAAATCTAAGCTATCACCCACGACGTTCGACGAGTGGCGTCGTTTTTGCAAATCGACCTTAAAACATAGACATATACCGTTCCACATATCTTTTTGGATATTTTTAAAGATGAATCAATATTTTATATATTATTAATATTTTTGAACCGTTTCCGCATCGCACACAACGGAATCCAACGAAGGCGAATAATGCCCCCCCGTTTCTTTCACGTTTTCCGCTGTTTCTTTGTTCGCGTTGTAGCGCGTATGTTTTATAGTTTATAGCATTTTAGAACCAACACAAAAATATTTTTTTCAATTCAAACCAGTAGTTCTTGAGATTAACGCGTTCAAACAAACAAACTCTTCATCTTTATATATTAGTATGGATATAGATTTTTATTTCATGTAAAAATTTAATATGTTGATAGAATACTGTCTATAGTTTACGCGAGTAGTACACATTTAAATAAAACACTTTAACGGTTTAAAACGCGATATATTAGTTACGGGGAGGTCTCCCCGTGACCACGGCTGCTGCAAAGCATCCGAAACGTCGGGCCGAAGTTAAAAATCATTTTCAAATAAGTTTGACTAATATATCGCGTTTTAAACCGTTTAAGTGTTTTATTTAAATGTTGATAGAAGTTTGAAGCTTTTTACCTTATTCTATAGTAATAATTCAGTAAACTGTTGCTTCACGACGAAAAGATAATTCAAATACTTTCGCATTTATAATATCAATATCTCTTATTGATATATGTTATAGCATTGTATCTAAATTCAAAACATGTACGGGAGGGCCGATATATAAATTCGTTTTATTCCCTGTCCCCGTTAGTAACAAGTTAATTCGTTTCCGTGGAGCCTTTCATCATGCTCAGGCGAATCTAAATTGAACGAGATTGAAAAATGTCTAGTAAATTATTCGAAATTGACAACGGAGTATTGATTACAAATATGCAAAGGGGGGATTTTGTTAATCTCGTAATTGAAACTGAAAGAAGTTTTAAAAGTTTTTGAAAGCCATTGACGTAAAATGGCTCGATTCAATTTTCTGCGTTCGTTCGAGTATGCATGAAATATATTTGTAAATAATTCGTAAACTTAATTTTATTTTAACTTAACTACGATCCAACGTTTAGGTTGATTTGCCGAGTCCCCCCGTGACCATGGCGTGTAATGATAGAGGAGGAAAGACAAAATTCATTGGATGGTAGGTAACCTAGCTGTATAACATCTAAACAAGATGCGTTGTTTGGAAATTCGGAAATTCATAGACTGAAACCAAAAACGCGATAAAATTTGACGGCTTTTTTTATCATTGAACGGTAGTTCGTGAAAATCCTACCGCCTATTTAATATGCAGATTTTGACGCAATCTAAAATTTTTCAGAAAAAAAATAAATTTTTCAAAATAACATTTTTTTTTTCAGGAAAAAAATAAATTGTTCAGAAAAATGTTGGACCCGGTGGAGTATTAACGGGTCGTGCCCGTTAATTAATAGGCATACATTGCTACCATTAGACCAACGAGTCCGTCAAATGCTGCTGCGATTAAAAAATAAGATAAGTTTTTCGCATTTTAAACAGTTAAAGGTGTTTTACTTAAACGTGTACTCGCGAAAATTACAGTCCACATATTATATAGAATTTAAATATAAAAAATCTCTCTCAAATTAACTTACGTTAAACAGATAGCGATACAAAACACACAACCCTGTCCAAAAACCCGAGAGAGAATTCGACGTAAATTATTACTAACCAGACGACGTGGTAAAATCGTAAATCCCTTTTCGATACCGTAGACTATAGAAAATTGCGGGAGGCACCGCTGATACTGGAATTCAAGAACCCCTTCCCCGGCAGACCGTTATAAATGATTGTTCAGATAGCGGCGACGCCGGGGCATCAATCAAGTGATCTGGGTCAATTCGAATCCCGCGGGGATAGATCGCGGGCACGGCGCTAAGCGGATCTCGTTTTATGTCTAATAACCTGACTATGGAATAATCCTATCAGTTATGTTATTGAAGAAAGAATAACAATAGCGAAGAATTACATGCTTATGCAAGTAAATATAAGACTATGATATAAAGGACACTTTTCCTTTACCCAGGGACTACGGCTCCTGGAAAGTATCTGAAACTTCTGTAGTAAAAATAAATTTCTCGTTTTAAGTCGTTAAAAGTGTTTTATTTAAATATTAATTAAAAAAAAACTAAAACATCATTTTCAAAAACATTGAATAAGCATATTTCTGTAATAAATTTTGTTTAGAGCTACGATAGATACATTCAGTACTGAAAATAGCTTGTAGATAGCTTACAATGACAGATGTCGCCAGCGTAGCAGTTTTTACTTTAACATTAGGGACCTTTGACAACGTCCATCTTTAGTTCTCCGTGACCATAACTTCATGGCGTATTTAAATAAAATTGATAATAATTTTAACTGATATATTTCATGTTTTAAACCGTTTAAAGTGTTTGTAAAGTTAAACTTACTATATCCATGAGGTCCTATGACATAAATGAATGGCCTATGTCAGTGATCAATGTTGCGTCAGCTACTATTAAAATTACTTTCAGTACCGACAGCAGCTTGTATTTGGGTTACGATGGAACAGATGGCGCTAGCGTAGCAGTTTTTACTTTGACATTCGTAACACCCCCATCTTTAGTCACCCCGTGATCACGACTGCTGCAAAGCATCCCAGACATTGGGAAAGTTAAAATAATTTGTCAATTATTGTATCTAATACATTTCGTGTTATTACCCGTTAAATGTCAAACTCGCGCACAAACAGTATTTGTGTATGTTATTAGAATTCGATCAATAAACGTCTATGTTAAAAGCGAACACGCATACTAAGTGGTGATCAACAACTAATGCAAATTGGGTCAAACGCCGAGTAAACACAATATAAGTACTTATATATTAGTAGATACCATTATTGTATATTAATAAATCTGATATAAGCTATTACAGCTCCACTTAGTGCGTACTAACATAGTTATTTCATACTTAAACACTGTAACGCTGTATATAAAAGTAATTAAACACGTACAATAAGGACAAATAATATAAATATTAATTATTAGGAAAAACTAATTCTTGTACGTATTAAATTGTGTCCGAAATTTACGCGAGTAGTAGACATTTATATAAAACACTTTAACTGTTTAAAACGCGATAAATTTCATCCGTATTTCAGATCGGTTTATCTAAAACCTATCTGAAAATAATTTTAACTCCGGTCCGACGTTTCAAATGCTCTTCCAGCCGCCGTGGTCACGGGCATACTTGAAATAGGAGCAAAGGAATCTAAAATAAGGAGGAGACCCGTTAAAGTGTTTTATTTAAATGTGTACTACTCGCGTAAACTATAGACAGTATTTAAGAATATCGGAATTCCGTCCGGGTTGCAAACCACCGTCCACAGATACAGAAAAAGCCGTGTAGTTTAATTGCGTTTTTAAACAGAAATAGATTGACAGCATGTTATATGATTGGGGTATTTTTCCATTCATCAAGTGAACTCCAAGTGTGCCTCAATTTAAAAAAAAGCATCTCAAAAAACATCTGTACAAATGTGTGATTTAGACATATTAACAAGTTTGCGTTTTGCTCGGAAATGCGTTAACTGCATTTCCATATAAAGGGAATACACAATCCTACAACCCCACAAACAAAATGGCAGCTAAAAACTCACACTCAAAGATTTATTTAGAGACGCAAGGCATTTTGATTACTTGCTTTGAAGTGTTCCAGGATTCAAGTTGTGTTTGGCATGCGGAGTTTCTCATGTTCTGTTTGACCTAGTAATAAAGTATTCTTTGAGCCAACGAAGGTTTTTAAATTTGATTAAAGTTTAGACTATCTGATTACAAAATCTAATTTTATTATATTATTGTGGGCATTATATTATTTACTTTTGCTAACAACTTCCTCAACTTTATAAGTTATAGCTGACTAGTGTCATCGACTTTGTCTACGTAGAATAGTAATTTTGGGCATTCAAATTTGTTTTTGCAAATCTGCTATTCATCATTATAAATCTAAGCCATTACCCACGACGTCGAACGCGTCCCATTTTTGCAAGTTAATCTTAAAAGATAGACATATAGTGTTGCGGACATTTTTTTATATCTTTTAAAGAGGAATCATTCTTTTATACATACTTTTGGGTATCTTGAACCGTATTAGCAGCATCGGAAACCAACAGAGGTGAATATTTTTTTTACATCTTCTTTACCACATTTCCCTCTGTTTCTGTCTGTTTACAAACAAACAAAACAAACTCTTCAACTTTATAATATAAGTACAACTTGTTTCGATGTAAAATTCGTAATATAACATCGCGTCTCGAAAGATCCTGTGCTCGATTTCAGAAGACATTGCAAGCTAACCAAAACTTGCAAATGAAGATAAATAAAGTTTTTGATTTGAAAACTTTGATATTTTTAACATGTGCACATGAAGGCACTATATAATTTAAAAATCAAAAAAAAAATTTTCGACTCGGGCAGGTCTTGAACCGGCATCGTCAGCGTTCCGTACTGTTGCTCTACCAAGCTGCTTGATCTCAGTAGCTGAATTGGTAGAGCAATAAATGTCTATGCCGTATATCTATAATACAATATAATTTAATAAATAAATCAGTATCATCTTTAGTTTACCAGAGCAAATAAAATAAAACAATTTTAACGGTTTACAAGAAAGTAATAATTCTTTTTTTTTAACTCCAGGTTTTAATGTTTTAAACTAGACTATATATTTCGCAATTGATACGTTAAAGGTTATTTGAATTTTATTGTTAAACAATGTGTGCATACTTAAGTAGAGATAACTTTTTGACAATGCAATTTGTAACAGAAGCGCAAAATTACCAGTCTTATCCTAGATCAGTTACTATTCAAATTGAATTTGTTTGACTATCTGAAACTCATATGGACTTTAATTAGTGCTGTTCGTGTGTTTTGTAAGGGCTATTATCAACTAGCGATTATAACCTATAGAATATAATCACACAATCATATACGGTCGCGGACATTTCTTAGATCGTTAAAAGAAAGATATGTAATTCGGAAGGAATCGCTCCAAGATGAATAATTTTCCCTGTTCTTCCACATTTTCCCCTGCTTTTTCGCTTCTACTAATGATAACCCTGATGTTTTATAGCCTAAAGCCTGCCTAAATTAATTGTCTATATTCAACTAATAATGCCTGAGATTGGTGCGTACAAATAAACAAGTAAAACAAACTCATCGCTTTATAATATTAGTGTTGATTTGAATTAAGAACAAAAACTTTATTTTCGTTCTCATTGAATAGGAGCCAATTACTGTGTCTAAATTTTAAAATTAACTTTAATTAAAATATTAAAAATTTATAAACTTCGTTCTCATACCTATATTTAGATCTCATTATCTTGTAATGATATAATTCAATGGCAAAAGAGAATTTACTGTCACCATTTGCCGATACGCATATACCGCTAGACGGTTTCTTTACCTGTTGTAATTGATCTTAGTAAAAACGATGTATGTAAATAAATTTAATAAAAAATAATTATTTAAATAAAACACTTTAAAGGTTTAAAACGCGATATATTAGTTAAACTTATTTGAAAAAGATTTTTAACTTCGGCCCGCGATTTCGGATGCTTTGCAGCAGCCGAGGCCACGGGGAGACTAATATATCGCGTTTTAGACCGTTAAAGTGTTTTATTTAGATGTGTACTACTCGCGTAAACTACAGACAGTATTTAAAAATTATTATTGAATAAACCAGGACTTCCTAACACATTTCCAACAATTACCCACACTTGGCACTAATGCTATTAACAGTGCAGACCACTTCAGAAAATCAAAGAGCCGAGCGAAATCGCACACAATTCATCAACCTTACCAAATGCAAATTTCGCCGAACGTTGAACCGTTTCAAAGAGTATCTTATTACGAATGGAGAGGTGTTTTATTTGAACGGCGGCAGTATAAGGTTACTCAATAAACAACGCAGTAGCAGTGAACTTGTAATTGGCGTCTGGAGAGTCGAGAGATTTCACATTTGCCGTCAAGGGTACTGACCGGCTGTTCGTGTAGATGTCGACTGCATAGCTCATAATCTATGCGAGTGTTTACCTATGCAAATCAAAGTTAAACGTGTGCTCTCGAAGAAATATTTTGAGATAGAGAACTGACACATAGAGTCCACTTGGTGGACACATATACATTAAGCTTCTTGTCCAAATATTGTTTGAAATTAGTCCTACTTATATCATTAACGAAGCAACACGTCTTTTGTTAGTATACCGGGACCGCGCTAAAACAAAGGTGAAATATCCTAGACATAACATCTCAATATGTGCGCCATTGATGTATTCTGGCTATGAATATTAAGAAAACAGACTGTAACCGACATGCGATTAAACGTAACGGCTTTTCTGTGAACGGTGTTACATGACTCGGACGAAAATTTAATATCCCACCACCCAATTACCATCCAGATTTCCAGACAAACGCCAACATTTGAAAACTTTATTATTTTTTACATGTTTTTTTCATGCACATAAAGGTACTTTATACTTTAAAAATCGTTTTCTTTTCAATTTATTTTCGATTTTTAAAATCTATTGCTATAATTGCTACTACCAACGATCCTGTCAAAGCGAGTATGTCACGTAAAGAATAACGGATACATGGTGGCCCGGGTGCGGTTCCAGAGCAATTATTACATGATCAGTCACAGACGTCTGATAAAAACATGAATGCTGTAACCTGGTAATAAATGCAGACCTGTCAGCTGATTCTCAAGAATCAGCAAGAAGCATTAATAACGAAAGAAGAAGAAAAATTAAACCGTTGAATTTTTCAGTTTAGAAATTTACACGGAACCCTCCCTACGCTATTCCAACTCGCACTTAGCCATTATTTTTATGATTGTCTTCACTTTTATCTTATTCGTATTTCACAAATACATCTCTCCATATTCTTCTTTTACGACATGAAAAAGGACTAACTGGTTTATTTTGCTCACTGAGTTAGAAATACCATTTTATTGTTGTCGTTTGTAATACTAATTATATTATTCCGGGCTACGAGTTTGTTTCTTATTTTTCCTGTTCGTCGTGTTAGCAACTGTTATTATATAAATACTGGCTGTGTCCGTGACTTCGTCCGCGTGGAATAGTTTGGGTATGAAAATGTATTTTTTTTCAGCTTTAAAAATTTAGTTGTTACCAACGACTTCATCCACGTCGTTCTTGCACATTTAATCTTAAGCTACTGTAGCAGACATTTTATAGATCATTCAAAGAAGAATCATTATTGTATCAACTATCTTGATTAGCAGCCTGAACTGTGTTATAGTGCACCAACAAAAGCATTCAAGATAATTGTTTGTGGTTTCAAAACTTTACAATCATCTGTAACTTTAAAGAACCTACTTTAACGGTTTAAAACGCGATATATTAGTTAAACTTATTTGAAAATGATTTTTAACTTCGGCCTGATGTGTCGCCTGCTTTGCGGCAGCCGTGGTCCACCACGTAACTAATATAACGCGTTTTGACCCGTTAAAGTATTTCATTTAAATGTGTAGTACTCGTGTAAGCGACAATATTTAATGTTGTATCTTCATTATGCTCTTTCTGTACGTATCACAAAAACTTAGTAGGCGTTGAATTTGAATTGTAAAACGGCTTTCCCCTCACTAAGCTCGGGTTTAAGGGATCGGTGGCAACTACTCTGTTTGAAACTACGTGTGTTTCTACTTGCGCTTAGTTTCATCTGTATAGCTTACATTAATTAAGTCCTCAACATATCTATAGGAAATACAAGTGAGCTAAGTATTGTCTAATTGTTCTTTTAAGCTACGTATTGTGTGCCTTTAGTGTAGTAGCTAATATATTGCGTTTTAAACCGTTAGAGTGTTTTATTTAAATGTGTACTACTCGCGTAAACACAATATTTAATTAACAGTACTGGAAAATGCAAAGTTCGAATAACTAATAAATCACGTTTTAAACCGTTAAAGTGTTTTATTTAGATGCCTTTAGTGTAATTAAATTAGATGCTTTTTGGTTTTAATTGTTTATATAGAAGTAATTATTTTTACCAGGATTTTGTAGTAGAAATTAAAAACACTTTTTATAATACGATGCCCTGTTTAAGACTAGTGTCTAAAGACTAATGACTTTTTATTTGGTCAGGAGTCTAGTTTGTAAACTAAAATAATTATCTTTTTGTTTCTTAAAGTTCTTATACTTTAAATACTGTCTGTTATTTACGCGAATAGTACACATTTAGATAAAACACTTTTAACGGTTTAAAACGCGAAATTTATTTACAATTTATTTTAACTAAGGTCAGGTTAAATGCAAATTATGAAAGTGAAAAATATTGTGTTTTTTAATAAGCCGACCATCTATCTACCTAGTTTGACGTCTGATTCGAAGACTGCTGGTTTACTTTAAAATATGTTTTTTAATTAAAGTATACCTTCAAATAAAACACTTTAACTTGTCTCCCCGTGATGAACGGCTGCTGCAAAGCATCCAAACGTCGGGCCCTAGTTAAAAGTATTTTCAATCTAATATAAATCGGGTAATAAACCGTTAAAAGTTTGACAGATTTATTTAAATGTGTACTACTCGCGTAAACTCAGACAGTGTTTAAAGTATACCTATAAGAAACATAAAGATGAATATTTTAATTCACAACCCAGGATCGAACGTCAGACTAAATAAATAGTCTTTAAAACTAGTAGACAAATACAGGGCTTCGTATTATAAAAGGTGTTATTATTTTTTACAAAATCCTGATTAAAATAATTACTTCTATATAAGCGAAGAAAACCCAAAGCATCTGATTTAATTAGACTAAAGGAGGGGGAAATAGGTAATACGCTTTAATATTCTGTAAGTACGCCGGAAATATTACAAGAAATGCGCTGTTTTGGCAGAACACGGCTTAGTTAATAAAGGTAGATTGAACGCCATCTGCATAATGGCGCCTATCAATTCTTAAGATGGATTTTGTGTTAACCTCAGATTCAAATGAAGGAAAACTCAATTTTTTAAAGTTAGAGGAGAACAGACAAGCCTGTGGTTCAGTTGATGGGAGGTGTACCCCAGCCATATAACATCAAATAAGATGTGCTGTCGATCTATCATGGCTCTGGATACTCGGAAATCCATAGAAAGCGAAACGAGATTAAACTTCACAGCTTTTTCATCTGTAGACGGTATTTAGTGACGGAACGGAATATTGATTCCTACCATCCATTTAATATCGAGATTTCCAGATGAAGTGCAACATGTTTCAGAAAATGTCATGTTGGACCCGGTGGGTATCAAACCCGTCGATTTCTAGCCATACATTGCTACTAGTCCCTCATATTTACAATTTATTTAAACTTTAGCCCGGCGTTTCGGGTGCATTTCAACAGACCGGGTCCCTCCTTTACAACGGATTATATATATCCCGTTTGAATTCGTTAAAAAGTGTTTAATTTAACTAATGATTTAAATGTATGTAACTGCAATACTTTTTATAATTTACGCGAGTAGTACATATTTAAATAAAACACTTAAACGGTTTTAAACGCGATATATATAAGTTGAGAATTATTTCAACTACGACCCGACGTTTCGGATGCTTTGGAGCAGCTGTGGTCACGGGGTGTCTAAAGGTGGAGGGTGTCACTGACGTCAAAGTGAAAAAACTGCTACGCTAGCGCCATCTGTTCCGTCGCAGTCTCTCCTCCCTCATCTGTTTCGCTAAATATCAACTTCTTTTGTTTTAAAGGTTACTTCGTCAGAACTTAGAGAACAGAAAACATTATCCTCTCTAATTACGGCAAACATGAGTAATGCAATATTGACACAAGACTAGTTTAGTCTAATTAACTGTTTAATGAGTAACTCGCAAAGTTGTCGCTCCGTAGACAATTTTAAGCCCTCTCTCCTTATTATACGATATACATTTCTTTGATTAGGTCTTGCTAGCCTTAACATCAGACGTATTTTTTAATATCACGCGACACAACTTAAATTTTAAACCCATTTTACAAGTAGTGGGCGTTTGCTTGTGGAGAGAGTTTCCCCATTATATGTTAGCGTGCAATTCTGGGAATAATAAATTGGTGAATTGGTCTTTCATGCTGAATTTTCAGGATTTGTTTTTTTTATTTAACGTACACACGAATACAAGAAGAACGAAGAGAAGAGATACAAAAGAACAGTGTAAAATGAATTTTCCCCTTTTCATTACATGTGAAGATTTTAAATAAAACACTTAAATGTTTAAAACGCGAAATGTATTAGTTATAATTATTTTCGACTTTTCAGCGGTCGTAGTCACGGAGTTTATGTGTTTTTTTTATACAACACAAGATAATATTTTTTTAATGATAGAGAAGGACAGACAAACAAAGAGCTCTCCTGATACCCAGCCATATAACACTACAATGCGCTGTCGGCCGATTTTAGCTTTGGATATAAAGATAACAAAAATATTATTATCAAAAAACAGTGCTAAATATATGGGACAGGTAAAGATGAATGTTTCAGATCAAAATAGCAAAGGACAGTTATAGGACAAAAACTATTTGAGTGCGAAAAATTGAGGTAAGCGGCGGCTGGCAAACAACGCCGTTTATAATAAAAAAGAAAAATGCCTACCCTGACTCGCAGATATCGATAACCCATGGGAGGCCAATTTATTCTGCCGAAGATGTGACTTATGGGCCTGCTACTGAATGCCTTGGGTACGATTCCAGCAGAGCCTTTGTTCAAGTCGTTTATCAAATTGGACGAAATAAATATGTTTTATTTCCATTGGCGATTATTTCGGCTCTACTGTAAAGGTGGCAAAGTATGGCTAATCAACGTGTCTTACGTTGGATTCCCAATGGGTCCAATATTATTCTAATCGATTTATAATGCTCACCACCAGCAAGTCTTCCGAGTTCAAAGAATATGTATGTTTGAAATCCCGTTGTAACTCGCGGGGCAGGGGGCGAACACATTTCTGTGTCCGTTTCACTGACCGGTTTTATTTATAGGCGAGTAATTAATCAGACTTCTGTGCCCTGGCCGACCGAAACAATTCTTTGTTTCCCTGGGATTCGAACCCAGAACCTCTCGCGCTCAAACAATGGTAGCAACCCGTATAACCATTTAGCTACAGAGGCGGTCGTCGGAAAAATATGTAAGTGTTGAATAAATTCGTTGATTATGTTTGAATCAATTGGTTAGAGCAGCAGCACGAAACGCTGTAGATGAGGATTCCATTACCGCCCGTGTTAATTTTTTTTTTTCAATTTAATTAGATTTTTAATTTAATATTAAATTATTAACAATTAAGTTAACATAATATTTTTAAATTTGGAAATTACCTGCCATTCTCTCTAGTGGTACACTTGATCGCAAATAACGAGGTGGACGATAATCGCGCTTCGGTTTCAGTCTTTAGATTTCTGAATATCTAAAAACAAAATAAGTCGACAGCGCATTTTGTATAAATGTTACATGCCTGAGGTATTTTCCTACCATCAAATACCATTAATAAAAACGTTTAAATAAAACACTTCAACGGTATAAAACGCGATATATTAGTTAAACTTATTTGAAAATGATTTTTAACTTCGGCCCGACGTTTCGGATGCTTTGCAGCAGCCGTGGTCACGGGGAGACTCATTGTCACATAAGTTTAACTAATATATCGCGTTTTAAACCGTTGAAGTGTTTTATTTAAATGTGTACTACTCTCGTAAACTATAGACAGTATTTAATAAAAACGTGTTCTGGTTAACTGAATAGTTATATTATGTGTGTGCATGTTAACAAACTTTAATTAACTATGTGTAACAGTTATCGCCACGTTAGCTGGGCACTGTAATTAATTCCGAATTAATTTGGTTCCGTCCAGGATAATTTATCGGCATAGCGCAACTTCTTGGGTGTAAGGCAAGTTTATATTGTCAAGAATGGGTGACAGCGACCGAGCTCGGTTCATTTGCCACAATACGATCGCGTTATACGCGCGGTCGCATTCAATTTATCTTAAGGAGAATTTATAATATTTATATTTATCTATACTAATATATAAATCTGAAGAGTTTGTCTGTTTGTTTGAACGCGCTAATCTCAGGAACTACTGATTCGAATTGAAAAATCTGTTTGAGTTGGTTAGAGCATTTATCGAGGAAGGCTATAATCTGTAAACTGTGCTGTGATTAATAGGATCGAAGGAGCAGCGGGAAATGTGGAAACAACAACCATTAATTATCTCTGTCGGTTTCCGATGCGTACGCTGCGAAAACGGTTCAAGATACCCAAAAAATATGTATGAATGAATGATTTCTCTAATGGTTCTAAAAAATGGCGACGCCCCTATATGTCTTTAATTAACTAAGCAAGAACGACGGTACGCTGTCGACATCGTCGGCAATGGTTAAAATTTACAAAGATGAAGAGGAGGTTACAAAAACAAATTTGGATACCTAAAAAAACTATTCTACGCGGACAAAGTCGCTGCCGCAGCTAGTATATCATAAATCCTCCTTACAATCCGCGAATACATGTTGAAAAATAAAAAGAAATAGAGGGGATTCAGACCAGTAATAGACGTGTCGTGCCGCTTCAATCTTACAGACAGACACAATTCTTTAATGTGGCAGAGCTCGGCCATATTCGCGAGTTCAAATCCTGTCCTAAATTCTTGGAATGATTTAACAACCTTTTTCATTTCATGAGATCATAGAATGTCACTAAGTTTATTTTTTTTTATTTTTATTTTTTGAACTTACAATCTAACGGCCTTACATAGCACTTAATTAACAATAAAACCTAAAAAAAAAACGAGGCTGGGCCTTACAGGTTGCTTACATCGCTATATACGGGTTAATTTACCGAAGTGAGAAGGAAAAAAAGAAAAGTAAGAAATTTTGCCGTCTTACAATTTGCTTATACTTTTTTGAATTTGTTTAATCTATTCCAACAAAATCAAGTTAAATACTGTCTAAAGTTTTCCCGGGGGAATACATTTTTTAAAAAACCGGCTTATATCTTTTAACGTTAAAGTGTTTTATTTAAAAATATCAAGTTGTTTTTTATTTATACAAAATAAACATATTACATTTCATTGGGCTCACTGGGACAGACTAGATTCCAGAAGTTAGAGCTTTTTATTGTTAAAAACGCGAAAAATATTAGTCGCCTTTTTCTAGATCATTTAAAGAGGAATAATTCTTTTATACATATTTTTTAGTAATCTTGAACCATTTTCGCGGCGTACGATTCTGCATAATTTTTATAATTTTAAATTGAAAAAAAATATTTCATTTAATTCATCTACGCGGACGAAGTCGCTGACACATCTAGTATTTAATATATCTTAACATGCATATATTATATCACTACTACATTATAGTACCTCCAGCGGCTGGAAAATTCCGAACCTCGGCGAAATTCAAAACAACTTATTTCACATAATATTAACATGGTCTTTTGTGAATCGTCACATTAACAAACTTTATAGAACGTTCGAGAACGCGGCTCCGAGAAGAACATTCGGGAAAGTCAGCCACGCGTACAATATACAAATTTTGTTTACGAGATTATATCATGCTACTTGTTTCCGTTTGTTGTTTTCGTACGATATACTCTATTTTAAGTGGTTATAAACTGATTAATTCTTATTATATGAATTAAGTAAGTGAAGACCCACCACCCCGCTCCAGTGTGGCTTGGCGGGCTCACACCAAATTAACGACAATAGCTGTGTCCACGAATTTGCCCGTTTGTAATAACTATTTTGGACTTCATACTATTTATTTTTACAAATCTCCTCTGCCTTATGAACGGCTGTTATCCACGACGTCGTTAATAATTTCCTAGGTATTTTCCACATTTCCCTCTGTGTCATTGTTGTTTGTTATAGATAGATAGATTTAAACCAGTAGTTTCTGAGATTAGCGAGTTCAAACAAACTCTTCAGCTTTATAACATTGGTATAGATAACATATCATGCTTTCCGACGCAGGTTTGATGTTTCATAACAGTGGGTATTACAATTTCTCACAAAAATCCAAACTAACATTTTGTAGGATTAAGCTAGGATTTAATTGCGTAATAAAAATGGGTCAACAGCTAGAAGAACTCCTTAAATATTCATTTATAAAATTATGAAACACGAAACACTGGCGATTTTAAAAAGGGCAATTTGATTGACGTTTTATTTATCGGGACTAAATTCGTTTCGGTCGAAAATCGAAATTGCCCTACAGCGTCCATTCGCAACTGGGCGGAATTGGGGCTTTTTGTTTTTAAATTAACTTTTATCGCTATTATTAATGATATAACATGAACTTTGAAATGTGTACTAAATGACAAATGAGTTGACGTTAGCCCTACGCGGGGCAGGGGCAGACGCAATTGTCTCTTTTGACAGGTCGAAGTTGTCAGTGTTGATCGAATATCTCTGCCCTGTCCGACCGAATTCTATTCTTTTCCCGGGATTTGAATCCAATACCTCTCTCATTTAACGCTAAGCAGCAGATTTAACCATTTGGCTAGGCCGGCATAATATTATCTGTAGTATGTAGATTATAAAACGATTTAGTATAAATACCTTGTGTTGGATATCAAAGGAAATCTTAATATTCGCATATTTTATATCTAGTACAACCTTTTTGTAATGCTTGTTTGTAGATAACAGCGATGTTAGGAATATCCCCGACGGCTAAAATTTTAAACTATGCAAACTGCGAACATAACAGCAGCAATGAGCTAAAGTATTTTTACATCCAACATTTTCTAGTCTCATACGATAATTATATCATTATTTATTAGTAGTAAGTAGTAAGTTAATATTTGACTTTGGCATGATTTTCTTAACATTTTAATTTTCAATTGGTAGAGCACTGTAGCGTACCTTAGTGCGTTCGATGGGGTTCGTCGCATTTCATTTTTATGGATGACATCACTTTTTTTAATTCTTAAGTAAATATTGTTTAAATAATAGAAAATAAACATTTCGTAAATAATTTATTTTCGAGATATATTATTATTTATGATAAGCGAACTGAAATATTTCACTTTTTAAACAGTTAAATATACGTATTTTGTCAATGGTGTTTACTAAACAATAACATTTTTATAATTCATGTTATTATTATTAAGCTAAGTGTGGTTTGACTGCGACTATCGTATAAACTACTAGCTATGCCCGCAACTTCGTCCGCGTGGAAATGTGACTTCTGGGTAGATTTTTTAGTTTTTTAGGCTGTTTATTTATTTATAAAAGGGCGCATTCGAGCCAATCTGTGTGGTAAATGCTACTTTGCCGCAACACTCTTACTCTCATCTCATAACACTCCTACTCTCATTCCCACTTTCACTCCCATTCTCAAAAAGCCAAACAAGAAAGTTTCATTGTTCTAGCTTCACGATGAATTTCCGTACAAACTTTCATCCCCCTTTGCAACCCTTAACAACCCTTTATTGCCATTAAAAATGTCTATAACCTTTTTCAGGCTCTAGGATATCTGCGTACTAAATCTCATGTTAAGTGGTATCGGCTTTCAAGTCGGGCATACAGAGTTACTTTAGCATTTATAATTTTAAGAATAGATTAGGTCTGATTTGAACATTTTTTGTCGTAAGATAGCTTATCTCTTATCAATAGGAACCAGGGTTTATGAATCATTACAGTAGACAACACAATATTTAAATAATTTTTTTTAAATAAAACACTTTAACGGTTTAAAACGCGATATATTAGTTTGAATATTTTCTTCTCGGCCCGGGGGTTTTCCCCCCGGCCCCGGGCGGTTTCCCGGCCCCCGGCATTTTTTTTTTCCAATTTTTTTTTTTTTTTATTCGTTAGGATGGTACTACTCGCGTAAACTATAGACAGTATTTAATCACTACTTTGCTTAAACTGTATATCCTCAACCAAGATAGTGCATTTACAGAATATAAGCAGCTGTAAAAGTAAGCTTTATGTCTCCACAGGGATGAAATGTTATGCTAAGTATTTCCACTGCGCGCTAAGCTAAACGTTCAACTTTTAGTTAAATAAGATTTTTAACTTAATTTACTCGAGATACTGAAGGGAATAAGAAAAGCCTTCGGGCTCTGTATAATTAGGTAACTTGCATATTTTACGAAATATATGTTCTCAATTTTTTTTATCCTTATAGTGAAAAAGTGATAGAAGTCTGTCCCATACCCCACAAAACGACTTAACATGTAAAATTTTTCAATGCCCCATGTTTGTTAATTAACCTTGTAATATGTATGATAACACTTTTAACGGTTCAAAACTTGAATTATATTAGTCAACCAATTTCTAATTTATTTTAACTACAGTCCAGCGTTTCTTGTGCTCTGCTGCAGCCGTGGAGAACAGTCAAGCTTGGGGTTAACTTGATGGTGAGTGAAATACCTCAGCCTATAGAATCTAAACAAGATGCGTTATCGACCTATAATGGCTTTGGATATTCGGAAATCTACAGACTAAATCCGAAACGTAAATAAACTTCATGAATTTACATCTGTGGACGGTGGTGGTGGTGGTTCATGACCCGGACCCAATTTTCGATACTATTACCACCCATTTATATCCAGATGTCCAGGCGAACTCCAACATGATTCGGAAAAATTTTAAATTGCCTAGAAGGTAGTAGATACTCACGTGAGCGCCAAAATATGTTACCAACGTTTTAATACCGTGATAACATTAAAAAGTGAATAGGTTTAATAAAAGATAATATCACAGACCACCGCTAGAGGTCGCTATAGGTCGATTCATGAATGTACAAAGCCGGATTGATCTTAGGGATTTGTATGGAGTATTTGCGTGTTTCAGAGGGACACGTTAAGCCATGCTGAAGGTTTTATGGTGACATGTTACAGGCTGACAACGTCCTCTGGCCTATACCTTGTGATCCCGACAAGACACTAATATCTATGGGGCAATCTAGATGATTTGCATCCATTTAAAAGCCATCCGTTTTAGTATTTTAAATAATGTAATACTGTACACAATAAAGCGTATTAAATACTGTCTATAGTTTACGCGAGTAGTACACATTTAAATAAAACACTTTAACGGTTCAAAACGCGATATATTAGTTAAACTTATTTGAAAATGATTTTTAACTTCGGCCCCATGTCTCCCCGTGACCACGGCTGCTGCAAAGCATCCGAAACGTCGGGCCGAAGTAAAAATTCATTTTCAAATAACGGTCGGTAGCCAAATAGATCACCAACCCCCGTTCTACACAATGGCTAACACGTATTGGCTAATACGTTCGCCAAAATGTTGGCTAACATTTCTCGATAAATGTTCTAACCAACACAAAAAACAAATCTAGCCATTAGTTTCTGAGATAAGCGCGTTCAAACAAACAAACGAACTCTTCATCTTTATAATATTAGTATTGATGTAATATCTATGCTTAATGGTGGACGTAGAACCTAAAAACACTTGCCAAGAACGTGCCGCCTTACTGCCGGATTCGGCATTCATTAGTTGACGAGAGTTATATAAAAATGGTCAGACCATCAATCACCGAGTTTGATTAATGAACGCGTCAAAGTTTCTTTCGTCTTTATTAGGCCATCGGACATTCTAAGATGACGCGTGCTTTGAATTATAATTCCAAAAGCCTAAGTTAATTAAATTATAATCTTTGTAAATATGTTATGTATTAAAATGGCACACTTTGACGCTTTAGAACGCGATATGTTTTAGTTAAATTCCCCCCCCACTCCCCGTGACCACGGCTGCTGCAAAGCATCCGAAACGTCGGGCCGTAGTTAAAAATAATTTTCGAACAAGTTTAACTAAAATATATCGCGTTCTAAACCGTTAAAGTGTTTTATTTAAATGTGTACTACTCGCGTAAACTACAGACAGTATGTTAAGTATTATATTATTATAGAAGAGATCAGACAAGCATAGGTACTTGATGGTAGGTAAAATACATCAGCTATGACAGCGTTTTGACAATGTGCATTGTCGACCTATTTTGGCTTTGGATATTCGTACATAAATCATATCGTTTATATACTGTAACTATCTCTTCTCTTCTACTACAAATTTCAAGGAATGTTTTTTTTTCATGATAGAGGACAGAGAATCAAATAACCCAGCAATAAAACATCTTGACAAGATGCGCTGTTGGCCTATTCGGACTTTGGATATTCGGATATCCATAGACTGTAACTGTAACGTGCTTAAACTTGACGACTTTTTCATCTGTCGACCGTGGTGACCCGGACGCAATTTTCCTGCTGTCAAACCCACGACCCATTGATTATTAGCTATACATTGCTCCCGTCACACCAAATAGACGTATAGTTAATTGTAAACAAAAACTGTGTTTCCATTTCAACCGTACAAAAGGAGACAGAAATAAAAGCGAACCTATCAAAAACGCCCTCCCCAGTTCATTTAAGCCTTTTGTTCGTTTGTTTGAGTTTCCGCGAACATTTCCGAAGAGTCTCCATAACCGAACGAGCCTATAATTAATATGTATAATTGTTTGTTTAATGGTAAGTAGGTTACCGCCTCAGGCGCAAACTTACGTGTATTGGTCGGTGTGAATTATTAATGATACTTAAATGTTCGCCGCGAGTTTCCCTGTAGTTTGACAGTTTACCGGGCAAAATGTCCGCGTTTATCAGTACCCAGCCAGTTGCGCCAAGTGCCTACGACGGAACAGATGTCGCTAGTGTGGCAATTTTTACTATGACATAAGGCACACCCTCCATCTTTAGTCTCCCCGTAACCACGGCTGAGAGAAAGCGTCCGAAAAATTATTTAGTTTTTTTTTAGTTTTATTCATTAGTTTAAATTATTTGTAAATAAGTATAACTAATACATCTCTCGTTTTAAACCGTTAGAAGTGTTTTCCTGTGTAAAATACAGTACCTAACTAATAAAGTTAACGTTGCTTTTGCAAACATAACTTTAGAAAAGTTACATCGTTAGGGGGATACGGCAGACACACTTTTGTGTCTGTTTTACCAGAAATCTATCAATAAAATAGTTTATAATTTAAGCAAATTCAATATGCATATTCTTACAAAATATACACTTCTGTCATAGATAATAACTGTTCCACAGTTTAAAGAAGCACAAATAAATAATAGCTTTTTGTTTAAATAAAACACTTTTAACAGATTAAAATGCAAACTCTAATCTGTACAATGAGTAGGATGATAGTATAAAAAACGTCCAGTTAATTAATATCTCTAAAAAATATGTTAAACATTTAGTCTTTTTTAATTTATATATACATTGTTTAGTTTAAATTAAGTGCCGAAGCATATTTAAACATTAAATTAATAAAAGTCATTTAAAGTGTTATTTATTTATTAAAAATCGATCACACATCTTTGCAGAAGAATAATTCCAACACGAGAGTAAATTACAATGTTTTTGTTAACATATCTTCGATCATATTATGTGATATTATGTTTTATTGTACTCGCGTAAACTTCAAATTTTTCGTACCAACTCTGCAATGATGTCTGTGACACACAGACCTATTCATATATATATACATATTGTTCTATTTCTATTATATCTATTACCTTAGTCCTGTGATGGAAAAAATTGACGACGCTAAATCATTCCCTCGGAAGCCCCTTACATTAACGATATTACATTTCGGATTATCAGTTCGGGCGAGGTTTCTCCGAGATGTATTGAAAATCGATCATTACCCGTAAGTGACATTAATCATCATGATGGATTTATGCGGCTTACGCTGATGGAGATCTGCGCGATGCTTGTGGATTTCAATCGAGATAAAAACAAATACTTTCCATGCACCTTTGGTCTGTACAGGTTGCCTTTTTCAGGTACAAGAGAAAACCTAAACGGACCGAAAGACGTCCTTTTGTCATAGGCTTGTATCTTAAATTAGGCAGGAATATATGCTATTATATATCTCTATAGAAACAAATAAATGGTTAAAATATTTGATTTCGAAAGAGCCTTTCGCCTCAGATTGGTCAGGTTTATTAAGTTAATGAAACACTTTTAACAGTTCAAAACGTAAAATTTATTCGTTACAACCGGAGAAGAGTCCCGTGACGAAGTCCGTTGCAAAGTATTCAAAATGCCCACCCGTGTTAAATTAAATTATAAACAAGTGAGCATAATATTTGTAAGTGAGCGTTTTAAACTGTTATTTTTTTATATATACCGGTCGCGGTGCCACTTATTGAATTTTTGTTACTAACTTGTTTATATCTCAGAGATTAAATAAATATTATCACAAATAGGTAATATAAATTAAAAAAAATGCGACAATTGAAAAGCGAACTACATAAGCCCATATATTTGAAGACAACATGATTACTGGTCATTTAAATCAGTATTAGTAGATCAGAACATATACCCTGACAGACAAAATTACTCGACAAAAACCGAAAGCCAGAAAAAATACAATATATATCCGAATAAGACACTTTAACGGTTTAAAACCGTGGTCACGGCTACAAAGCATCCGAAACGTCGGGCCGTAGTAAAAAATAATTAAAAAAAAAGTGTAACTAAAATATATCGCGTTTTAAACCGTTAAAGTGTTTTATTTAAATGTCTACTACGCGCGTAAACTACAGACAGTATTCAATATAATATATTTGGTCAGTATATTGGATTTTTCGGGTCCTCAAACCGCAGTTAAATTTCTCAGTATCCTTGTTAACGTAATTAGGAAACGAATGTTTACCTAGGAATACCTTTCCTTTGAAGTGGTTCTTGTTCCAAAGAGCGAACACAAATATTTGTCGGCTCCACGTTTGGGGTGTGTTCTTGGAAGAAAACTTCCTTCCAATATTAATGCGGATAGACCGAAAACTTACAAGACGTCTTAAGTTGCGTGAAATCCGTATCTCTTGTTCGCGGGGAGACACATAAATGTGTCCATTGTATTTACGGGCAGAAACGTATGAACTTAATAAGTTTTAAAACATGAAAAACCTTTAAATGTAACACAAAACAAACTGCTACATTTGTTTCACCGTATTTGGTATTTAGAAAAACGATACTAATACTAAGAGATAACAGATGACAATAGCGTAGCTGTTTTGACTTTGACATTAGGGTCACTCACAATTTATTGGTCTCCCGGTGACCACAGCTGCTGCAAAGCATTAGAAATATATTTCCCGTTTAAAACCGTTAACAGTATTTTGTATCAAATAGTCTGTGTACTAGATAAAGTATGTAAAGTGAAAACACGTATTTATTGTGTTAAGATTAAGGCAGACACGTTGGAATGTAAAGTTAGCGCCACGAATAAATGGCATAATAAAAATAATAAGTCGACTAATATATTTTGCGTTTAAAAGCGTTAAAATGGTTTCATTTAATTGTGAACTTCTTTCTACTATAAACAATACTCGTTAATTTACATCGAAGCAGCAAATTCACGGAATATGTAATGGGTTAGGTGGAAACGTAGTTCGAAGAGGCTGGAACAAAGAACGGAACGAAAACGAGACCCTCTTAGGCCCGACGAAGCGGGATAATTGTCACATCATGTCATGAGTTCACTGACCTATTGCCTATTGTTACCTGAACACGAACAGACAAAACGAACAAAGGAAATTCGAGTGTTTATTTGATACTAAAACTTCGTGAACAGGAATTTTACCAGGAAAAGAGTGAAGTTCTATTGTGGGCGCTTATTTTTATGAGGATTTCATTTCATACGAAACATTGAGTTAGTTAATTTATCTAAGTATGGTCTGTAGTAGACAATTAAACAAAACAGGACTGAGTAACGGGTGACGACAAATATAAATTGTATCGAAATAAAACACGGTAAAATTAAATCGAAAATAAACATTAACTAATTTAATCGCAGTAACTGCTGGTTGGAATTCATGAGTTTTTTTGTGTTGTTTAGAGCATTTATCGAGGAAGGCTTCAAGCTATTAAACGTCATGCTGCAATAAAATCAAAAAAACAGTGGGAAATGTGGAACAAATGGGGAAAATTATTTATCTTTGAGCGAGATACCCAAAAATTGGGAAAGAAGAATTCCTTTTTAAGTGAATTAAAAAAAAGTCCGCGACGGTATATTATGTCTATCTTTTGGGGATTTACAAGAACACCGGGACGCGGATGACGTCGTGCGTAACTGCTATAATTTACAATATATGCGTAAGTATAATTACTGTCTGTAGTGTCACAAGTGGAACACATTTAAATAGAGCACTTTAACGGTTTAAAACGCCGTGTATTAGTTAACCTTGCCTCCCCGTGATTACGATACAAATTGCTGCATAGCATCCGTCGAGCCGTAGTTAAAATAATTTCCAAATAAGTTTAACTAATATGTATCGCTTTTTAAACGGTTAACGTGTTTAATTAAATGAGGAGGATTGCAAAAATAAATTTTGATGCTCAAAGCTACGCGAACGAAGTCGCTAGCACAGATGGTGGTGAAATAAATATGTATATCGCAATGATGAAGGGCCGTTTTCATTTACGTGTTTTAGCTCTGGCCGCGTACTTCAGGTAAAGTTTTAAAGCCGGTTATAAGTCAATATCGTACTATCGGTACTGAGTACATCGGAAACGGGAATACGCGAGCGAGCATTGTTCCAATCCCATTGTGGTTTCACTTTGTCAGCTGGTTCGTGACTCAGGGAGTATGATATGGCTTTGATCGGTCCCACTTGGAATTGCTTTATTGTGTACAGTATCACCTTACACGTAGACAATTTAATAATAATAGCGGAATATATCACGATTCAGTGTGTCTCATTCGCACCTTTGGTTGTAGGAATAAAGTTCTTTACCGGGTCAAGACCTATGCACAGATGGAAAAGCCGTATAGTTATACGCAAATCGGTTTTAGGTTCAAGATCTGATAAGCCAAAATAGAATATAGTCTTATAGTTTACGCGAGTTGCACACATTTAAATAAAACAGTTTAACGGTTTAAAACGCGATATATTAGTAGAGCTTATTTGAAAATGATTTTTAACTCCAACCCGATGTTTTGGATGCTTTGCAGCAGCCGTGGTCACGGGGGGACTGAAAATCGTAAAATAACTTTTGTAACGTCGAGCCCTAGTTAAAATGATTTGTAAATAACTAATATGTAACGTTTGAAACCGTTAATAATTTTTAGTAACGAAAAATATATTTACGTTATAATAATAATTGTGTAAAGACTCTATTAGAATCGGTAATCTACGTAATTATATTTCAATTAGAAGAACACACATGCACGTATGACTGTGTCTAGGGTATAATGTTTTCCTGGAAGAGTGAGTGATCTCATTTTCTATTCCATTCGTTCTTCACAACCACACAAATCACCGCTCTCGCTCCTGATACATCTCGTGCGCAATTTATAAGCGAAATAGCTGGTACTATCGCACAAAAATGAGTTTCGCGGTATCAACGAAACGCTTTAGAAGTGCACATAAAAAAAAAACACTCTTTAACATTTATAGTAATTCATGATTACTTAACAAGCTTAGCGATATTTAAACTTAAATCGAGAAAACGACTATTTTTAAACAAGAGTGAAATTAAACAATTAACAATAATAACGGTTAAAAACGCAAGATATATTAGTTAAACTTATTAAAAAAAATAACTTGGTGACCGTTTGACGTTTGGGATGCTTTGCAGCAGCCGTGGTCACGGGGAGAACGCGTCTAAGCGTTTCATTTTAAAAACTTCATTGCAAAGTTAGAGAGAATGTAGGTTCTGAGTTTTTCGAGTAAATATAGCTTATCTTTATTTATGTTATATAATAATTGTGGTACCACCAGATCCTAAGTACAAATTTTGATATAACATAGATGATCTGGCAGGGCGCAAAAGTCAAATTAACTACTTGTCTGTAAATAAGATCGATTCGTATACCGGACATAAAAACTATCTACGCAATATAATGTCGAGAATATATATGTATCTTATAATTCAAATAAATTGGACCTCGTGGGTGTCGAATCCACGACATGTTGATTGTTAGCCATCTACCACCACCAACAGAAAATTTAAAAAAGTGATTTAAAATTATTTATGTCATTTTATAATTACTATAAGCTTAATCTATAAGCATAGAATAAGAGTACAAGAGTAATACGTACGTTATAATATTCATAACTCTTCATATAACGCTTGTCGCCTATCTCTGTTACTTATGACTTGGACCATTTGATCATTCGTATAACACACTTTGTGCAGCCTCGAGGGAATACAGAATCCTGATTTGAATAATCAGCTTTGATAAATATTTTCGCTGTTTTCTGATCTAATTGACTCACTGATATCTGCTTCGTTTGCTTGCTTATGAATGTTGGATTGCTAGTAAATGGAAATTCGGCATTGGTATACTTACTAATATATAAAGCTGAAGAGTTTGTTTGTTTGTTTGAACGCGCTAATCTCAGGAACTGCGGGTTTGAATTGAAAAAATATTTGTGTTGGTTAGAGCATTTATCGAGGAAGACTATATGCTATAAAACATTGCGCTGTGACTAATAGAAGCGAAGATACAGAGGGAAATGTGAACAAATCGGGGAAAAAATTTCATCTCTGTGGGTTTCAGGTGCGTACCTGTGCTGCGAAAACGGTGATGGTGATAATAAAATAAACGGTGACTAGGGAAATTCTAAAACTATCCCATTCCCAAATTCAAGACTCGCCAGGATGATTTATGCCTGCAAATTTTTTATTCCCCGTTGCTTCGTGCAAGCAATATATTACGTCTTTGGGTGCATCCTCCTTCCGTATTGTGAAATATAAGGCTAGTTTACTCTTGTCGGGTTTGTTTGTTCGCTCCCAAAGGACC
The DNA here is from genome assembly GCA_963661955.1 of Leptosia nina. Taxonomy (NCBI): domain Eukaryota; kingdom Metazoa; phylum Arthropoda; class Insecta; order Lepidoptera; family Pieridae; genus Leptosia; species Leptosia nina. The sequence goes on from CAVLEF010000011.1 coordinate 7,805,910, forward strand.
TTGTCATGTCTCGCTGCATTGAAAGCGACCGGTTGAATATACCCTGTTTGAAACCTTTAATATCGTGCACATGTACAGCGTGGATGTCGGTTCAAGTCCTGCTCTTGTCAAGTTTTTTCAGTCTTTAGTCGATTTTTAATTAGTACACAGTGTAATTTTTGATTTTCATTTTATTTTTCGGATCCTCCGGAAGAGGACATCCAATACCGTAGAAGTATACCGTCTTTGAAATTAGCTATTTTGACGTACAATTTTTTAAGTTAAGTGTGAGTTGTCCACAAGCAGTGGTTTTATTTAATTTTTTAGGGCATATGAACTTAATTTTATTACGAATACAAAGCATCAGATACGTTGTGCCGTAGTTAAAATATATAAAAAATAAGTTTACATATTTCGCGTTGTAAACCGTTAACAGGGTTTTATTTATTACTCGCGTAAGCTTACATATACCATATTCGATTGTTTAAAATATTATGTTACAATAATGTCACAATCGTTTATTTAAATGTGAATTTATTAAAGAGATAATATTTCAATGTTACATTTGTTAAGACGCAGTTCTACTTGAGTGTACTTTGGTATCTGGAAAATTAAATAGAGCTCAATTAACTTCATAGCATCTTTGCTAAATAAATTCGTTGCATGAAAATTTTTCGTAAAAACGTAACGACTTTTAAAAAAGGTCTTTTTTCCATTTTGCGATCGACGTTAAAATTGAAAAATATGAATTCCACTAGTAATTTTATGAAAATGACTGTTTGATTCATCGGGGCAGCGTGGACGCTTAAAGTTGCGTAATATCAAACTTTTTCAGGAGGAAATATGAATTTCAGCCGTTCGTGAAATGTTGTTTGTAGTTAGTAACTGATCGAGTTATTTCATCAACAACTAGTGGATACATTCTTATTTATACAAAGAAGATAGAGATGTATAGCTTCACTTGATGGAAAGTAATATATCCCACCCCTATTACAACAAATATAGAATCACTGCCTACGTATTTTGGATATTGAACGTTTGAACCTACAAAAAGCTACTTACTCAGTAGTTACAGATACAAAATTTGAATATATTACGATAACGAAAATAAACGTCGTGTTTTCTGTGTTGTTTTCACGTTTAAAACCGGTAAACATGTTTTTATAATACGATCCTGAAATTAAGACAGTATAAAGTAAAAAAAAAATTCCATACATAATAATAACACAAGCGCGTATTGAATCTATGAGCAATAGCGTATCGTGCAGTTGCTTTAGCTCGTGTCGTGCCGCCGACTTTTTATATCTAAATTGCCTTTATTAAAGAATCGTGGGGTCGATTTCCACCGGGTCTAACATATTTATCATAGTAATCATTTTTCAAAATATCTTTTTAAAAATATCGGCATACTTACTGTGTACTCGTAGTATATTTAAGAAAACGTATTGTATGCCCATAAGAATAAAAGCAAGTTTAGCAGGAATAGTGACAGGCATAATTTGAACTTACGAAATATGGATAACATAGCTATCCCCAAATATAGACTCGATAAAATATCTAATTCATTTGCGGGGAATTGTATTCGTACGTACAATACATTGCCAGTTGAGGTGTCAAATTTATCGATAAATAAATATAAGAAAGTTATAAAACTTAGATAGTCTCAAAAGGCGTGTTATTGTCTGAACGATTTCTTTAATGACAAGACCGCCTGGCAAATATGAATTGCTCCTGTTAATGAATGTATAAAAATGTATTAGTTTATAAGACATGTTTAAAAAAGCCGGACTGAACTTCTCGGGTGTTCTTCTCAGTTATGTTGCTCTTTTGAAGACACTGTAGAAGCACGACAAACAGATGGACAAACGAAAAAAAAAAGACGAATCTAAATATTTTTTTTAAATTTTAAAGAGAATAAAGTATATTTTATTTTATTTTATTTCAACAGTGTGATTTCGTCTGGAAATATGGATATTAATTAAGTAAAGAAAAACAGTGGAATGGTCATCCTATTTCGGATTTAGGCTGTGGATTTCCGAATATTTAAAACAAAAAAAGGTTGACAACGTATATTGCTTAGATGCTATATGTCTGTGGTAATTCACCTTCCATCATCCCCATGCTTATCTCTCCATCCTATCTAAATTAAATATGAACATTATAAATAATTCATATACGCAAGCATGAATTTACATATTCACATATTCGTTTCAATTAGAATTCATATTCTAGTTATTTTAGTGTGTTAATAATTATTAACATGTTTGAAATTGAAGTGTTTATTTATGCTTATAACAGCTCGTTCAATTGGTGAGTCGGTTTCACTAGCTATTCAGTTCGATGACAATTGTGTCATGTATATTTAACATAACGCTATTTGTAGATTAGAATAGATTTTGGTATTTAAAACTTTTAAGCTTGATATGTTTTTAAATAAATCACTTTAAAACGCAATATATATTAGCTAAACTACGGCCCGACGTTTCGGATGCTTTGCAGTAGCCGTCAAACATGTTCAAATAATATATCGCATTTTAAACCGTTAAATTGTTTTATTTAAATGTGTACTACTCGCGTAAAATAGAGATAATCTTTCCAAAAATGTGTTTAATTCACTGGCCTACTGAACCACGTTATCCTCACTTTTACTGACATACTGTTTGTTGAGATCTAATTGAAATTTTTGTGTTTATCTTTGCCAACGCGCGTTTTTGGTTTTTTGAACCGTTTCGCAGCGGCACGGGCCCTCAAGGACGAAGTTTAGGTTAAAACCTTCCTCGATAAATATTATTAAATCTTTTATTTGTCTTAGATTAGCCCTCCTATTGGTTGCAGCTTGATTTTAAGTAACCTAAAGCCTTCCTCGTTAAATGCTATAACTAACACAAAAATTTTTTTTCAATTCGTATCAATAGTTTCTGAGACTAGCGCGGTCAAACAAACAAACTCTTCAACTTTAAATATTAGTATAGATATATCGAATCAATACAGTTTAACGCGGGCATTGTTTGACGCTTAACACTTCGAAAAGCGTATAACGTGAAAATTAGGCCGTAATCCAGTAGGGAACGAATTTATCGGCCCTCAAAATACGAGCCCATAATACTATTAGCTAATGTGTTTATTGCTTAATTTATGTACACGGCCTATAATTGTGTATTTATCGCAGAAATACTGGAGGGATTTTAATTTGACCGTGGTAGATTTTCGTTTTAATGACGTTAATATAAACCTGGTTGCTATACTTAAGTATACTTGTTAGTTATAAAATAGAATTTTCAAGTACTAGCTTTTCCCTTTAAGAACGCGTTGTAATTGAAAACTGGAACTACAAACAACACTTTTCATTAGCCACCTCTTCATGATTAGACGCTGAAAAAGTCTATCTTCTTCTTCTTCTTAATATAAGTTATCTACGAGATTAAAAGTGTAAACATTTTCTACGTTTTTACGGTCGGTTTGAAATACTGTCTGTATTTTCACCGAGTTGTACACATTTAATTAAAACCACTTTAACGGTTTAAAACGCGAAGTAACGTAAATAAAGCATTTATAATTTATGTAAACTGAAGTCTAACGTGTCGGATGCTCTGCACCAGCTGTGGTAACGGGTAACACTAGTATTTTATTTAAATAGGCTTTCCCGACCAAAACACTTTATCGTGTCTCCGGAATTCAAACCTAGGACCTTTCATGCTTAATAACGAGGTAACGAGTTTCATTATAGAGTATAACAGAGGAGATTAATTTATAGATAGACACATATATGAGCACATTTTAATACAATAGTTAAAGAAGGTTAGATATCATTTTAAAAATAAGCAACGTCCTATACTTGAATAAAATTATTTTCATAAGCTCCACATTGTAAAGGAGCCCACTATTTGCAGAAGTGGGACAGTGACAGAATGTGCAATTTTCCACCGTTCAGTTGGTGACAAACCTCTTTTATACTAAAGGCAGCTACGTCAGTTTTATTCGCCTGTCTTCAAAATACCTTAGATAAGAAGTAGGAAGCTTACATCAATGTTAACGGCAATCAATTAAATAAAATTAAAGCCATACGCTTATTGTATTGTCCGTAGTTTACGCGAACAATAGATATTTCAATAAAACCCTTCTAACGGTTTAAAACGCGACATATATTAGTTAACTTATTTACAATTTATTTTACTAATTTATCAACATTTTAGACGCTTTGCAGCAGCCACAAGGCAGCAACGGGGTGGTCTATTAAAAGCTATATTTCACGTTTTAAACAGTTTAAATGTCCTACATAATGAGCTAAGTGATTCTCATAAGTTCACTATTTTTTTTAGATATGTATGTCTTTATAAGATATATTTATTTCTATAGTATCGTTGTTTTGTTGTATTTCTCTATCTATCTATATTTCTTACAATACATATCTTTGCATACTGTGACTAAAGCAAGCAATCTTTATACGGAGTTTTGTAAATGTCAATAATACTTTGTTCGGCGACGTTCAACAATCGATTCAAGCGGAAACTCCGAATGGAGTTTACAAATCGTAGACCTGACATCGTAACGATAATAGCCGTTATTTTCGGTAACGGATTATTCTGGGAAAGCGTTATTGGTGATATTTCTAGATAAGAAATAAAAATCTCCAGAAATGTACTCACTATCGAATTTTAAAAATCACTTGATGGAAGGTGAAAAACCACACTACTATACATAATACCACTAATACCAACTAATTTGGTTTTGGTTATTGGGAAAGTTACAGTAACGAACGCTTCACTTACTTCACAGCTTTTTCATCTGTGGTGTTTTGTGACTCGGAGATTCCGGTATTCCTACTACTCATTTAGTATACAGATTTCTAGACAAAGGCCAACATGATTAGGTTGCTAATTACATATAAAAAATGTTACACATTCAATAAATAAGGTTTAGTGTTTTTTTTTAAGCTTGAGATATTAATTATTATGTGACAATAAAGTACATCATACAGGGCCACTACAAAATGTATCATGAGAGGTGCTAAATAAAGTGACTTATGATTACTACAATAAAACGCAATACATTCTTTATTATTTCTAAATTGACCGCAAGGTATATTTATCGATAAGTACGCACATCACTATTTTGCACTTTTCGATTATCGCGCGATGGGGTGCGTTCGAATGCATCTCGGAGGTAAACGCTGTCGTACTAAAATGGATTTCATTGGAAAACGTGCATTTGTCGGGTCATAAGTTTCAGTTATGACTAGTCGCTGTCGACAGCAATTCTTCGGATTACAACGGGTTTATCATAAGTAAACGTTCGATCGTAGAATAACAGAATGCTTTTAGTTTAAATTTACATAGAGAAATATTGTCTGTCTGCATAATAAGGTTTGGGGAAAATTTTCAATGTGAAGATTATTTTCTTTTGCATCGATCGTTAGGTACATTATTTATTAGCATGTTACCCGACGACGTCGTCCGTGCCCCGACGTTCTTGCAAGTTATTCTTTCATACACATTTTCTTTTTTGGTTTCTTGAATTGTTTTCGCAGCGCCTAGCTCAACTGATGCCCTGAAATTTAATTTGTTCCCCATTTTATCCACATTTTCCACTGTTTCTTCGCCCACATTGGTCGCAGCCTGATGCTGTATACTCTAAAGCCATCATCAACGAATGGTCTATCCAATACAAAATATATTTATTAATACGAACCAGTAGTTCCTGAGAGTAACGCGTTCAAACAAAAGAACAAGAGTATAGATATTAAGTGAAATACATTTTAAAGGGTTTAACACAGGAAGTAAGGGAATAAATGATAAGACTACGACCCTGAGAATGTAATGTATGATGTTTCGTAACGACGAGTATTATATAATTAGTTTGTTAAATACTGTCTATAATTCACGTGAGTATACAACGATGATACCTTCACATCTTACCCAAAGCACAAGTATCTGATTTCTTAAACCTAACCAATTCACAATAACATTAAGTTTACAATGGAAGGAGGACAAAAATACTCTTAGACATTTAGTAATTCGTGATGAACACGGAATATTGGGCATACCGTCTTTAGAAAAACAACCCAACAGATAGGTATTTGAACGGTGACTCCATCACCACCCCAGCCAACTTAGTTCTGTCGGAGTATCTTTGTTTCAGAGAGCCCGCCGTCTCGTATGCTGCCCACTTAAATGAGGAGTTACAGTATGTCAAGCAGGTCCTATCAAGAACAAGCTAGAGTCCCTCCCAGCATCCAGGAACAGGAACAAGCCACCCACAGTCAAACGCAGCCGCTACCACCATATGTGAAGGGAGTTACAGAAGAATTAGCAGAGTCCTAAATCGGCTTCTTTGAACAATTTTCAAGCCGCACAAGAAGATTCAGCAATTCCTGAAACCAAGCAAGTGTACTATCCCTTTACAAGATGCAGGCGTTTACAGACTGGATGGATGTGGCCTATCCTATCGCCAAACGTACTCTCAAAAAATAAAAACCGTCGCGGATATAAAACAAACGTCTCTCCAAATCGCGGTATGCCAAACTCATCAGAAGGGCCCAATCACTACATTCGCTTTGACCAACAAAAATCCTCCAAAGGAGAGTCGATTTTTTCCAAGTTGGTACGCGAAGCAATTGAAATCAAAAAACACCGAAATTTCAATAGGGAGGACGGCCTCAAACTATCAAACACCTGGGATCCCATATTAAAAACTCTGGATCCCAATAAACAGCATACCAGCAAACCGAAGACACCGTTAGTCAATTCTGTAAGGACCCGGCCAGTTTCGCCAAATACCAACTTCGACGGAACAGATGGCGCTAGCGTAGCAATTCTTTACTTTGACGTCTGAGTCCTCCATCTTTAGTCTCCCCGTGACCACGGCTGCTGCAAAGCATCCGAAACGTCGGGCCGAAGTTAAAAATCATTTTCAAATAAGTTTAACTAATATATCGCGTTTTAAACCGTTAAAGTGTTTTATTTAAGTGAGTATACATTTAAATAAAATACTTCAACGGTTTAAAACGCGATATTATATTGGTTAAACTTAATTGAAATTAACGTTTCGGATGCTTTGCAGCAGCCTACAGGCTAAAGCATCCGAAACGTCGGGCCGAAGTTAAAAATCATTTTCAAATAAGTTTAACTAATATATCACGTTTTAAACCGTTAAAGTGTTTTATTTAATTGTTCATATTATTGTATACTGTTAGATTTTTTTCTGATTTATTATTAAAAGACAAACATTAAATGTGTTATTGGCTATGCTTTTTTGGCGGTAAACCAATAAAAGAGGTCACAGATCCGAGGATTTTACGAATCCTATAATAAATTCTTATTTCACACTTATTATCCGGCTTAAGTGAAGAGATGAAGCGTTTAGTTATTTTAATTATAACTTATTAAAACTCTTATCTGTGCCCGTTGCGCTCGAATCCCGAGCAAACATCAGATATTGTATCAGTCATACACAGAACATAGATTAACTTACAACAACTATAAAAACCGATAAATAAAACAGACAAATAATATATGTCTCAATCCTATGTCTCTCGGGAAACGGGATTTTACTTTTACTTGCATTCGACAGGCAAGGAATGTAAACAAATGTATATAGGATGGCTTTTTAGGTAAAATTCGCCCGTCACACAGATGTATCTCATAATCCATTTATTTTGATAATATATATTTTTGTTTGCCGTTTAGCATCAATTACAGAATTACGTACGTACATAGATGAGATTAAAAAGCATAGTGAGTTTTGAAATCTTCAAATGTAGTATCTACTATACTTTCGATTTTTAGACTTTGTTTTTGTTATAATTATGACAGAGGTATATAGTCAAGCATGGGGTTATTCAAAGGTGAAAATACCCCAGCCGTATGACAACTCGACAAGATGCACTGTCGACTTAATTTGGATTTGGACATTAGAAAATCTACAGAGTAAAACCGACTCGTGAAGCCGGCTTTTGTCTGTGGCCATTAGTTCGTCATCCGAATGGAATAACGATATTCTTAGCGCCAATTCAATTGATTTGAAACACAGTGGACCCGATGGGGATCATAGCAACCACCGATGAACCCGTCAAAATTTGTTTGATTTGCTGACGTTATTAAGCTTATAAGCTATCCGCTTGTGACTTGCGCCGCGTACAAAGGTTTTAGGATGAAATAAAGTGCGGTACCACAAGGGTAAGGTGTGCCAAGGGTCAGAGGAATTGAAATAAGGTTACCTGCCCGTTCTCTTGCGTTTTTCTTATTTATGTACTCTGTCAGCATTTTTAGGATTTCTAGGTATCTACTGAATGTGAAGTTTGTGAAGACTCAGGTGTCTTTTAAATACACAATCCCTTTTATATTGGGACGAAGGATTTTCTTATGAGGATCAATGTCAGTTAATAGTGGCAGGTATTCTTATATTGACTAATATTTGAATCAAAGTAATTATCATTTATTTGTGTTTATTAATAATCCCAATGTTAAACCAGTTCTAAAATCGTGGTCTTATTATATTCATTTTATGTAGTGGGTCATATCATACAATCTTAAATTAATTTATTGTGATATTATTAATTTACTATATTCCCATTTGCCCTTTTATTCTATGATAAGGAATTTCAAGAAATTATCTTCCCCATATACCTATTACTTTTATCTCACACACTTTTTACTTACTTATACTTTTGTTTACATTTTTTTTTCTTAAAATATTTTTACTTTTGTGAAAACAGCAGGTAATTAGCCGGCATCCACAGCGATTCGTGCTCTAGCTATAGGTATATCATTAAAAAATCATTTTAATTGAAATGATCGTTGTTGCGATCGGGATTCGAATCTACGACAACTTCCTTTAATGTTGCTCTTATCAACTGAACTATCGTGTATGAGATAAAAAAGTCACTTTCTTTCAAAAACAGAGTGCAAAGGTGTGGATGCAAACACAAACTGGATTTGTAATGATTAAATAATAGAAACGAAAGTTGTATATGTTTATATATTAACATTATCTTTACAAATCGACTGAATTGTTAGTCGATTTATTTAATAAACAAATAAATACAAACGTATAGAACTAAGGTAAAAAAAGATATATATATATACTTCGAAAACTTCGACGATTCCTCACTTCTTAAGTGGGTCCATTACCTGGATACGGGTGTCTGTGGGCTCGTAGTCTTCTCAAACGAGCCATAAATCCGGGATGTGTGTAATTAAAAGTGTTTTAGGAATAAAGACGACGCCTTTGTTTGGAATTTAAATGAGAAAACGTGTAAAAAGACACACGATTTTTTACTAAGGTTAACAATATATGTTTAACATATTTTAATTAATTTATTATTTTATGTATGTATATTATGAGAAATTGTAACCCATAAAACGTCTCCACGTGACCACGACTGCTGCAAAGCATCCGAAATATCCGTAGTTAAAATAATTGTCGAACATGTTTAAATAATATATATCGTGTTTTAAACCTTCTTCGTCTTTTATTTTGACACTAGCTGTGCCAGCGACTTTGTCCGCGAGAATCGTTATTTTGGGCATCCAAATTAGTTTTAGCGAAACCTGTCATCTTTTTAAACTTAAGTTGTTACCCACGACGCCGGTCGCGTCCCTTCCCGTCGTTCTTGCAAGTTAATCTTAAAAAATAGACATATAGCGTACTTTTTTAAGATCATTTAAAGAGGAATCATTCTTTCAAACACATTTTTAGGTGTCTTGAACCGTTTTCGCAGCGAATGCATTTGAAACCCACAGAAATGAAAACTTTCCCCCGTTTTGTTCACATTTCCCGCTGTATCTTCGCTTCTATTAGTCACAGCGCGCATATTTTATAGCCTATATCCTATGCCTTCCTCGATAAATGCTCTAACCAACACAAAAATAATTTTTCAATTCGAACCAGTAGTTCCTGATATTAGCGCGTTCAAACAAACAAACTCTTCAGCTTTATATATTAGTATAGATGTATCTCAAGATCTACTTCGACAAAAAAATGTTCACCATTTAGAAAGCAACATGCATCCAGTAACAAATGCTATATTTATTTCTAGAAATTATTATAGCTTTAATAACGTTAAAAATGCTCAAATGCTAATTATCGAATCGTGCGCTGCGAAAGCTATTAATGATAGAACAAACATATGTTTTAAGATGTAGAATAACATATCAATGACTCAAAAAAGGTATAAAGTTTGCTAGTTTATTATTCTTAAAGTGACCAGACGTACCCTGTCTAATCAAAACTGTTTTTATCCTAGATTTGACAGATCCATTTTTTTTACGGATGGTGTAAATACCTAATGCACGCCCACGTTGGGGAGTGAGGTAAAAAAAAAACACTAAACACACCACAAGCCCTCTACGGTGCCATGGGACTCGAGGGAGCCGTGGGAACACGTTTCTACGACTCCAAAGCTCCCAACACCAATGCTCATTCAGACAAGGCGAAAGCGAGAATACGGATAATCTTGGACGTGCGCATAGCGTCGCTTTCTTGAGACGAGGATGTCTAGCCGCTCGCAGTGGGTCATTCGACGTCATCTCTCTTGCTTTTTCAGCCGCCTCCTTCTGCAGCATCACCAGCTCGCAGAAAGTGGCGCACGAAGCATGTGTGAGACGACGCTTGGCAGGGAAAGATCATCACCTATGACCTGATTTGATAGACCCAACGCAATGCATTTAACAAATGAGCCATAGAGTCGTGAAATTAATTTAATCTGAATAATTAATACGTAATTGAAAGTCAAATGCGCCGTAAGTTAAAATATCTGGCGAATAATTGAGTTCGGATTAACGAATTGTCCGTGCAATTGTCTCGGGATAATGTATTTTAATTTAATTCCAGAATAAAGTATTAATACGAATCGTTTTAATTAAAATACAATATAATTCTTTTATATTTGAAAAGCTTTGTAGCATAACTTACACTCGGTATGGCGGTAATAGTTGCTTATGGGTAAGTAAACTTACGTACCGCGTAACACTAATCTACACTAATACATACTATAAAAGCTGAATCGTTTGTTTGTTTGAACGCGCTAATCTCAGGAACTACTAGTATGAATTAAAAAAAATATTATGTTGGTTGAAACATATATCAAGGAAGGTTTTAGTAAAACTGGTAGGAGCGAAGACACAGTGAGGAATGTGGAAAAAAAAACGGGGAAAATTATTCATCATTGAGGATTACCGTTGCGTGTGCTGCGGTTAAAGAAATAAAAAAAAATATTAAAAATGATTTTCCTTAATATTATTTATATGATGTGTTAATCTTTTAAGATCTAGTAAGAACGACGGACGGACGCGAACGACGTGGATAACAGCTATATTTTATTAAGATGGGAAGGAGGTTTATTAATACAAACTTCGACGCCCAAATAACTAGTCTACGCGGACGAAGTCGCTGGCGCAGTTAGTAATTTTGAATTGTCTTACAAGAAAAACCACATCTGAAAAAACGTTCATCGTATGTTTTTTTTTCTACTCTTTGAAATATCGCTCTCTGGCCGATAAGGTCTTTAATTACTATAAAAATAATTAAAATCGGTATTAAATTTTTTAACGCTTCATAACATTTAACAATAATCGCTTATTGCGTCCGCGCTCATAAACAGACAGACATTACCATCAATTTGGTGTCCTATTAATTATTATCGGTTCGTAAAATTCTATCATACTTTGTTTATTTCGGTACTTTTGCGAGTTGGAGAGTTTTATGGCTACCGTTTGTCAGAATTATAATAACGAATACCTACCGTATATGTTTTGTCTCGCATGTGTAATTGTTCACAAAATCTTAAATATATATTCAACATTGTTACCATAAAAAGACTATTGTAAACAGTCATTTTCCGGCTGTTAAAATTCAGTTTGAATTTACACAGACTGAAAAAAGTTTTGTGACGTCAGAAGGGATATTATAAGCACAGTAATTGAAAAGAATTTAGTCTACTTAGCTTTGCCCGCGACTTCGTCTGCATGTAATAGTTTATTGGGCACCAAACTTATTTTCGACAACCTTTAAATAAAAGACTTTAACTTATTTTATTTTTTTATATTATAATATATCGCGTTTTAAACCGTTAAAGTGTTTTATTTAAATGTGTACTACTCGCGTAAACTTAGACAGTATTCAAACAACCTCTATTTTTAACTATTTTTGTAGCGCACACAACGGAATCCCTGAAAGATAATTTTGTAAATAACATCAATTAAAAATCTATTTGCATTGAAAAAATTTAATATAATAAAATAAAAGGGCGGCACTTCAACCGGCTTTCACTGCTGCTCAAAGAATTGAGTTACCGTGCCAGTGTTATGTCTATCGTTTAAGATTTACTTGTAAGAACGTCGCAAGGGACGCTAACAGTCTGGTAACAATTATCTCTATACTAATATATAAAGCTAAAGAGTTTGTTTGTTTGTATGTTTGAACGGCATTTCAGGAACTACGTTCGGAGTGAAAAAAAAATTGTGTTGGTTACAACATTTATAAGGAAAGGTTATATATATAGAAGATACAGCGAGAAATGTGAAAAAAAAATGGAAAAATTATTCATCATTATGGGTTTCCGAAGCGTACGCTGCAAAACGGATCACGATACCCAAAAAAAAATAAAATAAAGAATGATTCCTTTTTAAATGATCTAAAAAAAGTCTGTGACGCTATATTATGTCCATCATTTAAGATTAACTTGCAAGAACAACGGGAAGGGACGCGACCGACGTCGTGGATAACAGCTTAAGTTTATAAAGTCCAAAATAACGATTCCGTAGACGAAGTCGCTGACACAGCTAGTAATTTATAAACCAGGTGGTTGGAAAAAATAAATAATATGTTGCCCGAAATAAGTAATCCGAGCGGACCAAGTCGCGCAGGCTAGTTAGTCCTTTCGAAAAATATCGTGAGTTTAATTTGGAGTGTTTGCATTAAAGCTTAGCACGAACAAATAAATAAAAAACAATGAAACACTTGCCCTTTCAATTTTCTCTCGACTGTACCATTGTTTAGCTTTCATTAGGCCCCGCTCTAATCTTAATTGTTAATCCTGGCTCTTTGGGTCGTTATTTTTTCCCTTTTTATGGCCGACCCCGACCTCGAAAAATAACCACATCTCGCGTTTCTGACGTTGGTAGCCATTACCAGTTTATGCCTTGCAGCGGTTAATATGAAACGTTGAAAATAAGACAATCTTAAACGTGAGCTTATGTTTGTTAAATTAATCTTAATTAAATAAAACACTTTTACGGTTTAAAATGCAATATATATTAGTTAAACTTATTTTTAACTTCGGCCCGATGTTTCGGATGCTTTGCAACAGCCGTGGCCACGGCTTTTACTCGCGTAAACTACAGATCGTATTTGATTCATCTTAATTAAGCAGACAAATTTCTGTGTCCGTATTTATATAATCCTTCTAGCTTATAAGTTCGTAGTGGTGGTTTGGTAGTATACAATTGACTGTAATTTACAAGAATTGAAGTTAGTAAACTTTAAATAAAACAACTTTATAAAAACTTCGCGAAATCTAAAGTATCATTTATTATAACTACAGTTCGACGTTTCGGATGCTATGTAGCAGCCGGGGTCACTGGTCGACTGAAGATGGACGGCAACCAAAGTCAAAATCTCCCAGGCTAGCGCCATCTGTATCCTTGTAGTTGCCAATTGGAGGAAACGAGCTGTGTCTTTACAAAACTGTAAATAAGTATATCTAATACACTGCGCTTCGTAAAAAGTGTCTTATTTAAATGTGTAAATGTAGAACTACAACTTTAAAATATATAACTCCCCAGGCCATGACGAGGAAGTTGAGACATCAGAGCCTGCTGACGTAACAAGTAGCATAGAGGGTCTAAGCTCTTAAGTTTCTTCGTCTAAAGTAGAGGAGACTATTAGCTAGTAGCGAGATTTAAAGTATTTTGAATAATTTCATACCTTGTGTAACGTATTAATCAATTAATATAGTCATTTATTACAGTATTCAGTCAACTTAATGTTCAACTTACTGTTACATAATATGTATACATTACTTATTGAATAATGCATAACTGATATAGACAAAATATGTAAATAATACCTAGGTATGTACTATATAATTTAAAAATCGAAAATAAATTGAAAAAATGTTCGACTCGGGCAGGGCTTGAACCGGCATCGTCAGCGTTCCGTGTTGTTGCTCTACCAATTGAGCTACCGAGTCCTACACCTCATCGTTGAATTTTTTCAACTTATTGATACATGCACCTCTCGCGCAAGGCAGGTATGTACTATTAAAGGAGGTCAATCTTGTTTATCCCTGTACTATCCTTATTTTAACTGTGTGACGGTCGATAATTTACTGATATATTCAAGTGTTTTAACTAAATACTGTCTGTAGTTTACGCAAGTAGTTAACATATAAAAAACACTTTAAAACTAACTTTAACGGTTTAAAACACGATATATTTTAGTTAAACTTGTTTGAGAATTACTTTTAACCACGGCCCGACGTTTTGGATGCTTTGCAGCAGCCGTGGTCACGGGGAGACGTTTAACTAGTTACAGAGCAAATGACATAACTATCACGGTTCGGTTTTAGACTGTGGATTTCTGGATATCCAAATGCAAAAAAGAACTTATAGATGTTATATCGGTACGGTATTTCACCTGCCATTAAAGGTCTACCCTCTATCATAAAAAACCCTTTTTTTTTTTTATGACATCACATCACATTATATGAATCGTGTGAATGAAATAAACAAGTGATTTGAAGAAACACTATTTTGAGCTTAGTTTAAAAGGAGTGAATTATTTCTTTGTTGTAACTGTAAAGTGTTTCGTGCCAAAGTGCTAACGGAACACTTACTTTTTATCACAGTCGATTTTCTTAAAACCGTTTGCAATTATTGTTGGCGTTTACTTGGCGTATGTACAATTTCGTTTGTTTATTGATAAAAATTATCTTGATATATCAGCCCAACCTATTTACGTCCAATGGGCTCAGTTACATCAGAGGTAGGGTAAATAGGCTTAAACCCACCACGCTAGTCCAGAACGGGGTAATAGGCTTTAATTATGTACCTAAAGAGTGACACTCCTATTTTTAAACTCCTAGTACTGTTATTTTCTTAAAATTAAATCCTATCTGTAGTTAACGCGAGTAGTACACATTTAAATAAAATACTTTAACGGTTTAAAATAAAAAAATATATAAGTCAAACTTAAGAAACAACGGCATTTAAATAACATTTTAACGTTTTAAAACGCGAAATATATAAGTTAATTTTATTTGAAAAGTTTATTCAACTACGGCCCGACGGTTTCCGATGCTTTGTAGCAGCCGTGGTCACGGACTGGACAATATTTTTTTAAACGGGACTAGAGAATTTTTTTATTATTCAACTACGGCTCGACGGTTTCGATGCTTTGTAGCACCGTGGACTTGGAAAAAACACACTTTACGAAGTCGAGTTGTAATTTTATAATTTCTCTACAAATATGAACTACTATATACATCTACAAAATACGACCAAATATCTACTATTGAACCATCGTCACAGTACATAATCTACCAGTAATACCTATAGGCTGGCCTTGTAGCGTAGTTATGTCAAGACCTGCTTTGAGGCTTACCTTATGAATACATGGGACGCCTAATCTACTCACATTTAATTGAATACCGAAGACAAGATTTTATCTAATCACTAGCTGTTTGCAAATATTTTTTTTGCTAAAAGAAATATTTTGACTTGTAAAGACGCGTCTTTTGAGTTAATCTTAAAATATACATATACTATCGTGGACATTATTTTAAAGTAAGAATTATTTTAGACTATTTTATTGTAAAGCTTTCCTCGATAAATAATCCAACCAACACAAAAATTACTTTTCAATTTAAACCAGTAGTTCCTGAGATGAGCACGTGCAAACAAACAAACTCTTCAACCTCATCTATCGACTTAGATTATTTGTTTTTAAAATGATTTGTTTTCAAATATGATAAAGAATTATCTCGATGAATATTAAAAATCTCGACCTCTATAGATCTGTAGCTGTGTTACCTAGTATTGTGTTAGAGGGCGAGGTCCTCGGTTCGAATCCCGGGGAATCGAAATAAATAATTATGGTCGGGCAGAGCACAGAAGCCTGATCAACTACTTGTCTAATTAAAACCGATCTGTGAAACGGACACAGAAATGTACTGTCTGTAGTTTCCACGAGTAGTTAACATTTAAATAAAAAACTTTTACGGTTTAAAACACTATATATACTATTTTAAAAATCGAAAATAAATAGAAAAAATTTTCGACTCGGGTAGGACTTGATCCGGCATCATCAGCGTTCCGTGCTGTTGCTCTATCAATTGGTAACATGTTTTCAAACGATACAATAATACTAATATATTAGTTGTAATTTTTTGAAACGTGGTCACGGGACCACGCCTGGTGACAAGCATCCGAAACATCGGGCCGAAGTTAAATTATTTTTCAAATACGTTTAATTAAGACATATCGCGTTTGAAACCGTTAAAATGTTTTATTCACTTTTTTATGTTAAAAACACCATTTTACTCACGCGATATTTTCTTTTCTCGTCAACTATGAATATACAGGATGGTATATATATGTAGGAAATGAAACTATTACGCTGGCGTTGTCAATCCCCTCCTGTAATCGTCTTAGTGAAATTAATTCAGTCTCGTGTCGAGTTGTGACCGCAAACCGCACACCATTTATATTTATTACTAGCTTTCGCCTGCGACATTGTTTGTTAAATTCAATTTCAACTTGTAGCTCTGTTACTGTAAAACGAGTTATACCGTATCACCACTATTGGTTGGAATATAGCGTGACACATAGATCTACAAAGTTGTATACAAACACATACAAACCAACCAAAGATAAGTTTACAATTTTTTTAACATTGCGATGCATTTATAAACTTCACTTTTGTTGCTTAATCTATACTAATATATAAAGCTGAAGAGTTTGTTTGTTTGAACGCGCTAATCTCAAGAACTGCAGGTTTGAATTGAATAATTATTTTTGTGTTGAATAGAGCATTTATTGAGGAAAACATGTTGAGACTAATAGAAGATTTTCGAATATCCAAAGCCAAAATAGGTCGATAGTGCATCTTGTTGAGATGCTATATGATACCTTGCATCGAGGGAACCCCAGGCTTGTCTTCCGCCCTTTATGAAGAAAAAGAATTATGTAGAAATAAAAATGATTAGTCCTAGCGAGAGGAAATTGTAAACCTCTGCGCAATATAAATGTACTCGTCTAGATGCAAGTCGCAACTGATTAGATTCCTCTGCGATAGAAATATATTCAGTTCATACATTTTGATTGCAGTCTCGCGCGTAATTAAGGCGCGCTGATGTGGGTCAAGCTTTTGGTCTCAATCTTCTACATCTACTTCAATACGAGTGAAAAGTTAGGAGCTCCGGTTGAGTACCATATAATATGTGTTTTTGACAGAGGAATACTCAGTGAAACCAGAGAGAATGCGCTATCGACGTTTGGTTTTATGCAACCCAAAATCCAACGAGTTCCAGACTTTTCTATCGACATATTAGTTGCCAGGCGAGGGGAAATGTGTCAGGAAAAATATAAGTTGATGTTGTACTCGATAGGAATTGAACCTACATCCCTACTACAAACCTACTCGTTGAATGTTTTTTAGCGAAATATAGATATTCTGACGTGCTGGAACAGCGTGATAAGGAGTTTTTGATACAGCCTGATAGCGAACTCTTAGTAATAAAATCCCAATCTAACCCGTAGGCTAATTTCTAAGAAGGCACTTAGGAAGCGATTAACGTAAAGTAAAAATTAGATCTACATCTCTAATGTTAGTGAATTCTAAAAGGTTCTGAGAACCATTTTCAATTTGTGATTTTTCGGGATCTGCGACACTGAGGAATCGGTGTCTCGCCACCGATCGAGCAAATGGCGTCTTCAAGAGGTGTTTGGCGGTACCTTAATTTATTAATTGCTTCGATCTAAGATTTGTACAATTACGCAAAAATAAACATATATTTTGTTTAAGTAAAATACTTTTACCGGTTTTTAAGGCGTTAGGCGTGTTTCATTAAATGTGTATTAGCGTAAATTACATAGTTGGCCCTCGTCCTTTGTTTTGAAACTGTTTTAAAAAACGAGAAATTACATTCGTACATAATTTTGTATGTTTGTTAAGGACATCTTCGTCATGTAGGGACCGATTTTGATGTTTATTTTTTATTTAAAAGATAATTCCCAAGATACCATAAAAAGGAAATGTACTATAAATATTTTAAGATTTTAATAAATGAGTGCTTATTATATTCAAAACAAGATAGTGAAGTATAATATCTTACATACTTGGTCATGTTTATACTCAAAATATACACAGGGCGTGTAGACGCGGTTGTACGAGTAGACGAATAGATCTCCTTGGCCCCAATCCTAGTGCAAAACTTCAGCGGAGATGGAGGCTATTATACCGACTCATGACTCGTTTCCCCTTGTTTCAAACTAGCTATTCAAAACAAACAATACAATAATATGCCCTGGATGCTTTGATACTGTAATATTATTGACAAGCCTTTCCGCATGTTACAAAGTCCCGTAGTCCGTCCCGTCCCGTTTTGGAAATTCTATATTACACATATTGTAATAGATTACAATATGTGTAATATAGAATTTCCAAAACAAAATGTAAAAAATAAAATAAGGCATAGAATAAAAAATCTTCAAAGGTTTAAAAAAGGCGAAATGTAAAGCACAAGCACCGTAGAGGGCTGGTGGTGTGTTTAGTGTTCTGGTCGGCTATACGATTTACCACACTCGCCATTATCGTAGTAGTAGTCGGCTATACGATTTACCACACTTGCCCGACTTAGGCGTGCATTAGGCATTCACACCATCAGTTTAAAAAAAAGGTATTGACAGTGTCAGTTGACATAAACGGCAGGCGTTACACTAACTAGCGCCATCTGTTTTTCGAAATTGATATTAGTATCACTAGACTAGACGACAAAGTGTCGTCTGAAACTAGAATTTACATAGGTGTTATATGATTTAAAACTTTTAACAGTAAAGTAGATAAAGCATTTTTAGCACTTTTACTCTAAACACTTTTAAAGGAAATATTTAATCGATGCTATTGTGTAAACGTAAAAAATAATTCCAGAATGTAACAATATTTTAACTATCGCATTTATGACATTTTTGGAGAATTCCTTCGTTATAATTATCTATTCCATCTCAATAACGACACTAGCTATGTCAGCGACTTTGTCCGCGTAGAATAGTTAATTTGCGCATTAAAACTTGTATTCTGTCCTCATCTAGCGCGTCCCGTCGTTCTTACAAGTTAATCTTAAAAGTTAGACATATTCTGTCATGGACATTTTTTTTAGATCATTTAAAGAGGAAACATTCTTTCTTACTTCTTTTCTTAGGTCTTTAAGCGTTTAAAGGCACTTAGAAAATGGAAAATTTTTCCCATTTTTTTTCACATTCCCCGCTGTTTTTTCGCTCCTATTAGATCACAGTGCGATATTTTATAGCCTTCCTCAATAAATGCTCTTACCAACACAAAAATATTGTTTCAATTCGAACTTGAAGTTTTTGAGATTAGCGCGTTCAAACAAACAAACAAACTCTTCAGCTTAATATATTAGTATAGATGATAACTAATTATCTAGGTTTAATAGTTATCAAAATTATGGGTTTCAATGTAAGATACATACAGAGCGAGTAAACTTGAATGTTACTTTAGCCATTGTTGGAGTTAGAGATACATTTAAATAGGTAGGTTCGTAATGTTGTGTCATGTTTGCTTTAACTTTACAAGATGGATTCTCGTTCTGTTATTATGGACTTGCTCGTGCAAATATGAGCCTGTATAATTTCCACAGAGTAGGATATGCTTGTAATATTACCGACTTTTATAAGCATACAATGAATGTCAAACCGAGACGTGTAATGACCATATTAGGACCGTAATCACCAGATTACCAATAATATAACGATAAATAAACAGTTTATTATATGTACAGTGCAATACTCACGCCTTATAATATCTAGAAAAATGCGCTGTTGACCTTTTTTGTAAGTTGAAACGTAGTGTCATAATGGCGTTTGTTTCCTACCACCCATTTTATGTCGAAATGTTCCAGACGTAATATAATATGTTGTAATTTTAGGAGTTTTATAATTGATAGTAATAAGCATAGTGAACCTAATGAGAATCGAATGTGGGACCCGTTGATATTGCTACAATTGGACCAATAAGCCAAACTTCACTGTTCTTCTTTCTGAAATAATACCCTGAAACCCGTCTTTTAACAATCATTATGTATGCATAAGTGAGCAAAGGAGCATGTTTAAAATATAAATTAACCTGCAATTATATATTATGCACTGAATCCGTTAGATATTAATAATACAAGAGGAAGCAAGTAAACACAAGTTAACATGTTTCGAATATTATGCTACGAAGCTCGGGCCGTGTCCCCGGGGTACTTACTTATTCAAACTTGGAGACATAAGTAGCTCTCATTACCAACTTGCAGCTCTGGATAAGGCATAATATACTCGCAGCCATTCTTTGATAAAGGGAAATTCCGTCCCCATAGGGGGCATGGGACATTTCTGTGTCTGTTTCACTGATCGGTTCTTTAACAGGCAAATAGTTGATCAGACTTCTGAGCGCTGCCCGACTGATTTAAAACTAAACTGTTTAATACATAGATTTTTCATTTATATAATCTCTTTAACTTTACCGGTTTGAACCGTGAAATATATTAGTTAAAGTTATTTAAAAAATATTTTAAATGTGACTTTTCGGATGCTTTGCAGCAGCCGTGATCACGGGAGACTACGAGGGATCACGGGGACAGTTTTAAAATAAGTTTAGCTAATTTAGTTCGCGTGTTAGCCCGATAGTGTTTTATTTAAATGTGTACTATATATTGTGTTTCGAAGATTAAAATAGTTACATAGCGAGATTTGTATGTAAAAGGTTTAAAAAATGACATAACAGAATGCCTTGAATGCAGGTTCAAGCCCCGCCCGTGTCGTAAAGTTCTTTTTTTTTAATTATTGGAAAATATAAAATGAATGGGGGGGGGGGCATAAAAATGTGTCTGCCCCTTGCCCCCACATAAGATAAACCTGATTTTACTTCCAAATATACTTAATAATATGACATTCTAGAAGTTGCTTAAAACAGTGCACTTTTAATGTTGCATCTGATCATTATCATTCTGATATCGAATGTAATGTAAATCATTCTCGTATGTGGGTAACACGATAATGAACAGCCAGCATAAGCTTAGATAGTAGTTGTACTGTGTAGAAGGTATCATCCCGCGATGCCGCCAACTTGCCCGATTCGACTAAACGCAACTATTAAGGTTGTCACTAACGCGAATACATTAAAAATTAAAGAGAGGAAGCGAAATCTCAAAAACTCCGCTAGTCTGGCCATTCGGAGAAAATGGGAGATGATCTCAGTTCTTCATACACAGGTACATAATTTTTATTTTCACAAAATAATAAGGAATCTAAACAATTAAAAAAAACACTTTAACGGTTTAAAACGCGATATATTAGTTAAACTTATTTGAAAATGATTTTTAACTTCGGTCCGTAATTCGGATACTTTGCAGCAGCCGTGGTCATGGGGAGACTAAAGATGGAGGATGTCTCTGACGTCAAAGTAGAAATTGCTACGCTAGCGCCATCTGTTGCGTCCAAGTTGGACGAAACAGATGAATTAATCTAAACAATTGTATGGTTGGTCCATCGTAAAGAATATGTGGATGATATTGATACTCCAATCTTATAACAAGTAAAAAATACCAACACTTACCCCATGACCCCATAATGTTGCAAACGACAACCCTAAGCTTCGACTTAGCGTGTCGGATATTAGCGTCGTTCGCAAGTAGATCACGTATTATTTGAGAGTTTGACTGTAACTTTGTTGTGCTCGCGAGGCCGAATCATGGTACGTGACGCCTCCCAGCGATAATATACTGTGCTTTCCATACTCTAACAATTGCTAAGCACACCTTTCTATCTCCCTTCGGAAAATTCAGTATGATCATAGAAAACGCGGAGAATTATTTTTATTCCGGATGCGACTTAGTATGTTATTATATAGTTGACAGAGAGATAATAGCATGACAGTAAAAAAAACTTCTGTAACATTGAGAATTGTCTATAATTTAAGCGAATACAACTAAGGGACTACGCGAGTCGTTTCACATCGATAAAAGTGTTGTATTGAAATATGTACTTTTGTAAACAGACAATACTCGGTACGGTTTAATACGCGTAGTTGAAATAAATTTTATATAACTTACATAATAAATTATGTGTTATAAACCGTTAAACGAGTTTTCGTTAAACTCAATACTGAGTTTTGTCTATAGTTTACACGAATACACATTGAAATAAAACATTTCTTACTATTTAAAACGCGTAGTTAAAATAAAGTAAATATAAGTTACATAATCAATTTCGCATTTTAAACCGTAAAAAGTGTTTTATTTAAACCTATAACATTGAGTGTTGTCTATAATCGAACACCTTAAAAGTACTTAAATAAAACTTTTTTAACGATTTAAAACTAGTTCGCTAATAGATTTCGCGTTTTAAACTGTTAAAAGGGGTTTTGTTCTAAATATGTTTGCCTCAAGCTGTACATAGGGACACACATTAATCAAGATTCTATAATGCCGCAAAAAGTAAAGTACAAACTGAAAATGTCCAAGTTACTTCACGAAAGTTCATTCCGCTGTATTAACGTACTTTTTACGAACACTTGACACAATAAGAAGGTGGTTTAGTCAAAGTGAAACGCGCTTATTTAGTCTGCTTAGAGAGACGGAACCCGCAGCCGGACCACGGAAATGGGGCAGAATGCCTTCAACACAATTTATATGCACTTTTCCGACTTGATTCTGAGCTATGTTTTATATTTATTAAGTTTAATTATTTATTAAAAAAACACTTTTAATGGTTTAAAACGAAATGTATTATTAACTTATGCATAAATTATTGTAACTACAGCACGACGTTTGCTGCAGCAGCCGTGGGCAGGGGGGGAATAGTTATATAAATGTGTACTACCCACCGCAGACATATCTTTACAGTTACATTCCCCGGCAACAACGCAGTTCCATTCTAATACCAAGAAATATTAAAATGGATTTGAAGGCATAGGTTTTTTAAACGTAAAGTTTGATTCACAGTTAAACTCTGAACTCTAAAACTCATCTGGAGGCTTTACAGGAAAGGAAAGCCGTCAATTTAGCTGTGCCCAAATTAAACGATGATCCTGGGATTAAAATCTAAAACCTCATAACTAGTGTTGCCCAAATTCAGTCTTGGTCTTATTCTTGTATTTTTGCAAGACCAAGACCAAGAACAAGACTGCATACATAGGTTTTAACCATCGGCACTTTGATAATGCGGCATCAAAGGTTTTCTAGTGACTTCTAAAAGAAATTTGCCACCATATTAAATAGCTATAGTCTAGGTTTAGTATAGGTGCAAGACTTGCAAGACAAAGACTAAAACCAAGACTGGAAGTGCAAGACCAAGACCAAGACCAGGTCTATTGACGCAAGACCAAGAACGAGACTGGCTATGTCTAGTCTTATTCTTGCATTTGGGCAACAATAATCATAACTATTGTTCTATTTAGTATTGTGTAAGATGTATAATTATTATGTTAGCTTAATGAAGTAACAGTGGTGGCTAATTAAAAAACATGGTATTTAAAACCTAACTCTATATAAAACACTAAGTCAGTTGTGCAAACTAGATATGGATTTACGCAAATCGCGTTTAAATAATCCATATATGCACTGAAATATGTTCACACAAAAATATTGCTATCAGTAGGAAGCCGTGTTTTTGCTACATTTGTATATTTTGCTTTGAAATGTTTTACAGTTATTTCTCGCGGGTCCAAAACGTCATTGCAAACAATGCATAAGCACTCAGCAACAAATCAAATCTGCTTTGTGACGTATTTCAGTTTTTGTGGTTATTGCTTTATGTATC
Source organism: Leptosia nina (assembly GCA_963661955.1). Lineage (NCBI taxonomy): Eukaryota > Metazoa > Arthropoda > Insecta > Lepidoptera > Pieridae > Leptosia > Leptosia nina. Next base: position 7,829,927 of record CAVLEF010000011.1, read on the forward strand.
TGTGGAATTATTTAAATATTTGATAAATTCAAATAAGGAAAATTAGAACGGATTGTTTATACAAGCATGTGAAGTCTGAAAAATGCAAGTAATTGAATAATAAGAATAAGGCGTGCGTATGCTGGTAATTCTATTGAATATTAGCTTTGTGAATTTTTAGAATAGATGAAATAATTTAAAAATAGTAAATATTAAAAAAAATATCGACTCGGGCAGGACTTGAACCGGCATCGTCAGCGTTCCGTGCTGTTGCTCTGACGGAACGCTGATGATGGTTCAAGTCCTGCTCGCAGCGAATTTATATTTTTTTTATTTTCGATTTTTAAATTATATAGTGCCTTCGTGTGCAATAATATGTAAGAAACATAAAAGTGAAATGAATTCTACATATGGATGGATCTATACATTGTATAAGGATTATGCCGCCAATTTACAAAACTTCACGGGTTTTCAAGCCTAAGGTCCTAACTTACAACGGTCACACCCAAAAAGCTATATTAGATTTAACTTAATTACCAATATAAAGTATCCTTGTCTATGTATATCGTCGTACAATCGTATTTTTGATAGTAAATCTTAAACCTGATATAAAATTCATTGATAAAATTGTATGTGAGTTAAAAATTATTTCACTTTATTTTATCTAAAAAGATCTCTACGACACTATATATTTATATTTAAGATTAACTTACAAAAACGACAGGGCGGTAATTTATAAGTTTGCAAAAACAAATTTAGATGCCCAAAATAATTATTCTACGCGAACGAAGTCGTTGACACAGCTAGTTTAATATAAGTTGGTTATTCTTGTCACGTAATATAAAATGCAGCGTTAGCGTACCCCGAACACTAAGCACGCATATACACTGTCGTACATCGGAAGTTACGTCACGTACTTTAATTAAGACCATACATAGAAACATTTTCTCATATTAATAACATACATTAGAATATCATATACATTGGGTATTCGAAACTTTTGTATAGATCATTTACGATACAAATTTACTAAGGATTAAATCCGTTTTTATAAGTAGGTAGTGGTACAAAACAAACATCTTGGTAAAGTGAAAAAGAACCGAGTGAGGATTTATGAAATCTAAAAGTCAACTGCGTCTACTGAGGCGCTGATTAATTATCAGAATTCGAATACATTTATCTGTATTATATAGTATTTTATGGTTACAAGCAGTATAATTAAGACTAAAAACTTAAAAAAATTAATTAACCAACAAATAATATAGAATCTTTTAACTGTACCAAGGTTCAGATTTTGTAAGTTTTGTATATAAACAAAATTCTTCGCTGCAAGTATCTTAAGCAAAAGAAGAAAGAAGAAAAACTAAGTTGCATTTTAGATGCAACTTAGTTTTTCTACTTTACTTTACAATTGACTACAGTTGTTATTTATCATTGGAAAGATAAAATTTTTACACAATCTGTGTACGTTCTAATGAGTACTAGTCCTGCATATCATTGTTTTTCGGGCTGTTCGGCCGATTGAAGAATTAATTCTTCAAGCAATCGAGGAGTTAAGATCTCTTGGTGATGCCGTACGCACGTGACGGCGAAACGTCGAGAACCTCTTCACGATCACATCGGCCGAACAGCCCGAAAGACAATGATATGCTGAACGATGGCCGGTGAAAGCCTTACACGAGTACTAGTCCTAATTTTTTTTTGACAGGCTCGTGATCGTCTGGCTAATGGTTAACAGGTCCTGGGTTTGATCCCCACCAGGACCAACATGTTTCAGTCAGCCGATTTTCGAATATACATAGCCATAATGGATCAACAGCGCATCTTGCTTAGATGCTATAGGCTGGGGTATATCACTTACCATCAAGTGAACATTATAATTGTCTGTCCTTCTCTATCATTAAAAAAATTTGACAATCTATTATTATTTTAATGTAAATAATCCTAAAATAGAAAAGAGAAGTAATGATTATTCTAATGTCAAATAAACAGAATAAAAGTGTGTTATGTAAATGTGTCTCAACGAAACAATATCGCATGCATTCCGAAATGCACGTTATTTTTAAATTTTGTATGCACTTTACATTTTTGTAACACTCGCATAATTGAAAGCGCCTCTAATCTAGGTCAAAGTCGTTCATTATAATTACAAGTGAGAGATACAACATCCACGTTTGTTTAGAAAATGTCACTATTTGTACAGCGTTAATTAAGTGTTTCAGCATAAGGCTGTTGTTCCACCACTGACGAATGTGAAAGAACTAGTAAATACAAAAGGCAAGTGACTCACGGTTGTCTTCCTGGGCTACGATAGACCATGAGTAGAAAGACCTTCTAAATACCATTTAGTCCACAGACGAAAAAAAACCATAAAATGAAAACATTTTTGAGTCTTCTAGCCTCAACTATGTTATTTAGATGTTACAGGTGTGACCCCTTTATTTAATAAGACACTTCTGCTTTTATAATAAGTTCTGTCAGCGACTTCGCCCGGGTAGATTAATTTGTCCATCCAAATTTGTTTTTACAAACCACCTTATCTTTAAAATTTAAGCTGATACCCCCGACGTCGATCGCGTCGCGTCGTTGTTGCGAGTTAATGTTAAAAGACAGATATTAAGTGTGGTGGACATTTTTTTAGATCATTTAAAGGGAAATAATTCAAATATATATCGACTTTCTTGAGGGGAAATACATGTTTGTAACGCAATAGCAGATAGTTTTTTTTCTAACGGTGGAACAACCGCCTAACATTTAGTCGACCTTGAGTTTAGTGTTATGAAAACACTGCATTGTTAGTCACCTACATTCATTTAGTAACGAAGTTTGTTTATTAAAAATAATTGTGAAATCCCATATGGGGATCTGGGCGGACACATATCTGTCCTTACATACCGATTTTATTTACTGCTCTGTTGTTAGTAGATCAAATTTCTCTGTCCTTTTCGAAGTAAATTTTATATTGCGGTCTACAAAATCGAACCCAGGACCCTTTAAGATAAGCACTAACGACTAGATGTAGATGTAGTTAATATAAATGACATTCCGTTTTTTTACTTAATTGTTTATTACACGGATAGATTTTGTTCATTTAAATAGAATTTTAAAACGATAAATACAAATGTTTTATACATAGTTTTGGTGTACCTTAGGCTATTTTATATAACACTATAATGTCAATGTTTAAAATCTATTATATCGTAGGGTATGCTTATGAACGTCACAGTAGTTTCACACTAACAATCTAAATTTACGTTCAGTAACGGTTCCTGAATCAAGGGCGTAAAAAAAGAAAAAGAACTGGCAAGAAACTCGCCGATACTATTTTTAAAGCGTAATTTCATTTCATGTGAGAGAGTTACAGTTTAAGATATGACTTATTAATTTATTTTTAAACAAAGTTAAACATCTCTTGACGCTGTTAGGCAGATTATTACACATTCGTAAAAATTAATGTTTTTAATAAGGTGTGTTGAAACAGGTCGAACAAAATAGCATCAGCAAGATAATTAATACCAACATGTTTCAACTCTCATATAAAGCTAGAGTTGCCAATAAAAAGTACTTCTGAGCAAGTATCCCAAGTCGGTGGAAACTTCGCGAATAACAAGTTAAATAGAAACTAGCCGAAATCTGCGTGTATCCAGACCAAAGGAAATGTGGATTAACTTTAGCTAATTTGAATTTAGTATGGCGCTGTCTAACTCTGTTGAGTGTGTGCGAGGAACTTTATGATTTAGTTTATGACATAAAAACACAGATTAGACACAGGATAACCCTGTACAAAACTTTGTATCTTTTGTTATAATTGTTATAATACTTTGGTATAATTAACGGCATTGATTCAAGATTTTTGAATTATTTTAATAAAAAAAATGCTATAGCAGCATTGATCGCTGTGGAGGTCGATTCGAGTACCGCCTGTGTAGTCATATATTTTTCAATCTCAATGATAAATTACTTACAATATTCCATGTCGAAGGAAAGGATTTTTTTCACATTCATATAAAACTAATGAATAGCATAATTATTTTGACAGCCTTTTTTGCGATAAATCAAACTCGATGTACTTACTGGTCGAGCAGCGGCCGGCAATAGTTGTATTAAATCCATATCTATCGTGCTTAGAGGCCAAATATATTACTATGTAAAATCATATTAGTAGTTTAATTCAAAAATGGAGCGATCGACTGGCTTGCACACTACAACTATTTAGTAAAAAAAACTTGGCCGCGTAAAAACGATTGTCTCCCTTGTATTAGTTGTTCGTCAACTTCGTTATTGGTTTTAAAGTTCTGAATTCTACTACTTAAGTTCAATTTCCGGGCATTATTTGATAAAAGTAAAAGCCTTGGGCAGCAACAAGGCATTGATGGACTTAAGTATGTGTCGCACGTTTATCCATTTGTGCCTCTTTTGCCGGCCGCTGCAGTAATGCACTGTTTTACGTAATTTCCAACAGGTGAACTTTAATATATATATTTTTTAATTATAGAGGAGGACAGACTAGCGTGGGGTTCACATGAGGGTAGGTGATGTGTTTAGAAACAAGCTGTCGACTTATTTTGGCCTTGGATATTCGGAAATCCACACACTGTTTCAGTGTCATTCGAAACGCGATTAAGCTACACGGCTTTTTCATCTGTGGGCGGTATTTCGTGACCCAGACTGAATTTCTAGATTCCTACCACCCATTTAATATCTAGGTTTCCACACGAAGTCAGTTTAGACAACATGTTTCAGAAAAATTATAAACATTATGGACCCGGTGGGGATCGTACCCACGGCCCGTTGATTTTGCTACCATTAGACCAACGAACCCGTCAAAATATTTCCTCCACCAACGGGTGGAATCTTTAATATTGTTTGTTATCACCACAAATACAAAGCCTACAATTTGAATGTTAAATTTTGTACATATTTACTGAAAATTCAGTGCAAAAGGCCGAGTTTGGGTTGCATTTCTTTTCATTGAATGAAACAGGCACAGAATAGCAGGAATTCCTGACCGACTCTGCATTGAGTTCAATTCACTAAGGTTTTTTGTTTCTCCGTTTTTTATTTGCCTACATGGGAATCCGCTACGCTATCTTTACGCCACTTAATTCCTTTTAGAAATGTTTCAATTTTGCTTGCAAATGATTTTTATTCGTTCGTGGTGTTGTTGCGTATTTCAATCCTTGTATAACAAAAGTCATTTATTTATCCACTTAACTGTACACTAATGATTACATTGTGGGGAAAGGATGGTGAGAAATGAGCTCCTTTGACTGCTAAGTTAAAAAGAAGTAAGTGTAAATTACCCAACTTACCAACTAAAATTAATTTTAAACTAGTTAATTCATATATTTCAGATGTTATGCCGTTGAAAGTTTTTTTATTTATCTTTTCTTTACGATTCTTTTCTATTTATTTTCGCAGATTATAGCGATAGATAAAGATGCATCTAGGGATACCATCAAATTTCTTTATTGTCCAAAAAAGATTATGTAATTTGACATTTAGGTTCACAACACCTAGAGTGTGGGCTCACTAAGATTTCCTGTGTCGCAGCTAGAGATAACATAAAAAGTAGAAAAAAATATTCACCACACTATAGTAGAGAAAATTACAATAACATATATATTACATCATTCTTTGACAGTTGACACTGAGAAGACTTTTTGTTTCGTAAATAAATAAAATGTAGAAGATATAATTGTACAATTTTCATTTACATGAGGAAAATGGGTTCAATAAGTAAAATTCAATAATCAATTTAGAAGATTTCTTTAGAAAATGTATGTAAATCCTCACATTGTAATACATATTCGACAGAAAGGACACAAATGAATAAGCCGTCAAGTTTATTCGCATTTCGATTTCAGTCTGTGGATTTTTGAATATCCAATGTCAAAAAAGGTAGACTGTTGTTTTCTTTACTCTACAAAAAAAATTTTTAAAAAACAACCCCCCCCCCGGGGGGGCCCCCCCGGGGGGGGGGGTTTCCCCCACCCCCCCCAAATGTTTAACATATTCCAGTATTTTACGATAGCATTCACAGGTATAGAGTTTCATATATATATAGACAGTCGTCGTGTACTGCCGTCACGAGTCATTTGAGCAAACAACCAATTGTAATAGTTCGTAAATCAATAACTTTGTGGCATGTTACAATGTGGCACAAGCCCGCGTTTGGTACCTACTCGTGCTTTTTGTACATGTACTGTACAGCAGTTTCACTTATTCGTAGTAGTAAATTACGGATGTGTTGTATTTCTATATATTAAGTTATTATGCGTTTTCCTTAAGTACCGAAGGAAAATAGATTCCGAAAAGATATGTATAAAAGAATTGCTCTTTAAAAGATCTAAAAAAATGCCTGCGAAACTATATACATTTTTTAAGATTAACGCGCAAGAACTACGGACGGACTACGTGGATAGCGACTGAATTTTACAAAGATTGCAAAAACAAATTTTGTTGCCCAAAATAACCATTCTATATAGACGAAGTCGCTAAAGCAGCTAGTAATAAAATAATAACAATTAAAACTAATACTTTTTCATTTCTCTTTTCGTGACACAGTAAATATTCAAATAACCGTGTTATACGCTCTAAGCCATTTAAGAAGTGGAACGCTGTAGTTATTGAGTTATAGTTCCAACTTAAATTAATGGAAATTATTCTAATCCAATTAAAATCTGCGAATATTGAAACGCTGAATTAATGAAAGTAACTTAATACTCAATAAAGGAGTTTTACTATGGCACAACTTATAATCCGTTGGGACTTTACCTAATAAATAATTAATAACAATAAATTTAAGTTACTTATATAAACTTGTTTGCCCTTCATAATTATAAATTGCTATACTTTTTCGAAGATATATTTCGCATAACTTATTAAATTAAATTTGTAACTGGTCCAACTGATTGTAACAATCTGTGGCCACTTCTAGCGACTGCAATTTCTCAAGTAAGTAGGATAATGCGGGCACTTTATTATTAGCTGGTTAATAAAAGTGTTTGTTCAGACCCTGCTACTCGGTTGACGTAGATTACTTACCCTCTACTAGTATTAATGCAAGGATAAGGGGTTACTGGTTTAAACTATATAGATGGTTGTTTAAACAGTAATTTTGTTCTAATATTAGCATATTATAGAACGATGTCACACCAAACTTATTAAATATTCGTTCATTCGTTCTTCCTTGTTAAAGAGCATAGTTAAGTATATACAGTATATAGTACTATAGAAAAAAAATAGTGTATATTTTTTATGTAAAAAGTGTCCTTGTTTCTTCTCGTTTTACGTCGTAACAATGCAACATACTAAGTTTTTACCTGAATAGAATATCTATGAAAAATCGAATCATAAACTTTAGATTTTCTTAAGACAATTCAATTATATTTTTTTCTACGAAGATGGAAACGAGACTATTTTAAATACACTTTATATTTGATATATAACTTGTGTTATATATTTAATTCATATAATAAATTTTTAAATGTAAACTCCAACAAACAGCCTGTTGTTAGATGCCCACATCTACGACGTAGCTTAGAAAAAATATCTGCTACGGAGCGCTACGAATCGCTACGTAGATTAACTTGGCTACATTCTACAAATCCTAAAACTGTCTTTTAAAGTCCTTTAAAATTATCCTTACTAATATTATAAATGCGAAAGTAACTATGTTTGTCTGTCTGTTACTCTTTCACGCCAAAACTTTTGGTACAGATGGTCTAGACCCTGAGAAAGAACATAGGCTTTTTATTGCGAAAAGGGGGTTGTAAGAGGTTAAAAGGGGGGTGAAATTTTGTATGGAAATTCGTGGCTTTTGAAACTAGAACAATGAAACTTTCTTCTTTGCCTTTTTAGGAATAGCAGTGAGAGAGGGAGTGGGAGTGGGAGTGAAAGTGAGAGTGGGAGTTAGAGTAGGAGTGATGTGAGGTGAGAGTGTTGCGGCAAAGTAGCACTTACCACAGCGATTGGCTGCGATAAATACGCAATTACATAAATTAATAAACAGCCTAAATAATTTAAAATTCTACCCAAGTCACTATTCCACGGGGACGAAGTCGCGGGTACAGCTTACTAGCTGTGCCGCTTACTAGCCAATCCATAGTTTACTAACTATAATTGTATTATATTTATATTAATTATAATTGTTATTTTTATATGTGTTACTTTAAGTTTAGATTACGATATATACGAAATATTTGCATTTCTTTACTAACTGCATGCATGCAATTAGAAAAGAAATGCAAAATGCAACGTAATCCATAGTCATAAATATGCATGATCATGATACATGGAACACTTAACGAATGCAATCAAAAATACGAATAGATGCTCACAGATAAATACAATTTCCACTCGTAGTAAGCAATTTATACAGGCGCCTAATGAAATACGCGACGACGGGACGTACGAGAGAAATCTTGTGACAAAAAGGGAGTTGAGAAAAATTACTTTTCACTCGTTGCTAGTTTTTTTTTAATTGTAAAATTATTTTACATTGAATAGATTCAATGAAACAATCTAGACCCATATCCACGTACTTTTATTCAATTATTCAATGAATACAAAGCTAATCTCTCCCGATTATGCTGTCCGCTCGTGATGGCGAAACGTCGAGAACCTCTTCTCGCTCACGTCAGCTTTAAATTAGGTGTTATATATAAACTTCACTCTTCTCCTACTATACCCGGGTCAGTCTAAGAACCAGCACTGCTGAGTGTAACAAGGATTCAGCAGAACAGCTCAGACTGTTACCGATGACGCTATTATTATAACAACTATTACTCTATTATACAACTAATTTCTTTCTAATAACTATTATATAACAATAACATTTAATATTATACTGACTGTAGTTTACGCGAGTAGTACACATTTAAATAAAACACTTTAACGGCTTAAAACGCGACATATTTTAGTTAAACTTGTCTGAAAATAATTTTTAACTAAGGCCCGACGTTCCGGATGCTTTGCAGCAGCCGTGGTCACGGGGTGGTGTTTTAAACCGGTAAAGTGTTTTATTTGAATATTTATTATTTATATATATTAAGAAACTCTTCAGCTGTATAATATTAGTATAGCTTTCCATGTTGGGCACAAAACACATAAAAACCTGACTAAGATTTTACCATGAAAAAAGCGTACGTATGGCACAAAAATAAGAAAATGTAATCACCTAGCTGACTTCGTTCTTCAAAGTGTTCGCTTATTATACATATTCATGCTATTACGCGTCTCTTAATTCACATCTTGAGTTTCAGTGTCACTCTAGAGACGCGTTTATTATGCAGGTCTTCAAACTCTGTTGCTACCCAAACTGGGTCAAGGTCTTAGGACGATTATTAATATTAGAAGCTGTACAAAATAGTAGTATAGTACTAACATGCAAAGTAAACAAAACTATTATCGCAGCTTGAAAAAGGAACATGTTAGCTGTTTAAACTGCATAGGTTAGCATTGACGTTGCGTGGTCTTTATACCGGTATAAGTTTGGTAAAAAAGCAAACAATTCGATTGATACTTCGTTCATTGCTTCTGTCATTAAACAAGATAACAATGATATTTTTTTATGTTAGAGGAGGACAGACGATAGGATTCACTTTTAAAACATCTAAAATAAGATATGTCGTGTACAAACAACAAACAAACAAAAATACTTATACACTCAGGATGGCCTGTATCAGAATCTTCCATTTTTCACGTGGATCAGACACTCGAACAAAGTTACAAACTGATTCTTCAATGATTTATATCTCCTTAACTTCACAGATTAACAAAATATACCGCTAACACTCTTTAATTAGGCGTAGATAACGATACTAAACTAAATGACTGTGAAGATGTGAAAGATGGCGTCGGAAGTAAGCGATTCGTCGAGCGCGTGGTGCGTTGACGGTTCTTGATTCCGAAGTGACCAAGATGGCCGCCCCGCTTCCACAGGTGTGACGTTCCGCAAGAATGGCGGCTGACAGACAGCTGAAGAGCTTGAGCTTGAAGTTAGGCTACTCTGCTTTTAGCGGCCTTTTATATATTCATTTTTATTTAAGAGTCGTATCCATTTAAAAATAGTCATACCTTTAAATAAAACACTTTAACGGTTTAAAACGCGATATATTAGTTAAACTTACTTAAAACGTCGGGCCGAAGATAAAAATAATTTTCAAATAAGTTTAACTAATATATCGCGTTTTAAACCGTTAAAGTGTTTTATTTAAATGTGTACTACTCGCGTAAACTATAGATAGTATTTAATAGTCATACCTCATAATGCTTTTATTTAATTACTAAAAATACATTTAAAACGACTTCACGAGAATTGGCTATGTCAACAAACATATACAAGAAACAAATATACTTTACGACTACATAACTTTTTTATTTTTCCATCGAAATGCATTACATAAGGTTTCATTTGGATTAAAATATATTCCGCGGCGCATGCTTTTACATGCCTGCGTTCCGACGAGTGTACTTATCATGATTACTTCATAAATACAAATTCGAGCGCCTAGAATCGTTTAGGCCCGCAGCGAGTCCCGAATATCAGCCGAATTTACGGCGAGCATACCTCACAACCAACTCTGCCATAACCGAATTATCCACTTTGATAGGAGCCGAATACGAGCATAAACTTCGAATTTGATTGCAATCATTATCGTATAAAACGGAGATAAAAGTAATTTCCGATTGTAGATTGCATGGTAAAAATTATTGAATGCAAACGTAATAAAAACGATGGTTATTGTTGATTTTATTGACGTTCACTGACCGACGAGTTGACTGAAAATTACTTTGCGATTCGGTTGTTTCGTTGCCGGTTTGCAAACTTATTTTAGAAAATAAGTATTTGTTTTTAAATTTTTATTTATTAGACTAAAATTATTACGTCATATATATGTCACTTATGATTTAAAATTAAATTTTTATAAACGACGTCAATGTGTTTTTCTTATAAAAAAATAAATTCTTCAAACCTAGAAAAGTCATTCGTACTATATCTGATCAAATCGCATTTAAAATGTGATATATTAGTTAAACTTGCGGGTCTATTAAAGTCAGTGACCACGGCTGCTGCAAAGCATCCGAAACGTCGGGCCGAAGTTAAAATCATTTTCAAATAAGTTTAACTAATATATCGCGTTTTGTTAAAGGTTTTATTAAATAATATTTTTTACAAAGAATCCAAAATAAAACCGTTCAATAGTAGATACCTTTGTGCAATTCCAATGAACTTTTATATAACACAACTGCAAAGTTTATTAAAGAAAAAAAGCAAAAGAAAAATCTTCATCGAATCAGTTAAAACAAACTAAGAGAACTATTTCATTCCTGTTCCCTTGAAAAAACTACTACCAAGTCGAGTATTTGAAATGAATGCTTTTCTTGTGGTACTCAAGGAGTCTTGTGAGTCAGTTTCTTGCCTTCTACATGTCTTAACGAGCTGGCTTCGTGCTGAATTTAAACTTGTATGTTAGTTTATGAATATGGAACGATACAAGGTTAATATTAGGCTTAGGTTTAAGATGTTATTCCCCTTTCAATATCTACTTTCTTTGATAAGATTCTGAAAGGTTGACGTTTTAGTTTTTTTTTAATAAAACACTTCTGAATCTCGCCATGCGTGAAGCAGCCGTGGTTGCTTCAAAGCATCCGAAACGTCGGACCTTAGTTAAAATAGTTTTCAAATAAGAATATTTCACGTTTTAAACCGTTAGTGTTTTATTTAAATGTGTAGGGACAGTTTTAGTTTCTCTTTACGTAATATTAAGTTGAATATTCTTTAATGTTTAATTATTATTAGTTCATAAGATTTGAACTATCACTGAATGCTTTGACTACTAGAGTGCAAATAAATCAATATCAAATTTTAAGTACGATGACCTGAAAAATAAGTGAGCACCTCGCATCGTTGTATTATTAAGAATATTTTAAAAGGAAACATACACTTTGTAATTCAATTAAAAATAAATAAATTACTTCAAAAAGAAGTATGCGAAATGATGTGTTATTTTTACCTTCTCGATTATTTCCTGAATCGAAAATCGTTACTTATCATCCTATTATCCAGAAAAACATAGTTTAAATCTTTTCGGAAAAGGGGCGAAAGCAAAGTTTGCTCAAGTCCTCGTGATCCATCAAAGCAGCAAGCACTTAGGAGATTGGCAGCGAACAAATATTAAATAAAGCCGTGATAAAACATGCGAGGTGACATATATGAGCGGCTCACACAACTTTTCGAGGAATTGATTTCGTTTGGAACTCGGGATTCCGGTTTTCTTTGAACGTGTTATTGCAAATTTGAATTTAGAATAACACGTGTGAATTACAATGGTAGCAATGTATGGCATTAGCATACATTGCACCATATATTATTAAATTTTCACGGGTCGTGGGTCCGATTCCCCCAGGTCCAAATTTTTCTAAACAATTTATATTTTTTTCTAAAAGATGTTCGTTTAGAAATCTGTTTGTTAAATGGATGGTAGGAATATCGAAAATCCATCCTTATCACAGATAAATAAGTCGTGAATTTTAATCGCGTTTCGGATGTAGTCTGTGGATTTCCGAATATCCAAAGCCAAATACTTGTTTAGATGTTATTTGGTATATGAAAAATTGTAACGGGTTAACTTTTCGTAACGTCGTTAATGTTGTACTTTGTGTTTACACCGTAAAAGTATTTTGTTATGAGGTGAGATTCAAATAGAATCTTAGAGTTCACTAATTTCCATGGATTTATTAATCATTTTTAACAAAACTATAGTGTTATTTTGAATGAACAAAATATAATCAAATTATACTATTTCAATGTATATATCCACTTTTCACATTGACATGTGATATCATAAAATTCAAATAACATGTAATACAAAATGCGTTAATCAGGTTTATAGTCCACAATTGAAATTTGGTTTCAGTTAAATACAGACTCATTTAAAATCCAACTGTAATTAAAACCTATAACACGATTTACTCTAGGTTGTAAATAATTACCGGGTCTGTAGTGTCCTAAATGGTTAAACGTATTGCCTAGCATTGAGTTAAATACGAGAGGTCCTGGGTCCGAATCCCGGGATATAATAGAATGTTTCGTTTAAATAAACACTTTAACGGTTTAAAACGGATTTTAGTTAAACTTATTTGAAAATGATTTTTAATTCACCCGACGTTTCGGATGCTTTGCATCAGCCGTGGTCACGGGGAGACTGTTTGAACCATGTTATTTTAAATAAAACACTTCACGGTTTTAAATCGTTTGTGGTGCACGGCTTCTGCAAAGCTTTCGGACGTCGTGTTTTAAACGTTAAAGTGTTTTATTTAAATTGTACTACTCCGTAAACTAGACGTAGAATGTTTCGGTCACGGGATAATTGTCGTGTCTTTAAAATTAAATTAGCAGATATATTTCGCGTTAAACCGGTCAAAGTTTTATGTATGGCCTAAACTAAAAACATAATTTCGAGCTTACTATTCTAAGTATGGCAATGTATAGCTTATAGTCAGTCATCCAATATGTTTCTAATCAACATATTGAATTTCTCTGAAACATGGACTGGATGAAAATCGGAATATTAAATAGAAAATCGAAAATCCAAGGCACGAATCACTGTCCACAAATGACAAAACCGTCAAGTTTAATTGCGTTTCGATTTCAGTCTGTGAAAATCCTGTAGAGCCTTGGGGTATTTTACCGTCCATCAAATCCTTCTCTATCGTAAAAAAAACATTTATCTCGGATTGGAAGAGTACATTAATTACCATCCGATGTTTAAAAATCGCTTAAACTTCATTGATGTTATGTCTGCACCCATCGGGCATTCAGCCATTTGTAAATAGTTGAAACGTGAACAGTTTCACGAGGTTTTCTCTGGCATTTTTACCGATGATCCTATAATGGAATATCAGTTCAGAGATGAGGCAATACGAAGCGGAGTAATGGAGTGAATTTCACTGTAATTCGTACGTCTTTTATGTGAGATTCTAGTTAGATGAGTTATTTAGAAATAAATATTACGATTTGTGGAAATCTTATTAAATGTCTGTTCTCTCAGGACAGACAAGCACAGGATTTACTTGATGGTAGATGAAATACCACAGAAATATAACATACTAGCTGGGCATCCAAATTTGTTTTTATCCATTCTTCATAGTTATATTTAAGCTGTTACCTACCTCGTTCGCGTCCCGTCGTTCTTGCAAGTTAATCTTAAAAGATAGACATATAGCCTCGTAGATCATTGAAATAGAATAGGAATCATTCCTACATACTCGTACATATTTTTTGGGTATCCTAAACCGTTTTCGCAGGGTACGCATCACCCAGAAATGTGAATAAGTTTTCTCGTGTTTTCCACATTTCCCGCAGTTTCTTCGCTCCTATTAGTCACGCCGCGATCTTTTAGCCACGCCACAGGCTGAAATGCAATGCTAAGCAACATGGTTAATCATTTATTGTACTAAAACGAACAGGTGGATGGTTTGTTGTAAATATAATATCAAACTACCATCCATTTAATTAACTAAATTTTCAGACTGTAGTTTTGAAAACCATGTTTATAAAAACTGTCTATAGTTCACGCGAGTAGTACACATTTAAATAAAACACTTTAACGGTTTAAAACGCGATATATTAGTTAAATTTATTTGAAAATGGTTTTTAACTTCGGCCCGACGTTTCGGATGCTTTGCAGCAGCCGTGGTCACGGGGAGACTGTACGGTTTAAACGCGTATATGGTGATCCACGTGCTGCAAGCTCCGCGGAGTTAAACGCGATTATGGCGTTTTAAATCAATAAAACAATACATATCGCGTTTTAAACCGTTAAAAATGTTTTATTGAAATGAGTACTACTCGCGTAAACTACAGACAGTATTTAATGTATACACGGAACACATAATTGTAGTTATCGGTTCCAACAGGCTAATTGCTTCGCCTAATATAAGCCCTGATAAGAAAGGGGAACTTTAATTAAAAATTAACACTCAATCGCAAACTACGAATATGCATTGTTTGCAGTTACGAACTTTGTCAGGACACTCCGTCGCTCTGGACTTTTCAAAATAACTACTAACTGCAAACTGTCACTCCCGACGTGACTCTATTGATGCACAATTTTCGTCTCTATCCTCTTAAGCTAAGGAATATTTTCGATTGAGTGCTTTTGTTGTGTAAAATATAAACTTGTAAATAACACGTCACGTTTGGACATACGTTGAGCTGGATTCTAATTTAATATGTGAAAATTAAAGCAGATTAATTAAAGATAATCTATTGAAATCTACTTCGTTATTTCGGACATCGAAATTTGTTTTTTCATTTTATAGTACGACGTTGTGAAACTCCCGGTCGACGTCGTTCTCGCAAGTTAATTTAAAAAGATATAGTGTCACGGAATTTCTTTAGAGATTTAATAAGGAATAATTCTTTCATACATACTTTTTGGGTCTCTTGAACCGTCTATAGTTTACGCGAGTAGTACACATTTAAATAAAACACTTTAACGGTTTAAAACGCGATATATTAGTTAAACTTATTTGAAAATTATTTTTAACTTCGGCCCGACGTTTCGGATGGTCACGGGCAGACGTCGGGCCAAGTTAAAAATCATTTTCAAATAAGTAAATATATGCTTTTAAACCGTTAAAGTGTTTTATTTAAATATCTTGAACCGTTTTCGTAGCGTACGTGGGTACACAATGATGAATAATTTTCCCGTTTTTTCCACGTTTCTCGGTCTTTCTTCGCTTGTATTAGTTACAGGGCGATGTTTTATAGCCTTCCTCAATAAATGCTTTTACCAACACACAATTAATTTTTCAATTCGAACCAGTAGTTCCTGACATGAACGCCTTCAAACAAAGAAACAAACAAACTCTTCAGTAACTTAACTAGTAAATAAAACATTTTGTAAATTGTAAAACATGAAAGATATTAGTGACATGTGGCATGCTGAAAAGCATCAAAGTAAAAGTGAACTATCGTTAAGCACAATAGTCGGGTCAACAAAAAAATCTAGTCTAAGGTTCCCATCTACCAACAAGCAACCACAATACGAGCTCGTTGGTGTAATGGTAGAAATTGATGGCTAATAATCAACGGGCCGTGGGTCCATTCCGGGTTTTTCTTTAAGAAGTTGGACTTTTTTTGGATATTAAATGGATGGTAGTGATACCCAAACTACGTCCGGGTCACGAATTACCATCCACAGATAAAAAGTCGTCTAGTTTACTCGTTTTTCGGTTTCAGTCTGTGAATTTCCGAATATCCAATGCTAAAATGGGTTGACAGCGCATCTGTTTAGATGATATATAGCTATATTGGGCTATTTCATCTACCATCGGGTGAAACCCAAGATTATCTTTCCTCCTCTTATAAAAAAAAATAGAACCAATTCTTTGGCGAAACATTACAATCACTTTAGTTTCAAGTATTATTTTGTATCTCCCAAAATGGGACGAACATTACACTCGTAAGCAGCATGAATGTTTAATACAGGAAGAATGACAAATGTATTTGCTCTAAAAAAAGTGATCACATTTGCACGAGCAAGCGTCACGGAGTACACAGTGAGTGGCAGTCTTTTCAGTAGTCTGTTTGCCTAATCGAATATTCCAACGGAGTACTGAACGACGGGACCCTCCGCCGGGTTTACTATCTTTGGGGAGGGGGACTCTTGGTAATAGCTAACCCATTAATCGTTGATAACAACAATGTCATTGACATACATTTTTCTTCAGCTCACAAATTTGAAGCGAAAAACCAAATTGTGATTTCTTTGTTATCATATTTAAGTAATCTTTGTTTTATTTCACAGTACCTTATTATATTTTGTTTTTCTATTTATCTTGTCTTTCGCTAAATAATGTTTTTAGCCAATAATTGTTGTTGAATTGTCTATGAAAGAATGTACTATAAATCTAAAAATATAATTCAACGATGGCAGACATATTTCATGTTCATATTTTTTTCAATCTGAAATCGATTTATCATTTACTAGCTGGTGCTCGCGACTGCGTCCGCGCAGAATAGTTATTTTATACGACGTCGTTCGCGTCCCTTCCCGTCATTCTTGCAAGATAATCTTAAAAGATAGACATATAGCGTCGCGGACTTTTTTTTAGATCACTAAAAGAAAAATCATTCTCTTATACATATTTTGTTTATTTTTCCATTTTCTTTACTTTTTAGCTCCTGTATTAGGACTTTTATAGCCTATAGCGTTTCTCGATAAATTTCTAACCAACACAAAAATAATTTTCCAATTCGAACTAGTAGTTTCTGAGATTAGCGTGTTCAAACAAACAAACAAACTCCTCAGTTCGTGTGCAATAAAATATGAAAGATATTAAGATATATAATACTAATTGTATAGAATAACAGTTCTTTGCAAAACCGGATATAAGAATGTTCATAAATACCTTCTTATTTTGGTATCTCGTTCAGCTAAGCTCATAAGGTTTTAAAACCATACGCTCTGCTGAGTTTACGATGCGCGGCTCGTATTATCTATTTTATGGCAAACTTTCCCCCACAGCGAATAGACGAATGCAGACCCTGGTATAAAACAAAATTTCCACCTAACCCCGCTAGATGTCGAAGCAGCCAATTAGGTCGACGAAGAATAATGGTTTGCTGTGATGCTAAAAATAGAACTTTGAAACAACAGCAATGGGAATTTTAAAACCACAAATTCGGCTCTGGCCACTAGTCTCCCAGTCTCCCAGTTTCCCAGTTCCCGGATGCGTTAAATTAAAACTTTATATTGGATTGTCAGTCGCAATATTTTAAAAATCGAATAGTCTATCCGTTACGTAAGACTAATTGAGCGTAACTAAAATTAAGTTACTGGAAAAATTTAAATAAGTAAACCAAAAGACAACCCGCCATTCTGTGTGTTGTTTTGTACTCTACATTTTTACAATAACATTATAAATTGTGTTTGTCCGTTTCGTCTTGACGCACTAATTAATTTTTTTTTAAGATTGTTCACAATGACACAATCGAATATAAATACAATTATATATTGTTTATGCTTTTGACAACATATAAATTTCTATAGTCAACGTATGTATGAAAGCCACTAAATTTTATGTGACTGTAAAATCTACAGAAAGGATATTGTTTTAAAGTAAAAAATATTTATGACGTCATATACAATTTTAAGTGCCGATCTCACCGCACAATTGATGTTAAACTTGCATGCTATGTCGAATTTTATTGGCCTGTAAAAAGTTAAACAGAATTAAATCCACAGATAGACCCCGGCGTTTATTCGGAGCTGTAAAATTGTTATGGCTGTTAATATGTCGTCTGTACTGTGAATAAACCAAACAATGAAGTATTGAAGTTACAACATTTGATTGTAGCTGATAAAAAAATAAGACGACACTTCGAATGTACTTATACAAACACCATACATATTAACTATAATACTATTGTAACTGGCAAAAGGTTCTTTCAATATATGAAGCTGTGCCCGCGACTTCGTCCGCATGGTATAATTATTGTGGGCACCATAATATATTGAAAAAAATCTCCTCAGCTTTTTAAATTAAAGCTGTTCCTCACGACGTCGTCAGCGTCTTAAAAGATGAAATTTCAGATATATACTGTCGCAATCTTTTTTTTATTTATTTTAAGAAAAATAATTATGTTATGCACATTGTTGGTTATCTTGAAACGTTTTCACAGCACACGCAACCAACTCAACTCAATGATGAATGATTTTCCCCCTTTTTATTCCCATTTCCCACTAGTTCTCCTATTAGTAGCATCATGATGCTTTATAGCCTTCTTGATAAATATTCTATCCAAAACACAAAAAAAAATCAATTTGAACTAGTAGTTCTTGAGATTGGCGCTTTTAAACAAACTCTTCAGCATTATAATATTGGTATATATTAGTAATTAATAATAATAAACTACGTGTAGAAGATATTTGTTTTAGTAATTGATTATTGTGTAATTGACAATTGACATCGCAACTTCTGTCTATAGTTTACGCGAGTAGTACACATTTAAATAAAACACTTTAACGGTTTAAAACGCGATATATTAGTTGAATTTATTTGACAATAATTCCTAACTTCGGCCCGACGTTTCGGATGCTTTTCAGCAGCCGTGGTCACGGAGAGACACGTCGGGCCGAAGTTAAAAATCAATTTCAAATAAGTATAACTAATATATCGCGTTTTAAACCGTTAAAGTGTTTTATTTAAATCGCAACTTCTCTAAGTTGCGATACAAGACAAGAACAACTAAATAAAACGCAGAGTCACGTCACCCAATATCCGTGTAAAATTCAAACATTTCAAATTCTAGAGATGTAAATTTCGGTTTTAAATTTTCAAATATTTTCTTACAATACTTTCGTGAGTGTCACGCGCGAGACGCTCGCGTCCTCCAAAAGAGAATTGCAAGTGACAGTAAAGTAATAAACTTTTTAGTTCGCATAAGGCCAGACACACACTATAAATAACGACGACAAACCGACCAACCACCGCGTTGGATTCGAGTTGTTACTTGTCATGCTCTCGACGCAAGTTTAAAACTCAACGTGGCAATATTGTGCGACGAAAAATTTCATAGAAAATACCTGGCCTTAAGTAGGTAAAATCGCTAAATTTAAAACGAATATTCAGTTGAACGGGGCTGACTCTTTGAGAAACCTTTGAGAATTGTTCTGCTATTAAGACTACTCATACGAATATCTCCGACTTAGCGAGGACGAAACAACACTAGTGCGACGCCATTATTCAAACTAAATAAAGAGGAATCTTAAAAGTATTCGAAATTTAAATTAAATACTTTAACGGTTTAAAACGCGTTTCGGATCGTTTCGGGTGGCTTGCAGCAGCTGTGGGGGCAGGGGGATTAAAAATGGGGGGTTTCTCTCAGGTCCAAAAAAAAAACCCGCCCCCCCCCCCCCCCCCCTTCCCCCCAAGGGGGGTTTTTTTTCCCCCGGCCCGGGGCCCCCGGCTTTGTCCCCTGGTTTTTTTTTTTTTTTTTTTGGGGGCCCCCCCTTTCTTTTTTTTTTTTTTTTTTTTTTCCCCCCCCCCCCAAAATTTTTTAAAAAATGGGGGGGGGGTTTTCCCCCCCCCCCCACCCTTTTTTTTTTTTCCTTTTTTTTTTTCCCCTTTTTTTTTCCCCCCCCCCCTAAAAAGGGGGGAAAATAAATTTTTTTAAAAAAAAAAAAAAAATTTTTAAAACCGGGGGAGGTTGTTTGGGGGGGGGTTTTTTAAAAAAAATAAGGTAACTACTACACTTCGCGTTTCAATCCGTTAAAAGTGTTTTATTTAAATGTGTCCTACTCGCGGTTCTACTACAGGCAGTACTTTACTTAATATAGATAAATATAAAAATTGTATAATCATGGTGTTTTAGAACTTATAACAATACTGTAGTAAAAATCGTGTCTATACAAAATACGAAAATAAAACGTCGCAAGAACAAGTATTTCCTTTTCATATAATTCTTACGGGATTGTGACGAGCGCTTGTGCGGTTTCAAGATCCAATCAGTTAAAACAAGAGATAAAAATGTCTGAAACAAATAAATACTGCACTCGTGTGTTGGCGAGCTGAAATGTAAATAATTTTTCTTTCAGTTTCAGTTCGGGAACTCATATAGGGAGAGGGAAAATAATTTGCTTTATAACTATGTGCTGTATATGTAGTACGCAAGTAATTTTATAAAAAAATCACACACACACATAAGAAAATACACAAAAATGCAATAAATAATAATAGATGTATGTGGAGGGACACCACTCAGCTATTGTTGTACCTGGAAGTAGGCACAATGCTGATTTTCAGTGATTGACATTAGGAGTAGAATATTATTACATTAATATAATTAAAAGCAATTAACAAAACATAAATTAGACGATGAGAAAAAAGTACATATTCAAATCTAAGTCTTTTAACGGTTTAAAACGCGCAGTGACCTTAACGGTGAGTCAAGGGAGCGACGGCTCCTGCTAAGCATCCGAAACGACGGACCATAGCTGAAATAATTTGTAATTTATTACTGAATGTATTTCGAGTTTAAAAATTTCATTTGATATGCTGTTTTTAGATTACGCTAGTATTAATGATAAAAATAGAACACTTTTAACGGTTTCAAACGCGAAATATATTATTTAACTGTTTTATTTATTTTAACTACACCTCAATGGGGAATTATAACTTATTCACTTCTTATTTTTATATCATTTTTTAATTTACGAAACCCTTTGCTCTATTGCAACCATACTAGGTTTTATACTCTGTATTCTTCTATTCTATTGAATCTCATTATATTATAATAACATATATGCCATCCCATAATAATTATCGGATATTCTTCGAAGCAATCGATGAGCCGTCGCGATTATTGAGCGGGTTGGAAGCTCGCCAAGCACCTGACTACGGCCCGCTGTAATTAATTCTACGGAACCACTCCGGCTGATACGTGACCGTAACTCAGAAACTTTATAGGCGTTACACTGTGGTCAGCTTAGCCTAGTCAAATATTCGACCAACGATTCAAATATTAGAAGCTATATGCGATATATAGGAATGAGCAATTTTTTGTGTTAATCCCGTTTCCTGTATTGGGGCATGGGGCGAACAAATTTTCTTTGTCCGTTTTATTGATCAGATCATTTACAGTTGATCAGACTTCTATGCCATGCCCGACCAAAACAATTTTGTGTTTACCTGTGATTCGAACCCTCAGCCTCTCGTGCATAACGCGTTGCTACAACACGCATGCTAAAGAGGCGGTATTCTTTGATAAGTCATATTAAACTAAACTATTTAAAACATTGATTTTTAATTTATATAATGCCTTTAATAACACTAACAGTTTAAACCGTTAAAGTCTCAAACTATATTAGGCAAAATTATTTTAAATACAGCCCGACATTTCAAATGCTCAACAGCTACAGGAAACGGGGGTAACGGGAATAATTTTCAAATAAGTTTAAGTATATATATAAGTATATAACTAATGTTTCCCTAGGATTTAAATCAAGAACTTCTCGCGCTTATCCAAAAAAAGGTTCACACAATTTCTTAATGTAATTTCGAACTTATTCGTTATGTCTTTAGGTTATATGTATAGTTGTATCTGTGCCATACAGTTTACAAATAAAAAAAATATTGTAAAAGAAAACAATTTAAACGGCTAACATTCATTATATTGATTTCAAAGAGTTAAATAGTTATACTAAAAATAGGTATTACGTATCCTAATTTGGCAAGCCTTTTATTGAGTTAGATTACCAAATAACCAAGATACCAGTACGGTGACTACTATTTCAAGTTCGCCGTAGTTTACGCGGGTAGTACACATATAAATAAAACTCTTACCGATGCAAAACGCGATATAAAACAGTTAGCTTATCTAAAATGTATTTTACTTTACCTAAATTTGAAATACATAAACTAATTTATTTCGTAACGTTGAAAGTATTTTATAAACAAGTTAAGTGTGTTACAATCATATATTTCGAGTTTTAGACCTAGTTTTAGTCACTGATTTGCTAACCAATATATTTTGCAGTTTGTACCATTGAAACTGTTTTATAAATGTGTTAACAAATAAATTTCGCGTTGTAACCCGTTAAAAGTGTATTATTTAAATATACGATCTTTCAAAGCACAAAGATGTTGCCCACAAGTCGCACATGTGCAGTTTGGCAGTGCGGCAGCGGACCAGCGTGGCCAATGCAAGCTATAACCGATATTAATGGTTCGGTCTGCCGCAAAACGTAATTGTGATGGACGCAGACATCGCCAAATGGATTATGTCCAGCGCATTTGTCTTCTTATATCATTTTTAATGTGAAATTTGTAATTATGGCTCATTGGCGCGGATAATTTTCAATTACATTCGGTTTGAAATGTTATTATTGCACTCTGTGGCTTTTGTGTATAATCTATATTAATATTATAAAACTAAAAATTTTGTTTGAACGCGCTTATCTCAGGAACTACTGGATCGAATTGAATATTTCAAACAGTAGTTCCAGAAACAGAGGGATATGTTAAAAAAGGGAGAAAAACACTTATCTTAACGGTTCAAGAAACTTATATATATATATTGTAGAGTGATATTTATTTTAATGATCTAAAAAAAATGTCCGCGACGGTTTATGTCTATCTGTTAAGATTAACTCGTATGAGCGATGGGAGGCGGACATATAATAAGAGTGGCGAAGGAATAATAAAAGGAAGGAACAGGAGTAACATTCGGAACTTCTACGGGAGGCTCGATAAAAGATTGTTGGCGGGTAAACAATAAAAACTTAATTATAAATAGTTACAAAAGTTCGACGATAAAGTGTAGGACACGGTAGCTCAATTTGTTAGAGTAGCACGGAACGGTGTGGATGCCGGTTCTAGTCCCACATTGTTGCCCACCACTAATAATCTATATTTAAGTGCAGATTATAAAATAGTTCAAATTCAAATAATTTAATTCATACCAAAGAACATAAAAAGAATACTTACATAAATGGTTTATAATTATCACATACACTAACGTTGCTGTAACTCAGCTGTTGCTGCAACAACATATTTGTTGCAGCGCCGCAAAACAATAAACATGCGAAATATTGTCTGTAGTTAAGAATAAAACACTTTAACGGTTTAAAACGCGATATATTTTCATTAACCTGTTCCGTCGAAGTTGGCTTTAACGGAACAGATGGCGCTAGCGTAGCAGTTTTTTACTTTGACATCAGAGACATTCTCCATCTTTAGTCTCCCCGTGACCACGGCTGCTGCAAAGCAACCGAAACGTCGAGCTGTAGTTAAAAATAATTTTCAAACAAGTTCAACTAAACTATATCACGTTTCAAGAGATACTCAGACCCTTAAATTCCTTAAAATTGTTAATTTGTATGGATTGGTTTAGCCTAAGGTTTATCCAGCCTATACAATACGATCTCGTTTATTTTAAAATCATAAGTATATAACACATTATAACTATAGTGGTCGTTGACCTCGCTGTTAAAAACGACAAAAAATAAATAAATTAAAAAATATTAAATTCATTCAATTAAATGCACGCACACATACAAAAGTATATAAATGGGCGTTGAAATTATTTCTCTCTGTTGTTAAATTATCTCTTTATACAACACAATAAGTAATATATCGAAACGTGAAAATTGACAACGTTGTTCGTCATAAAAGATAGAACAAGCTTTCTATTCTGTCTGAGGGCGTCTTCGATAAACATTGAAAAAATGACAAAGAATATTCATCAATAATTTAAGTGTTATATTTAGAAAATTATAAGCAAACAGCCTTCTCGCGTTATCTCTGGGGACATTACGAGAATGGAATCGACAAGGCGTCTATAAATAAATAATGTCTTCTACTTTTATTTTTCAATATTTACAAAGCCATCTTACAGAATATTCATTGCAGTAAATAATCTGTTATAATATTAAAATTACATTGTCATTACAGGTGGACCCAATTCGATTAAAAAAAATAGAATATATTAATTAATATGACTTATAATAATATTAACTAATATTAAATATCTTAGTGTTAAATATCCTTAGTGTTTAAATATCCTTAGTGTTTAAATATCCTAGGTTTAGTATCCTTGGTTAAGTTTATAATTTCAAGGATAAACATATGAAATTATAAACTGCAAAATTTTCGAGCTACTATGCATCATAGAATTGTCCTTTTGGTTATGAAGTAGGTTTACTGCCTCTATGTCTTGTCCAACGCTTTTCCTAACAAGTTGTTCTAGAAAAGGGTACCTTTATAAGACTTGGGCGATGCCTTTTATGTTTATGATAGGTACTAACAAAAATTATTCCCAGCATTTGCATGTTAGTTTGTTTTCCCCGCAATACCCTTATAATAGTAAGTGAATAACTGTAATGTCTATATCTATACTAATATAGAAAGCTGAAGTGTTTGTTTGTTTGATCGCGCTAAACTTATGAACTACTGGTTCAAATTGAATTTGTTTTTCGATAAAGATCATTTATCGAAAAAGGTTTAAGGCTATAAAAAACGCTGTAAAAAGCGAAAAAACAATGCGAAAATTGTAGAAAAACCGGGGATAATTATTCATTTTTAGGGGATTCCGCTGCGTGTGCTTTAAAAAACGGTTCGAAACTATATGATTTTCAATAATGTGCACAATACTATATGTCTAGCTTTTAAGAATTAACTTGCAAGAACGACGGGACGCGACCGAAGTCGTGGGTATAGTTTATAAAGAGGAGGTGTGCAAAACAAAGTTTGACGCCTAAAACTATTCTACGAGGACGAAGTCGCTGACAAAGCTAGTTGTAACATATAGTCGTTCTATAGCTGTCATATACTATTTAATTATTTGTCATAAAAATGTTCTCTGCGCCACATGTAAAAAATCAAGATTGCAATAAAATAAAAATACAAATAGAGTCTAGGTGTGTAAAGTCTTGATCGAGTGGTATGTGTAATACCAAATTTCAGTTGTATTTGGAAGTTTGATTCCCGACTGTATTAATTTATTTAAGAAAACAGGAAACAAACAAAAATATCACAAAGTCATATTTAAAGAATTCAAAGTCAAAAATTGAGTACACAACTAAATAGTTGCACAGATAAAATCAAGGTTTAACAATAATTTTCACAACTTGACCATGAAAAACAATGATAGGCATCAAAATTACAGTACTATAGTTACAATTAAAACTAGAAGCACTTAATATTAGTCTTACATAAATTGACAAAAAATTAAATACAATAAAATCTTTCTATGAGCATCCAACATCATATTCTCCTTACTTAAGTATACTTCTCAGCCCCAACACGCTTAATAGGAAGATCAAAAAAGAATGAAGTGGTTTGAATCTTCATATCTTTCTGGGTGTGATTTCGTGACGCCTTTGTTCTTTGTAATTGGGTCTCCCTAAGCCCCGGAAAGGTACAATTATTTATTAGGGGTTGCGAGAAATGATAAACGGAAAGCACAGACCCAGATCTTGTGTAGTTTGATATTTATTGAAGGGTTTTATCGAAATTTTCATAGCTATTATCCGTGGAGACTATATTTTTATGTTTATGGAATAATACGTTTGTATGACTTTTTTAACTTCAACATATTGTACATGATTTAAATAATACACTTTAACGGTTTAAAACGCGATATATTAGTTATTTGTAAACTTATTTGAAAAATGATTTTTAACTTCGGCCCGACGTTTCGGACGTATTGCAGTAGCCGTGGTCACGGGTTGACGGGGGGGGGGGGGCCAAAGTTAAAAATCATTTTTCAATTAAGTTTAACTAATATATCGCGTTTTAAACCGTTAAAGTTTTATTTAAATGTGTACTACTCGCTTAAACTATAGCCAGTATTTATATTGTACATGAAGTAACTATATAATATAAAAATAGATTTTGGATTGAAAAAAAATTTTTGTTTGAGCGGGACTTGAACTGGCATCTATGGATTCCATAATGCGCAACAGCACGGAACACTATATATGTCGAAAATATTTTGTAATTAAAAGAGATTTTTTTTATCTCTATCTTTGTTTATTTATTAAATAAATGTATTAATTAATTTAAATTATACTAGTTTCACTTTTATTTCATTGTATACGGTTACATAAGTGAAAAAGATGTAAAATTGATGTTTGTTTTGTTTGCTATGTCTTCCTTTGTTCTACGTTGGGAAACAGGATATTAAGCTTAACTCATGAAATTGGATCTTATTTAAGTTGCATTTATATTTAAATTAACTTAATTTAATTAACTATTTTAAGTAATAGGTAGGAGTCTCCGTAGCTAAATGGTTAGTGTTGCCAATCATTGTGTAAAGGGTTCGATTCGTGAGGAAACAATAGATTGTTTCGGTACGGCACAGAAGTCTGATCAACTACTAGTCTGTAAATTAAACCGATCAGAATAACGGACACAGAAATGTGTTCGTCCCATGGCCCACGGACTTTACGACTTTTTGAAGGAATAACTACAGTTTTTGATAACAAATTTAAAAATATAAATATCAAAACAAACATTTAAATATAACTCAGAGGTCACAAAACAATTAATTTAACGCCACAAAATAATATATAATCACTGTGCGCGGTAGATCCCGCAATATTATGTTTAATTAAAATGTTACAACCTAATTAGCAATTAGAGTAATTTATCCTGAATGAAATGTTCCGAACAAACATTCATATTATTATATTGCTTATAAAACTGTATTTGTGGGCCAATTGGTTTGAATTATAAATCAATTGAAATTACACGAGGGAAGACTTTCTGGTTTGAATTCTGTAATATTACATGTTTAGTCTATGTCATTTGCGTTATTTTACAACGTACGTACGTACGGTACGTTAATATTACGAGTATTATGTTTATACAACTCTAGCGAATAATTTCGACAAAGTTTAAATGCTATACAAACGGTTTTTGCGAGTTAAGTTTAAACGATAGACAAATACTGTTGCGGAAATTTTTTAAGATAATTTAAAGAGGAATCATTATTTTATACATATTTTTTTGGCTTCTCGGTTTGAGAAGCTGAAAAAATATCAGTTCAGTTCAACTGAGCTGAACTGAACTGAAACTCTCTTAGATGAAAATTTTCCCCTTTTGCTTCACATTTTCCACTGTTTCCTCGCTTTACTTTAATGTGACTAATAAGAATTAGTCGCATTAAAGTAATATAGCCATCCTCGATAAATAGTTCAACCAATACAAAAATTATTTTCACTTTGTCTAAGTAGTTCCTGATACTAGCCCGTTTAAATGAACAAACTTAGCAGCTTTAAAATCACTATATAGTATAAAACAAAGTCGCTTTTTCTGTCCCTATGTGCGCTTAAACCTTCTAAAGTACTAAACGGATTTTGTATCATTGGATGTGATTCAAGAGGAAGGATTTTATATACAGTGTTCACAGTTTTTCGTAGTGTATTAAATATCAGCATTGCACCCGAGCGAAACCAGGATGGTCGCTAGTGTTAGTATAAATCAACTACATAGTTTTGAACGCTAGAGTGGAAATTACATGACATGACGTACTGAAAAGTTGGCATCGTCCCGCGGGAAAGCCTATTTTACGAATCTCGGGAC
Source organism: Leptosia nina (assembly GCA_963661955.1). Lineage (NCBI taxonomy): Eukaryota > Metazoa > Arthropoda > Insecta > Lepidoptera > Pieridae > Leptosia > Leptosia nina. Next base: position 7,858,007 of record CAVLEF010000011.1, read on the forward strand.
ACCTCGTTCATTAAAACCGACAAGTAGTTAAAGCGCTGATCGTAAAAACTTAAAGGATCATTCTTCGTTTTAACTTCCCCCATTTTTCATTCTTCCTGAATGCGGTGGTCGGGCCATGACCACGGCTGCTGCGAAGTATCCAAAATATCGAGTTGTAGTTAAAAAAAAATTATAGATTCCGTATTTTAACCCGTTATAAGTAATTTATTTGAATTTCTACTACCCACATAAAGTGCAAACACTTTCAATTTTTCTTTCGTAGTGTCGTCGTTCTGTCGTATATGTTGTCCCGGCAAACGTTGCTTTGTCGTTTGCAGGTTAAATATTATTTCTTTTCTCCTGTACTTCAGGTTGCCTACAACAGATTGCTACTTAGCGTTTAGACCGCCTTTTATTTATAAGATACGTAAGATTTTTTCTCTTTCATATGTTTTTTCTGTGGTATGTTTTATTAATAATAAATGAATAAATATTAATAGGTGACTACTGATTACCAAAAAAAACGGTTCTTGCGAGTTAATTTTAAAAGAAAGTCGCGGTACATTATTTAAAATCATTTAAAGAAGAATATTTTTTTATATAGATATTTTTTGGTTGGTTAACGTTTTTGCAAGAATGAATAATTTTATTCTTTTTTTTTATCACATTTTTTACTGTTTCCTTTTTTTTTCCTATTGATCGCCGCGTGCTGTAAAAATAATGTTCCAGTTCGGAACAGTAATTACCGGTAACAAAATCTTCAGCTTTATAATATTAATATAGATACTTATGCGACCAGGCACGCTACTCCAACACAATATCTTTCCCAAGGACTGATATGCAGTTCGGGAAATATGTTATCGACCGGATGCTTAGCCGGTGATCTAGCTTGTAGTCCGTACGTAATTTAGTCTTAACCAAATCATTCATTCAAATACACGTTAATTACTTAATCATTTATTTCTTTTTCCCGATTCCCGATTTTTGACTAGATGGAGAGTTATTGATTGCTAATTCGAACAGATTCAACACTTGCACTTTTATATAAGTTCATTGCTTCTCATATTATGTACTGTGGACTTAAACAATAATTAATTCCTGTAGTACACTAATAACCGATCAAGTAAAATGCACAAAATAATTATCTGTATGATAATGGAAAACACTGCGTATTATTTTTTATCTGTAATGCCCGCAGCTGTTTTTTAAATGGGTCAGAAATTTTCTTTATTAATAATACGTAAGAACACTGATAGGATTTCTTTGTTCACCGTTAAAGTGAAATGAAACGTAAATCAACATTAAAAGAAACATCTAGAACAATTCTCTTTGTGTTCCAATTTTTGGCATGACAGAGGAGAACAGACAAGCATCGGACTGGGGCAATATTCCAGGCATATAACATAAAAAAACGCCGGTAAAATATTTTCGCTTTGAACATTCAAAATTCACAGTCTATAACCGAAACGCGATTAAACCTTTTTTTAAAGGAGTGGTGGCGAGTTTCTTGCCAGCTCTCCTCGTTTGTTCTATCCCCTTGATGTGAGAATTGGTAGTAAATGTCAATTTACAGTCTTTAGTTTTTAACTGATGTAACGTTCATAAGTGAATCTAGTTACTTACGTCAATAAACATTTTTGACTTCATAACCTAAGATTTTCCATTTATAGACGTTGGTTCGTGGCCCGGACAAAGTTACGATGTCACAGATACTCATCTAATAACTGAAATTTTCAGAAAATCACAAATTAATAAAAAATCATGTTTAGATCACTTGAAGAACGAACTCAGGATCTCAATAAAAAGGCAACGTACAAAGTAACGTATTTAATCTTCCAGGACAATTGTGTTTCTTTTAATGTTATGAAACCTAAACAGCTGTTCTATATATAGACATCAAAGAGAATTATAACTAAAAATAGGAATATAACTCAAATGAGCATCGTAAAACAGTAACTTCCATCAAGATTTCAAACAAAATTAGGTCTAAATTTCTTGTTGTAAACTAAAATGCGTCTTTATTGTTGTCAAATGATAGTGAATGCGCTGTCTAACTGCAAGATTTTACTGAAAATCAGCGTTGGAAGTAATCACCACAAGTATCAGTGTGTAGTAACTCTGCTGCAACTAATGCTGACGCAAGACTCTTTTGGCATGACTCTCTTTAAAATACTGTCTATAGTTTACGCGAGTAGTACACATTTAAATAAAACACTTTAACGGTTTAAAACGCGATGCTTTGCAGCAGCCGTGACCGTGACCACGGTTGCTGCAAAGCATCCGAAACGCCGGGCCGAAGTTAAAAATCATTTTCAAATAAGTTTAACTAATATATCGCGTTTTAAACCGTTAAAGTGTTTTATTTAAATGACTCTCTTTTAACAAAATATGTTACGTAGTCTCTTTATTTTATTTATTATTTTATAGTTATCATATTTATCATTTATAGACCGCCTCTGTAGCTAAATGGTTAAGCGTGTTGACTAGCGCTAAGCGTGCGAGGTTCGAATCCCGGGAAAACAGTAAATTGTTTCGGTCGGGCAGGGCACTGAAGTCTAATCAACTACTTGCTTGTAAATAAAACCGATCAGAGAAACGGACACAAAAATGTGTTCGCCCAATGCCCCACGAGGGGAAACGGGATTTCACTTTTTTATATATTTATTATTTACCAGTATTGTACTAAATAAATACCGAATAAGGAAATAATACTAAATTACCAACTGATCTGATAAACATTATTTTGCCATGTAAATATATATAAATTTGTCGTATAATATATCTTGTTTCTAGTGGATCTGGTATAAGCAAAGGAGGCATGGAGTGTTGTGAACGATGAGGACATATAAAAACATTAAAACACCAAACATTAATTTATTATAATTAATTATTGACACCAATAGACGCCTGGGGGATAACTTATCAGTGTCAGTTATCGAACTGGTTGAAAAATTATACTAAAACAACTATTAAAACTAAGGGTAGTTGATAAAAGAGGTTGAATGTATTTTTAATGCATGATTATTTTTTAAAAAATGTTACGGGTATAGGGTATGAGAAGTAGATAATATTTGTCAAAACCTGTCATGCCTACGCTATTGTAAATGTGTAGTATATAATGAGTAACTAACACTATAACTCGAGAATTTTATATATTAGATATATCAATAAATCGATAGAATATAAATTTTTCATCTGTGGTACTAAATGCAATATGCATTAATATATATTCGGATATTCGGCGGACCCTTTGTCAGTACCAGAAACTATATGCACGTAGCATATATAATTTCTGAAATGTGGTCACTCACAGAACGACCAAGAATCACAATTAACTGTCAGCTTGTGTTCGCTTTACAGACAGTTTCGAATTAGTGTTCAGACGCGTTAGTTAAGACCTATATTATATTATCTCCTGTCTAAGAGCGAGAAAGAGACACATTCCAGAAAGAGAAAAATATACATTGACTGATACGTTGGTGTAATGCTAGCATTGTGGCTAATTATCTGATGGGGGTTTGTCCCAACCAGGTCCAAAATGTTTTTTAATATTTTTTTTACATGTAGCAATATGGAAGTCACGTCCGGAAGGAAACGGAATAGAACGATTTTTTCTTGCAAGAGATTTTCACCATTCTAAGATCTATCATACAAAACAATATTACAAGTTTAATTTATGTTGAATCGTTCGTGACCCAGATGGAATTTCGATATTGTTTCCACCCATTTGATATCCAGATTTCCAGAGAACCCACGACCCGTTAGCCGTACGTTGCTACCATTACACCAACGAACTCGTCAAAATTAATTCGCGTTTTACTATGTACGTACCAATCACGTAAACTACTTGTTGGAATACAAATTAAATGCAAAACATCATGTCAGCTATACAAAGCAAAACAGTTATTTTGCAGGCGTTCATAGTATTGAAGTAGTTATTACTGAAATCGTGTACAATAACCATCGTCCGAATTGCAATCAGGCGTTCTTGTATAAATAATTGAATGCGAAGCAACAATACATTGCAGGCGGCCAAGTACGCATGATTCGAGAAAACCGTCGTTATTTTTATCGCCGTAATACCTCCGTTTCATGCGATGAATGAAAAAAAATTGTCAGTAATGTTTGTTAGAATTAAACCAAGCTTAACGTGACAACATACTATTTAATGATATATTTTTTTAACGATACAGGAGGATAGGGAAGCATAAAGTTCACTTGATGGTACATCTAAACAAGATGACCTGTTTTGTCTATGGACATCTACAACATGACGGCTTTATCTTCGTGACCCGGGTATCCCGGGAATTCGATATTCCTACCACCCATTTATCCAGATTTCTAGACAAAGTTAGGCAATATTAATTGATCTGTGGATTAAATAACACGTAATTTAATTTTACTGGATTGTGGTTCAATTACGTGAACACTTAATGGTTTGAAACGCGTAATATATTTGTTTACTTACGTTACGACTGAATAATATATTTCGAGTTTTAAACCGATAAAAGTGTTTGATTTAATTGTGTACAAGTTCCAAAAACTACAGATTATAATTGAAGGTGTCAATATGAAATTATTACATACATTTTGGCCCAAAACAACATACGTAAGTAATGTTAACTAAACTACCCTCGCGACAGAAATATATCGTAGCGCGCATGCTAAACAAACAATTAAGGGCTGCTCCACAAATCATTTGCTTTTTTTTGTTTTTTTGTTACGTTACTAAACTGTTATAATTAAACTATATTTATTATTATTACTCTTTGAAAGCTATTTTAATGTAAAAAAGTAATGTATTTTAACCAAATAGAATTAATTCTCTTTGTGTCATCTATATCGATTGACAGCCCTAAGATCGAGTCTGTCTGTACACATCTAGTGTATAACTAATGGTTGTCGGTTAAGCGGATTAGATCCCAAGACGGGAGCTGTAATCCATTTTTGATTTTAATCAGTACAACTTCGAGACAAGAATAAACAAGCTGAGATAAAGGTTGCTAGAACAAATTTAGCATTCACGCTTGGATCTAATAAAGAGAAACGTTGTAAAGTCATTGCGTTATAAATTTAAAATAAAACATTATTAACCGTTCAAAATGTGAAATATATTACTTAACTTACTTTAACTACTACACGTGTCCACATTAAATTATAAATAAGATAAAAATAATATTTCGCGTTTTAAACCGTTAAATGTGTTTCAATGTGTACTTGCGTAACTACAGACACTATCTATAGAAAAAAAAATATTAATTCGTTTAACAATCGACAGATACTTGCATTACACAAGTTGTTCACATTTAAATAAAACACTACACCAATAAATCTAATGATTATATAAGGCAATCCAAACCATAAAAATCATTTTATTTAAATCCTTGATTAATTATTTTACATATTAATGTACAAATATTTTTATATGTGACAGAGTAACAACACAAATCGTGAATTCGAGTCCTAGAATGTCATAGAATTTCTCAATTTAAAAGCGTTCATAATTATCGAGTGGTTTTTTATACCTAAAAAATTCAGTTCAAATTCAAATATCACGACTATCAAATTTATGGACTAGTGTCCGAAAATTAGTGTACCTGCTATTCGGACACTCGAGTCCATAAAGTTGGAGTCATTTACCAACTAATTCGCTCGGAGGCCTAATTTGGGTACATTTAGCGGAAATGGCGGTGTTAGGATAATCAGTAACAGTGATTATGCGGTCGAGGCCGGAAGTATACATTTAATTGTGGTTGCACTTGTATCGTTGTGCATTTTGTATGATTTAGCGATTGTACATTATTATAAATTCCAAAGAGACATATTCCCTACAGCACTAAAGGATAGCCTTGTCACTCGCTTAATAATTAGTTTAAACACCATTAACGGTTTTTATTGTTTATTTAGATAGGTACTCCAAAGTATATTACACGTTTTTCATGGAACATGTAAGATATACTAGCTGTGTCATCTTTGTCCACGAAATGCGTTATTTTTGGCTTCCAAATTCGTTTTTGCAAACCCCTTCATCTTTATAAACTTAATCTGTTACCCAAGACGACGATTGCATCTTTTTCCGTCGTTCTTGCAAGTTAATTTAAAAGATAGACGTCTAGAGTCGCCAACTTTTTTCTAGATCATGTAGAGAGAAATCATTATTTTATATATATTTCTTGGTATGAACCGTTTTTGCAGAGTACGCTTCGGAAACCCATAATGATGAATAATTTTGCCAATTTGTTTCACATTCGAAGCAAAAATAGTGCTACAAAGGGAGGTAGGGGGTAGGGGAAATATAGGCTTTCTTGGGCTTCAAGGGAAACACGGAAATGGTTTTTAACGCTAAATATATTAATTAACTTATTTACTTTACCTACGGCGCTCTTTTTCGGATGCTTTGCAGCAATCGTGGTCACGAGGGGACTGAATATGAATAGTGTCTCTAATGTCAAAATCAGTCGCCTACACTAGCGCTATCTGAATTCTGAAATCCAGCAAGTACTTGTTGGGTCCTTACAGAACTGACTCACGCCAGCTTTTACAGAATTGAATTAAGAACCTTAATATATTTTAAGGGAGCGAACCTCTTAACATATTTTAAACGGAGTAAATGGCTCGGAAACACGTACCCCCCTTTCCCTCCACCCAGTTGGAAGTGCCGAAATCCGGTCGAGGTCTAAAGACCAATTTCCCTTGCAACGAAACGTGTTTAAATCTGGACATGGGGTATTAACTGCATCTTATTTGTGAGACGTTAATATTTCACTGGTGAATAACAATGGCCGATGGTTGTATTTGAATTATAATACTTGTGTCATCTACAACTAGAGTCATATTATCTACAATACTTACAAGAAATATATACGTAATTAAATGATTATTATGATACTTATTTTCAATTATATATCACTTTGTAATTTACAATTTTAACGGTTTAAAACGCAAAATGTAAAAATTCCAGTTAAAAAAAAAATTACATACCGAGAAACGAGAAGACACCGTGAATCAGTTCTGTTTCAGCTAGTTTCTCCAAACACTTACTAGAAGGATACTCGAAGGATGGCGCTTGCGTAGCAGATCAATTTAACATTAGGGACACACGTTAACTAATACATTTCGCGTTGTAAAAGTGTACGATTGAAATGTTTATAAAAATAATATATTACATTCACATTCACAAAAATATACCTACTCCAAATAGTTAAATGAATATAACGGCGCGACACATGACATTTGACGTTTGCTGTCGACGACGTCGGAACAGAATGGCAGTATGACATATGTCAGCTGTCTGTCAGCCGCCATTCTTGCGGAACGTCACACCGGTGGAAGCGGGGCGGCCATCTTGTTCACTTCGGAAACAAGAACCACCAACGCACCACGCACTCGACGAATCGCTTATTTTCGACGTCATCTTTAACAGTTTCTAAGTTGATTTAATTTTAATATCGTTGTCAATGCCTAATTAAAGAGTGTTAGCGTTATATTTTGTTAATCTGTGAAGTTAAGGAGATATAAATCATTGGAGAATCAATTTGTGACTTTGTTCGAGTTTCTGACCCACGTGAAACATGGAAGATTCTGATACAGGCCATCCTGAGTCTATAAATATTTGCTGGTATTTACAAAATAAACAATATCGTCACATCTTATATATCTTTGTTATAGTCTAGTTATTAGTTTATATAGTCTGGTCTTTGTTATAGTATATATCTTTAGTTTCTTCAAAAAACATAAGTCTAACTAACCTAATTTATCGATTATATTCGTAATCAGGACATATTACGAATATACCACTCACTGATGCAAGCTCAAGCGCATCTAGCGACTAACCAGTGACGCGCAGCTGAGACCGGCAAGCTGAGATCTGTGTCAAAGCAAACCATATATATAGTCGCCGGAATGGTCGCGATGTCGTTCGCCTTGTCGATTATCGTGGACTTAATTAGCCTCAATAAATAAGTCCACAAAAAATATTGCTGAAGTCGACTTAACACAAATATACACATACTGTCTATAGTTTACGCGAGTAGTACACATTTAAATAAAACACTTTAACGGTTTAAAACGCGACATATTAGTTAAACTTGGAAATGATTTTTAATCGCCCAGTTTCGATTTTGCAGCAGCGTATCTCCCCGTGACCACGGCCGCTGCAAATTTCAAATAAGTTTAACTAATATATCGCTTTTAAACCGTTAAAGTTTTGTTAACATATATACACGTTATTTTTTTAAAGGTAGAGGAGGACAAACGAGCACAAGATTAACTTGATGATAAGTAATATAGCTGTGATGTAAGCAAGATGTCGTGTCGACGATGGCTTTGGATATTCGGAAATCCACAGACAGAAGCCGAAACGCGATTAAGTTTCACGGCTTCATATGTTGGATGTGGTTCGTGGCCCGGAAGGAATTGCTACCCTACCATCCATTTAATATCAAGATTTCGAGAGGAAGTTCAACATGTTTTATAACAATTATAAAATGAAAAATTTGAAACATGTTGCACCCGATGGGATTTGAACCCACGACCCGTTGATCATTAGCTATACATTGCTACAATTATACCAACGAATCCGTCAAACAATTGTAATTTTAGTTCTTAAATTTAAAATAAGTCTTCGTATAACCATTACTCTGAACAGCGCATCTCGACACTAAAGTGCAGACCCAAATTACCCTTCATATAAATAAATGGTTAAAATTAATGCTGTTTATTTTACTTTTGCACTTAAGTCAAAGTTTCAGTTATACTCGTATTTCTACGTTTGGTCATAGTGTAATAATGAAACAGAGGCAACCGTAGGAACAAGAGGTTATAGGTTTCTGGATACGGCTGTGTATTGTGGTGGTCCCAATGTCCCTCTCGGGGCACCTTTGGTCTAGCAATCACGGTGATTAGTATTGACGGTCGCAGACCAAGATGTGATAAACCATTAATTAAGTAGGACCCACCCATAAAACGTATAAAACCCACCATTTTATTCGAACCTATTAGAATAGGGATTTCCATTTATTGGGATCGGGAACTTCCTAATCCCAAAATTTCCCCAAGACGTCCAATAAATTATACATTCGCTGAATAACGTTCAATGAATACATATTTATTAAGCGATCGTACATGTATCTGTGTTTCGATAAAATTGTTTACCATAACAAACTTTCGCGTTTACCGGTGTTCCACCATGTTCTACAATATATTTAGTGTTTACCGAGCAAACTTCATTTCATAATATTGTATTAAGAAATAATAATCAATGAAACCTATATTTGAGAATCTACGTTAAGTGAAATATTGCCTGTAGTTACGAAAGTCGTTTTAGCCTATTCAAGGCCCACTGCTGGGGTTAGGATTTGCTCCAATGTGGATTGGGGGGCTCCAACGATCACCGCCATTACTTTAGTGACAACTGGAACTGGAGACACGGGGGTGAGAGCATCTTCTAATTCAGAACTTCGTGTAGAGATTTCTTAGAAAATACTATATGTGTAGTTTACGCGAGTAGTACACATTTAAATAAAACACTTAACGGTTTAAAAGGCTATATATATTAGTTAAACTAATTTCAAAATTATTTTAACTGCGGCCCGACGTTTCGGATGCTTTGTCCACGGCAGTTGCAAAGATTTATTAATATATATCGCGTTTTAAACCGTTAAATGGTTTATTCGTAGAAAATTCTAAATGGCGAAATAATAATTTCCCGGATTAGGATAGGAACCCAGGACGTCGGTGGGCGCAGACCAGTGCTAATGCATGTTTGGTTACGAAATAAGTCTGCATTGAGAGTCCTATGTATCTTGGGAGGTCAATATTAATACCTTAATATTAAAACCGAATATCATTAAAATAATTTAGTAGCTGGGCGTAAATTTCAGAATCTTTCAGAAATTATAGGCAATAACGAAATCGGTCGATAGTTACTAGGAACATTAGTTACTTTTAAAAATTGTTAAAAATCTCTAGTTATTTCAAGACAAGCTTCAAGTTAAGTCAATCATTAAATACTGTCTGTAGTATACGCGAATAGTACACATTTAAATAAAACACTTTAACGGTTTAAAACGCGATATATTTTAGTTAAACTTGTTTGACCGTGACCAACGGCTGCGGTTAAAAATAATTTCCAAACAAGTTGAACTAAAATATATCGTGTTTTAAACCGTTAAAGTGTGTTTTTTAATAAGTCTTTAATTAGTAAACTGGCAAACGTTCTTTTGCCATATGAAGTATTTCGACTAAAATTGACCACAAAAACGGCCCTTGTGAGTTAATCTTACGAGATGGACATGCAGACTTCTTTTAGCTTATTTACAGAAGTAAATAGTTTTCCCAGCACACGCAACGGAATCCCTGAAAGCTAAATAATTTTCTCCGTTCTCCCACAGTTCCCGCTGTTTCTGAGCTACTTGTGAAGCAGTCTGATGTCTTACAGCCGGAAGCTTTCCTCAATAAATCTTGAATGGACCAACCAATGCAGAAAGAAAACAATTCTAAGTAGCCTGAGATAGGAGTTTAAACTACTCTTAGCTTTATAATATTAGTATGATAAATAAACATTTTTGTTCAATACACTAAGATTAAACGTTATATCCGTAATTTTTATTTGAAATGTTAAAGATTTATGGCAGCTATTACAGCGGCTGGAAGTAGTTTGTAGTTTTCGTGTGTACACTAAAAATGTTTTAAAATAATAAGTGTTAACAACTACATCTACGAATATTTAAGTTTACCCTTTATAATCATATCAAAGCCAAATAGCCTGAATTTGAATACCATTCACATTAAACTAAAGTTACATAAAATAAAGTATCTCTTAAATTCGATGTCGGTTGTGCCAATAAAAGGTGGATTCCGGAATATTCGGTCAAACTTCGGATAATGCCGAGTCCTATTTTGTTGGTTTACACTTTTTAAGCAGTACAAGTGCGGTTTTGAAGCGGATTCAAAGCTATACCAAGTATTATCTATAGTTTAATAATAAAAATAAATCTCTTATTTAAATTACTTAGTGCAATGCTGGAAAAGAATAATTCATATAACAAAGTGATGCCAAAAGGGTCTTGCGTAAACATAAGTTGCAACATACTTTTGACAAAACGATTATTACTTCGTTAATAGCAGCGCAAGCGCCATTTAGCATTTAGTAATAAGTTTTTACACCCTGGATTACGTTATTAAGTTTTAGTAGGGCTTCCTAATACTCTATAGAATAAATGTAAAGCCTATGTTACTCAAAATGTAGCTTAATGATCTATAGTAATATTATAAATCCGAAAGTAACTCTGTCTGTCTGTCCGGTTTAACTCCGAAACTACAGAACTGATTTAAATGAAATTTGGTACACAGATATTTTAGAACCTGAGAAAGGACATAGACTTTTTAATGCCAAATAAGGGTTGATAGAGGTTGAAAAGGGGGATGAAATTTTGTATGGAAATTCGTGGTTTTTGGAAGTGGGAGTGGGAGTGAGTATAGAAATGAGAGTGGGAGTTAGAGTAGGAGTGATGCGAGGTGAGAATATTGCGGCAAAGTAGCGCTTACAACATAGATTGGCTGCCTCTAATGCGCCCTCACATAAATTAATAACTAGCCTAAATAATTAAACATACTACCGCAAGTCACTATTCCACGTGGACGAAGTTGCGGGCACAACTAGTAGAGAAATAATGTTTTAAATTGTCTTAGTAGTATTTAGTATGTATTTATTCATATAATGATACAAACAAAATGTAAATCTACATCTTTATAATACTAATTAAGATAAACAACGTTTTCTCCAATGTGAGAATTTATAATGTTGTCGACCTTAGATTTCTTTTCGTCAAATAAATCAAACATAATTCCTAACATTATCTTGTTCTTTATCTTACATACTTTTCAACAAAACTTCTATCTTATCATCTCGTCTTTATGCGTTAATAATCCAATTTTATTTAACATAGGAATTTTTAACCGATTCCCGGAAAACACATCGGATTCCATGAAAAGTTCAAGATATTCAAAGTGAGTGGTATTAAAGTAATTTTCTTAAAAGTTAAAGCCATCTCGACTTGACAGTAATTTTGATAAATTTACGGACGACCTTGCTTCAAGCGGCCGAAACTTAATAGGATTGATTTTATTCAGCTCGTGTCCACAGAATATCTAGTGCCGACTACCAACTAGAATTTTCATTTTTTTTTATTTCAGTAAGAGATAGATTTATGCTCTAACTTAACTAAAATTTTAACTAGATGCTGCTCTAAATTATAATAGATTTTTTTCATTTAATTAAAACATTTAACGGTTTATAACGCGATAAATATTACTTAAACTCATTTGAAAAATCTCTTTTTCGAACATTCATGGCATTTTCCAGGCCGTACTGGTTAATTAAATAGATATTTTAAATTAAAATTGTTTTTAGCCAATTACTCTATAATAAATGTATTTGTATACTATAAAACATTATAATAGTATTTTACTATAATATAATTATAATTTATTATACTTAGTATAAACAATAGTAGTAACGTATTTCAAGGACGAGTGCTCGAACACGCGCAAACGTAGAAAACAGAAAATCCTTTTCATCTAGAGCAAAAGATGCCGCCGTACCAACAGAACTTGTTTACTCACTGTGCAAAGTGATAAAGATTATCGAATGTTCTAAATATGCAAAAAAAAACAATATGTTTTTGTAATATTTGATTTTTCTTTAAAAGGTTTACCACAAGTTCAACCATCCTACAAACTATGTGTGTGTGTAATCTGTATAATAATAAAAACTTACACATGAGATAGATGCTATATGTACCTCTAATATAATCGCAAAATTCAATAAACTAAGCTATATTGAATAGTGTCTATAGTTAACATGAGTAGTGCACATTTCAATTAAATCCTTAGCGATAAATTGTAAATAAGTTACCGCATGCGTTTCGCGTTTTACGCCGTTAAAAGTGTTTTATTAAATAAGCTGAATGAAGTCCTTTGCGCAGAAACAAAATTGGAAAATACAGATTATAAAAGTAAGAATTATCTGTGTGCACCAAAACCGCAAAGTACAGTAATGTAAGTTATTTTTTATCTGTGCACAGTGGGCAAGGACATGGCTAACGGCGGCTTTCATTTGATGTTTCGAACGTGTTCTATTAAAACGTGACGAATCGTTCTTCCCGCCACGTAAATATCTCATATAACTTTAACCTTATTTCTAGATCCGTGTCTTGAATGTAACTGCGCCTCTACTCGAATCAAAGAAAAATACTCTCTAAAACAGACACTGCCAAATTCACTTATAAATAAAACACTTTTAACGGATTCAACCGAGTTCTATATAGATATAGATAAAGATAGATCCTTCAACGGTTTATATATAATTACACAATTTATTTTAACTACGGGTCAGATGCTCCGCAGTTACCGTGGTCGTGAGCTGTTTTAATTGGTGAAAAGTGTTTTATTTTAATATGTACTACTCGCGTCAAATACAGACTGTAAGTACTTAAATATTCACTAATAATAAAATTTTAATAAAACATTTTTAACTATTATATATATATGATTAAAAAAGGGGTGTTTTGTTTATTAATATTAACTACAGCGCTACTATCAGATAAAAGACCTAGAAGAATTTGTCCCGCACATTTATTAAATGAAATAAGTATCTATTTCAAGTATAGAAGACCAGTCTTTTATTCTACAAATATAAACACAGACTGTGAAAACAATTTATTGAATTACAGAGTTCAATGAACAAAATATGATTTTTCGTTGAAATAGCTCTCTGAAAGATTTAACGAAATTTGTCTTCAAGTCCCAGATGCCCAATAAATCCATTTACAATAGTCATAAGGGTCATTGAACTTTTGAAATAAAATTTACATTTGTTGAAGATAAATTCTTTCACAAACGTCGGAAATTAGATGTAGACGATAATAATAAAATTAAACTTTGAATATATTTCTAATAATCTCAATTTAAAGTAAATGAAAGGAAAGGAATTCAAAGTAAAGGAATTTACGCGAGTAGTATACATTTAAATAAAAAAATTAAACGGTTTAAAACGCGATATATATTTGTTAAACTTGTTTAAAAATTATTTTAACTATATTCCGACGTATCGGATGCTTTGCAGCACACGTGGTCATGGGGAGACTTAAAAGTGTCATATTTGTGACTTACTGTTGTACTTCTCACTATATTAAGTATGTTTCTACACGAGACCTGTCTTAGTTTTGGCAATTCAATAATTTGAAACTGAATTAATGACTGAAGCCGAAACGCGACATCATCTGTGACTTTCAATATTAATATACCAAAGTCCAACGTGTGTCAAAAATATGACTTTATTAAAAAATGTTCTCGTGGGGAGCCTACCTACGACCCATTGATTACTACAACAAGATTATAATGAGTCCGGCAGGATACTTACCTTTGTACTATATTTAAAAATGACGTAATTTAAATAAAACATTTAACGACTTTAACTTTTGAAAATGATTTTTACTTGGCCCGAGTTTATCGAAGCACGGACGGGAGAAGTTAAAAATCATCTACATTTTTATTCTATTCATAAAACATTAACTTCTAACAAAAGACTAAATCTAAATAAAACATGAAAATAAAACAGATTCTAGTTTTTCTTGAGAAAAGCATTTTTCCAGCGCTTCCCTCTTTCGGGTTCTGCGTGCCTGTCAAAAGTGTGCATTTGCGGCACTAACATTTTAAGAAAACTAGAATTTAAACTCATTTTCTCATTTAAAATTCTACCTTGTCGGCACAATTTAGGCTGGCTAGAACGGAGCGGTTAGGAATTAAAACATGCTAGTAATTCTTCTCTTAGTTTTAAAGCTGCACATAATTATATTTATCTTCCTTTATTAAAATTCAATCTATTGAAAATCAACTTATTTGTTTACTACATTTGAGAACATTACACAAAAATACAGATACAATACATATACAAAGAATCAAATTTTTTTTGTTATCTTTAATTATAAAACTTTTGAATAATTTAAAACGCGATATATATTTCTTAGATTCCAAGTTTCACATGCTTTACAAGCCTGAATAAAAAGTAATAATATATTTACTATGATATCGTTAAATCCTTTATTTCTACCAAATCATTTATTTATTTACATAAACATAATGAATTTTAATAAAACACTTTAACGGTTTAAAACGCGATATATTTTCTTAATTATTTTTAAGTGCAGCGTGGTTACAGGGAGACTACGGCTGCTGCAAAGCATCAAATATATATCGCTTTTAGAACCGTTAAATTGTTTTATTTGAATGTGTACTACTCGCGTAGACTACAGACAGTATTTAATCATTATGAAAGTAAGGCTACATAGAGTTCGCATGGGCGATCTTATCACTTACAAAATAAATATCATCAGTCGTTTCCTGCTCTAGCAAGCCTTAGAAAAATATTCGGATACATTGTAAATTAATGTTGATAAAACGAAAAGAAACTGACTTAATTAACGAATGTTAGACGAACGGTGAAAACTTCAGCGTTTTAACATTTAATTTGTTATTTTGTGCTCCCTAGCTAATATTACTACTATATAACTCTTGGAATGATATGTTAGAAAAATACAGGTTCACAATGTAAGCTTTGCTCAAAAACTTTATTGCAACACTTATTAACATTAAAATAACAATTTTTAAACAGGTATGATATGGTAGCTCATGCAGGTAGTATACTCTTAAACAAAACACTTTTTGTGGTTTAAAACACAGAATATATAAGTTCACTTATTTTTAATTAAATTTTACGGGGACACTAGACATGGAAGGTGCCACTAATTTTAAAGTCAAACTACGACACAAAAAGGGCTAGCGTATAGCGCCATCTGTTTCGTCGTAGTTGCTGACTCACGGTGATCTCTCGATTATTGGTAAGCTTTTTCTTTGCAACCGAAACGTCGGGCCGTAGTTAAATTGAAATAAGAATAGCAAAAAGAATCTTATTTCAATTTTTTCTAATCTTATAGTACTGGATAAGTTAACACTCTTGCTGTTAATTAAATTGACAAAAAAAAAAATGTTTCTGCAAACTCGTAATCTAAGCTCGCTTTTTAAAATTTCTGTAAAATTTTTGGAAAATTTTTAAAGTTTTTTAAAGATTGTGTAAATTTTACAGTTACTAAAGTGAAGACTTTTTTTTTCTTTGTTATTAGTGTAAGTTTTCCATGTTACTAAAGAAGTATAACGAAATCCCCTTTTTGATCTATAATTTCCAAGAATCTTTAATTGTACTTTTTAACCGGATAACACAACGTGTGTTTTCATATAATAAACTACAAAAGTATTGAACAATGTCATGCTGTAAATATACACTGTATATAGTTTACGCGAGTAGTACACATTTAAATAAAACACTTTAACGGTTTAAAACGCGATATATTAGTTAAACTTATTGAGTTATGAAGGCCGTCCGATGCTTACGTCGGGCCGAAGTTAAAAATCATTTCTAAATAAGTTTAACTAATATATCGCGTTTTAAACCGTTAAAGTGTTTTATTTAAATGCACGCTGTGTTAAACAAGATTAAGCAGGCTTGAATCAGTTTCTTCATAGAAGGGTGAGGCCATTTGCATAGCCATCAATGGATGGATGAATGGATTAAGTTCTGAACAAGCAGTCGATTGGAAAGGGACGCCAGACTTTACGTATTAACATTATATTTAAGTATTGTCTGTAGTATATGTGTGTTATACACACTGATGTAAAACACTATTAACGGTTTCAAATGCGAAATATTATGTAAGCTGTAAATATACAAACAAATATATTTCGCGCTTTGAATCGCTATTTTTTTTATTTGAACGTTACATTTACATAACAATAGGATTTATAGGTATTGGGCCTTTGAA
The DNA here is from genome assembly GCA_963661955.1 of Leptosia nina. Taxonomy (NCBI): domain Eukaryota; kingdom Metazoa; phylum Arthropoda; class Insecta; order Lepidoptera; family Pieridae; genus Leptosia; species Leptosia nina. The sequence continues at coordinate 7,874,863 of CAVLEF010000011.1, forward strand.
AAAAATGCAAATAAGTTTTACATTAATTCTACGACGACATGTAGTGAGCTACAGTATACTATAGAGCAAGAACACGGAACGGAGTATCGTCATTTTTTTAAATAGACTTTTAATACATATAACAGTTTTTACATAAAACACTTTTTTAACAGATTAAAACACGAAATATATTAGTTAACTTATTTACAATTAAGTAATATATTAAGCGTTTCAAGCCGTATCTAATTAAAACATTTTTGAAAGTTTAAAACTCAAAATATATTATTAACATTTAATTGTTTGTATTTTAAGCCGTTAAAAGTGTTTTATTATTATTACTCGCGCAAACTACAGACAATACTTAAACAGTAATTTGTGGTAAACAGTGACTTAATTTCTTGAGGATATAAACCTCATTTAATATTCTATCTAAGGTCAAGGGTCAGATTAATAGCTTAGATAGACCAAGGGATCTTCAAAGTTAGAGCCAAATGTTATCGAAGGCCGAGACGGAGTAATTCCGAAGAAGTTTACGAGCTTCGCTTGTGTCACTAATTATTTGTTAGCGATACTTTTGAAGATTACTTTTTTTTATAAATTTAATTAATTAAAACACATGATTCTTCGAACAATCGAGGGGCTAACATCTCCTGATGATGCCATCCGTTCGTGATGGCGAAACGTCGAGAACCTCTTCTCGTTTAAGTCGGCCGAACAGCCCAGCAAACAATGATATGCAGAACGAAAGCCTTACACAATTTATTAAGCAGTGGTATGTGTTCGTTTGAAATCCCATGTACAATGCGCGTTTATTTAACGCAATGAATAAATAAGACATAACGTCTGTGTGGCCTTATAGGTTTGTAATACGCTAATGATTTTTTTTTGATACACAAGGACTTCACTTCACCCATATAACCAAACAAAATACTCTGTCGACCTATTCTGGCTTTGGATATTCGGAAATGTATGTGAGCTTCTCATGTGGTCGGTCTTCTAACCGAACGCATGATATTCCTAATTCCTATTTAATATCCAGATTTCCAAACGAAGTCCAACATGTTTCTAAAAAATATACATTAATAAGAAAAATGTGGGTGGGACGAATCCCGACTTGTTGAGCTGTACATTATACTATTAAACCAACTAGGCCGTCAAATTAATAGTGTAAGTCAATTTCAAAGACAACAATTCGAAAGTTGGTACATTTTCTCAATAATAACCCAAAAACGTCGTTGACAAAACAAAATTGTTATTTACTGGAGTCTGAATCCACTTTGTCCCGGGAAAACACAAAAGCAGTTAATCCGGGTAAAATATAGCGTTACCGGGTATCCGCTATGCGGGTGCCCGGGTGATGTCCGACACTACGTCACATTATGTACCATTAAGCTACGTGCCTTGCTATTTAAATTGTCTCGTAGCTCGTAACTTTGACCTGATAGGACCTGAAGAATACCCAGTTTTCATGAGGATGACTTCCATACAAATGATAAAAGATAAGGCCTATTTTCAGCGTGTTCAAAGTCATAGTTGAAGTCAAAAATCATTTATTATAATTTAGAGTCAAGCAATGATATAGAAAGAACAAGGAGAATTGGCAAGAAACTCGCAGCCACTCATTTTATGACTGCACTGCACTACACTGCTGCGATCAGTAGGAGCGAAGAAATGAGACATGTGGAAAAAGGGTGATAATCTTTGTGGGTTTAAGTTTCACAGCTTACAAAACAGTTAAAGACAAGCAAGAAAAATGTATGAAAGAATGAGTCCTCTTTGAACAAGCTAAAATATCAGTGACAGTATATGCATATCTTTTACGATTAAATTGGAAAAACGACGGGACGTGGGCATCGTAGGTAAAAGCTATCAATAATAAATGCGAAAGTAACTCTGTTTGTCTGTCTGTCTGTCCGGCTTTATCTTCGAAACTACTAAACTGATTTAAAGGAAATTTGGTACGCAGATATTTTAGAGCCTGAGAAAGGACAAAGGCTACTTTTTAATAATTCAAATGTGCATTCTTATGAAAACCGTCCAGAATCAAACGACATTCTCTGAAAATCCGCAACAGATAAATAGGTACGGAATATCGCAACGGACAGACCAGCCAAAGCTCACAAGTAATGTGGCCATTACTCAGCCGTAATCTTTGCAGATAACGGACATTTATCTACGCCCACGTTATGCGGACATATTTATATTTGCACCTGGATCTAGTTTCGACGCGTGGTGTTTTTTAAAAATCCCTATTCGCGGCGTTAACTTTAGCTTCAGCGCTAAAGTGGAAATTTGAAAATGGGAATTTTCAAATCCTTTGTGCCTCTAAAGCCTGCCAAAATTTCAATTAACGCTTACTGCGTCGATAGCACGGATGCGGGATAATTCTTAACGCCTTTTTCCTTCTACTATTACCTTTTAAGGCTGTTGCCTCCTATAAATGCTAAAGTTGCGCGTAACGCGTTACTTACTAATATATTTATAGTATAGTTATTTTATATTCAGCATTACGACTGCTGCAATACATTCTAAACATCAGACTGTACTTCAGTACAATTATTTTAAATTTTCTTTTTAAAGTTATAATGTCCCACAGCTGGGAATAGATCTTCTTTGAGGCATGAGACGTTATAAGAGTTTAAACACAAAATGTTTCACAAGTGCGTCCGGCTTATAGTTATCACGACTAAATTAATAATATTTACTGGAAATGACGGTATGACATTATCTCCCAGATTACTGATACATAGTTCAAAACTTAAAGGTCGAACTAGAAATCATAATACATCCCGGAATATAAAACACTTTGAATCCTATTTATTATTTCCTTCTCATGCATGGCACACAACATACCATTATATACTGTCTATAGTTTACGCGAGTAGTACTCATTTAAATAAAACACTGTAACGGTTTAAAACGCGATATGTTAGTTAAACTTATTTGAAAATGATTTTTAACTTCGGCCCGAGGTTTCGGATGCTTTGCAGCAGCCGTGGTCACGGGGATACTTCATTTTCAAATAAGTTTAACTAATGTATCGCGTTTTAAACCGTTAAAGTGTTTTATTTAAATATACTATCATTTCAATCAACCGTAGATTCAAACAGTGAACTTCGTAGTATGCAAGTGTACTAACCACTAGCCAAACAAGCACGGGGTTCATTCACTTAATGAAAAGTGGAATACCCCAGCCATATAACAAATTGACAAACAAAAAAAAAGCATTTAGACGAAAGCGATATAGTTAGTGTCTTAAATACAACGTTTAAAGGAGACCGGAGCCTTACATTTCTCTCAATTAAAATCCAGAACAATCAAACTCAAGAGGTTGCATGTAGTTGTGAGAACCGTTATCCCTTGAAATCTATAAGCTTGTATCTCTACCCTACTTGGTCGGCATCCAAATGGTTTGTACGTTGGACTCATATGTCAAATGCAAACAGAAACCATTTCAATGGCGTTGCGACACACATACATACATTGCAACTATGACGCAATCATCTAAGACCAAGTTATGTAACGCTCGTCCTTCAGAGGAACTTGATATTGCTCAATTAAAACTTACGTATTACAACGAAATACTAATGTAATTAATATTGTGTTATTAGACTTTTCGTACAGATATACTGCTAGTTAAACTGTGTTACATTATATTTTATTACATGCGAAAATGTTTCGAGAAAATACTTATTTCAGAGTCTAGAGAGGAATCGATTTTATATCTATGGATTATGGAAGTTGTGACATTCCAGATTGCCATTTCTTTATGAGGGAGGACAACAGACAAGTTTGGACTACACTTGATGGAAGGTGAAAACCGCCATATAACATCTAAACTATATGCGTCGTTCTTGCAAAGTTAATCTAAAAAGAATAGACATATAATGATACAGACATTTTTTTATCATTTAAAGAGGAATAATTTTCTTCTAATATCTTCTGGGGGTATTTCCCCCCAGGGGGAAACCCTCCAAAGATTATTACTTTTCCCCGTTATTTCCACATTGACCGCTGTATTTTTCGATCGTATTAGTTACAACGCGATGTTTTATAGCCTTCCTCGATAAATGCTCTAAGTTCATGACATTTGCGTTCAAACAAATAAACAAACTCTTCAGCTTTATGTATTAGTCCTTCGGTATAAGAAAACGCTTCTTTTAATTCAGCAAATACATTGAAATTTGCAGCACGCTTAACGCGTTAAGCCTTGGCACAAAAGTGAATTCGGAAATAATTAAGTTTTCTTTAACAAAGCAGTAAAACTTTTCTTCTAGCTTTTCATAGATTTGGAAGCGGGCCAATGAGGCCTGTTCAGACTGCGTTGGATCAAACTCGGCCAACTTACGTACTCTTCTATATAGTAGCTGGATTAATCCTTTCATTTGGTGGGTCCATCTGTATGTAGCACTTAAAAATGTAATTTTATGTCCGCCAGTCTATATGTATGTTCAACTCTAGCATTGAAACTAAAAAATCGATTTTATAAGCTGCAAACCAAAATAAAAAACGCGTGTAGTGCAACAAAACTTTTGTTAAATTACGGAAAAACATACTTAATTAATACATACACAGGTTGTATGTATAATGGTTGCAATATATCGCTAGTAATCAAGGGGTCGTGTATTCGATTCCCACCGGGTCTAACATGTTCCAAAATAAAAAATAGCTCATGCAGCGTTTTGAAGAATCATAATATTTTTCTATATTATTAAATTTCGGATAAACCTACCTATATTTAGTACATATGTCACACTAAAAGTTTCTGCAATTTATAATAGAATTATTACATTATAAGGAATTTTAAACTTATAAAGATTCATTTATAATTTCGTTTTTTTTTACAGAATAAACGAATAAAGACATTAATGAATGAAAAACGCAAAGCCGAGTGAAACCTTTCAGTTTCCAATGATTGTCGTTTTATACTCGTATCCGTTCGGTCATAATTGTAAAAAGACAAATCATCCATTTACGGAATTAAGCCGTAAAGCCTCTCAGCTATCGCGGAAAGGCTATTCACTAAATTACATACGAATTACAGCTAAAAACCGCTGGAAATGATCGCTTCAGAAAAACGCCGTCAATTTCTACGTAGGTATAAAGGCTTTTTATAGACCAGAAAATTTATGTTGCCTGTTTTATAACGAAACATTTAATCAGGTAGTTACTTATTTAAATAAATAGTTAACGATTTAATACGCGAAATATATTACGGCCTGATGTTTCGTCTTTGTTCGTTTAGTCGTAATTTGAAACGTCGGGCCGGTGTAATAAATGAAAAAAGTTAACGTGAATATTTCGCTCCGTAAACCGTTAAGCGAGTAGTACAGATTTTAATAAACCACTTCTAACTTTTTAAAACGCGAAATACATTGGTTAGCTTAATTTTCATTTATTACGGTCTGAAGTGTCGGAATTTTGCAGTATTCGTAGTTACGTGTGCCTTAACGAAATAAGACGAAACGTCGGGTCAAAATTAAAATATATTAAAAATAGTTAACTAATGCGTTTTGCGTTTTAATTGGGTAAAAGTTAGTGCTTTAAACGTTTTGATCGTAGTAAATCCGGTCGTAGAAAAATAATAATTTGTAAACAAGTTTAACGAATATATTTTGCGTTTTAAACCATTTTTCTCTTCCACGTGAAGTATTATTTATTGATACCTACAACATAACACCAACATAAAGTAAGTCTTCAAGCTATGTTTAATTTGTTTACTAGACAATAATTGAATTAAAAATCCGTTTTTTTTTTTATAATACACGATCGTTCCTGTATAGCAAGCCTTTCGCCATCTACCTGATCTCCGTAATGGTGGTACTAAATCAAAGGCAGCTCATTCGTTTTAAAGCGGGTCTCAGTGCGCTAAGCGAATTTAAATAAAGGCTCTACATAATTCAGTGGAGGAGTTCAGGCCCTTTTTCAAATTTACAACTTTGTCATCCTATACATAAGTATACGTTTGGCGAACTCGTTGGTCTAATGGTTGGCTAATAATGCAGATTTGGATCGGGTTTATCAAAGATTATAAGAAAAAATATAATGAGAGTCATTTGTGAATATTATGTAACTGTAATTAAGTCTAGAACTTTTAAATAAAACACTTTAACGGTTTATTTAAAATAAGTTTAACTAATATATCGCGTTTTAAACCGTTAAAGTGTTTTATTTAAATGTGTACTACTCGCGTAAACTATAGGCAGTATTTGAGTCTAGAACTGTGAAAACATCACATTAAGGTTTGACAGACTCGTTGGTCTAATGCTACCATTAGACCAACGAGTCTGTCAAACCAATGGCTAATCAACGGGTCGTGGCTTCGATCCCTACCGAGTCCAACCTGTTTCTTATTAATTTGTAATTTTTCTGAAACTTGGTCTGAAAATATGGATATTAAACGAGTGGAAGGAATATCAAAATTCCATCCGGGTCACAAACTACCGTCCACAGATTAAAAAGCCGTGAAATTCAATCGCGTGTCATTGTGTCAGTGTCCGTGGATTTCCGAATATCTAAAGTTATAATAGGCCGACAGCACATTTTGTTTGTATGTTATATGGCTGGCTCACCTACCATCAAGAGAACTCCATACTTCTCTTACCAACCCGCAATTATTCAAATACAAATACAAATACAAATTCAAATACAAATTCTTTATTCACCAAAACTGTGTACATATCATTACAGGGTGTGCTAGCCCCCACACTAGGATTCCCTGTGTCGTGGGCGGCTAGACTCTTCCGGTGCATTTCGAGAAAAACAATGAAAAACTTAGTATCTACTATGTACTTATAAAGTTATTATATGCTAAGTATTTAAATAATAAAAAATAAACTTAAAAATATGGATAACATTTTGTCATGCAATTACCTTAATACAGTTTTCTGTTTGAGTATAATTTAATTTTAGAAGAAACACTTTAATTTTATTTAATTGGGAAGAATAAGAAGTAAGTGGGCTAATTATATTTTTATTAATGAATAAGTTAAGCAGGAAGGGACCTTTAAAAGTAAAAAATCGTTGGGCAAAAGAGGTGTGTTTGAGCGGAGTTCGGAATTGGACTTTTCGTTGTGTTAAAGATGTTTGTTCGGATGTTTTAGATTGTGATGGCGTTTTGAGTTGGCGACGACAAGTTGATATAATATACAGTTGCCTGACCGTCAGGAGATTACATTCTTTGTATAATTCTGAAGTTGGATGCCGAAACGGTTTTCTAAGGGAAATTTTTAGGATAGCACGCTGTGCCCGTTCTATTTTGAGCATAAGACCTGTTACCGCACCGCCCCATGTGGAAATGCAATAAGATAACACAGATTGGCATAAAGCTATATAGACTGTCCTAATAGTATTAGTCTCTGCCGCCTTACTGAGGCGTTTAAAGGCGCTTGAAAGTTTTCGGACACGAGCGCACAGATAACTAATGTGAGGACCCCAAGAAAGCCTCGAGTCTACCATTACCCCGAGGTATTTAATAGAATCAGTCGATTCTATGGTTGGACATTGGCAGGTCGAGAAGGGGTTATGACAAGAATGGAGTTTAATAGGGGGGATTGGTTTTGGGGCAGTTGCCTTAGAGATGTTAAAACAAATGTATTTAGTTTTTGTTGTATTAAGCGAAAGAAGATTATTGGTGAGCCATTGAGAAATACGGGTGAGACCCGTTTGGGCAACGAGGGCGGCTTGTTCCCAGGAACGTGAATAAAAGATAATCGCCGTGTCGTCAGCGAAGGAGAATAACTTGGCATTAGAAAGCTTCATTGTACATAAGTCGTTAATATAGATTAGAAATAGAGCACTGCTTATTGCACTACCCTGTGGCAAGCCGTAGGAGACTACTTTTTCCAGGCTTTTTAAACTATCTATTCTGACTATTTGTTTTCTGTTGGATAGGTAAGATCGGAACCAGTTTAGGATGTTGCCCCGGAATCCTAATCTTTCCATTTTTTCCAACAGGATTGGTCTGGAGATAGTGTCAAAAGCTTTCGCTACATCGAGAAAAACACCAATACACCTTTGACCCTCGTCCAATTTTGAGCTAACAGTCTCAACCAGAGCAGTAGTTGCGTCTTCTGTCGATTTGTTATGCCTAAAACCAAATTGGTTATTAGCTAGCATGTCTTCCTTTTCCAGGTAATTGAGTAGTCTTGTATTGACGACTTTCTCCATAATTTTAGCTAAGCTTGGGAGAAGTGAGATAGGGCGGTAATTCGAAACTTGCGTCTTGCAACCGGATTTATGAACTGGGGTAATGTACGCAAGTTTCCACGATTCGGGAAAAATTCCTTGTTCAATACTGAGGTTACAAATGTATGCTATAGGCGCTGCTAATATATTTTTTAGGGAAATAATTATACGGTTGCTTATGATGTCATGTCCTGGGGCCGCATGGGGTTTAAGGGAGTTAATAATCTTAAGGATTTCACGCTCGTCGCAAGGGAGAAACAGAAAAGAGTTAGGTTTGGAGGGAATGGAAACATTCTGGACTAGATCTTTTTCAGTTCGCTTTAATTTGAGCAAGGTTTCTGTAGAAATCTTTTCGCCAATCGTTGAAAAGAATGAATTTACAGTATTGAGGGATTCTTCCGGGTTTGGTTTGATATTTAGTAATTTACTTGAATTTTCTTTATTAGAATTAAGATTGCATATATTTTTGATACATTTCCAGAGTTTTCGGTTGTCGTTTTTATTTTCTTGTATAGTCATGCTGTCGTGAAGATTTTTAAGGTTTTGGAGGATATTGTTACAATAGTTGCGATACTGAGTGTATTCATTTTGGAGTGTTTGATTGTTCGGCTTTTTTCTGGTTAGTGAGTGTAGATAGTCTCTTTTTCTAACACAGCGTAATAGTCCAGGAGTCATCCCTTGTTTTCTGATTGCTTTGGAATTTCTTTGGGATCGTGTTTTGGTATGGGCTTTAATAGATTTATTTAAGCTGTTTGTTAAAGCCGTGACAGCTTCGTTTATGTTAGTAAAGGACCATATAAAACTCCAGTCAACCGAAGAAAGGTCATTTTTTAATTTATCAAAATCAATTACCTGATAAGAGATAGAAGAATTAATTTTTTGGGTGGTGTGAGGACGTGATTGCTCGATTCCGATAATGACAGACATATGATCAGTGACTTGGGAAGGGCAGACGGCTACTTTTGTAGGAAGGTTTGATCTAAACAAAGCGTGATCTAAGCAGTTATCTCCGCGGGTCGGAATGAATTGACCTTGGATAAATCCATGGTAATTCACTAGCTCTAGCAGTTTGTAAGCTCTCAAATCGTCAGTCAGCTCCTTCAGGTCTATATTAAGGTCCCCAATAATGTAGATAGGTTGACCGATGTGGGAGAGAATTATGTTTTCTAGTGCGTTGAGAAAGGCATCAACGTTGTATGTGGATGGAGATCTATATATAGATATGATTACCGTTTCACTATTCAACACACTACTAGAAAATTTGCTTCAGGATAAACCGGTTCAGTAGTAATCAGGTTCATGCAGTTTCTGTAGAATATAACAATTCCATCGCATTTATTTTTGTAACTTTGGGAGAAAGTGCATATGTATCCGTCAAGAATTAAGCCTGTAAAGTTTTTATCAATCCAGCACTCTGTTAGAATGATTAAATCCGGCTTGAATTGAAGTCTTGTTAGGAAAACTAGAAAACTATCAAAATTTTTATTTATGCTTCGAATATTTTGGGACACTATTGTTAAGTTGGAAGAGTTTAAAAAAGTTTTGCAGTCTTCAGGATATGTAAGGTATTCATTGGGTATAAAATGTGTATTGTCAATATCGCGAATTAAATTAATATTATCGAATTTAAATAGATGGGTGTAGTAGGACGCAAAACATTGCCTTTAAAAAATTATAATAATACTTGGTTAATGTGGAAGAAAGTGTATAACTTGTAGTACAACTAATTGTTTTACATGAGATAACTAAGTGTTTAGGAATGACATTAATGTTTCCTTGGAGTGTTGGTAATAAAAATAAATAGAACATTTGTTTTAGAAATTCCAAGACGTTCGACCCGACTAGAGTAAAATTATAATAACTATGTTGATAACTGAAGTGTGATACTAAACAATTTAATAGGTGTTTGAGAATACTATATAACTTGGCGTAATGGATTGATAACATTACATTTGATTTATGTTTTGACATTAATAAGTTAAGTAAAATTAAGACTAGTCATGCGCTATTTAGCAAGTTGAGTTGCTCTTCGTTCTTTATGAGGATGTATTTGGATCCGTTATTTTTCCTAAGATATACGTTACCATTCGAAGACCAGCAATAGTCGTATTGTTCTGATTTAGCCAACTCCCTCGCCAGAAAGAAAAGCCGCTTAGCCTTCGGTGTAAGAAATTCTGAGACATATATAGGAGTATGTCCCACCATTCCTATGTGGCTGCAGTTCAGTTGACTCGATCTGTGCTCCTTGTTATACTTTCGAACAGCGCTTAAGATGTTAGTTTTTGTGAGGGTATTACATAGATCAACGGTGAGGTTCCAAGTCGAGTTATCTTTTCTGTTGGTGAAGCGGGCCACGTCTCTAATATCACTAGTTGAATTCAGCGTATTAAGATGAGAGAAATTCTTTAGAAACATTTTCTACTATGACTTAAAATATAAATTCCATTCCGTTGTTGGTCATATTAAATTTTTCATTATATAATCAACGAAATGTGTTATATACAACAATATTTAGTCGACCTATAAAAAATGACCCAAAATCTTCATTCCACCTCAATGGACTGTAAACAAAAAAATATAATTTCAAAAGATAAAATATTAAATGAAAATATACAAAGCGACGAATTATAATTTCAAATGAAGGAGCGTAAAGTGTTTTACGGCGACGCGAAGACCTTATTTCACTTATACTTCTTACGTTTGTCTCATTTTCTTTTTAGAAAACAAGTTTCAAACTCATTTCCTTAATAGAACAAGCGTATTTATTTGAATGATAATAATTACAATTAAATTAATCCCTTGAAATCGACTGCAGACAGGCTCATTGGTCTAAGCAAAGTATGGGTAATAATCAACGGGTCGTGGATTCGATCCCCACTGGGTCCAGGCCATAAGTATATTGAAGCTGGTTTTAATCAATCAGAATAAATAATAAATTAGTCTAATTAAAAAAACGAATAGTTAATAAAATCGTAATGTGGTAAAAATATTTATTTTCGATAGAAACTAATTTAATTTATAAGATGGAACGAAATATTTCATTAATTTGTATAGAAAGTATTAATTATAAACAGTTAGCAGCTAGCAGCGACTTCAACCGCGTAGGATAGTTATTTTGGGTGCCCAATTCTGTAGCGCACCAACTTACTGATAAAATCCCCTCTTGTTCTTGCTTTCCGTGTATCAACAAGCTGCAAGAGGGGATCGACATTTTAATATGTATATAATAAGTCTATCACAATGGAAATTGTTTTGCGATGGTAGAATATATTTATAATGAAATAAATAAAAAATATGAAAATTTTCCCCCATTTTTTTCACATTTCCTGCTGCTTCTGCGCCCCTATTAGTCGCAGCGCGATGTGTTATGGCCTATTGTCTTCATCGATAAATGTTCTAACTAACACAAAGAAATAGTATAAGAATAGAATTTTCCAATTCGAACCAGTAGTTCCTAAATTAGCGCGTTCATACAAACAAACAAACTCATTGCTCTGTTCGTTTCACTGAACAGTTTTGGTGACAGGCAACTTCGGTGTCCTGCCCGACCTGCAGTCAATAGTTTCCCCGGGATTTAGGAGCTCTCGCGTTGAACTGCTAGGTAACACGTTGAACTACAAAGGCGGTTAGAGAATCGAATTCAATGCTTAAAAAACTCACGTCTCCTTGACGAGTTAAGCATGATTCGAAGCTAAATCGATACAGATTCAAGCTGAACCGACGACTAATTGCGTCGAGTTTATCTCGTATTTCATGGATTAAGCTTAACCTCACGTAAACTAACCTTATTCCAGGGTTTCGGAGCAAGATATACAGGATTTGCTCACGTGTCGACCGAGGAGCGTCTAATTAATTTACGCTTTAAGTTAACCTACCGCACCTAGTTATTTGTCAGCAATTATCTTAAAGAGTCTCCATGGCTCAATGGTGAAAGTAGGAACAAAATGGGAGAGGCCCTTTAAATAAAACACTTTAACGAAGGAAAAGGCTTATTTGAAAATTATTTTTAACTTCGGCCCGACGTTTAAACCCACGCTTTGCAGCAGCCGTGGTCACGGGGCCCCTTTTTTTTAAACCTTTGAATATATTAGTTTAAAATATTACACTAAAACTTAAATGGTTAGAAACTTATTACAATTTATTTTAACTACGGTCCGACGTTTTGGATGCTTTGCAGCAGCCGTAGACGCGAGGGGGGGCGTGTCCAGTTTGTTTGATTGGCTTGATCATATAGTTGTCCGTCTTCTATCACTGTAAAATTTTGTTAATATCCAATAAACCTGTCTGTTTAAATAAAACACTAACGGTTTAAAACGCTAAATATCATACTTCCATTTATTTACAAATTATTGTAATTACGTTTCCCATGACTACTTTTATATTCCTACCACCTATTTAATAAACCCCCTATTTCTAAGTTCGTTCTGTTTTTGCGCAATAATATTATTTTTATAAATAATTACAGCAGCTGAGTTGCTTATTTAATATAAAGCAAGTTAGTTCATTAGATGTTGGCACCACACCAGCTAATAACATTACTTACAACTTATACTTTGCAAACAAAATGTTATTCATACTTGAAGTTTGTACTTACCATATGAAGTGAGGAAGTGTGAAATGACATTATTTCTCTGGGATCCAAACACAGAAGGCAAAATTTCATTCTAGACTTGAATAATATAATTTAAACCCTTTTTAAAATATAGACATGACTTGACAAAACAGAAGAAGAGAGAATAAGAGAAATATTTCATTAATACTTAAACTATGAATATGTTTTTGGTACGATAGAAGACACAACAACTTTTTATTATTTAATATTTTTATTTTGAAAGGATTTCAGATAGCTTAAATTAACGTCCTTAATTTTTTTTTTTACATAAAACTTATATAAATTAAGAAAACTGATAAAAATTTTAATATTGACTGGGACACGATAAATAATATAAAATTTTAGATTAGTTTTTACATATTAGGGAAAACAAAACAAAATTCTTCTTCTAGAAAAGCGAGATGTTGAAAAACACTTTTAACGGTTTAAAAAATGATATATATTCTTCAATGACCTTGTTTGCTAAAGCAAAGCAAATTAAGTAAGTGTCACGTTTCAAAAGTTTTATTTAAAACGAATTCTAAGCTTAGGTGTGAGAGAACATCCAAAGATGTCTAGATCCTAGTTAGCACGATAACCAAATGAAGTTAGGTGTCTAAATGTCTGGAACGTCTGGCCGGACGAGATAGCTATGACATAAATCTGATAGTGACTGGTGCAGACGTCTGCTGCTAAGTAGTTACCGGCAGTACCGTCTCTCGAGACTTGCAGCGCCATTCGCTGACGAATAATCTCCATTTACCTGGTGCTAGGGAATGGTTTCATGTGAAATATACGGTTGACTTAACACTGATATTTTGAAACATCCTTGCTCGAAAATATGAGGCCGCTAGAGCCAGAATAGCCTAACTGCAAGTTTCTGACTTTACTTATTTATATTTTCCTAGTCTGAAAATGTTTATCTAAAAGAGTACAGTGACTGAAAGTTGTTAAGATAATTCTAACATACATAATAGAACAAATTCATTGTCGCCTAAGTTAATTTTGGCCCATATATATCAGTCGCGTTATAGTTGAATAGTCAGATCATTTTGGTGAGTATAGCTTGTCTACCTCTGGCTCAATGGTTAAAATTTTGTCAATTTGAGTAACGAAATAGTTACACAGTTAAGTAACATATATATATATATGTATATATATAAGTATATATTGCACAATTTGTTATGTCCCCAAATACTTTTTTTTTTTACCCCCCCCTTTTTTTTTTTTTTTTCCCCCCCCCCCCCCGGGGGGTTTCCCCCTTTTTTTTTTTTTTTTTTTTTCCCCCTTTCCTTTTCCCCTTTTTTTTAGAATTATTCTATTGTTATAGATGCATTTTAAGTTCACGAAAATGATAAAAAATAATTAAATATAATTGTGTCATACTTACAGAAGCCTAACCCTAGAGATTACATCCGAAATTTTGGGTTGTCGATCATTATCAACCAACAAAGTTCGCGGTTTAAACGGTTAAAAGTGTTGTAATTCAATATAAATTTTTACACACCAAATTGTAGATAAAAATAGAGTAAAGTAAAAGTTATTATTGAGTAAACATTTCGCTAAAAAATGTAATTTTTAGTATTTTAGTGTTGTGTATTAGTACGTTAATTAAGAAGTGTTAATAATACATTTCGAGTTTGAAACCGTTAAAAGTGGTGTTCATTTAAATAGAACACTAAAAAAAATGAGAGTGAAAATGTAACAATTTATTATTATTGACTAATACATTTCGCGTTTTAAACAGTTAAAAATGTTGTTAATCATTTAAATTTAGTATTTTAGTGTTGTGTTTTAGTACGTTACAATTAAGAAGTGTTAACTAATACATTTCGTTAACCGTTTTGAAACCGTTTAAACTGTTTTAAACTGTTCTAAATTAAAAAAAAACACCCTTTAGTGTTGTTCATTTAAATTTAGAACAGGTAACTTAAAATGATAGTGAGAATGTAACAATTTATCAGCGCTAACTAATAAAAGAGCGTGCAAACAAAATAACGTCAACATCCGACACCTTTACCTTCATAAAGCAACAAAGAGTGAGCTCACTCAATTTTGCGGACTTGGCTCAAACAGCAAAACGAGCAGCCTTTGCGCTGAATCCGCCATTGTTATCCACTTTTAAAGATTCTAACGTTCTTTGTATTTCTCGTGTTCAATCCATAGGTACATCAAGCGATTACACGCAAAAATGCAGGTAACGTATAAACATTTTCTACGGAGTACACATCCTTTTTCGGTTGTGTAAAATTTACGATTTTTTTTTAATGATAGAGGGGGCTTATCTGTCAAGCATGTTCACTTAATGGTAGCTTACACCAGACGAAATAGTCAGCCAGATATTCGGAAATCAACAGACTGAAACGAAAACGTGATTAAGCTTCACGGCTTTTTTATCTATGGACGGAATTTTGTTATTCTAACTACCCATTTAAAATATAGATTTCCAGACGAAGTCCATGATGTTTAACAAAAAATAAAAATTTAAAATATAGCATCATTTAATAAGACACTTTAACGGTTCTAAAACGCGATATATTGCGTTAAACTCATTATGAAAATTGATTCTAACTTCGGTCCGACGCTTTCACGGATCTTTCAGCAGCTATAACGTCTTTCGGGCTGTTTGACCACGTTAGCGAGGAGGGGTTCTCCACTTTTCCCCCCCCGGGGGGGGCGCGCCCCCGGGGGGGTTGGCTCCCCCGCTCGAAGAATTAATTAATTCTTCGAGCAATCGACAGCCCGAAAGACAATGATATGCTATCCATACATATATAAATATTTGAAAGCTTCAATATTATTCAAATGGCACAAGATGACATTATATATTATAAATAAAATTTGGAATGTGCGAGAGGAATATGTATCGATGGATTGAAAAAATTCGATGATGACGCACGGAACGGTTACCGATTCAAGTCCGTAATTTCTTTCCCAATCTAAATAAATATTTAATTTATATAAATTTATTATCTTTACAAAAAGAATATTTTTTAAGTCCTTGGGGTGAATCAAAATCTTAAAGTGGTAAGTTCATATATTTTTGTTCTATCATATATATATTGCTTAGGTTTTTTAAAGATCTCTTTTGGATTCAATCTTTTGACAATGCATATATGGAAATATTAAGTAAGTAAATAAAATATAATTGTTTATCACATGGGAAAAGAAGGGAATAAAATAAAACATTTTGTAACTGTTCAAAGGAGGAACTACGTTGGTTATTTATTTTTAAAGTAGGTACACACCGACGTTTCGGCTGTTTAATATTTCCGCCATATACCAACGCAGCTGTAAAGCATTCGAAACGTCGGATTGTATGTCAAACAGTTAAAGAGTATTTTATTTTTGTTCACTCTTGTACATTATAGATACAATTTAAACTACCCGTTATTTAAGTATTGTCTGTAGTTTACACGAGTATTACACATTTAAATAAAACATTTTTTAACGGTTAACAACGGTTGCAAAGCATCGAAAACATCGAGCAGAAGTTAAATTAAATTTTAAATAAGTTAACTATTATTCTTCGCGTTTTAAACCGTTTCAAAAGTATTTTATTTACCAGCATAGGTGGTCCCTCTCTCGGCCACGACTGCATCGGAAACATCGAGCCGTTGTTAAAATAAATTGTAAACAATATAACTAGAATATTTATCGTTCTAAGACATTAAAAAGTAAAGTGTTTTATTTAAGTAGTAGTTATTTGTTGCAATTTCCTATTTATTTATATACAAAAAACAGATAAAAGATGACGCCGTCATATCTCTAAAATATTTTCCCCCCCTTAGATAAAAAACCCGTTATTTTACTTTATAAGCAATCTAGTTCTAGGTACAAAAAGAATATATAATATGAGACAAAAAAAAATCGATCTATGCATTTGCGGTTGTTCTTCTTAATTCATTAATAACATCCTGTATATTCCACCGGATGCTATGTACAATCGGGGCATGCGTCTCCAATCATAAGCTGATGTATGAGGTTAGCGGCAGCCGACGCGGAAGTACTGCAGACGGCAGCAAATGGCGATCAATACCCGCTGTCTAGCCTCCAGCTCTGCCTACTCGAGCCTTCTAGGCTCACAATGAGCCTTACTAAATTCCAAATCAAAGATAAACACATTGAAATTACAGGATTGCGATGAGGCTACAGAATGTATTGCTGGCTTTAATAGTTAATAATACAGGGCCTAAATTCAATAATTTAAATAAAACACAAATTAACCGTTTACATAACTTATATATTTTGCTTTGATTGTTGTTTAATTTGATGTGTAGCACTCGTCTAAATTTTATCGACACTATGTAATTTCAATTAAGTAAGAAACTATGTTTAAATAAAACTTATTAACGGTTTGAAATGCGATATATTTTAGTTAAACTTGTTTGGGAGTTATTTCACGTTCAATTTTCGTGTTCACGTGTTTGCTGCTGCAAAGCATCCGAAACGTCGGGCCCTAGTTAAAACCAATTCTCAAACAAGTTTAACTAAAACATATCGCATTTTAAACCGTTAAAGTGTTTTATTTAAATGTGTACTGCTCGCGTAAACTACAGACATTTAAGAATACTGTGTCTTTAGTTTTTATTTATTAAGTACTTACAGAAATTAATTTTTGTTTTATGTTAATCAATAAATTTAGTGTAACTTAATGTTAAGGGTTGGATTCAAAGCTATACTAATATAACACTGAAGAATTTATTTGTTTGTTTGAACGCGCCGATCTGAAGAACTACTCGAATTCGAATTGAACATGTATTTTTGTGTCGCTTGGACTTTTGCCTATATTACGCAAGCTGCGACGAATAGGAGCGAATAAACAGAGGAAAATGTGGATATAAACGAACAACTGTTGTGAAATAATAATTCGACAATATATGTATATCTTTTAAGACTAACCAATAACCATTTTATGTATAATTTAAAATACATCATATGGCAAACATATAGGCTAGTTACAGAAGTGTTCGTCAAAAAGTAATATAATCTGTGGAAGCAACCTTAAAGTCACGATATCTGTTTCAAAATGGCTCCTCGCCACGTATTAAGTAGAATAAGATTGCCCTGAAGAGTTGAATTGTCCTATTTGGTCGAGAGTACGGTCTCGGCTATGCCGTGAATAAATACGGAATCTCTCGCTACTACATTAGGGTGAGTGCACAATGTGAGTCCTATTTATCACCGATCAGCTTAATTTAATATATATAATTTTCGCATCGCAGTCTAAGTTATCATTCTCTTTGGGAAAGGCTGACTTTCGACGAAAAATTGCAATCCTGAGTATCTATTTTTCTATGTCTGTTTTTTTTGGTCACTTCTTATGTACACCAACTATAAAATTTTCAAAGATGTTAGTTTTTTAATAATTTTCCATCCCGTCAGATTAAAATTTTTATCACTTTATTTTCTTCGAGGAATTCTGTCTAGGGTGTATTGGGGTGTAAATTTTGCTTCTGATAGTTTTACTAAATCTTGTAGACATAATTTAGTTTGTGATATGTTTATTAATGAAAAATAACATCTTTTTGGTACTAGGTTTTTTTCTTGTTTTTCCACACATAGACTGTTAAAATGGCAGGCTTGTTGGTATAATAGTAGCGATGTATGCTAAAAAAATCAACGACACGTGGGTTCGATTACTACCGGGTTCAACGTGTCTCTAATCAGTTTATATTTTTCTGGAACACGTTGGAATTCGTCTGAAAGTCTGGGTATTTTAAATTGAATGTAGGAATATAGAAATTTGTCCAAGTCACGAACCATTACCCACAGATGACAAAGCAGTGAAAGCCGTTTAATCGCATTTCGATTTTAATCTATGGATTTCCGAATATCTAAAGTCAAATTAGATTGAAAGCGCGTCTAGTTTATATGTTATAAGAGTATTTCACCTTCCATCCATGCTTGTCTGTAATCCTTTATCATAAAAATATATAGAACTCTTTATAGGTACGAAAGTCAACATTCTAATGTATCCTTGCCTCTACAATACATAAATTACTAACAAGACTCAGTCGGGACGAATTAAAGGGACGTCGCTAGATGTCACCAGTCGCCAGCGACCTCATACATACTGCCTTGACACTTCACAAAGTAAGACTACGGTCTCCTATATATGCTATAGGTAAGATGCATATCTTGTGCGAAAAAACGACATCGACCTTGGCATGTGCAGAAAACAACACTTCTATTAAAATTTGTTTATACAAACCTCCTTCTCGTCTTTATTAATTTTTATAGCTGTTACCCACTACGTCGTTTTTGCAAGTAAATCGTAAAATATAGAGATTTACTGTCCCGGACATTTAAAGAGGAATATTCTTTCATACATACTTTTACGTATCTTAAGCCATTTTCGCAGAACAGGCAAGGTTGAAACCCTCAAAGATGAATATTTTTTCACGTCCTTCCTAATTTTCGCTTCTATACGTCCAATTTTTATAATTTTTCAATTCGAACCAGTAGCTCCTGAGATTAGCGCGTTAAACAAACAAATAAACTCATCAGTAGGGAGTTAGCGATTAAGTCGCAGTCATACCTTTGTCACCACTTGGTAACGTAACGCTGTACTTGTCACAATCATATGACATTTTATATTTTGACTTTTTTGTTGACGGATTTGGCGTTTATTGCATAGCTTTAACTCGCTAGCAATTGCGGTTTAACCAAAACTCTTACTTGTTTGAAGTATCAACCAAGTTCGGTAATTCGATGTCGGGATTGGGGTCCGCATCCCATTTGAGTGAAGGAGTTCTAAAGCGCCTGGAGCGTCTAAGGGGCAGCAGGGGCGTTCGCAATGCTGGTATAATCGGACGAAGCCATTCTATGGGACCACAACCTAACATACTAAGGCACTGAGAGAACCGAGCGAATGACTTGTGCGTTCATTGCAACTGTCATCTCGGAGGTACTTGGGAATTCCGAAGTGGTGGGCATCACCATTCCTATTAATGCTTTATAACGATGATAATCCAATTCGGATTATTTACTTACGATTCATACCGCTTTTTAAATTTAAAAATGTTTATTTAAAGTGCCCACTTAAGAAAAAATATATTATATATTTTACGAGAGTATTACGCTATTAACGGTTTACAAATTAGTTTAACTATGCGGTTATAGCCTGAATGTGACAAAACTTCCGAAACGTCGATCCGTAGTTAAAATAAGTATAACTAATACATTTCGCGTTTAAAACTGTTTAAAGTGGTTTATTTAAATAAATATTTACAGTTCCAATGTTATATAGACATTGAATGACAAACCTATGTGTCTTTAACTGAAATACAATTTCAAGTAAGTACTAAAAAGTATTCAATGAAAACATTCATTAAAAACTTTTCACATTTAATTATAAAAAATGTTCGCAACCTCGAATTTATTTTTTAGAGGAAATTAAAATTGATTATCGTTGTCTGAATGTTTTACACGAGTGCTCATAACATTGAGAGGCCTCGTGGTTTACAGGGTTGTCACACGCCACAATAATTATAAAACCTCGACACGCTAATAATCAACGAGTCATGGGTCCGATCGCCCAACCCACCGAGTCCACTATTTTTCTAATCAATTTTTAATTTTTCTGCAACATGTTGGACTTCATCTGGAAATCTGAATATTAAATGGGTGGTAGGAATATCGAAGTTCCGTCCGCGTCACGAACCACTGTCCACAGATAACAAAGCCGTGAAGTTTAACTACGTCCGGTCGTCTGTCATTTCCCAAAGAAAAAATTCAAAGTAAGTCGCCAGCGTATCTTGTTAAGATGCTATAGACAGAGAAAGTGGATCATTTTTCATCCAATTGGGGAATGGTTTTCGCAGCCTCGGAGATGAAGAATGTTCCCCGTTGTTTCGACTATTTCTTCGCTCCCATTGGTCACAGCGAGATTTTATAGAGCCAAGAACCTTCCTCGATAAGGGGTCAATTGGAATTAGTTGAATAGTTTCTGGGATTAGAGCGTTCAAACAAACGAACAAACTCCTCAGCTTTATAATGTTAGTATAGATTATCTCGTCAGACAACTTGTATGTGACGCATATAAAATCGTATAACCACAGAGACTACCTGAATCCCAGCTGTGGGAATTATTAATGGGTTGATGAAATATAAAATATGTGGTCGCATAATGATGGCCAATAAAATTAGGCAACATCAACCCCAATCAATGTCAACGACTAATGGACCTCATTCTCAAAGTTAATATACCAGCCCTAAGCATAATATTCCAATTCGGCCACTAAAACAATTATAATGGTCCCCGAAAAGTTTGGTTGATATCATATTTCATGATAAAAATTCTTTCAAATTAATTTATTGTTATTTGTTGAAGATGAGTTCTTTGATGGAATATGATTCGACAAAGAAGTAGGTACTAGCTGTGCCAGCGACTTCATCCGCGAGAATCGTTATTTTTGACATCCAAATTCGTATTTCAAACCCATTCATCTTTATAAACTTAAGCTGGTACCCACGACGTCGGTCGCGTCCCTTCCCGCCGTTCTTGCGAGTTTATCTTAAAAGATAGATATATAGCGGACTTTATTTAGATAATTGGAAAAGAATCCATATTTTTTGGGTATTTTTAACCGTTTTTGCAGCGTACGCCTCGGAAACCCATAATAATTTTCCCAATTTTTTTTTACATTTCTCGCTGTATCTTCGCTTGTATTGGTCACGAGGAAATATTTTATAGCCTATTGCCTTCCTCGAATACTAAATTAAATTTTTTCAACTCAACTTCGTAGTTCCTGAGATAAGCGCGTTCAAATTTTAATATGTTCCCATCCATACTAATGTATAGATGGGAGTTGAATATTCGTTTACAACTTTAATTACACCGACATCAAAGGTCTGCCACGTTCACCGCAGTTACTTTATAGAACTAGAAATCTTACGTCAAACTCAAACTTTTCCGTGTATTCCGTCTGTTTGTACGCGGAAATTGTCAGTTAAAGTTTAACTTCAGATTGTTTCTCGATGCTCATATATTTGAATACAAACGTAGAAAGTAAAACATCACTTCGTGTTATATGATGTTACGAAATAGCTACGAAACACTCGCCGATGTTAGCGCCCTCGAGTCTAACAACACAAAAGTATGGCAATTTACTAATCAGGCCGGACAGATCCGTAAAAATCCAGCCAATTTCTAACTATCAATTGCAAATCAATAGATGGCGCCATCGTAGTATATTTGTCATGTAAAGAACACCCGGATATACTCGTGCATTATATGAGGCTGTTTTAAATTATGATAAAGTAAAAACTTTCACTAATATTACTAGGGCCACTAAAAATCAGTGTTGCAACACAAGTGTGTTCGTCACATTATGATCGTAACATTAGGTATGCTGAGTGACTCCTGTTTTAGGTGTTGCCATAGTTATTTTTTTTAAAGCCTTGTATATTTTATATAATCTGTATAAGTTTACTTATTAATTTAATCTTAGTTCAAAGTTTTTTATTTTTGTAGGCAACTTTAAAATAAATGATTTTTATTGTATTATTATTTATTAATATATTTCGCGCCTTTTCAAAAGTCGTTTAGGTTCATATTATTATTACGTATAGTTCTTAAGTACTTTTTTGTTCTTGTTTCTTAGAATTTTCTTATTATTGTGTTGCAGACTTAATATATTTAAGTATATACAATTGAGTGAAACTTTGGGTCTATTTGTCTAAGGTTCTTTCTTAGTTTTGTATTTTTGTTTCGTTTCCAAATAAAATATATTATATTATTATTATACTTATCAAGTACTTTTTCTTTTCCTTGACATTCTTATTTAATTGGGTTCTAGATTTGTTATATTCAAGTTATATAACTGAAAGTTTAGGTTTCTCCAAGGTTATATTTTAGTTCCGCATATGTTTGTGTCATTGTTAATTCCTATATAGTGGAAATCTCGCGTTAATTAGCTAAGCGTATACCACAATTCCTGTCCATCCATGAAGCATGCCACATATCTAACGGAATAGAGCAATGCAATAAAGTTCGTAACGCAGTAAACATTTGTCGGCATCGCCTCTAATTGCGCATAGTTTGTTAGCCGATACCGTCACGTCCCAATACCTAACATGCCGACTGTACATGACTGTACATCTATCAAAGCATAACTTGCGATGTACTGCACACACAACGCAGCTTCCGTCTTCATTCGTATATTGGGAAACATAAACTAGAATTACAATCGGAAATATTCTTTGAAGTGGCGGTAGATGGCGCTAGCGTTACAGATTTGACATTGACATTAGGTTATATTTTGAATATCGTAGAAGATCGGTGTCTTTTAGAAATATCTTATTAGTAGATCAAGGTATTTTTTTAACATTAGTTAAAAAAAATACCAATCGCCTCATGTGCCGCTGGGTTTGTATATTATTTCTGTTTCATACAAAAATATATTCCGATCAAAGAATCACGCGATACCCGTTGACTTCAGCTCCCCCCTGATCATGGATGCTAAGCAACAGAAACATCGAGTCGTTAAAGAAGTTAAAAATAAGTTACTCATATTCTTAATACACTTTTTAAACTGTTAAACGCGTTTTAATATAAATGTGTACTACTCTCGTTCATTACGCTGGTCTGAATGACTATCACCACTAGATTAGTGATAAAAACCGGGTTCGATTTCCATGAAAATTCCAACCATTAAAATTGGACCTCATCTACATCGCATTTACTCACTCCTAACGAGGCAGGAAAGTCTTTCAGGTGTTTATTAGTTGACACAATATTTATAACTAGATTATCAACATTATTGCTCTTGATCTATAACATGGGCCCTCTTAACATTTTATTTAACACTAGCTATGCTATGCCAGGGACTTCGTCCACGATAATCTTTATTTTGTGCATCCAAATTAGGTTTTGCAAACCCCGTCATCTTTATATACTTAAGCCACGACGTCGATTGCGTCCTTTCCCGTCCCGTTACAAGTTAATCTTAAAAGTAGACATATTGCGTCCAGGACTTTTTTTTGATAATTTAAAGAGGAATCATTCGTTCATACACATTTTGAACGGTTTTCGCAGCATACGCATCTGAAACCTATAGAGATGAAAAATTTCCCCGTTTTGTTCATATTTTCCGCTATTAATTTTCTAATCAACACAAAAAGAAATTCAATTCGAACCCGTAGTTCCTGAGATTAGCGCGTTCAAACAAACAAACTCTTCAGCTTTATACATTAGTATAAATATAGATGTAATCATAATCATATAATAATATATTCAATAGACTTATAAACGTGTGTCTATAGTATCGTTATAAAAGTAATATTGAAACGAAATGAAAATTTTAAGTATTTGAGCAGCGAAAAGTCACACAATAAACTTCTGAATAGCGGATCGCAGCCCACCTTATCGAATAGAATTAACTAGCTGTGCCAACGACTTCGTCCGCGAAGAATAGTTACTTTAAGCATCCAAATCGTTTTTTTGCAAACGCCATCTTTGGAAATTATAGCTGTTACACGCGACGTCGGTTGTGTCCTATCGTTCTTGCATGCAACTTAAACGATAGACATATAATGTCACGCTAACTTTTTAAAATATATTTCTTGGTGTGTGTAACCGTTTTTGCAACACACGCAACGGAAATCCATAAAGATGAATCATTTTACCCGCTTTTTTCCACATTTCCCTCTGCTTCTTCGCCCGTATTGATCGCATCGTGATGTTTAACAGTTTCAAGCCTTCCTCGGTAAGCCTATCTAACACAAACTACTTTTCAATTGAAACCGGTAGATCCTAAGATTAGCACGTTAATACAAACAAACTCTTCACCTTTATACATTAGTATAGATAAGTAAATTCCAGAAAACTTGGAGCGCATTTCCTCATAATAAATTCTCCTGAGTTCAATGCAATAAACGCGTATCTGCATTCAAACGAATCCCTCCAATATTTTACTCAAGAGCGAGCGGGCAAGCAATTTATAGCTATCAGGAGAACTAAGTTCGACAAACATATTTTTCGGATATTCCGAGATGCCGCGCCGCGCGTGAGTTTCACGAGAAATAGGGTTTCCCCCCGCGAAGAATGGGTTGGACCCATTTTTTCTGTCCGCTAGGTACACAAAGCGATTTTTAAGTTAAATACTGTCTATAGTTTACGCAAGTAGTAGACATTGAAATAAAACGGTTTAAAACGCGATATATTAGTTAAACTTCTCCCCATAACCACGGCTGCTGCAAAGCATCCGAAACGTCGGGCCGAAGTTAAAAATCATTTTCAAATAAGTTTCACTAATATATTGCGGTCTAAACCGCTAAAGTGGTTTTTTTTTTTTTCAAGTAGGTTAGGCGTCTGTGCCCTGTCCGACCGAAACAATTTATACATTTGCCGTAATTTGAACAATAGGATCTCTCTTACTTAACACGATGTTATGCGAATTTAAGGGTATGGGGCAGATGTTTGGATCAATTTAACCAATCAACTTCAAATACGCGTTATAGATAATGTACATAAATAACATACGGTATAGTAAAATATAAATATTCACTATCTATTTAAATAAAACACTTTAACGGTTTAAAACGCGATATATTAGTTAAACTTATTTGAAAATGGTTTTTAACTTCGGCCCGACGTTTCGGATGCTTTGCAGCAGCCGTGGTCACGGGGAGAAGTTTAACTAATATATCGCGTTTTAAACCGGTTTATTTCAATGTGTACTACTTGCGTAAACTATAGACAGTATTTTATTCACTATCTACATAAAATACTGTAGGTTATTTACTAATAAATACATAGACAACATTTTGTAAATTCTTTAAGAACTTGTGTATTATTATGGCTTAAATAAACTTACAATGTTTAGTTTCACGATAGCTATCAATTAACTAAAATAGTTTTAGCCTATTTTTTGATATATAATAATATTTTCTCTTTACGCGAGTGGTACAAATTAATTAACGTTTATCGGTTTACAACATGAAATAGATTATATAATTTATAACCTAACCCCTCGGTCCCCTATGACCACGACTGTCGGAAAGCACCCAAAGCTCCGGGTAAAACAAATAAATATAGTAGTGTTAGAATAGAAAAACATAGATGCGTGTTAAAATCATTATCCTTCCTTTTGGATTTGATGTCTCCGGGCAAAAAGAGTTCTTAGGAATACCCGATCATCGTTTGTGGGCAAGATTTCCATTCATGAGTCAACAACGTGGTCAGTGACCGACAACGGAATCGGTACAGTTATAATTATTGCGTTTTATTAAACTGATTCATTCAGAAGAGTAAAAACCCAATATCGCTCTGAGTTTGACCTCTTGAGACTCGGTTTTTCCTAATGCAATTTAACCGCCTCGGTGGTCTGATGGTTCGATTGGAGATCATGCGATTCAAATACCAAGTAATCAAGCTATTAATGTTATTTGGTATTTTGATATTTCAAAATAATACTCGGAGTTTGGAAGTGGGAGGGAGGTGTGATCACTCTCGTACTTCGAATAGTACACGTGTAAATGAAACACTATATCGCTTAAATAAATTAATTCACTTAATTACTATTATTTAAAGACTGTCTGTAGTTTACGCGAGTAGTACACATTTAAATTTTTTTCGGCTAGTTTCGCCAAATACTAACTTTGACGGAACAGATGGCGCTAGCATAGCAGTTTTTAATATCATGTCAGAGACACCCGCCATCTTAAGTCTCCCCGTGACCACGGCTACTGCAAAGCATCCGAAACGTCGGGTCGTAGTTAAAATAATTGTAATACGTTTAACCAATATATTTCGAGTTCTAAACCGTTAAAGTGTTTTATTTAAACTTAATTTTATTTTTAACTGTGACGTCTCAGGCTTTACGTCTTAGGTATTATACGTAGGGTAGCATACGTAAACGCAAGTTCTTTACATTTAAATGACACACTTTTAACATTTTTAACTCCTTATATCAACTATCACAAAACAGGAATCGCTAGCGTAGCACTTTTGACTTTTGACATTTGTGAGACCGTCCATCTTCAGTCCTACTGTGACCACGATTACTGTAAAGCATCCGAAACATGTGTATATAATTTTAAAAAATGAGTGATTAATATATTTCACGTTTTAAACCGTTTAAAGTGGTCTGTCTTAAAGTTATAATTACGTGAAATCGAATTAATGTAAAGATGATTCCTGCGGAATCCAATTAACGAATACATCGCCACATTACGCATATTCCATTTAAACTAAATTCCTTTATTTCGGCGTGAAAATCGCGAATATTCCCGCTTATTTCCGTATGAATTTTAAATATATCACCAAACGCGTCAACAACGTAATTGAACGAACAAGTATTTTATATTTGACACGAGCCGAACTGACACCAATTAATCGACATCGCGCATAACTCGTTCGCGGAACGACTTCATTTTAACTAGCTATTATAAACAATTATGGATGGGAAAATGTATTTAAATAGAAGAAAATAAACTTACAATCAAATATTAACATAGTAACACAGTGTTGACTTGTAAATGTCTGAATTAAAAGGTTTACTTGTTAAATAAATAATATCATTTAATGAGTGTATTTATATACACTTTAAAGTAAAAGTCGTTTTATTGTCTTTAGTATACCTTGTCGCGAGCTTAATTCATTTTTGAACACTGTAGAACTATTTTTGGCGGATATTCGGAAATCCACTGGTTGAAACGGAAACACGATTAAAGTTCACAATTTTTATCTGTGGACGCTGGTCTGTGAGCCCGATAGAATTTTATTAATATCCAGATTTCCAGACAAATTCCAACATATTTCAGTAAACTGTGAAATTAACTTGAACAGTAAAAAAAACACCAGTAGCCGTGGTGGCTATATGTACGGTACATTAATTAGAGTTCTCTGCAAACTTTCAGCGCGACCGCCATCTTGCGCTTGATACTGTCAATTTTAAGCAAAAAGCGAACCCCCCTTTGTCGCAACTGATACCTGCTTTTTATGTTCTGCGCAACCATCCGCACTAACTTCAGCCCGGCCAAGTTGGAAAGGTACTGTATCTATTATATTCTTGTTGTAATCGATTACGAGTTTTAATATTTCAATATTAGTTCGACCGTATATCTAGACTTCGGTTCGATTTCCGGGACATTACGACAGATGGTTTTGATCTGTAGGCTTGCAAGAAAGGCTCAATTCTAAATAATCCTTTTATTTTGTTCTAGCTATGTCTCTATCTTCATACGCGTGGAAGAGTTATTTTAAGCGACAAAATTGATTTTTTCCAAACAACCTATCAATTTTATAAATTATAACTTTAGCAACGATGTCATCGACGTCCCGTCGTTCTTGCAAGTTAATTATAAAAGATAGACAAATACTGTCATGGATTTATTTTTTAGATCATTTAAAGAGGAATCATTCTTTCATATATATTATACATTAATGGAGGAACTCAAGGATCAATCATTTTCACCTGTTTTCCCCATTCTCCGTTGTTCTTCGTCGCGGCGTGACGTTATATGCTTACCTTAACCCCTCCTCGATAAATGATCTATCCAACGCCGAAACAATGTTTCAATTCGAACCATTACTTCCCGAGATTAAGCCATTAAAAAAATACAAACTGTTTAGCTTTATATAAGCAAACGTCAGTAGTAAGAAACAATACTTCCTAAAAAACGCATACATAGATAGAATCTATGTGGTAATATATTAATTATGTTATCAGTAATTGAATAATTAGTTAATATAGATTCAACGGTGTACACAGTACGTACCTCATAAACTAATCAAGTTCAGGTGTTCTAAGATATACGCTTTAATAATAGCATTACGTCTATATTTCACGTGTTCTGCGTGATTATTAAATACTAGCTGTGTCAGCGACTACGTCCGCGTCTCTTTATAAATTTAAGCTGCCACGACATCGGTCGCGGCCCGTCGCTCGCACCTGTCGTACGGGTTCCGTCGTTCTTGCAAGTCAATATAGTGACGAGGATATTTTTTTAGAGCAATTAAAGAGGAATAATTATTTCTTACATATTTTTTGGATGTCTTGGACTGCAGCGTACGCATCTGACAAAAAGAAAAAAAATAATCGTGAGAGCATCAGCGGAAAGTGAACTGTAAAAGCCGGTTTGAGTCTAGGTCGTGTCATAATTTGTGCGATCTACATTGATTTTTAATGTTGTTAAAGATATACAATTTTTCAACCACTTTTTATTCTTGTTGATGTCTGAATATTTTCAAAAATATGTGATATAAGAATTGTCTAGTGTGTTTAAGCTTAGTGTAGCATTTCCAACATATAACTTGTATTTTTATTGTTTATTTTATAAGTCAGGAAAATGTTTTTCCGGTCCCTCGTCCATTTGTGGCCTTAAAACATCCCGTTAGTCTAGTAGCTTCACTCGCCGTCCGTTAAAGCAATTTCTTGTTAAAAAGCGTTCTTCATTTATTTATTCGGAAAAAGGGGAACTTAAATAATGAGGTCAGTGCAGTGCAAGATCCTCGTGGGGAGGGCCCTTGCAATTTGTGTCAGGGATCCGAGAACAATGGCCGACTTGTCACATCCTTACAGCTGCAGTGCGCTCGTGAACTGTGGACATGTTTGTGAACTCCCTGGAAGGAAACACGACTACACAACAATTTCCTACTGTTATTTTTTTTATTCGCCAGAAATAATGTTATCTATGTCTATATGTATTTGTTTATAGTAGACGGCATCATAATACCATCTCGACAATATATAACTAAACACTTTTAAATAAAACACTTTAATGGTTTAAAACTCGATATATATTAGTAATACTTATTTAAAAATTATGTTTCCTACGGCTCGACGTTTGGGACGCTTTTCAGCAGTCGTGGTCACGGGGAGACTAAAGATGGAGGTGTGCCTAATGTCAAAGTATAAACTAACGTAGCGTCATCTGTTACATTGCAGTTGCTAATTCGCATTGAAAACCGTTACAGTGTTTTATTTAACTAAACACTTTAGTGTTTATGGAGGTATTATATCTTATACAGTGTTATATATTTATACAAGATTAATTCTTCCCTATTTTAAATGAAAACTAATGATCGCACCCTCAAAGCTTTTATAAAGCGCTTAACATTCCAACGAGCATTGCGCGTTTCCAACATGAGTAACAAAATAATAGTAAACTTTTGGGTTAAGTCTTAATTTTCAAAGTAATTAAAGGTTTTAACATGGGTTTAATTAAATTATTTGCGGATTAACTCATCCGTATGGGGGCACGAACGTAGGGATTGCTGAATGTCTTCGTTTGATAAATTGTGTAAGGCTTTCATTGCCATCGTTCAGCTTATGATTGTCTTTCGGGCTGTTCAGCCGATGTGAGCGAGAAGAGGTTCTCGACGTTTCGCCATCACGTGCGGACGGCATCATCAGGAGACTTAATTCTTCGAT